>CM033469.1:264008058-264608058 GCA_019447015.1 Hymenochirus boettgeri
GGGGTTAAATAAAAGCCTGCAGTCTTTCCTTTAAAATGAGCCCTGGTCCACATCTCTGACTGTATTCGGGAAGTTAAATTGCTGAACCTTTCCTAAAAATGTTTTTAATAGTACAACAGAAAGCATTTTATTTTTTATTTAAATCAAACTTGTTTGGATACCACAGCTCCCCTTTAACCTACTATCCTTTAAAATCTTTTGGCCACAGATTTCTCTTAAAAGCTCAACTTTTTAAAAAACAAACAAACAAAAACCCCTTAAAAGTATAAACTTAAATCTGTATTGGTACTTTTCACGTTTATTTTTCCTTAAATCTTTCCATTGAGCATTCTTTATCATCAAAATTTGGTTTTAGTCATAAGTGTAAACAGCATCATCGTTCCTCTTTGGATTCACCCCAATTTTTTCATCCGCTTATTATTTTCAGTAAACTAGTCTCTGCTATTTTCCAAGAGACATACTGTATCATTGATTTAATCACTTGCGCCCCGTTTGTAAAGAGATACAGCTTTTGGGTGGGTGGAACTAAATGTGCAGCCCAGCCCCATCCATGGTGCCGCTATTGCATCCCCCAAAAGAATTCGGTTTGATATCCCTTGCTTTACACGTACCATTGGCCCATAACCTCTGCTTTTTTACAGTCTCAGTTATACTGCCATCAAATCAGCATCTTTAATAGCGGATTATCAAGAAGATGCTGTATTGATAATGGTAAGATATTTCTGTAATATACCTCATTATAATATACCTGTAATATACCTGATGATCCTGCCAAATCTCTTGTGCTGTCTCTCTGATTCTTTGTATCTATACAGATAGACAATGAACAGCTGATCCCTAGTCCTGAAATTCCTCCTCTCACTGTCCTTCACCAAAACAGTAGCAAACAGTGGGTTCCAAAAGAAAAATCCTTGTAAGTACACAGGGAAAGATGATCACTCTTTTGTTGCCAATATCTATATGGGTGAGTTCACCCCCTAAACTCAAGTCAATTTTTAGTTGCAGCCCCTCAAAACCTCTTAGGTTCTTAATCCTGATCTCCTCCTCTTCAAGCTTCACATGCCCTTTTACAAGCTCATACATGCACAGAGGCAGCAGCTCTGTGAACAGTTTCCAGTTAATAGCCAT
Organism: Hymenochirus boettgeri; assembly: GCA_019447015.1. Classification (NCBI taxonomy): domain Eukaryota; kingdom Metazoa; phylum Chordata; class Amphibia; order Anura; family Pipidae; genus Hymenochirus; species Hymenochirus boettgeri. Next base: position 264,009,187 of record CM033469.1, read on the forward strand.
AACATAAGCCATCACTGCCATAACTGACAGCTGCTACCAGGAAGAGGACTGCAGGGGCTAGCAGAAAACAGGATACAGATCTATATTTAGGGACATTGTGGAAGAAGGTAAAGCTGGCCACACACTGGACAGATATTAGATAAGTTGGAGATTTTTTAGAGATCTAATGTCTAAAGACTGCATTTTACAAGCAGTGTGTCTCCTTGCTCGATTTTTCACTAGAAGGATTTCTATGTGTGGATACAGCCACATGGCATGAGTAGACACATAACAAGTTGGAGCCGCTGGGATAACTGTTTGTTATTGATATGTCTTAAGCACCCTATACAAGGGCTTGACATTTGTAGCGATTTTGCCATTTCGATTGGATCACTCAAAATGCCGAAACCTGTTTTCTGGTCTGCTATGAAAAAGAAGAGGTAATGTACACCTAAGACCAAGCTACAGACGCCCCTGAGATTCCCCTACTCAGGAAAAAAAGATATTGTGCTCACAAAGTAGCACAAGGACAAATAAATATAAATAAAAAGTGGCAATCTGTATATACACATAAGAAAAGAGAAAAAATTATTATATATCTCACTAGAAAATTTACAGTAAATAATTTAATATAATGAACCCCAAAATACAGGCTGGCCAGCCGAAAATTCAACAGACATATATTCCTATATAAAATATGTAAAGTAATCTATTAAACCCCACTAAAAAACTATAAATAGTAAGAAATCACTCCTGTGCATAGCCGAAACGCCTATAGATCCGAATAATTAATAAAATGTCAGTAAAACAATATGGAAACAGTTAATGAATAACAAAATCCTTTGTAATCCAAAGATATATGTAATCCAAAAATTAGTAGCAGCATCCAAAAGCATACAAAAGTCAAGAGCTGTACGTCAGATCAGATATCCTGTAATACATCACCAGTTAGTATGTCCCGCAACAAGGCCTCCGGAGTGTACCTCCCTTGATCTCCCAGACTAAGTAGCGATCCCGTGATATACAAGGACTAGGAAGTGGATGGTTACCTATTAGAACCCAGATCCCAAGAGCTGCGGCCACAGGTAAGATCGCTACTTAGTCTGGGGGATCAAGGGAGGTACACTCCGGACTGGCAACCGCGTCTGTGATTGGCTCAGAGGCAGCCAATCACGTACACGGCTGCCGGCTGTGGAGCACGCTGGGGGAGAGAGGTAAGGTAAGTAATGATCGGGGGAGTTTCTGTAAAAACTATTATAGCGGTTGGGGCTGCGGGAGGGAGCCCTACTATATCCCAAAAGGGATTTAAACTCGGGGGAGGGAGAGCAAAACAGGTGGGAGAGGGCTGCAGTGCACATGGCAAAATTCTCCCGGAGGAGAGACAGGAGGCAGAGTCCAATATGGACTCTGCCAGGCTCCTGGTGGCCAGTTTTCTGGACTTTGGAGGGGCATTGCAGGGCCGTGGGGCCAGTAGTGGGTAAAATGATAGTTTTGGGGGTGGACATGCCCTTTAAGTTTTACACCATTTAAATGACAACTGTATTGTCTAAGCTTCACCCCACCCAGGGGCAAACGCAGAATTTCCATGAATGGGTTACTTTATATTCTACTGTATGTTGTATTATATAGTGGATAATGTAAATAAAAAGTGGCAATCTGTATATACACATAAGAAAAAAAAGACAGTAAATAATTTAATATAATGAACCCCAAAATACAGGCTGGCCAGCCGAAAATTCAACAGACATATATTCCTATATGGCAAGCAGAGGGCTGGGACAGTACGCCAGGGGAGAGGGCTAAGGCAAGTTATGATCGGGGGAGTTTCTGTAAAAACTGTTATAGCGGTTGGGGCTGGAGGAGGGAGCCCTACTATAGCCCAAAATTTATAAAAAGGGGTGGACATGCCCTTTAAAAAAGCTAAACTTTAAAGTTTATAGCTGAAATGCAAGTTGTCTTTTTCATAAAAGTTTGTATTTAGGTTTTAGTCTCCATGGAATAATCCACTTTTAAATTACCTATTAGGCAAAAGTACTTAAAAACTTTTATAATTAGCTTCACATATCAAAATCAGACATTAAAAATCTATCCGGGTTATTCAATAAAACTTATTATCATTAAAAATGGTGCTAATTTTGCCTCAACCAATCAGATGTTAGGTTTCAAATGTTAAATAATATCTGATTGGTTGGGGCAAAATTAGCACCATTTTAAACGATAAGAACTTTTATTGAATCTCCCTGTATGTATTTTACTAGAAGGCCACAGAATGAGCAGATATATGGAAAATTAATGTACAGAAAATATCAAATAATAATGGCGTGGGTATGAATGAATTGTTGATTTCCATTTGTTCCCCATACTTTCTTCTACAGGGTCATGTGGGGTCACTGGGAAGAGACTCAGAGAATAACCAGGCAACTTCTCCAGGCTAAAGCATACAACAGAATAATTGACTTTGACACACATCTTGAGGATATAAGAGCTGACTGGACCAATCAGGAGCTAAATGTTGAAATAGCATGTTTGGCAGCAGCTACAAATGGCAGTGCATAACCATAGGACCTTGCTATTTTTGGATTATTGTTAAAGGATAACTGTTTTGCCTCAATGCATTTTTTTTTTATTTGCTTTCAAAAGGTATACAGCCCTGCCCATACATATTTTTTCCCTGATTTCGAGCTTCTCTTTGCCTTCAATTAGCCACGCTGTGAAGGGGGTGTAACAAGTGTGTCTGCCTGTAACTGTCACTTAAAGCTAGCATGCGAGAAAACCTTCCTCCACCCATCCTTGAGCAGCTTGATTATGTAGGCTGTATCCTAGCAACCGAACAGTTCCAGTTTGTTTGACTGGCAGAGGAGGAGGAGAGAGGTTGTAACAGACATTCCCACCAGCGAATGACAAGTAATATGTTAATAATGGCCCTGGGCCCTCTAGGAGGTGGGCTTTTAGCACTCATCTTTGCTGTGTAATATCTAAGGGAAGGCAGCACAGTTGTAAATGAGAGTAAGCGATTTCAGCTGCTGGAAGTGTGGACATGTAATGTTGTTTTTTTTTTATATTGTTGTCCTTTAATGTGTTCTGGGCTTCCAGTTTTTAGACAAGACATTAAATACCTGTAAGTGTGTGTAAATTTAATTACACACAAAGTATTTGTCTGTATTTATAAACTACCTTGACAGTCATATAAAACACCCTCAACAAAATGATTCATCATCAACAAGTTTCATTAGTTCTTTTTTATATTCCACCCAAACCATTACATTTTACAGTGTTCCATTATCAACCGTAAACATTGCCCTTATATCGCAGAAGCTTGCAGCATTAAGGTTTTATTAACATTTAAAAAAACCATACATAATTTTCAAATAGTGACACTTTTGGATGCACACATAACAGATGTTAGTCAAATGAGTGCTCAGTAGATAAGCCCCTTGGTTTCCCCACGTGGCCTTTTTATCTTGCCATAATTCTTAGTAATAATATCATACAAAGTAGCCTAAGAGAAAAAGAGACTGGCATTAGAATATACTAACTTTGTTACTGTATTCACTCTTACCAAATTGTCTAGGTTACATTTTATTATATTGCATAACTAATTAGTAGGTAGAAATATTCAAGCCTAGATGCTTTGTTTCAGCTATATTGTGGGACATATAAAAAGAATTATATTCATTCAGGTTGAGACTCATGATCGCAATGGTATATTTATGCCCCTCGTAAAACAAAAAAATTAGGATGTTATTCAAACGGTGATCACCAACTACACTAGGGTTACACTATTTTTGGACCTAACAAAAGGAAGTTTCCTGTGAGTGAAACGTGTCCTTTTCTCTTAAGGACCTTGATCTCGAGGGCATAGAAAAAGGACATTTAATCATTTGATGGTTGTATGGTGTGTGGGAAAGTTTGAAAATAAGGATTGTTTGCACTGTGTTAAAGACTGTGTGTGCAATAAGCAGATTAATCTTTCTTCTTTAAGTTAAAGGGGTGTGCTGGGCTTCTATATTCTAGTATTGCACCTGTTGTAATCAAACAGGTTGTGAAAGAGTTATTAAGTGTTTTGTTTTTTTCCCTCTCTTCCTGGCTCTTGCACTAATTGGTGTGGGAGCTGGGGCCTATTAGTTAAATAGGATTCACATTGGTTGTATCTGTGGTTTGGACCTAACAAAAGGAAGTTTCCTGTGAGTGAAACGCGTCCCTTTCTCTTAAGGACCTTGATCTCAAGGACATAGAAAAAGGACATTGAAACAGGAAGGGCAATTAAACAAGGTTTGTGCGTCACTGTGCTGGTGTGGTGTATTAGAAGGGACAGTTTTGTCGGTACCATGCAATGTGCATCCTGCCACATGTATAGGAACCTGGATCAGATGTTCCAGGGAACCTATGTCTGTCAGGTGTGAGTGGGTTGCCTGTTTGGAAGCTGAGGTGTCTAAGGGGGCATCTTGCAGCATTGCAAGGATTGGCAGAACTGGGGGGTCAGCAGGCATTGGCTGGGGCCAGTATAGAGGTGGGTGGAAGTGGGACAGGGAAGGTTGAAGGGGGAGGTAGTTTTGTTAGGGTTACTAGGAGAAGTGGGGGACAGAAGGGTAGGGTGGTTTCTTCCCAGATTGCCCATCCCAACAGATTTGCCGCCTTAGGTAATGAAGTGGAGGAGAACACCTCGGAATTAGCGTGTATGAAGGGGGCTAGTCCCTTGTACACCCAGGGGACTGCCATCTCTGATACATGGGAGGAGGAACGAACAATCAGGAATGCAAGGCAGGTGGTAGTGGTAGGGGACTCCATTATAAGGAAGGTAGATAGGGTAATCTGCCACCAAGACCCTACATGCCGAACTGTGTGTTGCCTGCCTGGTGCTAGGGTTCGACGTAGTGGATCGTGTAGACAGATTATTGGGTGGGGTCGGGTGTGACCCAGTGGTCTTGGTTCACATTGGTGCCAATGGCAAAGTTAGAGGAGGAGGTGAGGTCCTTAAACATGATTTTCGAGAGCTAAGGGCCAAGTTAAAAGCAAGGACCTCCAGGGTAGTGTTTTCAGAAATACTACCGCAGCCACGTGCTAAGCCAGGGAGACAGCGGGAGCTTAGGAGCATTAATGCGTGGCTAAGAGAGTGGTGTAAGGAAGAAGGGTTTGGGTTTATTGAGAACTGGGCAGACTTTGCTGTCGGCTACAGGCTCTTTAGTAGGGATGGGTTGCACCTCGCTGATGGCGGTGCAGCTGTTTTAGGGGAGAAGATGGCTAGAGGGTTGGAGGAGATTTTAAACTAGGTTTGGGGGGGAGGGTATTAGCAGTCTCACTGGGATAGATAGCCTAGGAGGAAAGCAAGGTGTAGATAGGCCAGTGGTGGGCGGAAAGGGGGGGGTGGGGCTAGCTTAGGGGATAGGGAGGCATGTGTATTAAAGTGTACGAATAAATTACAGGATCATAATCTAAAATGTATGTTTGCAAATGCGAGAAGCCTGGCTGACAAAATGGGTGAAGTGAAATTGATGGCGTTGAATGAAAAGTATGATGTAATAGGTATAGCAGAAACAAGGTTGAATAGTTCTCACGACGGGGCTGTAAATTTAGAAGGATATGCCTTGTTTAGGTAGGACAGAGAAAAAAGGAGAGGGGGAGGAGTATGTGTTTATGTTAAAAAAGAATTAAAGCCAAATATAAAAGAAGAGATAACTGGTGATATGGATGTTAAAGTGGAGGCAATATGGGTGGAATTAGGCAACAGGAAAGGGGGTAATATCGTTGTTGGTGTCTGCTATAAGCCGCCAAATGCTAGCAGAGAGGAGGTGAGTCAACTTCATATGCAGTTGGCAAGGGCTGCAAGTTTGGGGAGTGTGCTCATTATGGGGGACTTTAATTACCCTGACATTGATTGGTGTAGTGGAACTGCCAACACAGAAAAAGGCGATGAGTTCCTGAATTTGCTGCAGGATCATTTTCTCTCACGGGTGGTTGAGGTTCCTACTAGAAAAGGAGCTCTGTTGGATCTGGTAATACCTAACATCGAGGAGCGCATTATAGATATAAAGGTAACTGGAGGCTTAAGGTGGCCATACATCAGTGCGATATTACTTACCCGACCGAGCGCTCACGCGACATTCATCGATTCTGCTGGAACCGTCTCTCCCGATCTTATATCCGACCGACATGCGATCGCAAAATCCCATTCATTTTGCGATTGCATATCGGTCGAATAAAGGATCGGGAGATGTGGTTCCGGCAGGATCGCAGGAATGTTTCGTGAGCGCTCGGTCGGGTAAGTAATATCGCACTGATGTATGGCCACCTTTAGGGAATAGTGACCATGAAATAGTGGCGTTTGGACTTTGTTAACCCAGCGTACTTTTCCTTTCGATAACAAAGACTTTTAATTTCAGGAAGGCAAATTTTCCCAGGTTAAAAGCAGCTCTTCAGAATGTCAACTGGTATAATGTATTATCAGGTAAAGGTACTGAACAGAAGTGGACTGTGTTCAAAGGGATTTTAAGCTAGATCACATCTAAATCTATACCCTTGGGAAATAAAAGTAAAAAAAATAAATCCGCGCCCATGTGGCTGAATTCTGATGTAGAGGCAATGAAAGGAAGAAAAAGGCATTTAAAACCTTTAAGGCCGAGGGAACGGAAAGGGCCTTTAGGGATTATAAAAACTGTAACAAGGAGTGTAAGAAAGCAATCAAACTAGCTAAAATTAATAATGAAGTTAGGATAGCTGAACAAAGCATAACTAAGCCTAAAAATTTTTTAAGTATATTAATAGTAAGAATATGAGGACTGAAAATCTTGCACCATTAATTAATGGGGATAAGTTGGTTACGGAGGATGGCGATAAAGCAAATGTCTTGAATACTTTTTTCCCTCTGTATACACTATAGAAGATCCAAGTACAGATATCATAGAGTATAGTAGCAATAATGGTATAAAAGGTTCAAGTGCACTTTGGTTAACCGAGGATATGGTACAGAAAGAACTAAATAAAGTTAATATTAATAAATCTCCTGGACCGGATAAAATACATCCTCAGGAACTTAGGGAGCTAAGTTCAGTTTTATGTAGGTCATTGTTTCTTATTGTTGCAGATTTCCTGATGTCCAGAGGTGTGCCTCTGGATTGGAAAAAGACTGATGTTATTCCAATATTCAAAAAGGGTAGTCGTTCACAGCTGGGTAATTACAGGCCTGTAAGTTTAACTTCAGTGGTGGGGAAGATCCTAGAAAGTTTAATAAGGGAACATGTTCTAGAGTATGTTTCAAGGACTGACATTATAAGTAGTAACCAGCATGGATTTAGGAGGAATAGATCTTGTCAAACTAACTTGCTTGGCTTTTATGAGGAAGTAAGTAGAAATTTAGACTCTGGCATAGCAGTAGATGTAGTTTTCTTGGATTTTGCAAAGGCTTTTGATACAGTCCCCCATAGGTGACTAATGTATAAGCTAAGGTCTGTTGGTCTGGGGAGTCACATTTGTACATGGATAGAAAATTGGTTAATGAATAGGATGCAGAGAGTAGTTGTAAATGGGGCATCATCATTATGGACTAAAGTGCTAAGTGGGGTGCCACAGGGTTCTGTGTTGGGGATGCTTCTATTTAATCTATTTATTAATGATTTGGAAGTGGGTATTGTCAGCAAGGTTTCTGTCTTTGCTGACGACACAAAACTTTTGTTTTGGAAAATAATTTGTAATAAAAATGGTGCACATTTATTTTTCCCCACCACCAAATTATCCCTTACCAACCCCCCAAGCTTCTTTTTCATGCCATCCAGCTGAATAAAATATTTGGGGAGAACACTGACAACAGTGAACCACAGGTGCGAGAACTGCAGGCAACATCAGATTGCATAAGGGTTTTTCTTTTCTAGGAATGGGAAGGATATCTAGGCCTACAAGTACGTAAGGTGAACATGGCTCAATCTGCAGGGCATTTTTTGGGCGGGGGAGAGGGGGGGTTGGACATGCCCTTTAGGTCACAGACAAGATAATTGCACGTGCTCAGTATACTCTCGGCACATGTTGTAATTGCCCATATTTTATGCACATTGCAGTGTATATTGTAACCAAATTTGTTGAATGTTAAAATAAAAATGTTTACACTACTTTGATTATCAAACTATGCATGACTATTTTCAAAAAAAAGTCTAGTGAAAAGTTTTCAGAAACAGAGGAGGCAGAGGGAATGAAGGTGTGTAAGTACATTTCTGTCCCGATGTTAAAGATTTCAATTTAGCGTTTAGGGAGGGGGCTTCAGTATTTAGTTGTGGAAATACCCTTTAAGTCGTACTGAGGATAAATCCTGAAAGGAAAAGGTATGAAATTTGTTGTGGGAGTGATAGCAACTTTTGTTTGAAACAGGTAGAAACTTTAGTTTTCAAATGAACATTTTCAATATTGTTGAGGCTCTGCTTTTCTTAACTGTTACATAAAAATGTCCTTAAAAACAGATAAGCCTAAGCCAGTAACACTCACATAGATGTTTCTGATCTCTAGAGATGTGATCCTTAGCTCAGAATATTGGGATTCATCCAACTGATGCACTAGTGCACGGTAATCGCCCTGAAAGAGAGGGGGACATTCAAGCTCATTTGTATAAAGAGAAAGATCTGTGGAAAGATAAAATGAAAACAAATTCTAGAAAATGGACACAAGATAAATGATAAAAGAGTATGGAGAAGGAAGAAAGAATATTTATAAGCTGCAAACATTCTGCAGAGTAAATATATATATATATTCAAGTAAGTATAATATTGTCTCTCTTTACAAGGTACTGTTAAAGCCACATTTGAAATATGCAGTGCAGTTTTGGAATCCTGTGTTAAAAAGGGACATCTTAGAAATGGAAGAAATTCAGAGACGGCCAACTAAATTAATAAGAGGATCAACTATGAGGCAGATAAGACAAATTAGGGCTGTTTACATTGCACAAAGATATGATCACTTTATACAAATATATTAATGGGCCATGTAATGCGTGGGCAGTGGCAGCTCAGGAGTAGGATCACTAGTGCACCGTCTTGTGCATAGAAAACGAACATTCCCTAACATTCCCAGAAACAAACTTTATTTGGAGAGAGGGTGCCATCTCCTGCAAAGGTAACATACCATCGTGTCCCTGTTAACCCACACTGCTAGACTGGCTGGCTTTAAGGAGCGAAGCTTATACCTCCCAGCTTCACATGGCCGCGGCCATCATGGATACAGCGACAGCAGAAGGAAAACTTTTCCTGCCCACAAGGATCTGAGTCCTGAAGTCTCATCCAGAAAAGAAAAATCTTTATTTCTTTTTTATTCTCCTCCTGCCTATTCCTCGGCAGCTATGTCTGCTACAGAGAAAGCCCACCCCAGGCACCAAAAAGGGAAAAATCCAGTAGGGCTTATAACCCAACATTACAATTCCAGAGGCAGTAGAGGACAATTTCCATCCGTCCATAGATACCGACACCCTTATAAAGGCGACCATAAGGACCCTAAATATCTCTGATACAGAGGCCCAACAGGAAGCTACTACACTCCTTTTCTCTAGATGAAAGAGAAACATCACTCGTTTCCCGTCACATGGCCAGCTAGAGAAGATCGTCTAAGACGAATGGTCGGCCCCAGACAAACTGCTAAAGCTCAGCAAACAATTACAAAACTCTTTCCCCTTTTCAAAATCAGATGTGCACTGCTGGGCAAGTCCTCCCTTAGTCAACCCTCCAGGCAACTGCTATTCCCCTATCAGAGTCGGCAACGTTTAGGGATGCTCTGGACCGCCGCACTGAGGTCTTGCTAAAAACCGCCTTTACTTAGTCGGGAACAGCATTAAGACCAGAGTTCGCCTCTGAGGAGTGCCAAGCTCAGGGGGCAGTGGTCCCAACAGGAAAGCACTCTGCCCATCAACATTCTGGAGCTTCGTGCAATTCTCAATGCCCTGCATTTTTGGACCACCTTCCTGACAGGTAAGTGTGTCAGGATACAATCTGACAATGCCACATCTGTGGCATACCTGAACCACCAAGGGGGTACGCGCAGCGACTCTGCCATGGACGAAATTCAGAGGATCCTATTCTGGGCAGAGGCTCACACAGCGCCGCTCCTACCATGACGCAACTTGAAACAGTTGCTCATGGCGGCACATTAGTGTCTGTTTTTTAAAAAAAAAAAAAGGCGGCAAATCCCTTCAGCAATTGAGCTGCCGCTGGGTTGATGCGGGACTTAGCAGCGCCGGAAGTTCGGGCAAGGTGCCTGAAGCAGCGCCGGAAGAGGTAGAGAGGTATGTGTGCGCTAGGTTGATGCAGGACTCGCAGCGCTGGAAGTTCGGGTAAGGCGCCTTGCAAGAGAGAGGTGTGTGTGTGTGTGTGTGTGTGTGTGTGTGTTTTTTTTTTTTTTTTAGCTCAAACTCCTGAAAAAAGTTTCACCAAGAATGCAGGCCTCTTTACAAACAATATTAGGGGGTACCAAGAGCTATTTGATGTGTGGGACAGGGGGGTAGTGCCACTAGGTATGTTATGGACACAAAAGTAATTTATTAAACTTCTGCACATCATAACTTCATATGAGGAGCAAGTAGTTCCCTTTAGTTATCCATGTGAAAAAGAAGCAATTTGATTCATTGTGCAGTCAAGAAGATCCTGTTCTGAAGATTCTGCTGACTTCTAATCATGTTTTAGTATTGTGTCTGGACATTAGACACTGAAGTGTGTGTGTGTTATATATAGATAGATAGATAGATAGATAGATAGATAGATAGATAGATAGATAAGGATCTTTGGTATACTATTCAGGGGTGGGGTCCTTCAATTTAATCTAAATAAATGGAGAATGAATATTAAATCCAATGATAATGACACAGTTAAATCAACGGTTAAAGCCCCCTGCCACTTCTGGACAAGCCACATCCCAACTTCTGGACAACACACCCCACTTACCATTATAAAACCACACCCCTTCCGGCAGCGAGGGGGGCAGCATTTAGAATTTGTGTCAGTTGGCAAAAATCTAGAGACAGCCCTGGCTGTCCATGTTCAATTATTTTACTCTTCCACAATGTCTAGGATTTTCCCCTCTGTCCCTAACTCAGTAGCTCTAGTTCCGCTTCCTGAACCACCCAATCACTGGTCTTTCTCTCTATGGTTTCCTTGTCATTTCCTTTCTGCCTAAAAACACCCTTGAAGATGCTTCCTTATCGTTTTGCGGGTAATGAAATGAAGAAAGTTGGAGGTGCATATTGGGTGTGACACAGGACAAGGTAGTTCATTTGTGGCTGCTCTTTTTATTATTTGTACAATACTGGTAAAATGTAATGTTGGGATTTGTTAGATTAACCCTGTAATCCTTTTTTGCATGAGGTGTGTAGGTTCCAGATTCTGATTAATAAATGCAATTAGCAGGGCTGCACTGATTGGAAATTGCAATTAAACAACATTACTTTTAAACACGCTTGCTTCATTTGTTATTTAAGGTGTCCCTAGATGTTTTTACTGTTCTGGCAATTGTCTTAAGGCAGAGCCACTCTACACTGGAACGCAACAGGGCCATTTGGCGCATGTTTCCGTTGCACTAGTATGCAATATGTTGTCAATTGGACACGCACTGTGATTTTGCAAAACAAATGCAGATCGCATGTGCTCTGAAAGCGGATAGGAGCACACCTAGTCTGGCCAGATGAATTGTCAGCTCAGTATTGATGGTAGTGTAGTAGTTAGACTGGTGTATCTCAAGTGATGGTTTTGTGTATGCGGTTCACAGATGCGGTGTTTTATATTTCTAATAAAAGTTTTATCTAATTATCATTGACTGGATCCCGTGTTCAGACTTGGAGGAGGCGCCATCCATTCCTGCATAGGGTATCTGATCAGTAGAAAATCCGAGAAAGCCTATAAAAATCCATGCAGCAAAGCTGAATCAGCATTAGTAAAGTTTAAATGTAATCAGGGCAGCCTTGCTACTTACATTAGCAATCAACAGATGATCTGGCTAACCCGTGTGTACATAAGGGTAGTACAACACACACACACCAAAATTTTTTAATATGTGCCAGAAAATGGGAACAAACATCGACCCTTGCAAGGTTTAATATGTCTGAAAGCTCCCCTAATTATTTACCACGCCTTTGTTTTCCCGTGACGAAAGACAACTAAGGGCTTGACAGACATCCACTCCTGTGGGTTGGCTAGATCCAATGTCTGGCCAATCACAGGAGCGGATCCCCAGTCGAGACCCTTCTGCTTGCTTCCGTGCACAAGACAAGCAGAAGTTAGTGAGGAACGAAGGCTGGTAAGTACATTTGGGACAGCTTTTTGACATCTAAACCTTGTGAGTTGAGGTTTGCCCATTTCCTGCCACATTTTAAAAAAAAAAAATTGGGGTGGACATGCCCTTTAACACCTCTGGCCTTCCACATGTTTGATTACTACAACTCCCAACATCCTCCTGGCCTTACTCTCTGTTGTAGATGCTTGTAAGGGAAAGCTTTACAAATACTGGATGGCACAGATTGGTTAGGTTAGTTTGTTAGGTTGGTGATTTCAATTACATATTGCTGTACTATTGGCTGCTTATTTTTTTTTTGACATTATTATAAGAACCGTTATGGTCTGTACAAAACATGAAAACATTTTGTTTAAGGAGAACGAGAGTGTTGAGGGAGCCCTGCGAGATCGGAGTGACTACCAATAGCCAGCACGCACCCCAATACAGTGAGTCGGGCTCAATCCTGGGCACTCAGACAGGTGACACCTTCTGATTGTTCCCAATCTGTCACCTCTATCAACACTGTCTCTCTTTAGAAGTGGCTTTAACCGTATAAGATCACCTCATCGCGCTGAAATCTTTCGGGAGACCCTGTGACAGCATTGATTAGGTCTTAGTGACATGATATGTTGTGGTTTACCAAACTTGAGGCAAGAAAAGGTGGATAAAAGAGGGTGTGACAGGATGATGGAGATATGATCAGAGGAGAACACTCGAGAAATCTGGGGGGGGTGGGCACAAAAATAACTCAATGAAGACTAAGTCAGTTAGAACATAACATGAGTATGAGAAAGCAACTACAGGCAAAACTGGAATGGATATCTACGTGTCGGGATCCATTGTTCTGACAGTATTTCTGTTTCTACATTATATATTAGTTCCTCTTACTGCCTGTAAGTTTTTTCTGGTGGCAGGTATCTCTCCATAGACCAGCTTGCCACAGTTTTTCAGGGTTGGTAAAATTTAGATTGTTTGCAATATACTAGTCTATAGTACTTTAGAGTTGATTATTATGGCAAGAGTTATGCAAGCCTCAACAATAGGTGGTTTATGATCAACAGTGGTAAGGACTTTTGGAGTAAGAAAGAATAGAATGTCTCAAATCAACGGCGTTTACGTATTAGCATAAAAATAAAATAATATAGCAGTTAAGTTAAGCCTTATATAATTACCATTGTACTCAAAAGTAGGGTTTTTATTTCTTTTAGTTTTTGCTAGGTTAAAGTAAAATGCATCCACATTAATTAAAGGAGAACTCAGGTGAAAAGTTTAAACATACAGAAAATAAAGCATTAATATACAGTAGAACTAGGATCTGCTGTGTATTGTTTAAGCCTTTAAGATGTTTGTTTAAAGGCAACTGTGGTCCCAAACAAGTTGGGGTTAAATAAAAGCCTGCAGTCTTTCCTTTAAAATGAGCCCTGGTCCACATCTCTGACTGTATTCGGGAGTTAAATTGCTGAACCTTCCTAAAATGTTTTTAATAGTACAACAGAAAGCATTTTATTTTTTATTTAAATCAAACTTGTTTGGATACCACAGCTCCCCTTTACCTACTTCCTTTAAAATCTTTTGGCCACAGATTTCTCTTAAAGCTCAACTTTTTAAAAAACAAACAAACAAAACCCCTTAAAAGTATAAACTAAATCTGTATTGGTACTTTTCACGTTTATTTTCCTTAAATCTTTCCATTGAGCATCTTTATCATCAAAATTTGGTTTTAGTCATAAGTGTAAACAGCATCATCGTTCCTCTTTGGATTCACCCCAATTTTTTCATCCGCTTATTATTCAGTAAACTAGTCTCTGCTATTTTCCAAGAGACATACTGTATCATTGATTTAATCACTTGCGCCCCGTTTGTAAAGAGATAAGCTTTTGGGTGGGTGGAACTAATGTGCAGCCCAGCCCCATCCATGGTGCCGCTATTGCATCCCCCAAAAGAATTCGGTTTGATATCCCTTGCTTTACACGTACCATTGGCCCATAACCTCTGCTTTTTTACAGTCTCAGTTATACTGCCATCAAATCAGCATCTTTAATAGCGGATTATCAAGAAGATGCTGTATTGATAATGGTAAGTATTTTCTGTAATAACCTCATTATAATATACCTGTAATATACCTGATGATCCTCCAAATCTCTTGTGCTGTCTCTCTGATTCTTTGTATCTATACAGATAGACATGACAGCTGATCCCTAGTCCTGAAATCCTCCTCTCACTGTCCTTCACCACAAACAGAGCAACAGTGGGTTCCAAAGAAAAATCCTTGTAAGTACACAGGAAAGATGATCACTCTTTTGTTGCCAATATCTATATGGTGAGTTCACCCCCTAAACTCAAGTCAATTTTTAGTTGCAGCCCCTCAAAACCTCTTAGGTTCTTAATCCTGATCTCCTCCTCTTCAAGCTTCACATGCCCTTTTACAAGCTCATACATGCACAGAGGCAGCAGCTCTGTGAACAGTTTCCAGTTAATAGCCATAACATAAGCCATCACTGCCATAACTGACAGCTGCTACCAGGAAGAGGACTGCAGGGGCTAGCAAAAACAGGATACAGATCTATATTGTACATTGGAAGAAGGTAAGCTGGCCACACACTGGACAGATATTAGATAGGTGGAGATTTTAGAGATCTAATGTCTAAAGACTGCATTTACAAGCAGTGTGTCTCCTTGCTCGATTTTCACTAGAAGGATTTCTATGTGGGGATACAGCCACATGGCATGAGTAGACACATAACAAGTTGGAGCCGCTGGGATAACTGTTTGTTATTGATATGTCTTAAGCACCCTATACAAGGCTTGACATTTGTAGCGATTTTGCCATTTCGATTGGATCACTCAAAATGCCGAAACCTGTTTTCCTGGTCTGCTATGAAAAAGAAGAGGTATTGTACACCTAAGACCAAGCTACAGACGCCCCTGAGATTCCCCTACTCAGGAAAAAAAGATATTGTGCTCCACAAGTAGCACAAGGACAAATAAATATAAATAAAAATGGCAATCTGTGTATATACACATAAGAAAAGAGAAAAAATTATTATATATCTCACTAGAAAATTTACAGTAAATAATTTAATATAATGAACCCCAAAATACAGGCTGGCCAGCCGAAATTCAACAACATATATTCCTTATAATAATTATGTAAAGTAATCTATAAACCCACTAAAAAACTATAAATAGTAAGAAATCACTCCTGTGCATAGCCGAACGCCTATAGATCCGAATAATTAAAAATGTCAGTAAACAATATGGAAACAGTTAATGAATAACAAAATCCTTTGTAATCCAAAGATATATGTAATCCAAAAATTAGTAGCAGCATCCAAAAGCATAACAAAGTCAAGAGCTGTACGTCAGATCAGATATCCTGTAATACATCACCAGTTAGTATGTCCCGCAACAAGGCCTCCGGAGTGTACCTCCCTTGATCTCCCAGACTAAGTAGCGATCCCGTGATATACAGGACTAGGAAGTGGATGGTTACCTATTAGAACCCAGATCCAAGAGCTGCGGCCACAGGTAAGATCGCTACTTAGTCTGGGGGATCAAGGGATACACTCCGGACTGGCAACCCGCGTCTGTGATTGGCTCAGAGCAGCCATCACGTACACGGCTGCCGGCTGTGGAGCACGCTGGGGGAGAGAGGTAAGGTAAGTAATGATCGGGGGAGTTTCTGTAAAAACTATTATAGCTTGGGGCTGCGGGAGGGAGCCCCTACATCCCAGATACGGGGGTAGGGAGGGAGCAAAGTCGGGTGGAGAGGGCTGCAGTGCACATGGCAAATTCTCCCGGAGGAGAGACAGCAGAGGCAATATGGACTCTCGCAGGCTCCTGGTGGCCAGTTTTCTGGACTTTGGAGGGGCATGCAGGGCCGTGGGGCCAGTAGTGGGTAAAATGATAGTTTGGGGGTGGACATGCCCTTTAAGTTTTACACCATTTAAATGACAACTGTATTGTCTAACTTCACCCCACCCAGGGGCAAACGCAGAATTTCCATGAATGGGTTACTTTTATTCTACTGTATGTTGTATTATATAGTGGATAATGTAAATAAAAGTGGCAATCTGTATATACACATAAGAAAAAAAAGACAGTAAATAATTTAATATTGAACCCCAAAATACAGGCTGGCCAGCCGAAATTCAACAGACATATATTCCTATGGCAAGCAGAGGGCTGGGACAGTACGCCAGGGAGAGGGCTAAGGCAAGTTATGATCGGGGGAGTTTCTGTAAAAACTGTTTAGCGGTTGGGGCTGGAGGAGGGAGCCCACTATAGCCCAAAATTTATAAAAAGGGGTGGACATGCCCTTTAAAAAAGCAAAACTTAAAGTTTAAGCTGAAATGCAAGTTGTCTTTTTTCATAAAAGTTTGTATTTAGGTTTTAGTCTCCATGGAATAATCCACTTTTAAATACCTATTAGGCAAAAGTACTTAAAAACTTTTATAATTAGCTTCACATATCAAAATCAGACATTAAAAATCTATCCGGGTTATTCAATAAAACTTATTATCATTAAAAATGGTGCTAATTTTGCCTCACCAATCAGATGTTAGTTTTCAAATGTTAAATAATATCTGATGGGTTGGGGCAAATTAGCACCATTTTAAACGATAAAGAACTTTTATTGAATCTCCCTGTATGTATTTTACTGAGCCCAGAATGACAGATATATGGAAATTAATGTACAGAAAATATCAATAATATGCTGGGTATGAATGAATTGTTGATTTCCATTTGTTCCCCATACTTTCTTCTACAGGGTCATGTGGGGTCACTGGGAAGAGACTCAGAGAATAACCAGGCAACTTCTCCAGGCTAAAGCATACAACAAATAATTGACTTTGACACACATCTTGAGGATATAAGAGCTGACTGGACCAATCAGGAGCTAAATGTTGAAATAGCATGTTTGGCAGCAGCTACAATGGCAGTGCATAACCATAGGACCTTGCTATTTTTGGATTATTGTTAAAGGATAACTGTTTTGCCTCAATGCATTTTTTTTTTATTTGCTTTCAAAGGTATACAGCCCTGCCCATACATTTTTTTCCCTGATTTCGAGCTTCTCTTTGCCTTCAATTAGCCACGCTGTGAAGGGGGTGTAACAAGTGGTCTGCCTTAACTGTCACTTAAAGCTAGCCATGCGAGAAAACCTTCCTCCACCCATCCTTGAGCAGCTTGATTATGTAGGCTGTATCCTAGCAACCGAACAGTTCCAGTTTGTTTGACTGGCAGAGGAGGAGGAGAGAGTTGTAACAGACATTCCCACCAGCGAATGACAAGTAATATGTTAATAATGGCCCTGGGCCCTCTAGGAGGTGGGCTTTTAGCACTCATCTTGCCTGTGTATATCTAAGGAAGGCAGCACAGTTGTAAATGAGAGTAAGCGATTTCAGCTGCTGGAAGTGTGGACATGTAATGTTGTTTTTTTTTTTTTATATTGTGTCCTTTAATGTGTTCGCTGGCTTCCAGTTTTTAGACAAGACATTAATACCTGTAAGTGTGTGTAAATTTAATTACACACAAAGTATTTGTCTGTATTTATAAACTACCTTGACAGTCATATAAAACACCCTCAACAAAATGATTCATCATCAACAGTTTCATTAGTTCTTTTTTATATTCCACCCAAACCATTACATTTTACAGTGTTCCATTATCAACCGTAAACATTGCCCTTATATCGCAGAAGCTTGCAGCATTAAGGTTTTATTACCATTTAAAAAACCATACATAATTTTCAAATAGTGACACTTTTGGATGCACACATAACAGATGTTAGTCAAATGAGTGCTCAGTAGATAAGCCCCTTGGTTTCCCCACGTGGCCTTTTTATCTTGCCATAATTCTTAGTAATAATATCATACAAAGTAGCCTAAGAGAAAAAGAGACTGGCATTAAGAATATACTAACTTTGTTACTGTATTCACTCTTACCAAATTGTCTAGTTACATTTATTATATTGCATAACTAATTAGTAGGTAGAAATATTCAAGCCTAGATGCTTTGTTTCAGCTATATTGTGGGACATATAAAAGAAATATTCATTCAGGTTGAGACTCATGATCGCAATGGTATATTTATGCCCCTCGTAAAACAAAAAATTAGGATGTTATTCAAACGGTGATCACCAACTACACTAGGGTTACACTATTTTTGGACCTAACAAAAGGAAGTTTCCTGTGAGTGAAACGTGTCCTTTTCTCTTAAGGACCTTGATCTCGAGGGCATAGAAAAGGACATTTAATCATTTGATGGTTGTATGGTGTTGTGGGAAAGTTTGAAAATAAGGATTGTTTGCACTGTGTTAAAGACTGTGTGTGCAATAAGCAGATTAATCTTTTCTCTTAAGTTAAAGGGGTGTGCTGGGCTTCTATATTCTAGTTTGCACCTTTTGTAATCAAACAGGTTGTGAAAGAGTTATTAAGTGTTTTGTTTTTTTCCCTCTCTTCCTGGCTCTTGCACTAATTGGTGTGGGAGCTGGGGCCTATTAGTTAAATAGGATTCACATTGGTTGTATCTGTGGTTTGGACCTAACAAAAGGAGTTTCCTGTGAGTGAAACGCGTCCCTTTCTCTAAGGACCTTGATCTCAAGGACATAGAAAAAGGACATTGAAACGGAAGGGCAATTAAACAGGTTTGTGCGTCACTGTGCTGGTGTGGTGTATTAGAAGGGACAGTTTTGTCGGTACCATGCAATGTGCATCCTGCCACATGTATAGGAACCTGGATCAGATGTTCCAGGGAACCTATGTCTGTCAGGTGTGTAGTGGGTTGCCTGTTTTGGAAGCTGAGGTGTCTAAGGGGGCATCTTGCAGCATTGCAAGGATTGGCAGAACTGGGGGGTCAGCAGGCATTGGCTGGGGCCAGTATAGAGGTGGGTGGAAGTGGGACAGGGAAGGTTGAAGGGGGAGGTAGTTTTGTTAGGGTTACTAGGAGAAGGGGGGACAGAAGGGTAGGGTGGTTTCTTCCCAGATTGCCCATCCCAACAGATTTGCCGCCTTAGGTATAAGTGGAGGAGAACACCTCGGAATTAGCGTGTGGAAGGGGGCTAGTCCCTTGTACACCCAGGGGACTGCCATCTCTGATACATGGGAGGAGGAACGAACAATCAGAATGCAAGGCAGTGGGTAGTGGTGGGGACTCCATTATAAGGAAGGTAGATAGGGTAATCTGCCACCAAGACCCTACATGCCGAACTGTGTGTTGCCTGCCTGTGCTAGGGTTCGACGTAGTGGATCGTGTAACATGATTATGGGTGGGGTCGGGTGTGACCCAGTGGTCTTGGTTCACATTGGTGCCAATGGCAAAGTTAGAGGAGGAGGTGAGGTCCTTAAACATGATTTTCGAGAGCTAAGGGCCAAGTTAAAAGCAAGGACCTCCAGGGTAGTGTTTTCAGAAATACTACCGCAGCCACGTGCTAAGCCAGGAGACAGCGGGAGCTTAGGAGCATTAATGCGTGGCTAAGAGAGTGGTGTAAGGAAGAAGGGTTTGGGTTTATTGAGAACTGGGCAGACTTGCTGTCGGCTACAGGCTCTTTAGTAGGGATGGGTTGCACCTCGCTGATGGCGGTGCAGCTGTTTTAGGGGAGAAGATGGCTAGAGGGTTGGAGGAGATTTTAAACTAGGTTTGGGGGGGAGGGTATTAGCAGTCTCACTGGGATAGATAGCCTAGGAGGAAAGCAAGGTGTAGATAGGGCCAGTGGTGGGCGGAAAGGGGGGGGTGGGGCTAGCTTAGGGAT
This sequence comes from Hymenochirus boettgeri, assembly GCA_019447015.1. Lineage (NCBI taxonomy): Eukaryota > Metazoa > Chordata > Amphibia > Anura > Pipidae > Hymenochirus > Hymenochirus boettgeri. Next base: position 264,029,150 of record CM033469.1, read on the forward strand.
AGGGGCATGTGTATTAAAGTGTACGAATAAATTACAGGATCAAAATCTAAAATGTATGTTTTGCAAATGCGAGAAGCCTGGCTGAAAAATGGGTGAAGTGAAATTGATGGCGTTGAATAAAAGTTGATGTAATAGGTATAGCAGAAACAAGGTTGAATTTAGTTCTCACGACGGGGCTGTAAATTTATAAGGATATGCCTTGTTTAGGTAGGACAGAGAAAAAAGGAGAGGGGGAGGAGTATGTGTTTATGTTAAAAGAATTAAAGCCAATATAAAGAAGAGATAACTGGTGATATGGATGTTAAAGTGGAGGCAATATGGTGGAATTAGGCAACAGGAAGGGGGTAATATCGTTTTGGTGTCTGCTATAAGCCGCCAATGCTAGCAGAGAGGAGTGAGTCACTTCATATGCAGTTGGCAGGGCTGCAAGTTTGGGGAGTGTGCTCATTATGGGGACTTTAATTACCCTGACATTGATTGGTGTAGTGGAACTGCCAACACAGAAAAGGCGATAGTTTCCTAATTTGCTGCAGGATCATTTTCTCTCCGGTGTTTGAGGTTCCTACTAGAAAAGGAGCTCTGTTGGATCTGGTAATACCTAACATCGAGGCGCATTATAGATATAAAGGTAACTGGAGGCTAAGGTGGCCATACATCAGTGCGATATTACTTACCCGACCGAGCGCTCCACGCGACATTCATGCGATTCTGCTGGAACCGTCTCTCCCGATCTTATATCCGACCGACATCGATCGCCAAAATCCCATTCATTTTGTCGATTGCATATCGTCGAATAAAGGATCGGGAGATGTGGTTCCGCGGAAATCGCAGGAATGTTTCGTGAGCGCTCGGTCGGGTAGTAATATCGCACTGATGTATGGCCACCTTTAGGGAAGTGACCATGATATGGCGTTTGGACTTTGTTACAAATAAAACAAAGACCGGAAACCTCTCTAAACCAACATACCGAACACACAAAATGATCGAAAAACAAAACAACCATAATGATACGGTGAATAAAGATGGAGATTTGTTAACAGCAGACGCAGAATAGTTTACGTAAAAAAAGCGGCACTAAAAGGTATAATAGACAACAAAACCCTAGTATCAAGGGCCAAAAACACTGAATATAGTGGGAAAAAGGTGGTTTCCTTGATGGAAAAATAAATGGGGGTGGGTGGGGGGAGGGGGCCCATAATCCACCAAAGAACCCCATTCAAGGGGGAGGGGGAAAAAAAACCCGAACAGCGTCCTTTTCCTTTCGATAACAAAGACCTTGTAATTCCAGGAAGGCAACATTTTGCCAGGTTAAACGCAGCTCTTTCAGAATGCAACTGGTTATAGGTATTATCAGGTACAAGGTACTGAACAGAAGTGGCACTGTGTTCAAAGGGATTTTAAGCTAGATCACATCTAAATCTATACCCTTGGAAATAAAAGTAAAAAAAAATAAATCCGCCGCCATGTGGCTGAATTCTGATGTAGAGGCAAATGGAAGGAAAGAATAGGCATTTAAAAACCTTTAAGGCAGAGGGAATGGAAAGGGCCTTTAGGGATTTAAAAAACTGTAACAAGGAGTGGTAAGAAGCATCAAACTAGCTAAAATTATAATAGTATAGTATAGCTGAACAAAGATAACTAAGCCTAAAAATTTTTTAAGTTATATTAATCGTAAGATATAGGACATGAAAATCTTGGCACCATTAATTAATGGGGAAAAGTTTGGTTACGGAGGATGGCGATAAGCAATGTTCTTGAAATACTTTTTTCCCTCTGTATGACACTATAGAAGATCCAAGTACAGATATCATAAGTATAGTAGCACATATGGTATAAAAGGTTCAAGTGCACTTTGGTTAACCGAGGATATGGTCAGAAGAACTAAATAAAGTTAATATTAATAAATCTCCTGGACGGATAAAATACATCCTCAGAACTTAGGAGCTAAGTTCAGTTTATGTAGGTCATTGTTTCTTATTGTTGCAGATTTCCTGAGTCCAGAGGTGTGCCTCTGGATTGGAAAAGACTGATGTTTTCCAATATTCAAAAAGGGTGTCGTTCACAGCTGGGTAATTACGGCCTGTAAGTTTAACTTCAGTGGTGGGAAGATCTAGAAAGTTTAATAAGGGAACATGTTCTAAGTATGTTTCAAGGACTGACATTATAAGTGTAACCAGCATGGATTTAGGAGGAATAGATCTTGTCAAACTAACTTGCTTGCTTTTATGAGAGTAAGTAGAAATTTAGACTCTGGCATAGCAGTAGATGTAGTTTCTTGGATTTTGCAAAGGCTTTTGATACAGTCCCCCATAGGTGACTAATGTATAAGCTAAGGTCTGTTGGTCTGGGGAGTCACATTTGTACATGGATAGAAATTGGTTAATAATAGGATGCAGAGAGTAGTTGTAAATGGGGCATCATCATTAGGACTAAAGTGCAAGTGGGGTGCCACAGGGTTCTGTGTTGGGGATGCTTCTATTAATCTATTTATTAATGATTTGGAAGTGGGTATTGTCAGCAAGGTTTCTGTCTTTGCTGACGACACAAAACTTTTGTTTGGAAAATAATTTGTAATAAAAATGGTTCACATTTATTTTTCCCCACCACCAAATTATCCCTTACCAACCCCCCAAGCTTCTTTTTCATGCCATCAGCTGAATAAAATTATTTGGGGAGAACACTGACAACAGTGAACCACAGGTGCGAGAACTCAGGCAACATCAGATGCATAAGGGTTTTTCTTTTCTAGAATGGGAAGGATATTCTAGGCCTACAAGTACGTAAGGTGAACTGGCTCAATCTGCAGGGCATTTTTGGGCGGGGGAGAGGGGGGGTTGGACATGCCCTTTAGGTCACAGACAAGATAATTGCACGTGCTCAGTATCTCTCGGCACAATGTGTATATTGCCCATTTTTTATGCACATGCAGTGTATATTGTAACCAAATTGTTGAATGTTAAAAAAAATGTTTACACTACTTTTGATTTCAACTATGCATGACTATTTTCAAAAAAAAGTCTAGTGAAAAGTTTTCAGAAACAGAGAGGCAGAGGAATGAAGGTGTGTAAGTACAAATTTCTGTCCCGATGTTAAAGATTTTCCAATTTAGCGTTAGGGAGGATAGATAGATAGATAGATAGATAGATAGATAGATAGCTAATAGAGAGAGATAGCTTATAGAGATAGATAGCTACTAGAGATAGATAGACAGATAGATAATAAAGATAGATAGATAGATAGATAGATAATAGATAGATAGATAGATAGATAGATAGATAGATAGATAGATAGCAGAGATAGATAGCAGAGATAGATAGAAGAGATAGATAGCAGAGATAGATAGATAGATAGATAGATAGATAGATAGATACATAGATGGATGGATAGCAGAGATAGATGGATAGCAGAGATAGATTAGATAGCTAGATAGCAGAGATAGATAGATAGGTAGCAGAGATAGATAGATAGCAGAGATAGATAAATATCAGAGATAGAAGATATAGATAGCAGAGATAGATAGATAGCAGAGATAGATAGATAGCAGAGATAGATTTAAAATATCAGAGATAGATAGATATATAGATAGGTAGCAGAGATAGATAGATAGATAGATAGATAGCAGAGATAGATAAATATCAGAGATAGATAGCAGAGATAGATAGATAGATAGATGGATAGCAGAGATAGATGGATAGCAGAGATAGATGGATAGCAGAGATAGATAGATTAGATAGATGGATAGCAGAGATAGATGGATAGATAGATAGCAGAGATAGATAGATAGATGGGATAGCAGAGATAGATAGATAGCAGAGATAGATAAATATCAGAGAGATAGATAGATATATAGATAGATAGGTAGCAGAGATAGATAGATAGATAAATATCAGAGATAGATAGATATATAGATAGATAGCAGAGATAGATAATAGAGATAGATAAATATCAGATAGATAGATAGATAGATAGACAGATAGAAGAGATAGATAGATAGCAGAGATAGATAGATACATAGATGGATAGCAGAGATAGATGGATAGCAGAGATAGATAGATAATAGCGATAGATAGATAGATAGATATAGATAGATAGATAGCAGAGATAGATAGATAATATAGATAGATAGATAGCAGAGATAGATAGATAATATAGATAGATAGATAGATAGCAGAGATAGATAAATATCAGCGATAGATAGATAGATAGCAGAGATAGATAGGTACATAGATAGATAGTAGTAGCTAGATAGATAGATGGAGACATAGATAGACAGACAGAGATAGATAGATAGCAGAGATAGATAGATAGCAGAGATAGATAGATAGCAGAGATAGATGGATAGCAGAGATAGATGGATAGCAGAGATAGATGGATAGCAGAGATAGATAGATTAGATAGCAGAGATAGATAGATAGATAATAGAGATAGATAGATAGCGGATAGAGATAGACAGATAGAAGAGATAGATAGATAGCAGAGATAGATAGATAGCAGAGATAGATGGATAGCAGAGATAGATAGATTAGATAGCAGAGATAGATAGATAGATAGATAGTGGAGAGAAATAGACAGATAAAAGAGATAGATAGATAATATAGATAGATATCAGAGATAGATAGATAGATAGATAGATAGATAGATAGATAATAGAGATAGATAGATAGCGGAGAGAAATAGACAGATAGAAGAGATAGTTAGATAATATAGATGAGATAGAAGAGATAGATAGATAGCAGAGATAGATGGATAGCAGAGATAGATGGATAGCAGAGATAGATGGATAGCAGAGATAGATGGATAGCAGAGATAGATGGATAGCAGAGATAGATAGATAGATAGATAGATAGATAATAGAGATAGATAGATAGCGGAGAGAGATAGACAGATAGAAGAGATAGATAGATAATTTAGATAGATAGATATCAGAGATAGATAGATAGATAATATAGATAGATAGCAGAGATAGATAAATATCAGAGATAGATATATAGATAGATAGATAGATAAATATCAGAGACAGATAGATAGATAGATAGATAGATAAATATCAGAGATAGATATATAGATAGATAGAAAGATAAATATCAGAGATAGATAGATAGATAGATAGATAGATAGATAGATAAATATCAGAGATAGATAGATAGATAGATAAATAAATAGAAAAGATAGATAGATAGACAGACAGATAGAAGAGATAGATAGATAGCAGAGATAGATAGATAATATAGATAGATAGCAGAGATAGATAAATAATCTATATAATTATATATAATCTATATATAAAATATATAATCTAGATAATAGTTAGGGCCCTGCTGAAAGAGTCTACCTTGACGTGGTAGCAGCAGGGCTTACAAATCTTTTGGCCAACATCTTTTTTACATTAGAAAGTAGGGCTTTCTAATGTAATGTACCAGTTGCACCAACATGTTTTTAGTGTTTTCTAAAAATAGAGAAGCGTATAAATAACCATTTTGGGGGGAAAAATTATGAAATTTGCCATGCCCACACACCAAGCCACACCCACACACAAAGCCACGCCCACACATTAAGCCACGCCCACTTTGCCGCTACGCGCGCCGCTCAGTCTAGGGGCGGCATTCAAAAATATTTTCAGGTGCCAAAAACCCTAGGGACACCCCTGGGCTCACATTCTAGCCCTCTCAATGGTCTATATCCCAGGTATTCATGTACAGGCCAATTTTTTTATCCTGGACCCGGGCAAAAGTGCCCTGCACCCAGAGGTCTTCGACCAGCTGGTGCAACTATAGGGCATTCCAGATGTGGACATCATGGTGTCCAGGAACAACCGCAAAGTTCCAATCTTTTGTGCCAAAACCAGGGATCCCCTGGCATGCGGGGTGGATGCACTGGTGCTTCACTGGAGTTTCTCCCTAGTCTATGCCTTTCCACCAATCTTTACTGAAGAAATTCAAGATGGAAGGAGTCCCCACCATATTAATCACTCCCTTTTGGCCCTGCAGAGCATGGTTCTTAGACCTCTTAGCCATGGCATCAGACAGCCTACAACTTCCAGAGTGACCAGACCTTCTTTCGCAGAGTCCACTCCTCCATCAAGACTACCAATGCCTCCACCTGACAGTGTGGAAACTGAATATGGGATCCTAAGATCAATAGGCATCCCATCAGCAGTAATTCCAACCATGCTTGCAGGCCAGTAAGTCTGGCAACACTGTGCATCCTGGTGTAGGGAGCGCGGCCTCCTGAGGAGTTTGTTCTCTCTCGACTGCTTGTTTCCTGCAATCAGGGAACAAGGGTCTCTCCCTAAGTGTCCTAAAAGGTCAAGTCTCAGCTCTGTCTGATTTCTTCTATTGTAGACTAGCCCAGAAAAGGGATGTTCACAGCTTGCAAGGGGTGGCTCACATTCGTCCTTCCAAGAGGATGCCTATTTAACCCTGGGACCTAACATTGGTTCTTAGGGCCCTTAGATCTCCCCCCTTAAAGCCCTAAAAACCCACTTTTTAATTCATAGTGCTAACATGATAATTTAACTTGAATACAGAGTTTCTACTTTAGAAAAAACAACTCAAATAGACCAATAAAGTAGATAGAATTGATTATAGATTACTTATTAACCCCTACATTATTAGACAGGAGTTTGAGATCTAAAACTCAAGCAGAGCTGAATGTTATAGCACGTGACATCTTTCTGCTACAGACAGCCACTACACTTCATCTCTGGCTTTCTGGTAACAAATTCTGGTGCATGAGTGCCCACAGAGTGCCACATCTGGCACACATGCCATAAGTTCACCACTACTGCCCTAAAATCAATTCCCTTGACTTTGTTATTGTGGAAAACTATCTTTCTATTGGCTATCTCCTCAATACGCAGAACCTCAGAGCTGGCAGCTCTCTCAGTAGACCCGGCCTGCTTACGCTTTTTACATGACCTAGCAAGCAGGGCCTCGCTACAGACTCTGGTAAGATGGATAAGATCTGCTATCATACGCTGTTACCGTCTTGCTGGGGCTGCTCCTCCCAGGCAGGTTGCAGTCCATTCAACCAGGGCCATAGGAGCTTCATGGGCTGCTTGCAAAGGAACCTCTGTGGATCAGATATGCCGAGCAGCAACTTGGTCTTCCATTACGACATTCATAAAAGTTTATAGACTCCATGTCTTTGCCTCTGCAAAAGTGTCATTGGGATGTTCTGTTTTGCAGGCTGCGGAGGGGTAGTTTTTCCCTCCCTATTGCTATTGGGATGTCCCCATTGTGCCTGGGTTCCCCCGAGGCTGAAAAAGAAAAGAGAATTTTTGTACTTTTCTCTGAAGCCGAAAGGGGACCCAGGCACTCCCTCCCAGTAACTTTGGCCTAGGTGGCTGGTTTTGTTATGTAGTTTTACTTGTTGCCACAATTTCCAAAGGTTTGGAGTTTGTTATTATTATCTGTTACGCCTTCGCTACTTCTTTGGGACAAACTGGAGGAGGCTTCTGGCACCCAGGCACTTATAGCCAGGGGGCGGGACCAGAGCCTCCTTTCCTAAGAATTTAATGTGTCTGCTCCTTGGGGTGGGAACTTAACCCAATTTTACCTGGGTCCCCCTTCGGCTTCAGAGAAAAGCATTTTACATAAGTATAAAAATTCTCTTTCTGTGTTTTTACAAGGGCAACCCAGGTAAACAATGACAGATCTCTCTCCATGAACTAATATTCATATCTGGGGTTTTCCCACTCAGTTTGCTCGTTGCCAAGGTAACCCCAATCATAGACAGCTTTCTAAAAATGATTAGTTACTTTAGTTGTTACCAAGGGTTGTTGACCAATCAAACTATTTACTACACTGACCAATCAAAACTTGCTGAATTCAATTTAAGGTCAGGCCACCCGACACACACCCCGCCCATGTCTGTCAGCTCTTATAGAGCTTTACATCTCATGGGCAGTGGAGGATGGACCTCTGACAGTTCACCTAACTCATAACAGCAAATTTCCAAGTGTAGAGGGGTCCAGGCATAAATATGGTGCAAAATAGGTGAGTTTATTCCTCCATTAAGAGTAAACAGACAGGCAACGTTTCGGGCCCACACTCTGCCCTTTATTAAGCCTGGATTGATAAAGGAATAAACTCACCTATTTTGCAACATATCTATGCCTGGACCCCTCTACACTTGGAATGTTGCTGTTATGGACTATTTTGGGTGAGGCAGTGTAACCCATATCAGAGGGAGCCAGAAGTTAACGGGATTCAGTATGATACTTTAAGTTCACCTAACCCAATAATAATAAAAAACACACGGACACTATTTTTAGGTAGTGAAATCAGGCCGCAGAATTTATTAACAAATTTTCAACAAATAACTTCTTAACCTTTATACCGTAACCCAATTAATAACTTCCAATTTTACCAAACTGATTTTAGGCCAGCCCCTTTTTTTGGTCATCTGCTAGATTGCCCTTTTCCATTTCACCAAAAGAAGGCCTTGCCATGAACCCAGCCAAAGCCCCATTGTACAACTCTTTTCTTTCCTCCATGTCAGTCTTGGGGGATACCTCCGCTCAAGACTGACCTTCTACCATCAATAATGATTTTCATTGGACCTGCAGCCGTTATTAAAAATTTTAAGGCCAACTTCAAACGTGAACACCATCATACCTGTATTGGCCTGTTTCACTACCCTCAAAACTGAAGTATCTCCAGGTAACAAAGTGCAATGATTTATCTAAAAGGTCAATTTAATGGGTAACTTTGTGCCTGAGATTTAGTCCATACAAATGTTTCTCAGCTCTTATTATCTAACTTGTAGTTAACAAGTTGTAGTTCAACCTGTAATTCATCAAATCATTTACAAGACCAAAAGACGAAATCTGTGTGAACTGCACCTCCTCAATCCCCACCTGCCCATGTCCATAATCACTTCCTTACTCCAGCCCAACAGTGCAGTCTGTGAAGCTGCTCCTATCCTTAGAGGAACACAAACTGTAATGCGACTGGAATAAATGTTTCATATTTACCAAGACTACAGGGAGTGAATTAATCAGATGAAACAACAAATCCAGTAATTGGTCGTCTCCAATAATGACTGCTTGACCTTTGCCAGACCCTTTACCATTAATTAACTAACACACTTTTGGCAAAATTATTTACTCCCTGTAATTACAGATAAAAAGAAATAGCTGCCACATTCTGCCAAATAGATGGGACTGACCAACCTGCTTCAATCCGCAGAAACAGAATATAAATACATTGATACATGTATTGATACATACATAGTTCTGGGAGTGAAATGACCCCCAAGCATTCCATATAGTTATGTATGATGACCAGGTGGGATCCGATAAACATTTAAAAATAAATATTCTAGTTTGTCCATTATAAATCCAAGATGAAGGTCAGGCATGTGTCCGACTCCAGTTTCACATAAAACAGGAATGAAGAACCAGTTGAATTCTCAGCACTAGGAATATACACTACCTTACACCAGGAGTTATATTGTAAAGAGCATAACACAAAATGTCTGTGATAAGGTAATGTATATGATAAACCATATACTCTCTGGTGCATTGTTCACCAATAGGTTTCACCTTTAGGTTAGGAAAGGTTCATATACAGTGAGAATGGTGGAACTGTCTTCTAGCAGATGTGGTAATGGAAAGTTCATTGAATAGCTTTAAAAGTGGGCTGGATAAGTTTCTAAAACTTAAATATTAAAAATTGCTCTTTGTAATACATTGGTTGATAAAGGTATCCTCTCAGATTGCCATGTGGAGTCAGTAAGGATTTTTTCCCCTTTTCAGGTGGTTTTTTTTTTGCCTTCCTCTGGATCAACAGTTAGGTAGGGTAAATAAGTAGGCTTGAATGTCTTTATTCAACCTCTATTACTATGTTACTATGACCTGAAGGCCTATAATTTATACCATTGATAAACTATCAATGAATTCTATAACGGAAACTTCCAATACCACAGGCTAGCTTAGAAATACGTCCACGGTCATACAGTTCGGCCATACAATACCATGGCGTAGTACACTAACACACTTCTATTGCATAGGAAATCATACAATTACGACTGCGATCTTAAATGTATGATTGCAGCTGTAAAAGTAGAGGTATTGTGAAATACCGATACCGTGCCTTTATAAATATGGCAGATAGTGAAGGGTCATATTTATAGCATGATCTTGATGGATAGAGAGGGGAATACCCGCGGGCTTGCATGCAAGCTTTACAGTTAGAGTATAAAATATTCAACCCATCTTAGCACAGTTCTGCCATGAATTTCTATGATAACAGCAGAATGTGGATTCAAATAAATTTTTTTCATTAACACTGACTGCACTTGACTTAATTTAATGAAATTGCATATTGGGTACTGTGTATTCTTACTGTTTTGTCTTTCAGCATGTACAGTAGTCTTAGTTATTTGAATGATTCAGATACAAGAGGCTCTTACCACATGCGGATTTTTTGCTGCTTTGGCCACTGCATCTCCTCTATCAGATAGATATCTGAAAATAAATATATAAAACTTCAAAGCTAAAAATTGCTGTCACGGTGACAAAATTATTATGAGGCCCCCGGATTTTATATGGTCAATGGACTCCTCAGTGGCTTAATATCCTTATAATACATAAGGCTCTGGACTTTGAATGGGGAGGTGCAGTGGAATATATTGTTATAAAAACTTCTCAGCTGCATAGTTAAGAGGTTTAAGAGTATATCTCACTGCACCTCCCCATTCAGTGACTGTACTTCATACGAAGGAGGATTTACACTTTGAAAGGAGGATTTATAGGCTTTTTGCCCCAGTCAATACCGGACACTGAAAGGTTTGTAACATTTTTTTTTAAATTTATTTTAAATCTTAAGTAATCCTACCTGTAGGCAGGCGGGGGGGGGGGGGGGGGTACCACACTGTCACATTTCATTTTTAGTTAAATTTTCAGTGCAAATTGGATGGTTTGGGACAATGGCAAAGCAGGATAATTTTTAATTATTTTTTAATTTTAAAATTAATCACACCTTATGTATTATAAGAAAAAAATAAGAAATAATACGCCCCATTACAGTGTAATAAAAGGTTTAGAAAGTCACTCGGCCTGCGGCCTTGTGCTTTTATATGGTCAAGGAACTCCTCTGTGACTTTATATCCTTATATTACACTGGAAGAGGCATATTATCCCTTATATATTACACTAATATTATGTCTAAATGTCCACCCTGCTGAAATTCCTGAACATTTCTGAAATGTTTCTTTCCTTATTTGTTTGCTTATGAAGACTGCTATTGATGGAATGTGAAAGTCACTGTTTACATCTCCAACTCTTAAAATAGGCATTACCAGTTATATAAGAAAAGCGTGGCTTGCTTAAAATGCTTTTTATTTGTACTGACATGTCCTTTGCAGTGACTGTCTCTTTTGTGCCAAAAATACAAAGCTAAAGTTTGTGCAATGTAGTCTACAGTTACCTAACAATGAAGCCACAAGATACATTAAGTGAGTTTTCATTCTGTTACGATCTTTAATATTAAACTGAATATATGTCTGTAGCTCGAAACTCTGGCCTAGTGTAACTGCTCAACAGAAACTCAAACTTTCTCACTATACCTAAAACTGGGTACCCACATGGCTGATTTGTCACAAATCACATTGCAATCAGGGACTGATTTCCCTATACTCTCATTTGGATGGCTATATATGCTGGAATAGTTATTGGCTCCCTGTAATGTTTTGGGCAGGGAGTCAATAATGACCAACAGAAATTATCCAGTTAAACCAACCAATTCTGTGACTGATAATGATAGTTTCTTGACTGCCGGCTCAGTTGTTTTCATGCTAAACCCATGCCCACTAATTACCATATTACTGAATGTGTGTGTACCCAGCTTCAAGGGCATCTATACCAAAAAATAGGTTATTTTAAATTGACCATAACAGGAAACTATAATTCTTCCCAACCACCACTGTATCATTTTTTTGTTGATCTGCCCCCTAATTCTTTAGATATCCAATCTAAATCTTCATATATTTCAGCTGTCAATCAAGTTCCTTGCTCTCAAAAACTATTCTTCTGTGAGTAGTTTTACTGTAGATAGAAAGGTGACAGAGTTTTGACAGTTGGAATGCTGTGGGCAGGCTTGACAGTTGGTTTGTGGGGAAAAAGTCAGGTCGGATGGAAGTGGGAGGGGTTAAAAGAGGGAGGGGGGATACTCTCCTAAACAAAATGTGCTGGATTGAAGGCATGCAGCAACACACATTTAATAACTTTATACAAATATATTAATGGGCCATACATTGGTCACTAATAGGTCATAACAGAGGACTCGTGGACATCCTTTAAGGTTGGAAGAAAATAAGTTTAATTTTCAGGTTAGGAAAGGTTTCTTTACAGTGAGAACGGTGAAACTGTGGAACTGTCTTCCAGCAGATGTGGGTAATGGCAAGTTCATCGAATAGCTTTATCCATGGCCTGGAAAAGTTTCTAAAACTAAGCAATATTGAGAACTACTGGTATTAATATATTTACTGTAGATCTGGTTGATCCAGGGATACTTTCCGATTGCCATTTGGAGTCAGGAAGGAATTTTACCCCCACTTTTTAGCTGTTTTTTTTTTGCCTTCCTCTAGATCAACTGTTAGGAAGGGTTGAAACAAAAAAAAAAGGGGGGGGGGGAAATAGGTTGGATTTGATGGGTGTATGTCTTTATTCAACCTCAATTACTATGTTACCTATGTTACACAAAGTGCTACTTACATGTACCGTATATACTCGAGTATAAGCCGAGGTTTTTAGGTTTAAAAATCAACCTAAAAACCTTGTCTCGGCTTATTCTCGAGTCAATAGCAAACTTACCTTCAATCCAGAAGCAGCCGCGAGTCAGGCCGGTAGTTCCCAGTACTGCTTCGCGGCTGCGCGATGACGTCATCGCGCAGCCGCGAGCAGTACTGGGAACTGCGGCCTGACTCGCGGCTGCTTCTATTGCGGCAGCCGGCAAGAGAGAAGACTGAAGACCAGTACGGTAAGTGAGCTGGGGGGGGACTGGGGGGAGGGCTGGGGGGACAGTATCCATGCAGTCACCCACATTAGGCTTTTTAATACTATAGGTGGTTGGAAACTACAACTCCCAGCAACCAAGCATGCATGGAGTTGTAGTTTCCAAACATCTACAGTGGAAAGGTATTAGGGTTACTGTATACCCTCGGCTTATACTCGGGTCAATCATGTTTTCTAATTTTGGAGGCAAAAATGGGTACCTCGGCTTATACTCCAGTCGGCTTATACTCGAGTATATATGGTATTCAAATATAGATTAAGATGAGGCAAAGTCATTTTTTCATTTTAGTGTCCCTTTAAGTAAATATCTAGGAACTAAAAACAGTCTCCTTATAACAGTACACCATAAACCTATCCTACCTTAGCAATTGCTTCAAACAGGATTTATTACCCGAAACCCATAGAGGTTATAGTTATTTAGACAAGCAGCCTGTACTGCTTTATGGGGAGGAAAGCAGTATCAAAACCTCCCACAGCACGTGAGAACACACCACAACGATGTGAGTGTTTCTCCAACATCTGTGGGTGATCTGTCACTATGGATACCCAGAGGCTTCTGAAAATTGTTTTCTTTGTCTTTTTGGGATACACTTACTTTGCAATCTGAGTTTGAAATGCATCCAGCTTGGTTCTTATATTTGTCATCACTTCAAACACTTTTTCCTGGGACAAAGGGATAAAGGTTTATAATAACAGCTCAGATGTATGTAGTATGTATAGCCTATTAATGTCAGTCAAATGTATATGCAAATACTACCTGAACAGCAACACCAAAGTTATTTCCATCTTCAATTTGAGGAATCTGAAGCTGCAGCCATAGTGTAACCTAAACAGTAGAAGAACGGTTGTTTAGATTTCTTATCTTCTATATCAGATCTAACAAAGCAAATAATTATCCTCTTTATCAGCCTTTGTGGCAGCCGAATAGTTACTTTGTTATGTAAGCAAAAGAAAACTGTTTAGGGATTTCTTTGAGACTATTACTTCTCAATATCACTGACTTTTCATAAACTGACAGAGATCCCTGTTTCAGATGTTATTTACTATGACAAAATGGCAACGAATAGTCCTGCATTGCAAAAATGGGCATGCAAAGAGAAACATGGCATTAATACAGTTTAGTGACTACTGTTAACTGTTATATTTAGTACATGAAAGGTACCATTAAGGGCAATTTAACTTTCCCCCTTACCACTCTTTGATAATAATACCAGTGGTTTATTGAGGAGAGCGAGCACTGTAAAGTTTTTTTCTGTGAGGATGGCTCCGAACTGATGAAAATTTGCTTCTTTATAATTTACCATTTTATAAATATGACCATTCTGTTATCATTCTGTCAGTCCCTTTAGTGACTCCCAACATGTAAGTCCCCCTACTGTCTCACCATATTTAGTTTCTCTTTTGATTCCTGGATTTCATGTTTCATTCTTTTCTGAAGGCTAGTAATCTTCTCATTACAGGAAATGGGGCCACATGGGGGACCTACAAGAGTAAAATAGAAAAATTCAAACATTAAACATTTTTTATCTGTGGACCCAAAAGGTTTTAAAGGCAAATAAAACTTAAACAAAGCGCATATCTTAAATACAAATTCTTTAGCATATTCTCCACTGTAATAACATGTCAGTATAAATATAGCCTTTGGTCCCATCATTTTGGGGAACTTTGGGGGAGATTTACCCAGAGCCGCAACCACTGGAAAAACCACCCTTCTGGTATTCAAACCCTGAGGAGATTTAATCCCTGCTAGACAGGTGTATAGTCACGTTAAATGTAGTGCAGATACTGTTATTGAATATCTTGCTGCAGCTGAAAGTAAGGGGTTATTCCCATTTTATTAAATGTACATTTGTCAAGTGTCAGCTGATTTTTGGAATCAGGCTTTTTAATGCACAAAATTGAACTGTTTCAGGTAACAATCTAAAATGTTTTCTTCAATCAGGTCCCACAAACTTTTCTTAGGCTGTGTACACAGGGTTCAATTTTCAGGCCGATTGACCATCAAGTCCACCTGTGACCGATGTTGGTCATACATTCCTCCATTCTATTCTCCCAACAGTTGCAGTCCTCTGCATTAACTAGTGTTCTTTCGATCTATGCGTCATATATATATATTATATATATAAATATATTATATTAAATATATATATATATATTATATATATGTAATGTATATATGTATTATTCCCACTGTGCACTTTTGCTAGGTGACAAGTTTCCCTAAATATGGACCATTTTTAAAAACTTGCAATAATGTGGGTTATAATGAATGTATGATCGCTGCTGTAGATGTATGTTCGTTTGTAGAATACCAGACGGTAGAAAAATGCTGCAATGGTATTCTACAGGAGTTTGTTAATTTACGACCGCGATTGCATATTTCCGGTTGTCAAAAGAGCGATTCCGTGCCTTTATAAATATAGCCCTATTAATCATACAAAACATTTACAGTGGTGTGAAAAACTATTTGCCCCCTTCCTGATTTCTTATTCTTTTGCATGTTTGTCACACTTAAATGTTTCTGCTCATCAAAAACCGTTAACTATTAGTCAAAGATAACATAATTGAACACAAAATGCAGTTTTAAATGATGGTTTTTATTATTTAGTGAGAAAAAAAACTCCAAATCTACATGGCCCTGTGTGAAAAAGAAATTGCCCCCTGAACCTAATAACTGGTTGGGCCACCCTTAGCAAAATAACTGCAATCAAGCGTTTGCGATAACTTGCAACGAGTCTTTTACAGCCCTCTGGAGGAATTTTGGCCCACTCATCTTTGCAGAATTGTTGTAATTCAGCTTTATTTGAGGGTTTTCTAGCATGAAACGCCTTTTTAAGGTCATGCCACAAAATCTCAATAGGATTCAGGTCAGGACTTTGACTAGGCCACTCCAAAGTCTTCATTTTGTTTTTCTTCAGCCATTCAGAGGTGGATTTGCTGGTGTGTTTTGGGTCATTGTCCTGCTGCAGCACCCAAGATCGCTTCAGCTTGAGTTGATGAACAGATGGCTGGACATTCTCCTTCAGGATTTTTTGGTAGACAGTAGAATTCATGGTTCCATCTATCACAGCAAGCCTTCCAGGTCCTGAAGCAGCAAAACAACCCCAGACCATCACACTACCACCACCATATTTTACTGTTGGTATGATGCTGAAATGCTGTGTTACTTCTATCCCAGATGTAACGGGACACGCACCTTCCAAAAAGTTCAACTTTTGTCTCGTCGGTCCACAAGGTATTTTCCCAAAAGTCTTGGCAATCATTGAGATGTTTTTTAGCAAATTTGAGACAAGCCTTAATGTTCTTTTTGCTTAAAAGTGGTTTGCGCCTTGGATATCTGCCATGCAGGCCGTTTTTGCCCAGTCTCTTTCTTATGGTGGAGTCGTGAACACTGACCTTAATTGAGGCAAGTGAGGCCTGCAGTTCTTTAGATGTTGTCCTGGGGTCTTTTGTGGCCTCTCGGATGAGTTTTCTCTGTGCTCTTGGGGTAATTTTGGTTGGCCGGCCACTCCTGGAAAGGTTCATCACTGTTCCATGTTTTTGCCATTTGTGGATAATGGCTCTCACTGTGGTTCGCTGGAGTCCCAAAGCTTAAGAAATGGCTTTATAACCTTTACCAGACTGATAGATCTCAATTAAGTTATTTTTTAACTTATTTTATAAGGGGGGCAATCACTTTTTCACACAGGGCCATGTAGATTTGGAGTTCTTTTTCTCACTAAATAATACAAACCATCATTTAAAACTGCATTTTGTGTTCAATTATGTTATCTTTGACTAATATTTAACGGTTTTTGATGAGCAGAAACATTTAAGTGTGACAAACATGCAAAAGAATAAGAAATCAGGAAGGTGGCAAATAGTTTTTCACACCACTGTATATCAAAGTGCTCAAGTATTAAGAGTGCTTTAGAAATGAAAGGGGTAAATATACATAAAATACAACTACTGTAGCATCTAGATTAATATAAGATAAGGCAGACATTATCCATCTTATATTTGTTGTATAAAACTATTACTTATATTTGTTGTATAAAACTATGGATTCAAGGGAGGAAAATGTTATTCTCCCTCTTTACAAAGCATTGGTAAGGCCTCATTTGGAATATGCAGTGCAATTTTGTAATCCTGTGTACAAAAAGGAAATCTTTGAAATGGAAAGGGTTCAGAGAAGGGCAACTACGCTGGAGACAAACCGATTGCGTGGGGATATGATTACTGTGTATAAATACATTAACGGGCTGCACAATAAACTATCTGGGGCATTGTTCACCAATAGAACATGTCAGAGGACATGAGGACATCCCTTAAGACTTGAAGAAAAAAGGTTTAGGCTTCAAGTTCGGAAAGGGTTTTTCACTGTTAGAAAGGTAAAGCTATAGAACTGTCTTCCAGTGGACGTTGTTATGGCAGGTTCATTGGTCAGTTTAAAAAAAAAAGCTGGATGAATTTCTGCAAACAAGGAATGTTACAAGTTACTGGTATTGATACATAAAGTAGAGTTGATCCAGGGAAATTTCCGATTGCCACTTGGAGTCAGGAAGGATTTTTTTCCCCTTCATAAATTTGGTGGGGTTTTTTGTCTTCCTCTGGATCAACAGTTATTATAAATGAGGATATTGCTAGATGGGTTGGACTGAATGGACATATGTCTTTATTCAACCTCAAATACTATACTATACTATCAAATAGATAAACAAAACAGATTAAAGTGTAGAGTATACTCTACACTTTAATCTGTTTTGTTTATCTATTTGTTCTGATGAATTTAAAGAGATTTGAACCCAGGGTTTTTTGGGGTTATTTTGGTATAAAAGTAAACCAAACCTTCCTGCCATTACTCAATCTTATTAGATTCCATCAGTGCAGGACACAGGTTCGTGGCTTCTACGGGGTAGGGCTTGGGAGCACAAGATACTAGATATCTGTATAGCTTATGGTAAGGTGGGCTTAAATGGGGGGGGGGGAAGCCCTCCACAGAGCATACAATGAAATAGAGACTTCTTACAACAAAAGGTACTTCACAGCCTCATCCTATTAATATATTAATATTGAAAAAAAAGGAAAAAAATGTCCATTTCTCTAAGATTGCGGGGAGTGACAGAAACATGCAAAATCATTTTATCATATACAGACATCACTTCCTGTCTAGCAAACAGAAACTGGATCGTCTCTCCTAAAGATGGTCTTAATTTTTTTCTTTGGAAAAGGGAGGGGGAGACTGTGCGTGACTAAAGAATTTTTGATTGGCTAAGACCATTACATGTTTTACTAACAGCACATAATTGGGTATAATACAGGAATTTTCTTACAATTTTTTTCTTGTCATGTACAGTGCTTAAGAGAAGTTTTTGATCTGCTAACAGTGTCACATGTTGTAAGATCAGAACCTCATTGGATTTTAGTAAAATTCCACTTCCTTTTAGTGTCTACATGGAGACCCTTTAGCACTCTTAAAGGTGTGGCTAAACCTACCATTTTGAGTTTTCCATTCGAAAGTGTACTTTTTAAATTGTATATCATTTGTTTTGTAATTAAAATATGTCAATAATAGTACTATACTTTGTATATTGTTATTTTTTATGGTGATTTTAATTAAATAATGATAATTACACAGATATAGACCTTTCCTATGTGTAATAGTGTTATATACCCCCACCTTAATAGTACCTCCTAAAAACTCTATGTATTCCCCTATGAGCGTATAAATATATATATATATAAATAAGTTTATATTTTTACGGCGATTGCATTGAGTTTTTAGGAGCAACTAATTAGGTGGGGGTATATAACACGCTTACACGTAGGAAAGGTCTATATGTATGTGTGTAATTATCACTATTTAATTGAAATCACCATAATAAATAACACTAACAATACTACTACTGAATTACAAAACAAATGATATACAATTAATAAATTATACTTACTTTACTTGACACCCCTAAGTTTGAATAGAAAACTCAAAATGGTAGGTTTAGCCACACCTCTAGGATTATTACAAGGGTCTCCATGCAGACACTAAAAGGAAGTGAAATTTTACTAACATCCAATGAGGCTCTTATCTTA
Source organism: Hymenochirus boettgeri (assembly GCA_019447015.1). Classification (NCBI taxonomy): domain Eukaryota; kingdom Metazoa; phylum Chordata; class Amphibia; order Anura; family Pipidae; genus Hymenochirus; species Hymenochirus boettgeri. Next base: position 264,048,237 of record CM033469.1, read on the forward strand.
CACTGTTAGCAAATCAAAAAATATCTTAGGCATTGTACATGACAAGACAGGAAGTGTAAGGAAGTTCCTGTATTACATCCAATTATGTGCTGTTTGTAAAACATGTCTTAGACAATTAGAAAATTCTTCAAACTCTCACATTTACCCCCCCCCTCCCCTCTCTATAGAAAGTAATGAGACAATCTAGTTTCTGTTTGCTAGACAGAAAGTGATGTCTGTATGTGATAAAATGACTTTGCATGTCTCTGAAACTACTCAGCATTCTGCTGTTCTAATCCCATAGTGGTTGTAAATGTGTGGCTTGCTGTGGTAAATACTGATTATTATGAACCTACCATGTTTATCTGGATCCTGTATGGGATTTCAGGTTGATCAATGGTACTGTTTGGTTTGAACTGCACATTGTGACAGAATTACCTAGGTCAATTCTCAGACCTGCAGGTTATTCTACTTATATTCTATGGATTGTAGCTGTCAGGTGGGTGGTTGGATATGTGACTCCTACTGTCTGAAGTGACCTAAATAATCCTTACCCAAACCAATAGTGTAATAACTATGGATGTAAGGGGAAGTCAGATGAATGACTTGCATGTTCAAACCTTTGGGTAGGAATCGCTAAAGCATGACAATGGGCTTTTAATGTCTGTAAGTCAGTAAAATGGCTTTATTCCAGGATATATGAAAACTAAATTTTCCAGCATTCTGTCCATCCAGAGAATGCTGGGAGTTGTAGTTTTTAAATATATGAAAGGTTCAAATACCATGTTCTATTTCATTTCACTGTATTGCATCTTAATACATCCATTAGCCAATGGACATAAATAAGAAACTTACTTCTAACAGAGAATGCTGGGAGTTGTAGTTTTCAAACATGTGAAAGGTCCTAAATTCAGAACCCCTGCTCTATACCATTAGGTTGTATTACATCTGGATACATGCCTTACTTAAAGGACATTAAGAAAAAAAACCTATTACAAACAGAGAATGCTGGGATTTTTAGTTTTCAAACATGTGAAAGGTCACAAGTTCACAAGTTCACCACTGCTCTATATCATTAGGATGAATTACATCTAGACACATGCCCTTAGCTACATACAATAAATAAGATACTTTGCATGTCCCCACCCATTTCTTTGGAAGTGAGAAATATGTGTTTATGTTACATTATTAGGGCAATGCTATTATAATAACATGAGTCTGTGAGGTACCTTCTGTTATTAGAAGGCTCTACTTATTTTATATTCTGTGGGGAGCTTTTAGCTCCTTTAAAAACACAGCTCCCTAATCTTTATAGATAATCACTATACTGTGCTATCCTAACCCCATAATAATAGTAGATCTGGAACCTGCTGTGGTAAATACTAATAATTATGATCATGTTAATCTGGATCCTGTATAGGGTCTCCGGTTGTCCAATGGTGCAGTTTAGTTTGAACTGCAAATTGTGGCAGAATTGCCTAGGTCTGTCTGGCATGTAAAATAGATAAGGGAGGGTTTGTGTGTGTTTGCTCATGTTATGTGGTGGGATTGCCTGGGTCCTTTTTAAGACTTTCGGACTTATACCATTTGAGCCTCCCCCTGGATACTTGCTGGGAGTGGAAAGGGAGAGCAGGTTTGAAATGGTTCCTGTACCTACTAGCTGAAGGGATATAAGTAGCCTCTCTCTGGCCCTACAGCTATGGGCATAAGGTAGAGGCAGACAGATCCAGAATCACTTCCATGTTTCTGCACTTTGTGTTGGTATCACTGACCCCGAGTGTTCAATAAAAATAATAAATAAAAATGGTGCTGTTTACCATCTACAGAATCCAAATCAATAAATATAGAAAGGAGCAGTAGACAAGGGTGCCCCCTATCACCATTGTTATTCGCTCTAGCAATGGAACCAATAGCACAAGCCATACGCACCAATAACACCATACAAGGCATCATAATTGCAGATAAAGAATATAAAATCAGCATGTTCGCTGATGACATAGCGTTAACTCTTGCATCCCCATTCATAGCACTCCCAAATTTATTCAGTCTCTTACAAACAATTTCATCAACCACAGGCCTCAAAATCAACCAAGATAAAACAGAAATAATTGGAATAAACTTAACTACATACCAAAAAAAATGCATAACCCTCAATTTTAATCTGAAATGGAAAGATGGGGGACCAGAGAACACCAACATACCAAACCATATACTAACACAACATCCCACCCATACACGCCAAAATAAAATCAGATTTATTAAAATAGAACAAACTACAAATATCTTTGATAAGAAGAATCAACACCTTCAAAATGAATATACTACCCCGCCTACTGTATCAATTCAGATGCCTACCTATAAAGATTACAAAAGCATGGCGAAAACCCTATACAAAACCAAATTATAAAATTCATTTGGCAAAATAAACAACCTAGAATAGCTAAAACAATTTTATATAAGCCAAAATCACAGGGTGGCATGGGGGTTCCAAACCTGTACAAATATTACTTAGCAGCCCAGTTAACACACTTAGGCACAAAACAATAAATATCCCAAGATGGTCGGAATTGGAATCTGACCTAGCCAAACCCTTAACACTAGATTCAATAGCATGTATACCCCACTCCCCTAAAAATGAAACACCCACGATTAGCCCCTATACACAAACTACACTGAAACTATGGCATAGACCAAAAAATAAATACAACTGGACCTCAAAACCATCAATCCCCACTATCATACAAGACCCAGCCTTGTCTATCCTAGACACCACTTCTAATACATACAGTACAAATTACAACATACATAAACAAAATAATGAAAACCAGAGGAACTAATCCAGCCCTCACTGATTTTGAGAACTTCTGTCTCAAACAAACCACCACCTGGAATACTCTATTATTCAGCTATCACTGGCAATACGATGGCAAGCAGACAGATAAATATAAATTCCAAGCTGCGTGGGAGGCTGACCTGGAAGTAGGAATTACATCAGAGCAATGGAGGGAAACATCCCTAAAGGGTATGTACAGAACATACAGAGTACCTGCGTAATTAGCGAAGATTTTTCCAGCAATAACCCCAATGTGTTTTAGAAATGTTAACCAGATTGGAGACTTTTTTCATATATGGTAGAAATGTAGACTAATCCAAAAATTGTGGAAAGAGGTTTTTAAAATTATATCTAAGATATTCTATAGACAAATTGAACCTTCCCCACTGGTAGCTCTACTGGAACATAATATACCAGAACTTAATAGACAAAGCAATAAACTAGTACAATATATTATACTGGCAACCAAAATACACATCGGAACACAATGGAGAAAACAATCGTTAGAATTAACAAAGATAATAAGCAGAATTAACAATATAATGATAAATTAAAGAATTTTCCATGTGCTCCAAGATACATTACATTTATTTATCAAGACATGGACGCCTTGGAATGTTAGTACCGTATATACTCGAGTATAAACCGAGTTTTTCAGGCTGTAAAATCAGCCTGAAAACTTTAACTCGGTTTATACTCGAGTCAGTACATTTACCTGTGCATCCAGCTCTCCAGTGTCCGGGATTCCTGTCTGTAAGCATACAAATTGAATCTGTCTGTAAGTGCCATCCTGCAAATTGAACCCTGTACATTACGGTACTTAACCATTTCGGCAGCCACGCACTGAGTCCCTGTACTGTCGCGCCGGCTGACGTCACTGCCCACAGTACACTGGAGAGCTGGATGCACAATTGAGAGAAGGTACCCAGACAGGAAGCCCGGATGCACACTGGATAGGCTGGATGCACACTGGAGAGAAGGTACCCTTTGAATTAGGTGGGAGGGTGAGGGTGTAGATGTTTGGAAACTACAACTCCCAGCTAATAAAGCATGCTGGGAGTTGTAGTTTCCAAACATCTGGAGGCCAAGGTATGAGAATTTAGAATTTGTCAATTTCCTCGGTTTATACTCGAGTCAATCACTTTTATTCGTTTTTTCGGGTACAATTGGGTACCTCGGTTTATACTCGGGTCGGTTTATACTCGAGTATATACGGTAAGTATTCCATAAACCTACCTTTCTAATTAGATGAAAAGAGATCCAACCGTAAAATACAAAACCATATATTATATAAATGAGTGAAGCATGAAGATAAAAGAAAACCAGTAAATAGGAATAAAGAAGTAACGCAGTGCATGTCAACTCCCACTTGTATTCTCTTTAATTTTTATTTTTAATTTTGTTTCAATGTATGATTTATTTAAAATCTTGTTTAATTTTAAACTTTATTTTGTTTAATATTGTTAATACAAATGCAAATATATGTGTATGTAAACAAATATGCATATTATTTGAGATTTAAAAATCAATAAACATGTATTGAACACTAAAATGGTGCTATTTAGGGTTGAACTGCACATTGTGGTAGGATTACCTGGCAAAACATACACACATAATTTCCACTGTGCACCAACGGGCACACTTTTGCTAATATATATATATATATATATATATATATATATATGTATTAGCAAAAGTACACAGTGAGAATAATGTATATGTATGTTTAGCTATGTGTGGATACAGTGGATATAGGGATATATTTACTAACCTGCATGTTTACATAAAAGGTCAGTTGTAGATTTACTTGTACATCCTACAGTAGTAAACAACCGCAGTGGTATTGTATGGGTAATCGTTCAATATGGCTTATAAAATCTTCACACCCTATAAAATTTTAGGGTTTTGTACATTTAAAGAAGAAAGAAAGGAAAGAAGTTAAAAATAAATGAGAAAAAGTGTTAAAGGTTAACTGTAATCTCCATAGTTCATACCTTTCATACAAGCCTAGGATGAAATATCTAGCTTCTCTTAGGCTATAGGCCTGTAAAGCCTGCTCCAACCTTAAATTTGGAGGCAGACCCCAATTTTCCTAGCTATACCTTTGGATATACCAAACTTAGAAGTATGATCCTGGAGTTATTTTAAGGTAGGAGTGTGCACTTTTTAATAAAGGCCACTTGTATGGAGAAAACAGTTCCCCTTTAATAAGGAAATACTATCCAATATTGGTTTTATTAGTTTCACATCCCCTAAACTAATACTTTGCTAAAGCACTTGTTAATTTTAATACAGCACTCGGTTGTTTTAGATAAGAATCTGGTATATATGAACTTGGCAAGTTTTGCCTGCTATTCATAAAAATATCATGAGAAATGTTTATTTACCAATGTTAATGTTCATCATAATGGCCCTGGAGCTAGTTTGGGCGTCGGCTTGCGAAGTTTCTTTTTTATGTACTGTGGATAATGCATGTGACCAGAACTGCTGATTCTAAATATATACATATTACACAGTGTGGGCTCTACTTTACAATCCACTTATAGATTAGTGTATAAACAATGTTCTTACTTAATATGTAAGGTGGTTCAGGTGCTTTTTTCCCCAAACCCTTCACTTCATAGAAATCCAAATCACACAGAGCTGAATATAAACTTGTTGTGTGATGAGTACTTTCTCACACAAAAGTCTACATTGCCCGGGTGCTGAAGCCCCATGCATGTCGCAAGGCATCATTCAGGCGTCTACCTGGCTTCAGTTTGTGCAAAACTTCTATTAATGCAGCAGTGACCAGACTTACTGGCATATTAACATGCAATACACCTTAATGGTATAGAGCCATTCATCCAACTTGCAGACAAGAAAGTTTTTTTTATTCTTGTATTGAAAGCTTAGGGTCAGTGCTTTTGTGCCCAACCACCACAGAGAAGCATAAGTGCTGTATGGGGGTTAAGACCATATTCCCCCTTAAAAGGGGTTTCATTTATTATTAGACAATAATAGTTTGTCAAGACTCAGGAGTGCACCGTGTATACTTACCTGCATATTGTTCCAGACTGGTAGCACCCGGGCAAGAAATAATAGCCTAAAGAGAGCGCCTGTGATTTTGTTGCTGTTTTTATATATATATATATATTATTTTTTTTATTGGGTCAAATGACATTGTACTGTAGGGAGCATTAGTGTTAAACCTTGTCACTCCAGATGTTTAGAAACTAAAACTCCCAGCAAACAAAGCATGCTGGGAGTTTTAACTTACAAACATCTGGAGTGTCATGGAATAGTTGGTTACTGGATTGTTACTGTCACCCAATTACAGTGCTAGTTTACTGTAGTTACCGTATGTAACGGTTATGTAGCTGTTCCTACATTTATATGTTCCTACATTATGATTTACTAATTACAGGTTTGCATTAGTGGTTTATACTCGAGTCAATCACTTTTACTAGATTTCCCTGATAAAAATAGGTACCTCGGTGTATACTCGGGTCGGTTTATACTCGAGTATATATGGTAGTATGACCTCTTCCAGGGAACCGTGATCTTACAGAGCTTAAAAACCTTCTTTCTGGTTGGACTGTCCTTAAAAGGGCAGGGAATAAATTTACACAGGGAGCAAGCATAAAATAGTGCTTAGCCGTATTTTCATTTATCATATACAAATATAAGTATATGCAGCTTAAACCTTTATTCAAAATCATCTACATGATCATACTTGTGTACAAGGCCTAAGGCAACGGAACAGCCTTTCGCTTGATAATCGAGCATGTGTAGAATTCAGTCATTAGCAGGTCATGTAGTAGTAACTTAACAGCTTTGACAGGAGTAAAAAATATGGGGAGTGGATATTAACTGTTCTGGGTAATCCTGTTATGATATCAGAAATGATGCATCTATTGGTTAGGAGTTGTAGAATTCCAGACTGTTTCCATGTTTACTTTCTGTGTATATACAGGTTCATTTTTAAAGGGGATGTTCAGTGCAAATTCATTTGCTTTTAAGAAAAAAAGAGCAGTCATTTTCAATCCCAATGACCTTATCCTGCCCATTCAACATTTTGTCTGTGTATAAATAAATGCAACCGAAATACTGACTTCCTGTTTGGAGGACCCCTAATAGAGACTGTTATGGTCTTGCCCTTGACCCAGCGCCTGGGTTGATTCAGTTTCTCAGTAGAGATCTGAGCATCTTTGACCCATCCAACAGCCAATCAGTAGAAATTACTGTTAGGAACATTCCAAGGAAGTGGTGCATCCTGGGAAGAAGAAGGACCATTAGAACCTGAAATGTCAGCTCACTAATGTCAACAGCAGGGAACAGCAAAGGCTATGAAATTAACAGATTTTTCAAAATGGGAGAGAATATGTAGAATAGTTAGGTATGCATAATACAAACCAAGAATTTTTAAAATATTGATATTTTCCACTGAACTATCCCTTTAAGTGTCTATGTAGATAGCAAGATAGAATCTAGAGTCTAGAATTACAAGCAAGTAACAGAAGAACAGCAATCCCTTATTTTTACCTTTCTCCTCTTCATCATCTTTCTTTTTGTCAGCTTTCTCTTTTTTCTAAATAAAAAAATGTCAATATGGAAGTTTTATATTAATCCTTTTTATTTTTTAACTTAAGTTAAAGGAAGTAGAGACCGTCAAGAACGTGCATACAGTAATTTTTGAATAAATAACCCTTAAACATTTATTAGATTTTACAAAAATAGGTGCACATTTGTAATCAGATGTTTGCAAACAATCAAATGTTTGTTCATGTTTCTATCTACCAAACCATCATTAGGGCAGAATACTTACCCTATTTGTATTTCTGACAATTATATTACAGATCAGGGGCTTAGATAATAGGGTAACAGAGGGTGAAACTTCACCAGGGACCAAAGACAATAGGGGGGGGCTATTTTATACCCACTCTCCCACAGTTACAAGGTCCCACTCCATTGGCCAGGGACCCAACCATTAATCTTATGCACGATTAGTGCTTTGATTTATTCTTTTAACCCCATTTAATGAATGACTGTGAGTGGTATTTAAAGGTCTCGCATATGGTAATTTAGCTCACAGGGTATGGGGGAATGTTTGTGATATTGAGATACCTGACGTGTGGGTTTGTAGCTATGCCACTGTTTCAGCTTACTATATTGATTGTACAACTGGTTAGAAATTTAATGACAAAGCTATTTGCCCACATTACTAGGACTAACCCATGAATAGTCCATAGTTCATTTTATTTTTCATACTGTACCTTGGTAAAGCTCTGTTAACATAAAAATGGCCATAGCCAGTTGTTTGTCAGCAAACATAGCTAATCACAGGATAGACAGTACTGAAATGCAGTCTAGAATCCTTTCCCTCATGTACCTCTTTCTCTTTTTCTTTCTCCGGATCTGGAATTGGAATGTCCAGCTCAGCTCGAAGGGTTGACAGATCAGATACGTTCAGTTCTGGAGACTGAAATAGAAAAAGGTATAAATAATCTTTATCAATAATGGTTGGACTGAGTGTTGTAATAGCAGGTTTCCTTTACTACAGTAGAAGGAGCAGATTACATCGTTATGTGTATGGGTTAACCAAAGATTGTTCTGTATAAAGAATATATGGAACAATTCTATGTGCGAATAAGGTTAAATTCAGGGTCAGATTCTGATGGAATCTGTCGTGAATTAGCGACCTTAGCGATATTCACCATATCCCATTGGATCCGAAGGAATTTGTTAAACATTGAGCATGTGTATAAGAAGGTCACGATGCTGACAAACTACTGCCATCGTCATTGTGACCTATTGATCCAAATGGATTGTTTTTGTCTTACAATACTACAATATAGAAAGCCGATAACATTGCTGCCGTGTAAATACTTTAAACAGAACATACACTTGTGAAGGTTCTCATTCATCCAGGTCATGGTATATCTGTTGTATTCAATTAGATCAACTGGACTTGAAGTTTAGTATATTTACTAAAAAGTCTAAATTTCTAGTTCTACTTATTTTAAATAGACATATTTATTGTGATATAGTCTAAGTATGTGAACTATTATTTATAAACAAGTCAAACTACATTTGAATTTCACTTCAGGGATGATCTGCCTTTATTATCTATGGTTTACTACAAGCTCATCTTACAGAAAGAAGCTGGTCCAGTTCAAATATTTTCTGTGGAAATTTCACTGCTACCAAGTCATCAGCCTGAAATACATGAAAAAGAACAAATGATAACTGACTTCATTCATATCAGGAATAATTTAGGCTGAGGCCACACTACACTGGACAGTAACGCACGGGGAAAATGGTGATCTCGTGGGCTCTGAAAAGCAGATAGCAGCACAGCGCACATAGTGTCGCTAGGATCACAATCGCAATCAGATTACACGTTAAAATGTGGTAGTGCGGCCTAGCTCTAGTCTCTTTTTTCATTGCTAGTATGAACAAGTTTTAAAGCATGCTATACACAGGGTCTATTTTTCGTCCGATTCAACTAATTCAGTTTAGCAAATTTTTTTGAACTGGTTGACAAATGAGTGTGAGTACAGGTTGATACCAACATTGTTAATTGTGGTCATATGCGTATCAATATTAAAGGGCATGTCCACCCTCAAAACTACATTTTAGCTCACTACTGGCCCCACAGTGTAGTGTAGTAAAATCCTTACCTCACATCTCTGCTCCAAACGGCTGCCCTGCATCCTCTCTCTCCTCCGGGAGAGTTATGCCATGCGCACTGCAGCCCTCCCCCCCCTCCCTCTCCCTCCCGTTTTCCTCTCCCTCCCCCTAGCTCCAAATCGCTTTTCTGTAATGTAGGGCTCCCTCACCCACCCCCAACCGCCATAGTTATTTGCATAAAAACTTAGCCAATCTATACTTACATTGCCTGTTTCCCCCAGCGTTCTGTACAGCTGGAAGCCGCGTCCGTGATTGGCTGCCTCTCAGCCAATCACGGACACTGCTGCCGGTCCGGACCCCTGCTTGCCGTTTCATGCAAACAGAGGGCCGTGTCAGATCTCCGGGGGAAAGAGGCAATGTAAGTATAGATCAGCTAAGTTTTTCTGCAAATAACTATGGAGGTTGGGGGTGGGTGAGCGAGCCCTACACTACAGAAAAATTTGTAAAAAGGGGTGGACATACCCTTTAACAGCCAATACGTGGTATAAAGTGATAATCGCCTTGTGTGTGGTGTCTAATGACAAAATCAGACCAACAGTTTGTTTAGTTTTCAGCTACAGGAAATCTAAGAGGGTGGCGCACCTTATGTGGTGGATAATACAATGCTTATTTAATGGACTTGTTCTCATACTGCATAAATACTGTATGTGTATTTACTGATTTCATTAGTGATAATATTTCTATGTGTTCTATTTCTACTTAAAGGTTATCTCCACTCATATTAACAAAATTTGGGGATTCAGTTTTATTGAAGAACAGGAGGTAAAGAAGCTGTGTCTTACCTCCCGTTCTTCAATAAAACAATCAGGAGCCGGGAGAGAAGGTAAGAAACTTACCTGCTTGCTCTCTCCCCCAGCGCGTAGTCCCGATGGACTCTGTCTTCTATGCGCATGCGCATTGTATGTGCATGGAAGACAGAGTCCATCGGAACCTGTCAGAGGACGTGTCGGGGGAGCGAGCAAGCGGGTACGTTTCTAACTTTCTCTCCTGGCTCCTTTACTTCCAGTTCTTCAATAAAACTGAATCCCTAAATTTTGTTAATATGAGTGGAAATATCCTTTAACGTTATACATCCAGTTAGACTCTTAATAATGTTGGGGAGATTTCTTTTTTCTCTGGATTGCTCCCCTCTCTCTTAAATGGAGCAGGGCTGCTGGAAAGCCAATTTTTGTTTCAGCCCAATACAGCTGATCGGCCCAAAAAATTACATGGTGTGTACACAGTGTAAGGCTACACAAAATTCTTCTTTTGAGGATCATTAGACAATTCTAATTCGCTACATACAGACACAGGCTTCATCTAATAAATATACAATAGGTAAGAAAAAAGCTATTGCTGTACCTCTTTACAGATCTGTTTTTGAAATTCACCCACCTGTAACATACAAAACATTAGATTAGATCACTAGTATATATACATTGCATGCAGGTGTTGAAAATATATATTTGAATTGGGAATGGGGCAGTAAACATGAAATCGAAAAGGATGGCACAATAATATGAGACCTTTACCAGATCAGTGTGTGTATATGAGTTCTTCTCTAGTAAGATTAGATTATCTTCTTACATAGTTTCCTAGTAGTCTAAAGGTGCCTATACACTAGATACTTACTATGACATTCCTGCATGTTCCACAATCTACTTTACCAAAGTTGATGGTAAAGTGTAATACAGCCTGGGGGAAATTGCAGGAATGTTGCAGGTAAGAACAGCTGGATAGTAAAAGGTTTAAGTCTATTATTCTTTCATCAACAAATCAGCAAAATGTCTAATCGGCTTTAACTTCTAAATAGTGTATGGCCAGCTTTAGAAGCTCATCCACCTATCAATAAATTTGTAGATAAAAATTAATATTTACACCCCTATTAGGCTACCCACAAGAACCTAAACCTGAAATACTAACTTAAGTTTAGTATACACAGTAATGATAAAGTGCCGATACCATCAGATCTGACGGTATGGTGCTTAATCGTTACCGTGTGTAGCTCATTTTCCAAATGATTGTAAGTCCGACTAACTTTCCGTCGGCCTCGCAGTTGTTCGGAAAAGACTGAAAATTTCCCTTGCCCATGAGCGTCTCCCTGTACTAGTATAGGGGAGTTGGCCACAGTAATGGGAAACATTTTTGATGTGTATACCCACCTTTACCTGCCTGGTGTTTCTGAAAAGACATATTCCCTCTGAGTAAGCCACCTTGGTTGCTGGTCCTGTTTTTTTCTCTCCATATTTGTCCTGGCACAGAATGTCATCAAGACCACGGCGGATGACATCATGACTGACTGCCAGGGTCAGATTTACACCTCACGAGCCTGGCACCCTTAGCCTAACCCTTATACACAGACCACACCACTAAACCACGCCCATTTCTTATTTTTTGGGTTGGATTGGTGGAAGGAGATTGACGGCGGCCCATCCAACCTCAGGCACCCCTAGGCGTACTGTGCCTAATGGTAAGTCCGGCCCTGTTGACAGCTGCTGGCCAAGCCACATCCTTTGCATATACTGTAACTCAAACACCTTTAACAGGAGGTGTCTACATTTGTGGAATGCCAGGCAGGTACCCAGTGTTACTTTACCATACTGTAGTCAGTGATACATGGGGCAATAGTTTTCCAATCCGTTTCTTAATTGGCCGAAACAATCCAAATTTCCCACCATGGTCCATCAATCTTCTGTAGATTGTGGAAGATGTGTTCTGGAAGATGGGATCGATTGGTTAATCCAGGGGTCTTTTAAATAGTGGGCCAGTTAATAATCCCTCGGACTGTTGGGGGCCAGACTACATTTCTACATTTCCATTTCTTTTTCATTATTGTCTTTCATAGTCAGAGCTGTGACACTGATCCAACAGAATTTCAGAATATGGAAAATATATTTGGATAGGTCCATTTACTACAGTAGAGAGAACCAATAACATGGGTACATGGGGCGCATCGAACGACGATTGTTCTATATAAAGATTAGACGTAATGATTGCTCCTGTGTATTTACAAGATTGGTCAGCATTACATATACCAATGCATACATTTCTACATACAAAATACTATACCACCAGGATTTCTCAATGTACCTCTTCCTGCTCACTGCACTCTATCACAATAGAGTGATACAGTAAGTACCTACCCTCCAACATTCACCATTTAATAGGTACATTACTGAGAAACCTATTGCACAGAGCTCAGGTTTGGCTCTGCACCAGGTTGTTTCTATAAGTTTACTGATTAAATGGTGGATGTTGGAGAGTAAGTACTTTGTATAAACCCAGTCTCAGCTATCACATCAGGCAGCTGCAGGGTTAATGTTGATACAGTCTCTATGCTGCTGTCAATCACAGGGCAGACTGGATACATTTTTGAAACAAAAAAACTGCTGCTTCTCACTCACAGCTCAATTAACAATGTAACAATCTATGTAACATTCTATGTAACAATCTATATAACAATCTATGTAACAATCTATGTAACAATCTATGTAACAATCTATATAACAATCTATGTAACAATCTATGTAACAATCTATGTAACAATCTATGTAATACAAGAATTGTGGAAGCACTCCAATTAGGCTAATTTACAACTACACTGATCTGGTCAGTTTGGAACTACATACCAAACTGACCAGATCAGTAGCACTTCCGCTAAATGTAGTTGTAAATTAGCCTAATTGGAGTGCTTCCACAATTCTTGTATTGTATGTATTTATTGGGAGGCTTGGTCAAGCCTCCATGTGGTAATAGCACCCCCAACACGCCCCCTTAATGGGAGGTCCTCTGCCTTTAATATAAAGCACTGGATGGCCTCTTCCCTCATTTTAAAAAGCCTAAGGGCTGAGGGGGAAGGGAGAGAGCCTGTTATATGGATCCAGTGTGTAAGAATGAGAAATGCAAAAGTTTGCTAATCGTAATTGAAGTAAAAGAAATTGAAAAGGTTAGATGTTAGGACCTTCCAGACTGGGGTTACCTTGACGTGGTTGGAAGGCTTTTCATTCATGTGATCACAGTAATGTATACTAAAACCCCTTTGTTTATAAAGTATGCCAGTGTGCAGATAATATGATATTGTATGGGGCCTAGGAATGTGCATTGATTATCTTTTCTATGTTTGTAACAGTCTATGTAACAGTCTATGTAACAGTCTATGTAACAGTCTATGTAACAGTCTTTGTAACAGTCTTTGTAACAGTCTTTGTAACAGTCTTTGTAACAGTCTATGTAACAGTCCATGTAACAGTCTATATAACAGTGTATGTAACAGTCTTTGTAACAGTCTTTGTAACAGTCTATGTAGCAGTCTATGTAGCAGTCTATGTAACAGTCTATGTAACAGTCTATGTAACAGTCTATGTAGCAACCTATGTAACAGTCTATGTAGCAAACTATGTACACCATATGATGTAGAACAGCAGACTGCACCAAGCAGGCAGAAAATAGGCATTCCAGGCACAGTAAGGGCTAGGACACACTTGTCGATTTTTGTGTGTTTACGAATGCGATTTTTTTCTAACATAGGAATCGCAGAAACAAACAAAAAATGTGCATTTTTGCATCCGTTTTGCGATACGCAATCGCATGTGATCACCATTTTTATGCGCAATCACATGCGATTTTGTATCTCAAAAGGAGAAGTGGCATGCGCAAACACACAGGAATCGCACCAGAATTGCGTGCGATGCAATGTGGCTGTGCCCTAATTCCCCCTAAACATGCCACTGAGTAGGGGCCAGGTGACTCTCCTAAGGTCATATCCAGCCCACGGGCCTTAGGTTGAGGTCCCCTGGGTTAATCGTTGATTTAAAAAGGGGAAACTGCCATTGGTATTGCTGACGATTCGAACAAATGTCAATGCTGTGAACTGGGGCTTTATTCTTATTTAAAAGTTGTGTTATTTGTCTTTTATCTTCCATGTACTGTAGAAGTGTACTTTATATACTGTATAAACATTCCATTATATGGACCATGTAAGCATGTAGCCACATTTCCTACTTCCCTCTATGGAACTGCAGTCCTGCACACGCAATATAAAACTTTTTAAAATAATATATGCACTGGTGTACTGTATGTAGGACATATAAAGCAATATATCTGCACAGATGTTACATACTGTATCTGTGAACACAGCCATTAGAAATAATACATTGTAAAATGTGTTGTCTTTATTATTAGGTTACAAATGATTCTCCGCTGACATCGCCTTTGAGACCCAGCAATGACTAATGAAAATTGAACCATGTTTTGTAATGTGTTATCACGCATGATCTCCTTCCATGTCTTCTACTTGTATATCACTGGTGGATACTTGGCCTATCCTGTTACAGGCCTGATGGCCGAGTTTGCTTCAGTGAGATGCATTTTCAACATCAACACAGAGAAAAATGTTATGATCCAGGGAGATTTCCTCTCAGTTTCGTAGCCTGTCAGTGGCAGCGCTAAGCAGTCTAAAGGTTCGTACACACCTAGCAATGTTCACCTGAGCACTGAGCCCCGACCGACCCCCGAGCCTGACGAACACCCACGACAAACGGCCAAAATGGTCAATAGTCACGCGTGTGTATGCGCTTGGCCGGGGGTTGTTCACGATACGCCTGGCTGGCTTGGAGGTCGGTCGGGGCTCCGCGCTCAGGTGAACATTGCTAGGTGTGTACGAACCTTAACAATACACTTAATGAATCTACAGCCTAGAGGCCTTGTGTAATCCTTGCTACACTGTACACAAGTGATGGACTTCAGATGGTTAAAAACTATAACTCCCAGCATTCCCTGGCAGGTACACACTTCTGTGGAGCCCACACCTCATATCTTTATTTGCTGCAATGCCTCCTGAACAGTTTTGCTCATAATTCTCCAGATGTACATTTCTAACAAATGAAGTATATACATTGGTCACCTACCTTTTCCTTGGCGGATGGTGATATTTGTAAAGTTGCCATCCTGATAACCGGTTACCTAGTAGGCCGTCTGCCTTGGTTCTGTCTCACTCGGGATCTTAGGGTTTTGTCGACTGGCCCTTTAACTGAAAGTGAAAGTAAAAACACCATCAGGGATTTTCCAAACACACTAGGAGGGGGCGGGACTGACAGGCTGAAAATACTTTGGCTGAAATGTAAAACTAATTTATTTTAAAAATGATCCTGTTAGTGTGATGGAGGCAAAGAGAGAGAAAAGAACGGCACTGTGTCTATATCAAAGGACAAGCAAATTCAAATATAAGTTATTGCTATAATAAAGCAAACTGACAAAGTGACTGTGTTTAACCCTTTCTTGACTGGTATTTTTTCATAATCTGCCGTCCAGAGATTTCTCTGACTTCCTGTTTGCAGGATCCCTAATAGAGACCATTAAGGTCCTTGCCTGTCTGCCCCTGGAGCAATTCAGTTGCTCAGTAGAGATCTGAGCATGTTTGACCCAGCCAATCAGGAAGGTTAAAATGACTGTTAAGAGAACTACAAGGAAATGAGTGGATACCTTGAGAAGAAAAAGGACCACTGCAAAACCTGAAATAGCAGTTGACTTCTGACCAAAGCAAAGCATAGCAAAATATAAGAAATAGTTTTTCCAATATTAAGACTATATGTAAAATATCTCGGTATGTGTAATATAAATAAAGAATTTAAAAAAAAATCCCACTGAACTTCCCCTTTATCACACATGCAGGGAGATTCAATAAACGTTCTTATTGTTAAAAACGGTGCTAATTCTGCTCCAACCAATCAGATGCTTTCAAATGTTAAATAAGATCTGATTGGTTGGAGCAAAATTAGCACCATTTTTAACAATAAGATCTTTTATTGAATCTCCTTGTTGAAATGTACAATGGTGCAAGGCTATACAGCTGATTAAAGGGCAAGTCCATTCCTTAAATAAATTATTTTTATAGGATCATCTTCCCCTAAAACCTCAATAGTTAGAAACGTGAAAGCTGTAAGACTTTCCTGAAATACTGCCTTGATGTCCTGTTAACCATTTTTACGCTTCCTGGTTTTTCTTTTTAGAATCTGTCAGTCATGGATGTGAAAGGCATTACCCTTTTAGAGAACCAGGGAGAAAGGGTTGATTAGAAGTACATTTCGCTGCATAACAGGTTAGTCCTACGTTGAACATCTTTCACACTATTGTGGTTTTTGGATTTAGGGGCATTTAGTTTTATATAATCTTTCATTTGAAAGGTTAACATTCCCTTTGAATACATGGTGTATCGCTATACTGAAATTTATGGCCACATTCACATGAGGGATTTTCTAATGGTTCCAGATTCTGAAAGCATGAAAAATGCTGCATGGGTTGTTTCTGCAACAGCAGCTACCTAGTAACCACTTGAAAGCCTCTAGAAAAACTAAAACTTTCCACATGTGTGTGGTGTGAGGTGGGTGAGAGGGGGCAGGGGTGATAGGACGCTGATCAAATCAAACATGCTTCAAAGTTAAAGGAAAACTAAAGCCACAGAACAACACTGAACCAGAAGGCAGAACACCTTGATATAGAACCAGTAATCTTTGTCTTACCTCTTATTTTGATATGGGCGTTGGGAAATTTACCTAAATAACATATGGTTTGTGCTTTACTTCACAGCATTCTTAAACAAACACACAGTTTGTTTAACGACCATTATGTTCTGCACAAGCTCAGTCCTTAGCTATGGCAAAAACTTGTTGCAGTTGGCCACTCCCATTAATATTCCCTAGCCAATCAGGACAGATAAAGCACGGAAGCATGTGACTGAGGTCAGGAGGTGTGGTCTGACACTGCACATGCACACAGATACTTTATCCAGTTCTTAACAGGTTTACATTTACTTTAATACAATTTACTATAGTGGTATTTTATATCTTATTGGTGTTTTTAGGGGGGTTGTTTTCAGATTCTGGAGTATAAAACATGGGTTTAGTTCTCCTTTAACTGATGTTATTTACCATTGAAAAAAAGATCTGAATGTTTGGGGCAAAATTAGCACCATTTTTAACAATAAGAACTTTTATTACATATGCCTGAAAGTCTTTTGTACCAGTTTACAGCACCTGCACTTATTTCTGCCACATTTGAACATACCCCTATTCTTTAACTAGTTACCAACCCTTGGTTGTGATAACATGCTATGTGCGACAATATTGGAAAGCACCATTGACTTACGCTAAGTTATACCAGGTTTATCTGGGAGAATATCAGCCAAAATGGGGTTTGCTAATAAAATGTGCCAATAACGTTTGATTGCATTGTAAACAAAATGTGCATCCTTGCTATAATTGGTAATAGTATAGTATAATATTTGAGGTTGAATAAAGACATACGTCCATCAAGTCCAACTCTAATTTCCTGCCTAACTGTTGATCCAGAGGAAGGCAAAAAAACCCCACCAAATTTATGAAGGGCAAAAAAAATTCCTTCCTGAATTCAGAATCGGAAATTTCCCTGGATCAACTCTACTTTGTGTATCAATACCAGTAACTTGCAACATTCCTTGTTTGCAGAAACTCATCCAGCTTTTTTTTTTAAACTGACCAATGAACCTGCCACAACAAAATCCACTGGAAGACAGTTCCATAGCTTTACCGTTCTCACAGTGAAAAACCCTTTCCGAACTTGAAGCCTTTAGCCTCGTACACACGTCAGATAATTTCCCCACGATTTGCCTGACGAACGACCCAGCGTGCGACATTCTGCGAAAATGAAGCTTTAACGATCTTCTAAGACTAACCATCCACAACTATTCTCGGCTTTTTCCAACGATCAGCCTGGCGGATTTTTTCTGCCGATTGTCGTTTATTTGTACATAGTCGGCAGATGATCAGTAGAGTGTAATGGAAGATTGAATGAAATACACATGTGCAACATTTCACTTAATATGTATGTCACGTAACACCTTTGCCAACGAACATTATCTATCCACTATTGTTGATGTATGTACAGGCGTCGTTGGCAGAACTAGTGTATAACGAGACAGTTGCTAAACGTTTGTTGGCACATAGTATGAAAATGATTTGATGTGTGTACTAGGCGTAAACCTTTTTTCTTCAAGTCTTAAGGTATGTCCACGTGTCCTCTGACATGCTCTCTTGGTGAACAATGCCCCGGATAGTTTATTGTACGGCCCGTTAATGTATTTATACACAGTAATCATATCCCCACGCAAGTGCCTTTTCTCCAGCGTACATAATTGTAACTTTTTTAGTCTGTCTTCATATTCAAGCTCCCCCAATCTCCTTATTAATTTAGTTGCCCTTCTCTGAACCCTTTCCATTTCAAAGATATCCTTTTTGTAAACAGGATTACAAAATTGCACTGCATATTCCAAATGAGGCCTTACCAATGCTTTGTAAAGAGGGAGAATAATATTTTCCTCCCTTGAATCCATACCTCTCTTTATACAAGACAATACCATGCTGGCTCTGACTGTTGCTGCCAGCTTGCTACCTTTAAGTTTGTTATCCACCAAAACTCCAAGATTCCTTTCCAACAGGGATTCACTTAACACAGAGCCATTTATAGTATAAGCAGCACAATGATTTTAAGTCCAAAATGCATCACCTTACATTTATCAACATTGAATCTCATCTGCCACTTAGCAGCCCAATGTGACAATCTATCTAGATCCACCTGCAACGATTGCACATCCTCTGAAGTTTTTAATGGTCGACAAAGTTTTGTGTCGTCAGCAAACACAGAAACTTTGCTGACAATACCCACTTCCAAATCATTAATAAATAGATTAAATAGAAGCGGCCTCAACACAGAACCCTGTGGCACCCCACTTGCACTTTAGTCCATAATGATGAAGCCCCATTAAAAAATACTCTCTGCATCCTATTCATTAACCAATTTTTTTTATCCATGTACAAATGTGCCTCCCCAGACCAACAGACCTTAGCTTATACATTAGTCACCTATGGGGGACTGTATCAAAAGCCTTTGTAGAAGTATACTACATCTACAGCTATGCCAGAGTCTAAATTTCTACTAACTTCCCCATAAAATCCAAGCAAGTTAGTTTGACAAGATCTATTCCTCCTAAATCCAAGCTGGTTACTACTTATAATGTCAGTCCTTGAAACATAATCTAGAATATGTTCCCTTATTAAACTTTCCAGGATCTTCCCCCCCACTGAAGTTAAACTTACAGGCCTGTAATTACCCGTCTGTGAACGACTACCCTTTTTGAGTATTGGAATCAGCCTTTTTCCAATTCAGAGGCACACATCCGGACATGAGGGAATCTGCAAAAATAAGAAACAATGCCCTAGATAAAACTGAACTTAGCTCCCTAAGTACCCGAGGATGTATTTTATCCGATCCAGGAGATTTATTAATATTAACTTTATGTACCATATCCTCGGTTAACCAAAATGCACTTGAATCTTTTAAACCATTATTGCTACTATACTCTATGATATCTGTACTTGGATCTTCTATAGTGTATACAGAGGAAAAAAAATATTCAAGACATTTACTTTATTACCATCCTCCGTAACTAACTTATCCCCATTAATTAATTGTGCCACATTTTCAGTCCTTATCTTCTTAATATTAATATACTTTAAAAAATGTTTAGGCTTAGTGATGATTTGTTCAACTATCCTAGCCTCATTATTAATTTTAGCTAGTTTGATTGCTTTTTTACATTCATTGTTACAGTATTTATAACTGTAATAAAATGAAGAGAATAGTCTGTTTTCATTTTCTAACTCTGAAATGAAACATTTAGAAACAGTTAGAAAATGTATTGTTTCTATTGCTTTGCTTATTACTGTTTGAAGAAATAAGTCTTGCGATCAAGACCAACTGCTCGATCATATGCATGCATATTTGCTAACCTTGGAGCCATAATCCCTCTCCAAAAACCGATCCCTATTCATAGAAATAGATTTTCAGTATACCTCACTCCCAATTTGTTCTCCCATAGAGCTAAAAAAAAAAAAAAGAGAAAATTTCATCCCCATAGCAGCCCCACATGTGTGGAGATAGTGAACACCCTGAAACATAAAGAAATTGTGCCTGAGTAAGTATTCTAAGGCATCCAGAAGGAAGCCAGCCTGTTCATATGGTTGTATATTAGTTTGTTGTAGACAAAAATGTATGCCTTGTAGGCCCAGATCATGTGGAATGGTTGAATATAGACTACTGACATCCACAGTCAGCCATAAATATTCCTCACGCCATACAATGTCATTAAATTTTCTCAAGCAGTCCCCGGGGCAATTTAATAACCATAGGGTTCAAGAAGCAATCAATGTACTCAAATAGTCCCTCATTGAGTGACCCAATCCCTGATATAATTGGTCTACCCTTAGGATTCAAAAGATCTTTGTGTGCCTTAGGTAAGGCATGAAAGATGAGTATTACAGGATGTGCATTATTCAATAGTCACATTCATCCGTATTTTACCCTTATCAACAGAGTCATCAAAGGATCAGCAATTCTTAAAAGAATCGGTCAACCCTGCATCTCTCTCCTCCTCTCCCCCCCCCCCCCCCGGCACAAGGGGTTGGCTTCTCTAATGGCGCTAGGGAGAACACTGGGTTCCCTGGTTTAACATAGGAACCCTAGATTATTGCCTAAGAGCGGCCCCAGGCCTAAATGATCAGAGGCGGGGGTTGTCTGCTCAGATAGGATAGATGTATGTGGAGTTGGAAACCGTAAAGTGTGACTCATTTTACAATAGGACAAGACAAATCAAATCTGATGTGCAAAGTGATTACTGAATCATAGGATCATGGAATGTAAGATTAGCATGTGCCCATTCATACATCTATTACTGATTGCTAGAATTTGCATGTAACATGCACCCCGACTAGTAAGGACATAGTTATTAATAGTCCTGGAGTAATCTAGTTCAGTAAGTGCATTATTACCTCACTACAGATAAGTATTCTTAACCTTTGAAACTTAATTTATTCAAATTTAATGTATCTGTATAATTGCTTGCACTTATCCCCATTTGTATACTATATAAATAAAATTATAAATACATACATACATGGAAAGTAGTTACATACTGTATATATCATGTCAATGCTGGCAGCTGAAAGGGTTAAATGTAGTACTCTGCTGGCACTGAAAGTATTCATGGCAATAAGATGGGAAAAATCTGGCACTGAAGGATTAATGACAATACTCCAGGTATCCCACCCCTCCCGGGTTGCCTGGGAGTCTCCCTCATTCTGGGGTGAGGGACCCCGCACTCCTGCGAGACCACAGACTTGAGTCTCCTCACAAGTCACGCCCCCTTTGGTGGCCATGCCACCAGAACTCCCCGGGAATGCCCAAGGCCACATCTACCATAAGGCAGAGTGAGACATTTTTCTCAGGCGGCACCCCTACACTGAAGAAGAAAGGGTGGCAGACAGGCAGTGGTGAAAAAAACTGTTTTCCTTGACTGGTCAAGAAAAAAAAGGGTTTTCCCTAGTAACAGATATTATGTTGTTAAAATAATTTTGACTTTAAGTTAGTTTGTTAGACTGGTTAGGTTAGTTAGGACCCTGCTGAAAGAGTCTACCATGGCGTGGTAGCAGGCTTACAAATCTTTTGTACTACAGAAAGTATGGCATTCTAATGTTTTTCTAATTTATATTATAGTTGAACCAACATGTAAAGCACAGGCTATAAAATAAGTTATTTTAAATTGAGCAACAAAAACCTGAAAGGAGCAATATGGTAGTGGCAACACAAGCTGTTTGAGAAAGGGATGTAATATATGTTTAAATTATTGCTCATTGACTGTCTGCAGAACTTTTTAAATATCTATGTGATAGGAAGTTCAAAATCGTAAAATTTTATCCACGGCCATTGAGAAAACCATGATCACTGACAAAGCTATGGCCACTTTAACACAGCGTTGGCTCGCTTCACGCTGTACCTGGGAATAATCAAGGGCGGCAAAAACCATAAAAGTGCCCCAGGGAATGCCCCTAACCCCGCCTCCATCATGCCCCACCCACGTGACATCACGCCCCACTCACCATGCACCCTTCACCACCCTGCCCGGAAGCCTGAAAGGGCAGGGTGGGATGTCTGATACTTTGGGAAATTGCTGAAACTGAAAGTGTTAATGCCAGTACTCTTGGAGGGCTAGGCCACATAACTGCACTTTTAAGCACAATGGGATTGCAATTTGATCATGCTAGGGCACCAAGATGGCTAGAAATGGCCCTGATGATCAATATTCTATCTCTTCTAGATAATTTGGTTATACTGAATGTTTTCGCATATCTCACTTCTTCCTAACTGTAATTTCTACTGATTGGCTGTTGATAAGTTAAACATCCTTTAGATCTCTACTCACCAACTGAAGCGACCCAGGGACCATAAAGGACACTATAAAGGAGCAAGTGACATCTGTATGGCCAGATTTGTTCGGTACCTTTTACTGGACAAGCAGGGAAGCTCGAGGAACACCTAGGGAAGACCTATGTGCTGAAAGGAAGTCCTCTTACATCACATGGTCCCTCTTACCGCTCATCTATGCAGATCTTCGTGGGACCAGCTTCCCTGTGCAATCTGGCACTTTCGGGATTCATTTTTGAATGATGCCCTCCGATCCCTTCCAGGCCCACTGGATTTTTTTAAAGGAGTAGATGCTTACACAAAGATTATAGGTGTGTGTGTGGCAACAAAAGTTCTAATTGCACACATTTATAATCAATGTGGCACAGAAATGGTTGAGATCCTTGTCTTCTGCTTCATTCTGTTGCCCTATTTTTTATTCTACTTACCCATTATCCTTCTTTGTTCTTCCAATTTTCGAACTATTTTTGTCATGTTTTTTCATTGTTTTTGTTTTGGCTTAAAAGGAATAGTTTACTCGAAAAGTGAACTATTCCTCTAATGTATTAATTGAAGGCCGGGAGGTTAAGGAGGTATATGCCTTACCTTCCATTCTTCAATCAATTGAGCAGATGGATGAAGAAAGAAGATACTTACCTTACACCTGATCCTCCACTGCAGCAGCGAAAATTCTTGTTCAGAGTAACTATAGTTAATCTGAACCAGGAAGCGGTGGATTGTGTGTAAGGTAAATATCTTCTTTCTTCGTCTGTCGCTCCTGGTCAATTGAAAGATAGCTCCTTAACCTCCCACTTTGAACTTTTCCTTTAAACACTCATCCATATTCCATTGCAGAACTGCTGTATTTATATTCATAGATTTATAAAATGCCAACATGCTATGCAGTGCTATACAATATGACATGGTAGAAATTCTGTATACCAACTAAAGTAATTAGTAAAATGAGGGGACATGATCATGTAAGTTTTCTGTATCATAGGAGATAAAGTAGATCTTGTGTTGGGACGAAAAATCAAGTGGTTGATGAAGAAAATTGTGCCCTCCCCTTGATATCTTTCCTTCAAAGCAAATAGTCATTAAAGTCAAAGCTAAGTACAGAACATGACAGATGACTATTTATAATGATTAAATTTACAGAATATTCAGGCTATTTTAATAATTACGGTACCTTTCCTTTAGTTATAATGAAATACTGGTACTCCCATCAATTGATTCATACAATGCAAAACAACTATTATAACTCCTGATATTTTCTATAATAAAAACTGCTCTGTGTTTAGACAAAATACACAGTAGTGCTGTCTATAGCTCCACATGTCTGTGCCGGATGTGCGGCTATCTTTTAAAATACTTGCACTGCCGGCGCAATAAATAGGGTAACTGGTAATAAATCGGTTAACAAGATTTTAACACCTTTAAAGGAGAAATAAAGTCTCCCAACAACATTGTCCTAATAGAGAGAAAGCATATTAAGAAACATACAACAAGCTGTGTCTTACATCTCTGTTTGCTGTGGCTGCTGGGTGATTTATGAAATTAACTTGTGGGTACTAAGGGTTATCTCCCACAATCCAACAGATCAAAGAAGGATGTTGCAGCCTTGTTTCCTAGAAGCTGAAAATCACATAACAGCACAGGAATCATCAGTATTTCAGAAGCATTTATATATACACAAACAAAATGCTGAATGGCCAAGCTAAGATCATTGGCATGGAAAAATACTGCTTTAAAAAAAACAACAACTTACCCGTATATACTCGAGTATAAGTCGATCCGAGTATAAGTCGAGGTACCTATTTTTACCTGAAAAATTTGTAAAAACGGATTGACTCGAGTATAAGTCAAGGGTAGAAATTATGACCACTACTGCCTTCTGATTCTGTGTTGTTTTTAGGCTTTAGTTGCCTTTTAAAAGGACAGCAGAATTCCCATACATGAATCCCATACAGTAATAGCCAAATCCAGTACCAGTAACCTCCAATTCCTTGGCACTTCCAGATGTTTGGAAACTACAACTCCCAGCATGCTTTGTTGCTGGGAGTTTCAGTTTCTAAACATGTGGAGTGGCAAGGTTCAGTAAACTTTTAATTAAGCTTACCATCATTTACAATTCTCCTGAACCCCATATTGTAAAGGGCCCTCTGACCCCATATAGTAAAGGACTCTCTGACCCCAATAGTTAAAAATGTCACCTGAGAGTTGTAGTTTCAAGCTGTCATTTGCACTGTACTAGCAGCTGTTTTTTGCCCCAAACTGAGGAGACCCATCAGATTTACAGCATCCAGATGAGCAGTGACAGTGCTGAGTGAGTCCAGCAGCCAGACTACAGGAAGCAGGAAGTGTAAAGGCAGATCAGCTCCTGTAACGTTCTATGTAGGTTAACACAGCGCCACCTACTGGTTACTATCTGCAATTGCAGAATTTGGATCTAAATTAGGACTTGACCCGAGTATAAGTCGAGGTTAGGTTTTCAGGCTAATTTTAAAGCCTGAAAAATTCGACTTATACTCGAGTATATACGGTATGTATTTGCATCATATGTCTATACCAATAGATTACCATTCATGTGTGGCCGTTCGGCATTGTTGGTGGTCAGAACCAGCAGATCTGGCCCAATGGCCACACAAATACAGTATGGCTGTTCGTCAACGGTCGAATGCTTCCAACTTGCTTTAGATCCTTTACAATTATAAATATAGTGATTAACTACCTACTTCAAGGTTATTACTAGTTTCATTTCGCATTTAATGCAATGTTAACATTTGCATGAACAATATTGCATAAGCAGCTTTAAATAATAGCATGCCATTTTTTTTGCAATTTTTGCTTATATTTTCTAATCACTGAGAGAATAAAGCAATAGTACCTGATAACATAAATGTGAGTAAATTACAGTCAGTAGTTCAGTAATAGATATTACAGCTTGACAATAACAAGTGCAATAATGGAATGAGCTAATCAGTTTATAGTGTATAACACTTAAAATGTATCAGTAGAAAAGATAACCAAGAAAAGGTTTAAGAATAATTATAGGAAAGGAATAGGATTTGATCAGGGCTGGATTTACCATTAGGCACAGTAGGCAGACGCCTAGGGGCGTCTGAGGTTGGAGGGGCGGCTGTCAATCTCCTCCCACCAATCCAACCCCTTTTTATTTTCTTCCCCAAAAAGAGAAAATGGGTGTGGTCTGTGTTTAGGGGTGGGGCTAAGGGCACCAGGCTCTTTGGGCCTACAGACTCCTGAAGTGTAAATCCAGCCCTGGATTTGATAGAACACACAAATATTATTATTATAATAAGAAGTACTGATAAAGCAGAAAATCTGTTTTGTTTCAGGGGTCAACAGTAAAGTCCTAAAGGTTAAACAACAATTACTAAGGCAAAACATTATGTATACTCTTCTTAAAAAACAGTAATGAGTTCATGAAGGAGTTCAGAGCGTAGACAACCTGCTGGATCACGCAACATTACTATTATCGACATTTTGCAGTACCGCGCCTTTAACAAGCGTCATTGAACATTTACAACAGCATAGTAATATATCGAGCCCTATAAGAGAGAGCAGCAGGTGCTTCTATCTCCCAGAGAACTATACTTTAATTTAAAAAAGATATGTCATTTTTGTTAGGGTTTACGGAGTGCGGCTCTAGTGATAATTATCGGTTACAAAGCGAAAGTTCGAAATGCAGAACTTATCATAGAAAAATCTAATTTTAGGGGAAAAAATTTCAAAAATAAGATCAAAAATTTTCGTTGAAAAAAAAAAAAAAAAACAGACACTGCAGTGTTAGAGGAGACTGCTGGTCCCACTGCTGGTACCTGCGGCATATTCATGTCTGGAGGCTAATGTGAGGGACTGAACCTGGCGATGTCAGTTCCCTAGCGTTGTCAAACTTCTGTAAATGGTTTGTGAGTATTGGGGAAGATCGCTAAGCTACGTATTTCAATCTTCTGTCAATTTTGTTTTTCATTGTGGCTTACGCTTATTATATCATTAATTATATTCCTGGATACTGCCTGATTTGAATGTATGGTGGGAGTGTGATGGTGGTTAGTCAGGCAGGACATGAGCTAACTGCTGAAATACAGTACATCTTTTTGGGAATCCCTTGTGAGAGCAGACTCAGCCCTATATTAACTGGTCTGTAATCACCATCTTATCATCTGTCTTTGATTATAATTTACTTTTTATCGTCCGGTCAAAGCATGTGTATGTAATAAATGTGTTAAATATCTTATCTCATTGTGGAATTCTGGTCCATATATTTTATTTATGTTCCCCAGTGACACACTGCATTTAGTGAATGTATTTTAGCACTGTATAAAGTTGAATACCAGCTGTTAATCCAACATCAACACAGAAAGCCTGCTTTTCAATCAGTGGCTTCTGCTAATATTAATTATGATGTGGTTATGGGATGAAAAGAAGTGGGATTATGGCTGTGCCCCCTTCTTCTTTGTCCAAATAGTGCTCACATTCCCCTTCCCTGATGGTAGCCAATTATAATCCTGTAGTAAATGCAATTTAGGATTAAACAAATTATACTCAATAGTCATGTTGATCAATGTGTTTTTCATTCCATGTTTTAAACTGAGAAATTTACATTGTTCAATCAAAACTGTTGCATTTGGGACTAAACAAGATCTAGGAACTAGTCCAAGCTACAGCTAGAACAGTAATATTCAGCATTTAAAACAGATTTACTGCTTATTGTGATTGTTTTTTTTCGTTCTGTCAAGCAATGTATCTGATTGGACACAAATATCAGTTTTCTGTGAAAATAATAAATAAAAAGACAATTACTATATTATACAAGATGGTGCAATATAACAAAAAGTACTTAGAAGAAGCATACTAAAGGTAATTTTAGGCAAAAAAACATACTTGTTTTTTGATGTACAGCCTAGAAACCGCTGATTGAAACTATTAATCATTTTACACAATTCTTGCCCAATAATGTGCCATGAGGGGAAAAGTAAAATCTTTTACTATAGCAAATCCTGCAGTTGCTGTAACAGCAAATTGAACAGATTCTCTTGATCTCATTGGCTGACAGTAATTGAGCTTTCCTGCTTTAATGCAGTTGCCGTGATGTTACCTGTCTGGACCATTCATTTTGCAATCAGAAGTCGGTGGTCGAAAGGTAACTTTCTAGAAATAAAGCAATATTTTAAGAAAAAAGCATAAGAAAATCCCAAATTTCTTAATGCCCCCTCACTTACTCGTGCTTCTCACAATAGCTTCTTGAATCCTTCTGCAAACCACCTCTTGGTTAGCTTGCCAGTTGGCCTGTCATATGTGAACTGGCACCATTTGCCAGACTGCCGCAGCCGATTGGCATACTCTGGAGCATAGCAAATGATACAGATGCCTGCTGTAAGGTGAAAGGCTGGATAACAAGCTCACCATTTTCAGGCAATGTGCAGAATTAGACTAATGCTGCATAGAGGTGCACAAGTCAGCGAGGGACCTCAGGAATAAGTTGTCTAAAACATCTTTTTCAGAAAAAAAGGCCCATACACTAGTAATTTACCTTCCAACCACCTGGCCCCCCAAAAAACTTCCTATTGCATTAGACTAGATGCCAATTTGTATCTTGATTTGTTAAAGTGAAAGTAACAGTATCTACAAGATTTGCTGTAGTAAAAGATTTTACTTGTTTCCCCACATGGTACATCTTTGGGTAGGAGTTATGTAAATTAATTGTTTCAATCTGCGGTTTCTAAATCAGAAAATATTTTTTTGCCTAAACATTACCAATGCTTTAATTTTTCATTACATGAAACTTTTTAAAATAAAATATTATTAAGATGACCAGTTTTTTTTAAATGTTTGCCATATTCACACACAGCACATGAGGTTTTTTGGGTAGAGAATTCCAAGTTGTCTATTTGCAATGAAAAACCAAAGATTTAGGTAGCTCCAGTGTCCTTCATTCCAGAGGATACAGATTTGGTATAATTTGGATAAAGGTTTTACAATTTAGATGAGATTAGATTATCAGGTGAAAGAAGAAAGTGATTTCCTTGAGATATTTATACATCTGGAAAATGTGGCAGACAGTATCGACTACATCTCAAACATACAAAACTTTCCATCTGATATTTTAAGGTAAATTTCCATCCAAGTCCATTTTTTTCCGGGCTACTTTGGGGAACATTCCATGACCTGGAGGTCCTGGGGAATAGTATGTACGGTACCAGCCTCGATACGTGAGGTGCCAACAAAGGGTACCAGCTGCAGCTCCAACAACACTCTGTGTATAGTTAGAGGTATACAGTGCTGTGCACAGCAGTAACAAATTGTACAGCCCCAAGAGACTGGCATTAAGCAGGAAGACGAGACGTAAAGCTGTGCTAGCTGGGTAACCCCTCCGTAGGTAGCGCATAAAAACAGACAGTTCATCTGCCATAGACAGACTGCATAATGTGAGAGAAAAAGTTTGTGGAGAAATATGGTAACCTTGCCACTGGTGCCCCTCAGCTTGACAACTCTCCCTGTTGACTAATTTTGGGAGAAGCAGAGTACCAGGAGGAAGGGGCTGATGACAAGAACCAGTTAAGTCCTCCAGAAGTTGGAAGAGATGAGGGATTCCTTGGCAAAGTGCTGTGTTAACTACCAGTCTTGTGAGATGCATTATGGTAAGGTATGGTCGACCAGTCGGGACAAATGACACCAGCAAGACAAATCCAGACAGCAAAAGAAAGGTCCAACCACATGAGCAGTGCACAAACTTCCTGTGGAAACAGTAGGACAGGATTAAAAAATGCGGATATGAAAAATGTATGCAATGTTTAAAGAAAGTAAATAAAATGTTAACATCAAAACAAATTTTCCAGAATATTATATAGGGCTTTACTTAGGGGGTTTTACTTAGTTTGCAACTTACCTGTGATGGTCAGCGCACTATAAATGTGCCTATACATGAATAATCAAGAACCCAATCATTTTCTAATCCTCTTTATTGGCTATCCTTTGGGGAATATAAACTGGAAAAAGACATGTGCCTGTGTGATAATGTAGTAGCAAAGGAGGCAGTTCTTCACCTTTCTCTGTAATAATTGTGGCTTACTGAGCATGTACATAAATCATCAGTGATCCAAATTGTCATGTTAACCATAATGGGTTAAGCTCTGGCTTTATTCCCCTTTATTAATAAAAAAAAGGGTTTGCTGTTTATCGGCCACATGTATGGCACAAAAATGACTGATCCCCATGCAGACAAACTGTATTATATTATAAATTATTATTATTATAAATAAAGGCCTGTGTAACCTGAACCTGGTCGTGCTAGGGGTAAACCAATATAGTATAATAATTTGGTAAGAACCCGCAAGATGCCTGAATTCATTGGGTACTACGGCGGTTCTATTCCAGCTGGTTTATCCCTATCCAGTACGTGACAGTTTGGTGAATACGAATATAAGGACATTACCACAAGCAATTCTGCCCTAGCAGCAATGACACCTAATCGTGAATACATTTTGCCCTGGTCTTAGTAGCACAAGATGTCTCAGTGAAGTACAAAAAAAAAGAATAAAGTACCTTCACACACGATAGCAGATGTGTCCCACAATCCTCTCAAGCATCCATCCAAACGCAGGTAAGTCAATAGTACATAAAGGGTCCTTGTACCCAAAGCATTTCATGGGATAAATAAAACCAGCCTATTTTGCAGTAAATACTGTTAGCCTTGGTCCATTCCTCCATTTTTTTATGAAATACTGTCTCAGTGACTGGTATACTTGAACTTGTTACATTGGAATATGTACTTTATGAAGTTACACAAAAGTTATATACTTAAAGCTATTTGAAGCTGACTTACATTTTATATTTATACTTCTGGTGTTTGGGTATGATATTATTGCGATGGTATCAGGGAAGCCTGATTTTATTAAGTATTGGTTCACAATAAGGGGAGTGTTTTTGCATAATATTGAGATCACTATTTTATGTACAAAGATTGTGAGTGGTCTGTGAGATTGGATGGTATGGGTGCTTTGTGGTGTCTTGCGGGTTCTTCCCAAATTAATAGATTAACTACAGTCATCAGAATCTATTACTCCAGATAATTAACTTCTGTTGTGCCATTATTGACCTCTGTAGTACAAACCAAAAAAAAGTAGAGGGAGCCAACAACATAGAGGCATGTATGTGTGGCTACACAACAATCACTCCATGTAAAGAGTATAGGGAGGTTGAGTGTTACAGTAGATTTGTGATACAAGTGAAATCTGCCATTAATTTGCAACAAAGTTACACATGTATGTGACCTTAAGGCTGAAGCTCCATTGCATCACACAGGAAAAGGCAATGTATTTTTGAATTTGGTTCCAATGCATTGCCAGTGTTAGTTTGTTCTGACTTAAGATGGCCATACACATCCAATACTACAGCATTTGTGCCGATAAATCACATTGGTATCCATCGGTACACATGCTGTGGGAACAGCACACACGGACCCAACCGATCCCCATACGCGGTACAGGGATCGTTCGGTCATGCGGTCATAAACCACATGATCAGATTGGCTCCCTCTACTTAAAGTAAAGGGAGTCAATACCGTTGATTTTCTCTCATTCGCGATCGATCGGTCATTCGTCGGCACTCTAATCGGTTGGGAGTATACCCTACACATGAACGATAATAGGTAAATCCCGTTGTTCCCTGTTATTGTTCGTATGTATGGCCACCTTAACCTATTCCCTATCATTTTAAATGTAATCACAGAGCGCATAGTGAGTCAGAATTAGCACTATTTACATAATAAAGAGGATTCTTTACAGATAGAAAAGTTCAAGTGAAACACAAAACAGACTAAAACATGTGCACTGTGGCTTAGTTCCCCCTACTGACTCGCGCACTCTCCCTTTTTGCGCCATCCTGCAATGGACCCTATGGCACAACGGCAACTTACAGCAAATCAGGATGGGTTCATCTTCAAATCAATTGCACTCATGCTTACTAATTTTACAACTATATTTGCTATGCTGCAACTTAACCAATTAACCTATTTCAGAAACATGACATTGAAAGTCCTACAGCCAGCAAAAAGCAAAACCACAGTGGCTAGTGTTTCTGGTAGTAGTAGAAAGACTACAAATGGACAATTGGGGCTAGTCCCCACTGCCACCATTTGGATTGCGTTTTGTGATACGGTTATGAATTGCCCATTACAAGCCAGCCCCACTGGCTGTGTTGTGCTTCGATTTTTTTCCACAAAACAAAAGCACCTCGTACACAGACTAGCAATGCATTTCTTGACCATTGCAGCTAGGTGGAAGGGCAATGGAGTTTGGACCCGGATGGTGGGAGGGAGGGGGGAAAGGACTCCACAGCGCATGCCACTGTCCTCTCAGAACAGATTAGAGGCAAAAACCTTTTCATCAGGAAGAAACCTCCTACCCTTCAGTTTCCTGGACTTTGGACAAGCACTGCAGGAGAACCGTGGAGCAGTGATGTAAGGTAAGGATTTTTTTAAAACTGTACAGTGTGGCCAGTGGACATGCCCTTTAAACATTACATTCATTCTTGATATGCTGGAGATAAAGGAACCTGTATTATTGTACTCTAAATTTAGTGAACATATCTTTCACTGGAATTATTATTAAAAAAAGTTTCCTTTTTAACAAAAATGTTCAACATAAACGGTTTGTAAACAAATAAAAAAAGAAGCCTAGTGCACATCCAATTTAATTCAGATTCCTTACAAGCTTTATTTCCATTTTAATGATGAGTTATAATCCTACCCTTCTCTATGGAAAAATGAAAGCAATACATTCAAAAACTTGTCCCAGCTACCACAAGGTTTGTTTTATTCTGCTGGGTCCTACTCTATCAGTTACCTTTTATGAGCTGAATTCCCTGCTGCTTTGTAGCAAGGACTAATTAATCTAAAGCATGCTTTTAATGCAGCATTACAATGACAAAGAATGTAAGCAATTTTAATTACATTTCAATAAAATTTGATGTGCACTTCTATTTTGTGTATGCATTAGACTAAATTGAATACTAGAGTGGATGTACACAATTCCATCTATATAAATATATGGTTTGTAAACAAACTCTAGCTGTACATTTATTTAGTTTTGTTCTTTGTACAAATAAACCTTCCTAACATTAATACAGGTTCCTAGCAATGTAGCAAAGTATCATACACCCATATTGCATTGACAGCATTCCTTTAATGGCAGAGAACAAAATTGCATCATACAAAGGAAGTGATAATGAAGGAATTAGAGAGCAGTTCTGAGTAGTTTCTTGGTCTACCCCCCCAGCTCATAAACTAATTTTTTGAAGGAACTGTAAATTAAACATTTACAACCATACAACTATATCTGCTAAGAATGAATATACAGCCAAAATGTGCCACCTAACCACTGGTGCACTTGTACTATCTGCTGTTAGTGTATTATCAATAACAAAGCATTTTTGTTATGTCCAAACTCCTCTGCACACATAGTATACTCACACATTGAAGAAGTTGTTTCTGTGGGAGAAGATACTTCTAGGGTTGCTAAGTCCTTGAAGAAGAGGAGTCAGACTAACCAGTGCTGCTAGCCATAAGTGATACCCTCGTCTCACACACACACTGCCCACCAAGCGTGCACACAATTCTGAACACAAGCCCACCAGGGCACACACGCAGCTTTGGAAAGAAATCATCTTCAGTGTCGGAATACCAATTGGAAGTACAGAGGGGCTGTAGAAAAGGAAACTTACTAAAAGAACCAAAGCAGTAGCAGGGGAAGACAAATAATAAACTGGGATTAAAGAAAAAGAGACAAAAGGATAGTTAAAAGAAGACAAAGAAATAATTTAGGAAAAAGGGTGGGACTGAAAGAGAAGTGCACAACTGTACAATTGCCAGGTAGTTCTAAAAAAAAAAGTTAACACATCGAGAGAGACTGACTTGTACAGTTAGAAAGAAACGGAAAAAAGCAAGGGATGGAAAAAGAAGACACATTAAATTACGAGACCTATACTGTGTAACCACTTCTCTGCAACAGCTGTCATCCTGCCCTTCACCCCATAGGAAGGACAGCTTCAATCCCCTCCCCCTGTCAGCTGTTTAGTCCCTCATATATGACACCAGTACCCCATTCCTACGACAGATACTGTCACACTCTGCAGCATAATGTCACACACAGTAATTCACTTGCAGACAAAGCTATACAGACCTGATTAGTGTCTAGCAAACATGCAAAGTGATGCTACTTTTAAGGGCCCCATCATAAAGTTAGAAAAAGACGTTAGCTGTCACATAGAAAGTGTAATCAAATGCTATAGACCCCGACCACATTAAGACATAATATAATCTGTGTAAGTCCCCTCCTTTATAACATTCTGTCAGGCCAATCTCAAACATGCGCTGTATAGCTCTCTGGCAAACAACATACATGCATGTCCACAAAACATCTATGGGTGGTGGCACTCACACAAACCATGTATGACTCTTTCCTAGGTTGCAGGCATACAAGTGGTGTATTAGAAAAATGTTCTTGTGGCTACCAGTACAGCTCTCGATTAGATCCTTTACTTGCCACTTATTTGCTTTGTCACAAAGGTTTAGCATAGATCTGTGCAGGTGTCAATAACATGGGTCTGTCCTGCACAGATCTCTAACAAGCCATTATATTATCATATATTAGACATTTTACTGATGCCACCCATACAGGCATTGTTATGATTTTGGCACAATTGTGACAGTTTTTGTAATCTAATTGTCAGTAAGTTGTGTCCCAAATTTTGCCTTGCATATACTCCTTCAAAATATTTGAGAGGCACTTGTATAGTATAAATCTTAGAAAAAAAGATAAGCATGATTTTCAGACACACATAGTTTGGAATAAGTTTATTATATAAACTTTAAAGGCAGTCGGAAACAGTAAACCCAGCAAGAATCATATTATCAGCACCTCTACTCCCCAATTAGTGACATTTCACTTTGAGTCCTCCCCTGCTAATGGACAGTTACCAACAGCACAATATTGAGTGCCATATGTTAGCACCCTTTTCTTGCAGAAAGTGGACCACCTGTTTGTTCAGTTGCTCAGATAATTTAGTGTGTTCTAAACATACAAAATGCTTGTAAAACATCACAAAACAAACGGCAACTGATAATACCATTTTCCCCCGCTCACAGATTCTTATATAACACATGGTCTCATTCAAGAAAATAAAAAATAGGAAAAGTAAATCCTATAAATACCAGTCAAAATATCTGCATATAATATGGAAAGACTGGTACAGTATAAACATGACACAGCTATTATAGATTATGTTCCACCTATCCTTATTTAGTGTACATTGTTTATACAAGAGATTTAGCATCTCCTGTTCTTATATATTTCTCTTTTCAATAAACCAACAATTTATGCAGTCTGTGGCTCTCTAATACATACATACACTCCTTAGCCTTACATTTGCCTCCCACAGGTTTAGAGTTTTTAGGAATGCTAACTAGATTCCATTGGATGCGTGCGCAGGTCTTCTGGGTAAAACTCAGCTTGGCGATGCTCCCAGACACGGAGGCTGCCATCCCACTAAACAAGATTAAATTATAAAGAGGAAAGGGTCAACAGGCAATAAAGATGAAAGCAGAAAATACAACATAAGAGTAGCATTAACTTATACTATTTTTATATTTTAACTTGTATGCAGGAACGGTACTCTCATCTGCCGATTAAAAGCTACCCGGGTGTATCCCAAACTGATAAATACAGGAAAGTTATAAATAGCAGCACTCCTAGGAATTTGTCAACAAAACATTTATTCAAAAGTGGATGTTGGGTCGACACGTTTCGGCCCAATATGGGCTGTTCTCTCGAGTGTATTAAACAGTGGTTACAGCGCACTACAAAAATAGTGTAATGCACAGACCCAAATTACCCAGAAAAATATCGGGGAGGTGTTGTAGAGTAATTAGCAAAACAAAATAGAAACTCTTAACAAAAAAATAGCACTCTCTAGGACCATGCAAAAATTACATATTTTATTCATCATAGTTAAAAAAAATTAAAAACTTTTTTTCAAGTCTAACAACAGTAAAATCTAACAGTGATTTAGTTAATACTTATCTGTCCTAAGATTCACCCGTATAGTCAGTAATACAGTTACAGGGATCGGAGGATCAAGCATCAGACATGATTGAGGTCAATGGAGGGGGAAGTAGATCTGGGCACCCTTCGCCAAACACGAGGCTTCTTATGGCGGCTTCTGATGATATCACCCATGTCCTGTCATTAAATATGCGACCAAGTGTCAAATGAGTCAGTTGCATCTGACGTCATGGAGTTGCGTGGGTTGCTAACCACTCCTACTGTATTTCGTCACCAGGCAATCTAAAGTCAGAGACTACTGGGTCCTAGCGTGCCTTAGATAAAGTGCCAAAATTAGTACAGCATAATCAAGTGTTAGTGAATTAAATAAAGTGCTTTACAGAAAGACAATTTCTGAATATAGAGTAGACAATTCCCAGGAGTGCTTCTGTTTATAACTTTCCAGTATTTTATCTATTATATATATTACACTATGTGGGCAGACACCATAAATAATCAAATTTGCATTTATATAGTGCAGATACCCTGGTGCTACTACAGTAGATGAAAAAATAAATTTCCTGACCAAAAAATGTGCATTGCATGCAGAAAATTCCATGTATGCACTGGAAATATTTTGCCATCTAACACCTTTTCTGATCTGCTTCAGCAGGGCTAAGCAGTGATAAAACTTAAAGGGCAACTGTGGTCTCAAAACTAGTTATGGTTGAATGAAAGCATAAAGTATTTCCTTTAAAATGAGCTGACAATCACATCTCTGGCTTCACCCTGTGAGAAATAATATTGAGGTGAATGTTCAAACTTCCTGCTTTCAGTAGGTTGAGTGACATCACCTGACCTCTGCCCCACCCCTCTTCCCTGGGGGAGAAGCATGCTCAGTAAGACTTAATGCTGGGGAAATCAGGAAGTACCTGAGGGAAAAATTGACAGTTGAGAAGAGGAGCCTATTAATGCAGGCAGAGACTAGTCACATGACTACAAGCTGTTCACATGACTGAAAACAGGAAGTGTTCAAGCAGGAAGTAATATTGCAGAACATTTCCAGCAATAACTTCTCACAAATTTTATTTAGAGATGTGATTTAGGTTTTATTTTGAAGGCATGATGGAAGGCTTTTTATATAATTCTTACTACTTTGGAAGAATTCAAGACCAAAGTTACCATTTAGCTACAGTATCTACAAAAGCCTTCAGAATTAAAGGTAGTTGTTCTACCATGCTAAACACTTCAGGGGTTAGAGTCAAAATTCCTTTTTGAAAATCCATTAAGTCTCATTTATATTTTAGCTTATTGAATTGAGGTTCAATCAAATGCAGTATCACTTCATAAAAGTCAACATACAGATTTGGGCTACTGATTTCTGTCACATTACTCCAGCACATGGTTCATCTTAACATAGTTGTCCTTCAATTACTTACAGAGCTGCTTACAACCTTGTTATCATATGGATGCCAGCTAACATCTCGCACACATGCTTTGTGATTGGTCAGTTTCTTCATTATGCGACCCGTTAACAAATCATAAACTGAATAATACAAAATAGAAATGTCAGTGTGCTTACTGCTTCCTTGTCATAACATCAAACACTACATTGACTACCCCAACAAGGTTGATTAGTTTAAAACATGTACTCACCTACAACTCGACCTGTAGAACAACCACTGTACACATATTGCTGGCCAGTGCTGTACACAGGAGAGAAACGGCAACGTATCAGAGTGTGTAGAACACCATGTCCTCTGTAAGTCATAAGAGATGTGTCTCCTGGGAGACGTTTCTTCCGGAGTGCTGGAATGAAAAAAAAGATTTTAAATGAGAAAAAAAGGGGGACTGTGCAAATCAAGCAATGGAGTATAGATAATTAAAGGATATGTACACTAGGAGATTTGTTTTTTTAAATTGCCCATTACTGGAAACTGTAATTCTTCCCAAATATCACAATCATATTTTGTTGATCTGTCCCCTACACACATACATATACATATCCAGTCTGAAATCTTAAATTTCAGCTGTCAATCAAGTGCCTTAGTAAATCTTCTGTTATGTATTGTTTTGCTGTAGCTGGAATGGTGGCAGTTGTTAACGTGGACTGCATAGTTGGAAATTTCCTCTCCCAATGCTCCCTCATAGGGATTACTGAGCATGCTTGCCCTCAAAGATAGTAAGATAGTCTGGTGGGAGACTGGATTGAAGATTTTTCAGTATAAAATTCCTTTAAGATAATAAAGCAATATCAGTGGATGGTAAGTCTATCCAAAGGGTTTAGGCTTTTGGTGCAGTCCCTGTGCATATTGATTACGGTAAGTTGTGGATGGGTGCTATTAATTGTACCTAGGTGTCTAGAAGCGTGTGTAAAAGATTATGTTTCTTTCTGAAAGGGGTATTTATAAGTGTTTTCTACAAGTAGATTATCGATACTCAGGAGACAGTTTTGTGCCCAAAGGAACTGGCCATGGGATAAGATCAAAGAAAATGGGTCACAATTGAGGACTAAAGTTCAGTTAATTTAAGACATGAGCCATAAATAAATGAAAAATTCCTTGTTCCTTGTACTTGTCTATGGAATTCTACCCTATTTTCCCCATAATAACTTGACCTTCTAGATAAACTTTATATTCCTGCACTTTCATAAAAAATATCTCCAGCTTCTATCTTTTAAAGGACAACAATACCCCAAAAAACAACATCTCCCCCATTACATGTCCACACTTCCAGCAGCTGAAATCGCTTACTCTCATTTACAACCGTGCTGCCTTCCCTTAGATATCACACAGCAAAGAGGAGTGCTAAAAGCCCGCCTCCTAGACGGCCCAGGGCCATGATTAACATATCACTTGTCATTGGCTGGTGGGAATGTCTGTTACAACCTCTCTCCTCCTCCTCTGCCAGTCAAACAAACTTAAACTGTTCGGTTGCTAGGATACAGCCTACATAATCAAGCTGATCAAGGATGGGTGGAGGAGTGTTTTCTCACTGCTAGTTTTGAGTGACAGTTACAGGCAGACAGAATTGTTACACCCCCTTCACAGTGTGGCTAATTGAAGGCAGAGAGAAGCTCGAAATCAGGAAAAAAAACATATAGGGAGGGCTACATGCCTTTACTCTTTTGAAAGCAGTTTTTTAA
This sequence comes from Hymenochirus boettgeri, assembly GCA_019447015.1. NCBI lineage: Eukaryota > Metazoa > Chordata > Amphibia > Anura > Pipidae > Hymenochirus > Hymenochirus boettgeri. The sequence continues at coordinate 264,087,175 of CM033469.1, forward strand.
AAAAATGCATTGAGGCAATACAGTTATCCTTTAAGAGTTTGTACAAATCTCTATAAACTAAGCTAAAAGTGCTCTGAAAAAAAAACCTCTTAATTGACATACTTCTTTAAAAATGTCAAGCCAGGGACAGATGCGCTATTCCTTCTTTGTGGATACTGCACATTATGTTTTTGGAGCACAATTTAGGCTTGACTACATAAGCCTTTCTGCTCTGCAAACTGTATATTGACAGTAATACATAAAAATTGAATAGCATCACAAAGGCAAGTGCCACCACTATCTAGTTTCTGCAAGCTTACACCATACACTGTACTTACCTGCCTGAGCGATTGCAGGAGATTAGACCATTCCTTTTGGAACCGCCTTTCCTGTTCTCGACCGACATGTGATTGCAAATCCCATTCATTTTACGATCACATTTCAGTCGCAAAGAAGAACGAGAAAGGCATTTCTGGAAGATTCTGTCTAATGTTGTGTGATCACTCTGGTAGGTAAGTAAAGCGTATGGTCACCTTAAGGCTAGTTACACACAAGTAGATTTTTCAGGCAAACCGACCAATATTTCTGTGTACCCATTGGTCAACCTAAAAAAACATGCACTGATTTCCCCAGAAATCGATGTTGGTCGCCCGTTCACCTTTATCTGACGATTGGACATGACGGTAAAGCACCGCCTACGCGCGGTCTCTTATGGGCCGCACAATCGGTCTCAGCGAACGGTCTGTGATTCATCCCAGGTGGCCACTCACTAGGAGTGAACAGTAGGTAGGGACAAAAAATCCATCCATGTGTACCCAGCCTAATACAGACCACTATGGACAATAGAAATGCCCAAGTGTATTCTTTCCTACACTGTGGATAGAAACACTATCTTCACGCAGTTCAGATGTGAAGCCCTAGAATTCTAGCTTTATATTAGCACTTAAATTCCTTAGTATCCTATACATTCTTAAAATTATTAATTATTAATATCAGTTAATCAGTTTAAGTCACATGCACACAGATCAGTCAGTCCAGTCAGTCACTATATTCACCCTAGTGACCATTTGGTTATAAGCTCATCATCTCATATTGATCCAGTTTTCATTTTCCACTAATTCTTTTTATCATGTTATTTTGTTCTTTGTTTCCATCATGCATTACATTCTGTAAGGCAAGTATTCATGATGTAACTATATCTACATGTCTGCATAACTGCACACCTCTCTTTGGAACCTGCTGCCAGCGGTAGTCCCAGTTCTGCTGAGTTACAGCACGGCGTGAGGCTTCCAACCCTTCCGGTCCTGAAAATCTTCTGATATCCCAAAGCTTGATACTTTGATCTTTTGAGTTAGATAGCAGATACCGGGCATCCCCCTGTAGGATAAAAAGTATGAAGTGGCTTATTACTGAGAAATATAATAAGAATTTTCAGACATGGGTTACAAATGTCTTAAGCTTACCTTGCTATCTATAAAAGTGATGCCATCTTGATGCCCTGCTAATATACCCACTGGTTTGGGATCATCCTCCCGCATAGTGCGACGGTCCCACACTTTACACAATGCATCATCACCTCCAGAGTACAGAATATGGCAACTGTCATCAGCAAATGAGACAGCATTGACATCATCCTCATGGGAAACAATCTAATTAATCGAAAGCAGAAAACAACAACAACTTTAGGGTGGCAGAGGAAACAGCAAATGGGAAAAGCAATAACTTATTTGCGGGTTAATAATTGGAATATTTACAATATTTTGTTGTATAAAAAATGTTCATGATTGGTTGTTATAAGCAGTATAGAAAAAATGCGTTTCACAACAATTTTTGTGGGGTAATGTAATTATTATTTGAAGATAAGGATTACCGTATATACTCGAGTATAAGTCGACTCGAGTATAAGTCGAGGTACCCATTTTTACCTCAAAAATGAGTAAAACCAATTGACTCGAGTATAAGTCGAGGGTAGAGTAGTAGAAGGGAGTGGAAGTAGGGAGTAGAAACATCTGGAGTGGAACTGCACACACTAACCCCAAAACACACTACCCTGTCCCACACACAAACCCCAAAACACACTACCCTGTCCCTGACTCTCCTTACTCTCCCCTCCAGCCCCAGGAATAAAACATTTCCTGCACCATCTTCTCACCCTGCCACTACACTACACTACTACAGTACACTACACTACTCCCTGCACCCATCTTCTCACCCTGCCACTACACTACACTACTACAGTACACTACACTACTCCCTGCACCCATCTTCTCCCCCTGCCGCTACACTACACTACACTACTACAGTACACTACACTACTCCTGCACCCATTTCACCCTGCACTACACTACACTACACTACTACAGTACACACACTACTCCTGCACCATCTTCTCACCCTGCCACTACACTACACTACTACTATGCTGCAACCTACCTTTGCAGGAGAGTCCGGGCCCCCGACATCATGCACTTGATGGAGGAATCCGGCTGCCGCGTCCACTGATGGTTGCATCCATGACGTCACGACTCGGCGCCGGTCTAAGTTCCCGGCGCCGAGTGTGACGTCAGTGGATGCGACATCAGTGGAGCGGCAGCCGGATTCCTCCACCAGTAAGTGACTGACTCGAGTATAAGTCGAGGTTCAGTTTCAGGCTGTTTTCACAGCCTGAAAACCTCGACTATACTCGATATATACGGTACAACTGAAACGTAAACAACCTTAAAGAAAAACCTTTAAAGAAATTCAACAAAAAACTATGTGATCAAAATCAGTTTGGGTAGCTTGAAAGGGGAATAGGGAATAAAAAACAGGTTGGTTGAGGAAAAACAAGGAAAAAGTGAAACAAAAGAATTGCAGTAATGATATTATAGAAAAAGATCACAGACCTTGAGTGTGCGGGTCGCCTGCTCACGGTCATAAAACATAAACACAGCCATCATTGGCCCTGTAAAGACAGCACAATGTAGCTTGCACAAACAGCTTACACTATGTGAGCCCAATAAACACGCAGGTACCCTCTTTAATATATATTTAATATGAGCATTCCACAACCAATGCCCTGGATTATGTATACATTTTTTGCATTGGACTATATATTTAAATTAATAAAGAAATGCACCCCCACTTACAATAATTATGATGACGTTATGGAGGCCACCTGTGAACTTTATCTATATATATCTATATATAATATATATCTTATATATAAGTCCAGCTGGGACAATTTTGATGAGACTTAAGTTCAAACATATACGATTTTGACAAAGACCCACGACCCCCAAACGTTGCCACGCGTGCGGCGAACGCACACAGATCAGTCAACGCCCTTTCGGGCGATAATTGCATGTGTATGCGTTCCCACATGCAACTATCACCCGAAAAGACTATTCGTCACAAGTGTGCATCGTGGTTATACATGTGTACGAAGCTTTTTTCAGCCCCCTTTAAAGGGTATCTCCATTGGTAAATTAATTTTTTGCCATTCAGGCAGTAAAGCAGCTGTGTCAAGTGTGATGCGCATTGCGTAAGAAGTTTGTCGGGACCTGTCAGAGGATGTGGCAGAGGAGCGAGAGATTGCGTAAGTTCCGAAATCTTCTCTCCCGGCTCCTGCAGGTTTTATTGAAGAACAGGAGGTAAGGGTCAGGTAATGTTTTTGAGGATCGGGTTGCAGGTCTTTTTAATTTTGGGTATGGGTAACGGTTTTAATGTTGCCGAGTCCAACAAGATTTTATAGAAAAAACACGGGCTATGCCGGGTACTCTGCTACAGTAGTTTTCAATAAACAGTTATTTTTGGATGGGTGATAGTCAGCAACATAGCAGGTTGGCCAAAATGGAAACACACGGTAAGAAGCAGATGAAATTATCACCCCACATGGCCAGCTTTAAAAAGTAATGGAATTTTTTAAGCTAAAAAAAACTAAACATAAAATTATTTGATCCAACGTCTAAGTTTATATACACGTCTATGTTTATATTTACAGAGCTGTTAAGCTGTGTACATACGAGCAGATATTTCAGGCCCCCGAAATATCTGCGGCACTATGTGACCACAACCGTCCAATTCGTTTTCTAACAGGATTGGACCAATGTCCAAGTTTACACAGTTTAATAAGTAGTTTCAAAGCAGCAATAGAAAGTTAGCAGATCTCAGTTTAAAGGATTTTTTTTTTTTTCGATTTTACTGGGGCTCTGTTAATATTTTTCTTACAATTTAAAATTTGTAAAGCTAGGTACACACTACAATCCTTTCTCCTGACCGACCGTTAGAGGCTTTCGACTGATCGTCCAGAAGGAAGGACTGTCGGTCGCGGCAAAAGTAGCCACGTTCGACAGTCAGGCGTGACGGATTGTGTGATCCATAGAGGGCTGCACGATCAGTTGTGATTTTCTGACCTGTCCGATTGTTCACTCATCTGATTTGGACAAGCGATCGTTTGCGGCAGCAAAAAGCCGTCATACAATAATTCGGCCCGACCGACCGAAACACTGAAATGACGGTCGGTCTGAATTATTGTATTGTGTGTACCTAGCTTTACTCTTGGTAAAGAGTAAAGCTAGGTACACACGTAGTAGACGATTAGCATTGTATACTGTATAGTAGACGATTAGCATTATATACTGATCTCTAGCAAAATAACTGTAAATATACCCCTAATTCAACCAATAACCAAGGCATATTATATAAAATAGATGTACTTATATATTTTATACGAGAACACTGTGTATAGGCAGTTCAGATGAATATTTTAACACAATCTTACAGACAAATACTTACCCACCCAACACTTCACGGCCATCAGAAGAGACTGTGATAGAGAAAACTGCAAAGCGTCGCTCTGAGGGACTACAGAGGGAACAGTTCCAAGAAAAAAATGTTATTAAACATAAACCAAGCATAGAACAATAATATTGTGATTTATAAAGCCACAGTTAGGGGAAGGGAGTTAAGCAACAGGAAATAAAGTATTTAAAGAAAAACTGAAGTCTCCAGATAACATTGTCCCAATGTATGTTGCAAGTTAGTGATTCATAAAGTAGAATTGATCCAGGGAAATTTCCTATTGCCACTTGGAGTCAGGAAGTAATTTTTTTCCCCTTCATAAATTTGGTGGGTTTTTTTTGCCTTCCTCTGGATCAACGGTTAGGCAAGAAATGAGGATATTGCTAGATGGGTTGGACTGGATGGACGTATGTCTTTATTCAACCTCAAATACTATACTATACTATACTGGCCACAGCCTCTCTCTCCCTTTGCTGTGGCTGCCGAAATAAACCTGGGGTTACTTGGATTCCCAGCTAAGGAAGCTGCAACCTTGCTTCCTAGAAGCGGACAGCCAATCATGTAACAGCACAGAGATCCTCCCTTTTCCTGACAGTTTTTGTGTAAACATATTTAAATGTTCCTGTCCCAAACAATGATAAATTTCTTTGGTTTTCATCCAAAAATCTTTGCAATGTATTTCTTAGCTAGTATGGATGTAAGAAACAGAATATTAACATTTAGAAGCTTTATATTTTGCTAGTAACAAAATAAAAAATGAGTAAAATGAGCTGACTATTTTGTATTGCACCAGGGAGAATGTATTAAATTCACACTGGCTGGAAAATACACTGCATCGTAACAAGCAGGTTCAAAGTCTTATGAGGGACTTCCATATTGGTGTGGAGACATATGTATAGAAAATACTCTGTGCAATGACAGTGAATACTGGGGTGAGGGCATGGCCAGGAAGTGCACATGCTCACAGGTGTCTTTGAAGTCTACATGGCCTATGAGATGTACTAGCAACATGGAAGCCTCATGTTTTACAGAACTATTTCTCATATGTACTACATGCAACTTACTAGAGAAGAATCTTACAATGTATAGGTATTTTGGGGATTAAGGTTTTCACATTAGGCTTAAAAAATATGTTTCATTCTCCTTTATCAGTAATAGAAGATGGAACAGATGGTTTTAGAACACAAAATACCTTAGATCCAGAGCAGTGTGTGATTCAGTGTCACCGTATATATTACAGACATGAACTGAAATCAAAGCAAAAATGTATGAATTTATCATAATATTAGATTTAATTCTCAGAATGTGTTACAAATTAGCTTAAACATTAAAATAATATAATTTTACACTCTCCTTCTAGCAAGCTGTGATATCTCCTTCTAGCAAACAGTGTTCCATGTTCTCTGAATGGTGACCATCACATATGATAGGTATGTCACAGTATTATTCAAATGAATAGACATATTACAGGGCAATTATAGTGGGAAAATCCCTTCAACCTTCTCTAACAGGTCCTCCTCCTTGAGTTTTCCATATATACTTTGTATACATTGTGCTTGATAATGTAGTGTGGACCTGCCAGTCAGGGGTTTCAGACTAAAGCTTCGTACACCCGTACAATCGTGGGCCCGACCCACGGTGCACAAATGTGTACGAACGGCCCGAGTATCTGGAAGTGTATGGCTGCTTGGTTGGGCATCATTGATGGGCATTTCTGCTGACCGAGCATCCATACACTTACAAATATTCTGGCAAAATGATCGTTCGTGCACTGATCCTCCCATTAAAACCATTTCATTCACTGCTCCTGCAGATGATTCCATCTCTTTCAAACCCCTCCCTGCTGTTTCACAAAACCTTTTCACATTAACCGAGAGTGCAGAAACCCTGGAGTTCTCTTCTCTGCATACATCTTGTGCTTTTATATTGTCAAGAAACTCCTCAGCGACAGCGGATGCCTGTCAAGCCCCTTCTGCTTGCTTCTGTTCATGGAAGACAAGCACAAGGTAGCAAGGGAACAAAGGCTGGTAAGTACATTTGGGGAAAGCTTTCAGACATACAAACCTCACAAGGTCGAGGCTTGTGTCCATTTCCTGCCACACATTAAAAAAAAATTGGGGGGTGGACATAGCCTTTAAATTAGAAGGTGAGATGAAGAAGAAGAGATTTTGGTTACAATTAAAAAAAGGAAGAGACCTCTGTGGAATAGAATTAATACATTTCCATGCAATGAATCTTTCTAGGATATGATTCTTACTATAGTCTGACCAGCTGGAATATAAAAAGTGTCCTCCATCTGGAGTAAATGCCACATCCAAGACACTCCAACCGACATCACGAGCCTGGACAGTGCGAAACTTCTTAAAGGAGCCATGCCTACAATCATATAGGCGGATGTTCTGATCTGAGAGACAAATTGTGAGATAAGTAGTGCGGATGTACTGTAAACTGACAAAGGAAGGACAACAAGAACTTAATGGTAAACCATATGAGAAAAAAATATTTATTTAGAGTTAAGAGGCATTCAGGATTGGTTTCCTCTAAATTTTCTCTGAGCCTTAGGGCTCCTTTGGTACAACATGACCCTGCCTAGACACAAACCAGCTACTCTCTTATATCCTAGGGTGGTTCATGTCACCTACTCTAACGCTGACATCATCACTGGAAAGTAGAGTGTTAAAAGGTTACCTACCATTAGGATCCAACAAAACAGGGCATGTGACTTGGCACAGAAAGATTATTTCCCTAAGGCTATGTACATACTAGCAGATATTTATGTCGGCCCAACCACTCGACGCATTAGACCAGACTGCCAGGCTAACAAATTATTGGTTGCAGTAGAAATAGTCATCGAAGATATTTCAGTGCAATCACATGGTCCATAGAATCCTGCATGATCAGCCATGATTCCAAGAATCTATCCGATCATCCTTTCATCAGTACTGCTGATATTTGTGCCAATAGACCAAAATATCTGTTGGGCAGTCAGCCAGAAATATCTGCTTGTGAGTACCTAGTCTTACCCAACCCCTAACTTTATCCTAAAAACTAAACCTTTGGATCACAGGGCGTGTGTCTGTAAATATCCATAGCATTTTGTACTTTAGGCAAAAGCCAGACATAAGTGTTAAAAGATATAAACTGTAAAACAGAGCAGAAACATTGATAAAAGAGTAATTGGTGTGGAGGGAATTATTACATGAAGGAATGCATATATGGCACTGACCCATCCATGTACAGTATTTGTATTTATGTACTATTCTGTGTATTAGTTTAATGCCATAATAGCAAACTGTGATTGAGTAACCATGACGTAAGAATACAGCTTCAGCCACGTTGCCCATCACTAATTTAGGCACTGGGAAAATAAGCAGTGATTTTGTACAATTGCAAGGCTATAGCCCACCTCCTGGATGTCACAAGGCCAGAGTTCCCTCTTAGTGTCCCAAGGCCAAAGTCCCCTCGGTCCAAATCCAGCCCCCCCCCCTCGGTCCCAAATCCAGCCCCCCTCGGTCCAAAATCCAGAGGGCCCCCCCCCGGTCCAAAATCCAGAGGGCCCCCCCCCCGTCCAAAATCCAGAGGGCCTACCCTTAGTCCCAAACCCAGGGCTGCCCCCCTCGGTCCCAAATCCAGGGGCCCCCCCTCGGTCCCAAATCCAGGGGCCCCCCATGGTCCCAAATCCAGCCCCCCCCCCGGTCTCAACCCCGGCCGCCCCTCGGTATCAAACCCAGGACTGCCCCCCTCGGTCCCAAATCCAGGGGCTCCCCCTCGGTGCATTGCAACCACGTTTCTTCATTAAACTATTACTGCATAAAAAGACATGTACATAAAAATGCAACTTACCTTGGCACGCAGACATAAATATGGATCCATCAGGGGAGTAGACACCACAGAAAGCCTTCTGGGAGTATGAATCTGTGGCGCATACATGGTTTGGGAGAAAACTGCAAAAATTTAGACAAGTATTATTCTAGATATGACCACACTATATTCCACATCCGTCAAAATTACTTTGTCTCAATACTCACTGCGATGTTACACGAGAGCGCTCCCCCATGGTGAACCCGCATCCTGTCCTCTCTCTCTGCACACAACACACAGTGTGTAAAGTGTCAAGAGAGAGAGAAAAACAAGAAGGTAAAAAAAAAAAAGAAAGGTATTGAACAGTAAAACACTTAAAATTTATTTTATTAGTAAAAAAGGTGCAGATTGAGTCAGGCCAAAAATAATAATATACTGTAATAATAAAGAGCTGCTATCACAGAAATTACAAAACCTAACCTATTCCCACAACACATACAGGGCGATGTACCAAGAGGCACATGGCACCTGTTCTGGGGTTTAAGTCACACTAAGCAATGTGATATCATAAACTCCTTAGTAGCGGCGGCAGCGTGGCTAACACAGAAGCTAACCATGCAGCCGCCGCAAGCAATGTTATATGTCTATTGCTGCTGATAGCTGGCCTTAAAAGTGGCGAAATAGATACCATCACTTAGCGATGCACCAAGAGCCGCTATTGGCATCTCGGTGCATCGGACTAATTCTGTCTTAAATAATGTCTAGGAACATGATATTTTAACCAAAACTGCTCACAGTACATTGCCCAAATGTGTTCAAAAGTATTAAAACTGCAATAGGTGTATGAATATTGAGTAATGCATTAATAACTAAAAGCATTTCCCACCTCCAGCAGTAGACGTGGAATACTATTTTTTCTATGTGTGCAATGTCTCCCTGTGGCCAGAAGAATCTGTGTTCTTATCTGGTTCTGATCCAGCATTGTAGTGTCTGGGATAGGATCAACTTCAAGGAAACAGAATGAAAGAAACAAAATAAATACCCACACAAAACCACTTAAACAATACAGAACCCACAGCTAAACCGGGGTAAAGGAGATTATTACTATTATCACTTTCAAATGGAAAGTTAAAATGAAAACATACTATATACTAACTTCTAGGAGAGAATTCAGATAGTATTTAGAAGCTTGGATTTCAGCGGCACAACCTACACAAAGTCCATTCCAACAGACAAAGCAATATATCATAAAACCAACCATCTTAAAACATCAGTGATACAGACTAGGTACGGATTTAAGGGCACACACAGATTTTTATTTTATTTTAAGTACACCCAGCCCAGATGTTTTTTTAACATTTTTATGGTTCTATTAGCCAGCAGAATGCTTCTAAGTGTGTCATAAGGAATTGATATATTGAATGCTACTCACCAGGAGGACTGTAGCGGTCACCTAGACAGCCCTCCCAGGCACTTTCGTTGTCATCATCAGAGTCAGACAGAGACTGCACCAGGTGTAAACTGGCAGGGCCCCCTCCCTGCACTAATCGCACTTGTCCCCTAGGATAAGAAAGAGCATAATTTATATTATATCACACAAACCTACAGATTTAAGCTAGGTACACACAGTACCCATAAAGCCCCAATACCGGCCAACGGCTTTATCGGTATTATGTGTGCCTAGCTTTCCCGAATGAGTGCGTAGCTGCCGAACGTTCGGACCAGCCGAGTGTTCATTTGGGAAAGAGAGAAAATTTCCCACAGCCGTGGTAAACTCCTTATAGGGCCAAGGGAAACACACAGTCCCTCGCGGCCGAGGGAAACACACAGTCCCGAGCGTTCTCTATATGTACAGCATATGGAGAACGCTCAGGACTGTGTGTATCGTGATTTTTGAAAAATTACACACAGGAGCTTGCAGATCCTGTGTGTCATCTTTCAAAAATCTGTCAAGTGTGTACTTAGCATGTTGGTTTTGTCAGAGGGTGGAGATTTAGAGTACACACATTAGCAATAAAGAATCAATCCCGTCAGTACGGATGGGATTGGTCCTTTTAGGCATGTGTACCAGAAAAATGTCAAGTTCATGATGTCCACGAACATACCCCCGTCGAACATTGGTACTGTAGTATAGGGAGTTGCCTGTGATCATTTAGGTTGGTGCAGTACAGGGAAGCCAATCGGGACTGTGTACTGACATCTTTGACAGAGGACAGATGGAATCTTACAAATTCTTTCATCTGTTAAAGATTGGTACTGTATGCACTCAGCTTTGGTATAGCAGGCCTGAGTAGTGTGGATATATATGGATTATAGTCAGTGTGTAGAGCAATTGTAGTAGAAAAAAGCATTAAAAAGACATGTAAGTAACAATTAGAGATGTTCGAAATGTTGAGTTTCATTCCATTTTGGAATTTTCAAAATTTCGGAAAGTTCGAGTTTTGTTTTCGAAAATCGTCTACTTTCGATTATTTGATAATAAAAATCAGAAATTAGAAAAATTCGGGTTCCGTGAAATTCTGGAGTTCCGAAAGTTTCATCAGGACTTCGAAACCCTTAGATTCGATTCGAAACTGGGTTCTATCCAAAAACTACATTACATCTCTAGTAACAACGTCTTGAATACATTTTTTGTAACATTACTACAAATGATATTTTATGGTAATACTTAGCACTAAAATAGACAGTAAAATATACAGGTCAAGGTCCAGTGGGGGGGGAAAGATGTAAACTGGTACTGCGCTGACATAGTAATTGAGGTTGAATATGTCCATCAAGTCCAACCTTTTCACACTCCTTTTAACCCTACCTAACAGTTGATCCAGAGGAAGGCAAAAAAAAACAGCCAAGAAAAAAAAAGGGGGGGGGATTGCTTTCTGACAAACAGCAATCGTAAAGTATCCTTGAATGAATCAAAACTACAGTAACTGTTTTAATACCAGTAATTCTCAATACGTTTTAGAAGCTTATCTAGGCAACTTCTAAAGCTATTTAATGAACTTGCCATTACCACATCTGCTGAAAGACAGTTCCACAGTTTCACCGTTCTCACTGTAAAGAAACCTTTTCTAACCTGAAGATGAAACTTCTTTTCTTCTAATTTTAAAGGATGTCCACAAGTCCTCTAATGAAACCTATTACCGAACAATACACCAGAGAGTTTATTGTATGGCCCATTAATATATTTATATAAAGTTATTAAATCCCCACATAAACGTTGCTTCCAATGTTAACAGCCCTAACTTGTCTAATCTGCCTGCATAGTCAAGCCACTCGATTCCCATTATTAGATGTTCCTTTTGTATATGGGATTCCAAAACGGCACCACATATTCCAAATAAGGACACTGGGCCTTGTAAGAGAGAGAATAATATTTTCTCTCTTGAATCTACCTCCTTTTATAAAAGACAATATCTTGCTAGCTCTAGCCGTGGCTGCCTGGCATTGTTTGCTACAGCCAAGTCTGTTATCTACCAGAACACCCAAATCAGTGGCGTATCTACGTTAAAAACATTCGGGGCACGTGCCCCGGATGTTTGGCAAAGTGCCCCAAATGTTTTAGCTGCCTGTGCCCCCTGCAAGTGCCCCGAACTTCTGGGCACGTCGCGCAGGCGGCGCACGGAATGACGTCATGTGCAATGCCGACGCGCCAATGTCACGAGCGCGCGGCGCGGTGCGCGCGAGAGATAATCAGGGATGGATTCCAGGGACAGATAGGTAAGGTAGCACCGTAGCGTAGCAGCACTAGCAGCAGAGCCAAGCCAGATTAGATAGATAGATAGATAGATAGCAGTTAGATAGATAGATAGCAGAGATAAGATAGAGCTAGAAGATAGATAGTGTTAATGATAGATAGAGTAGATAGATAGTTAGAGTTAGATGTCTCCCTGGCCAAAGGTGTGGGCAAGCATCTGAACAACTGAAAATGACCCAATATTGAATCCCAGGTATGAATGAAATTGCCAGTTTACTGTGCCTTTGTGTCTCTCTGTCCAACTCTCTGATCTCGATCTCTGTCTGTCTATTTCACTGTCTTTCTGTCTGTTTATCACTACCGGGCTGTATGTCTATGTTTGTGGTTGTCTATCTGTCTGTATCTTTTTGCCAATCTCTATTAAGTACACAGTGGGTGTGGCTTAATTGGGGCGGAGAATGTGGCGTGGTATAAAAATTTTCGCCCCGCTGCGCACGGCACATGGAGTGCCCCAGATCTTCTTAGACCCTAGATACACCCCTGCCCCAGATCTTCTTAGACCCTAGATACACCCCTGCCCCAAATCTTTTTCCATTAGGGATTCACTTAACACAGAGTTACTTATGGTGTAGGTGGCACAAGGATTGTTAAACCCTAAATGCATCACATTACATTTATCAGAATCCCATCTGCCATTCTGCTTCCCATTTTGATCTATCTAGGTCAGCTGGCAGAAATTGCACATAATTGCAAAAGGATAACAAAAAATGCCAAGTAAACATTGCTGCATATTAACAATAATCATTTTATAATTTTGTGAGTACTGATTTCAGAGTAAAGGTTGCCCAGAGCATTGTTACAGAGAAGAGGTTTCTGGTGATGCTTTCTGTGTGAAAATACACCTTTGACAGAGAATCAAACTTGCCATTGATGAAATACCCACAGAGAAAAAAAAAGATGATGAATGTGCATTCCTGGGCCCCATATAATATCATAGTATCTGAACTAGTACATATTGTAATAACATAGGGGTTTTATTTAGTATTTTATTAACATAAAAGAGAAACCCCTTTTAACCATGTCATGGTAACCCCAAGTAAATCCACCCTATATTTTAACAATGCTGACAGCCCTACGGCTCGTTTAAAGGGGAACTGTGGTCTCCATACAAGTGGCCTTAATTAAAGGCACCACACTTCGGACCTTAAAATACACTAGTAGCATAGTAACATAGTAATTAAGGTTGAATAAAGACATTCGTCATCAAGTCCAACCTATTTCTTTTTTTTTTTTTAACCCTACCTAACAGTTGATCCAGAGGAAGGCAAAAAACCCCAGTATAAAAAAAGGGGGAAAAATTTCCTTCCTGACTCCAAACGGCGGCAATCGGAAAGTATCCCTGGATCAACCAGATCTATATGCATTGATACAGTAATTCTCAATATTTTTAGTTTTAGAAACTATCCAGGCCTTTTTTTAAAAGTTTATCATGAACTTGCCATTACCACCTCCACTGGAAGACAGACTCCAGGATCATGCTTCAAGGTGCAGTCTACCCAAAGTTACAGCAGTATAAAGGTTGTTTTTTCCTGCTAGCACTCTGCTAGCACTCTGACAGCAGTATAAAGGTTGTTTTTTCCTGCTAGCACTCCTGCTAGCACTCTGACCTGTGACATCACCAGCAAAACTGCTCTGCCCCCAAGTTTAAGGTTGGAGCATGTCCCCTCCTGGGACAGAGCATCATCAGCTCTGCAATACAAGTCATAAATCATTTTTAAACTAGCCACCAGACTTACACAGTATTACATTATACATCAAGCGGTACGTTTTAACACGCATGAGACACACAACAGATGCCTTACGCCCAAAATGTAAACAACCAGATGCTGACTTCTGGGCCGGTCTTCAAATCCAACATTTTTGGCACACAATTCTTGTATTTATGTCTAATCCCTTCTCTATTCAAATACCCAATACAGCAGAGGAATTTGTAAAAAAAACTGTTTGATAAAGAAGATTGGCCCAAATTTCAAAGAACCATGTTACCGGAGTTGTTTGAAGATTGTAATGTTAACATACTGGTGAAGGAACGTGACTGGTTCAAGAGAGGTGTTAAGTATTAATACATATACTGTAGTTCTGGTTGGTACAGGGATACTATATAATATTGAGAATTACTGGTATTAATACATATACAGGGAGATTCAATAAAAGTTCTTATCGTTTAAAATGGTGCTAATTTTGCCCCAACCAATCAGATGTTACCTTTCAAATGTTAAATGATATCTGATTGGTTGGGGCAAAATTAGCACCATTTTAAACAATAAGAACTTTTATTGAATCTCCCTGTTACTGTAGTTCTGGTTGGTACAGGGATACTATATAATATTGAGAATTACCAGTATTTATACATATACTGTAGTTCTGGTTGGTACAGGGATACTATATAATATTGAGAATTACTGGTATTAATACATATACTATAGTTCTGGTTGACCCAGGGAACCTTTTCCATTTGGAGTCAGGAAGGAATTGCCCCCTCCTGTCAGCTTATGTTTTTTTCCCTACTGTATGTTACTAAGACCAGGTTTGAGTATAAAACACTGGACCACATCTGCCTAATCATGTTTGTACAAACAATGGGGGGGATGTAATAATGGGCACTAACGGTTGAAAATGAGTTAAACTCTTCCCAGTGCTTTATTGTGTGGCCTGTGCCATTTTGCACATATGGCACAGGCATCCGATGCAAAATGGCAAACTTGCAATGTGAATGGAGCATGGAGGTAAGGAGTGCATCTTAGGAGTGCATTAAGTTCAGGTTTTTGTGGAAAACAGGTATCTTCCCAATAAAAACAGGGCAATTACGATGAATCTGTTCAAATGGTTCATCTTTATTAATATCGCATCACTTTCTTGGAGGAACCAGAGCTGGCACCATACCATGCTGGCACTATCTGTTGCTGCCTGGCACCGCTTGCTACATTTACGTTTGTTTTTCACCAAAACTCCATGATCCTTTTCCAACAGGGATTCACACAGAGCCATTTATAGTATAAGCAGCTCAAGGATTTTTAAGTCCAAAATGCATCACCTTACATTTATCAACATTGAATCTCATCTGCCACTTACCAGCCTAACCTGACAATCTATCTAGATCCTCCTGCAACGATTGCACATCATCTGTATCTTTTAATGATCAACAAAGTTTTGTGTCATCCATAAACACAGAGACCTTGCTGCTATGGCAGTTGGGGACCTGGTATGTCTGTGTACAGAGATCTGGAGCAGAGATGTATATTAGGGTATCATCAGTATACAGGTGATGATAATGGAATCCAAATGAACTAATGAGTTGTCCAAGGCCATAGGTGTAAATGGAGAAAAGAAGAGGGCCATGTACTGAGACTTGCGCCCCACATGGAGGGGGTGAGGGGTGGAGCTAATTTAAGAGTGGGAAATCACTAAAAGTCCTACCATAGAGATAGGAGGATAGCCAAGAAAGTGCAGTACCCTTAATATCTAAAGAGGCCAGGATCTGAAAAAGTAGAGGGTGATCAACAGTATCAAAAGCAGAGGGCAAATCAAGAAGAATAAGAAAAGAGAAGTGGCCTTTAGATTTAGCACTAAGTAGATCATTAGTAATTAGTGAGGGCAGTTTCCGTGGAGTGGTTAGGGCAGAAGCCTGACTGCAGGTGGTCAAAAAGAGAGTTAGTAGAAAGATGAACCAGGTCAGCATAGACATGTTTTTCCAGCAGTTTGGAAGCAAACGGTAGAAGGGTGACAGGCTGGTAGCTGTGGTCCAGGGAGGTAAGACATATCCTGGATAGAAGAGATAAGAGACCCTGGGCGATATTTATAAAACCTTGCTATCGTTATCGCAAAAATAACAATCGTTATCGGTAAATACCGATCGTTATCGTAAAATAACGATCTGCATTTTCTGATAACGCGCGGTATTTACCGATAATGATCAGTATTTTACGATAGCGATAGGTATTTTGCGATATCGTAAAATACCGATCATTATCGGTAAATACCGAGCATTATCGGAAAATGCCGATCGTTATTTTACGATAACGATCGGTATTTACCGATAACGATCGTTATTTTTGCGATAACGATAGCGAGGTTTTATAAATATCGCCCCCTGTTCTGTAGTAGTGGTGAAGCATGAGAGGGGGCAAGAAGAGGGATTAACCAATGAAGGGAGTCTAGGCAGTGCGTTAGTAGGGGTATATAGGAGGGGGTAGACAATGGAATGAGGCCAGGCAGAGCAGTTGAAGGGGTAAAGTTTTTAGGGGTAGACAGTAAATGGGAGGCTAGGCAGTGTATTGATTGGAGTTAGAAGCTGTAATGTTACTGCAAGTACAAAGTTAAAGTTGCGTTAACTGGTAGTGAATAGGTAAGAACCACTTACCTATTTTTGTGCTAGTACTGATATTATAATATTATATGAGACCCAGGAATGTGGACTGATTGTCTTTTTCTCCTTTTTCATAATACAGTATCATTCATGCCTCCCAAAAAGCTTGGGCAGGTGCACTAACACAAGTTTGGACAGAATTGTAGCTTATCCCTCCTACTTGATGACAGTGTTCAATGTAAGCAATGTATCATTGCGGACCCCTGGGGAACTACCTTTGTTGACACTTGACCAACCGAATTTGAGAATGCTCATAAATTCTTTCCATTAATCAGAGCTGCTGTCTGATATATTTTCCTTCTTAAAAAAATCTTAGAAAGAAATGGCAGTACATGCCATTAACTTTGAAACCCAAATATTGTGGCGGCTGGTCGATTGGGCCAAAATATTGGACCCTGTGTACTGTGCCTTAAGGGTGTTGCAAGTTCATCAACAAAAACCAACTGAACACAAGCTAGAGGTCCACAGACCCTAACTTCTTATAAATCTGGACCACATTTCTTTAGAAATACCTGCCTTTTGTTCATTCTGGGTTGCTCCATAACATGATTGCAGTAGTTATAGTTCATTTTTTCCATCAAACCAATTTTAATTTCCATTTAAGGTAATGTTGAAGTGTATGGCCAGTATAAGGGTTAATCACTGCACTGTTTTAAACATGGTTTGCCTATCACACCTGGTTGCAGTAAATAGTACAGTAAATAGATAAGGATAGCTGATATTAGAAAATTATCACATTTAAGACTAGTAGGTTAAATATTATTGTTCACTAAGGACAATGACTATTCAAACTTAGATTACAAAATTGCACAATACAAAAATCAAGGACATTAAAGGGCATGTCCACCCCAAAAAGAATAAACTCCTTCCCTGTAGATAAGACCAGAATCCACTGTTTTACACAAACCCAACTCTTGTAGCCTGCACATGCCTTCCAAAGCTCTCCCACCCCTGACCTCCCCAACATCAATCTTGCCCATGACACTGATGTGAATAAATAACAATGTTGTTTCACAAGGCCACTAATGGTAGAGCAAAAGAGGCCGGACCAGCAGCCACGTCTAACCTCGTTTGCCATCAAGGGAACCTACTTTTATTGCTTCTTGTATTATGAACGTTTAATTATTTAAAGGATAAGTGCAGTCTAAAATTAAGTTATGATCATTTGGAAGCTGCAGATTTAAAAATACTGTTGCCATATTTTTTTTTTACCTATGCCCCTCCAGTGCCTAGCTTTGTGCCTTAAAAATTGCTGGTTTGCTGAATTTGACTGGTTTGCTGAATGTTAAGCTCCGCCCCTCTGAGATTTCCTCTGCTTTCTCCTGCTTAAGCCTCAAACGATAATGTCTGTGAGTTCCCTGCACTCTCCTGCTTGAGCCTCAAACGATAATGTCTGTGAGTTCCGTGCACTCTCCTGCTTGAGCCTCAAACAGTAATGCCTGTGAGTTCCATGCACTCTCCTTCTTGAGCCTCAAACAGTAATGCCTATGACTTCCGTGCACTCTCCTGCTTGAGCCTCAAACAGTAATGTCTGTGAGTTCCGTGCACTCTCCTGCTTGAGCCTCAAACAGTAAGGGCACAGCCACACTGCAACGCAATCGCACACGGAATCGCATGCTCAAGCAGGAGAAAGCAGAGGAAATCTCAGAGGGGCGGAGCTTAACATTCAGCAAACCAGTAATAAGATGTCAGCAACTTTCAAGGCACAAAGCTATAGGCTCTGGAGGGGCATAGGGAAAAAAATATGACAACAGTATTTTTAAAGCTGCGTCTTCCAAATGAACACTTGATTTTACAGTGCACTTATCCTTTAAAAGAGGTTTCACCCTCTGGGCAATTCAGGTATTGAGCAGATTAACAAAACTCGCCAGGCCTGCGCACACAGGCTTAGGTGGTATGCACAGAAATCTGCTGGAATATAAGCACTGTAATGTGTAGTGTACACAATTGCATTATGTATGTGAACAAGTAATATTTATCTTTGCACACAGACAATTAAATTTACAGAGAACCTGTGCTGGTGTTAAAAGGAGTGATAATAATATGGTTCCTTTTATAGGCTTGATCACTATTTTACATCCGCATCATAAAAAATTATGCATTCGCAATAGTGACTGCTAATACGATCAAAGAAAAATAGTGACTGCTATTATGACCAGAGTCAAATAGTGACTGCTATTATGACCAGAGTCAAATAGTGACTGCTATTATGACCAGAGTCAAATAGTGACTGCTATTACGACCAGAATCAAATAGTGACTCCTATTACGACCAGCATAAATTAGTGACTACTATTACAACCATTACAAAAGAGTGAAATTAATCAATTGTACGGGGGGGGGGGGGGGGATAACCTTTTCCAGTATTTCTGCATCAGTATTTATTACGACCCCATTGCAAATTACTTAGCAAAGTGCAGATACCATACAGTATGTTGCGACTGTGCCATTTGGTCCCATGGGCTACAATAATGTTATTTTGTTTTTTTTTTTGTTTTTTTGCAAAGTGCTTACAAAATAACATTACAGTTGTAAAATAAAATAAGTAAAATGTGCTCAAGATCAAGTTGGTACATGGATTGCTACTTCCAAGTTGATTTTAGGTCAGCCAATTGAATCAAAAGTATGTGATTGATATGTGAAAAGACGTCACAAATAAAAATGGAGACAGCACATAAAGAAACTTTATGTGAGTTAAATATGGTTTAATTAGATCTTACCAAGCAAACAATATGATAAAAAAAAAACAATGGCAAAGTTCACAGGCAACAGAAAGGTAACCGAAAATTGCATGCAACAATCTAATGTCAAGTAAATATACATTATTTGTCATCATTGGGAAAGACCTGATATCAAGTGAATGCAGTAGAACCTTCTTATCTTCTCCCTAAATACTGTAAATAGACTTCATTACATTATTAGTGCAGAACATTGTTAGTAACAGTTTCTTATAAAGTTTAATTATCACAGGTTATCAGCAGTAATGGTATAATGCAGGTATAATGCTAAGTAGTTACTTTTATTCATTCTGTAAAAATTGTAGCAGCAGATCCGAACCTCTGATCTTCCTGAAACACTTAAAGGGAAAGGAGGTGAAAAAGGTGAACACTAAGACTCAGACAGCCTTACACATTTGGTAACAGTATTTCACTTCTGCTGCTACTGTTTGTAAGGAATGAATTAATGTTTTATTCTTACCGACATGATGCCCGTTCATTATATATATTTACTGAGATGGAGTAAATTCTTAGGTTGTGCAAGATAATACTTTTATATAGGAGATTCCTTTACACAGAACTGTAGGAAATCCAGTTTAATAAATCAACAGAAATGCAGTTGAATAGATCAGGTTACTTTCTTAAATATATATAATTTATCCTCAATAATTTTTTTAAAGGATGGTTATACTAACCATCATCTTCTGTGCATGAGAAGAACCTAAAGTCCCCACTTCTGACAACAGTCTCTATCACCTAAAATACTTTCCAAGACTTTCCCTCACCGGTTTGGTCCATGTAGGAATCTCACAGCTGTCCACAATCTGGCGAATGGGAAGATGCGCTTCTTGCTGGTCAGGTCTTATTATTAAACTTGTCACTGACAGTCTCTGGGGAGTTAGATTGGAGTGGAAAAAGGAAAGTACAGTTAAGTATCTCAGGTGATAGAGACTGTACCCAGGGGTGAGGCGAGAGCAGTTTAGGTCCTCCCTCTCAGTACTTTTAAGTGCATTGTTTAACTATAATTGTCCTTTAACCACTAAAATTTTCTATATCTTTCTTTTGTTTATTTTATTACTGTCACCTGCTCCTATTTCTGGCAGAATCCCATAGCACAGCCATCTGCTCTAGGATCTGATCCGGCCCACCACACCTCACTGTTATTACTAGTAACTTGATTTGATCCCCATGATCTCCACCAGTCTCCTTTGGAGATAATTTGCCCACGTCCAAAGAGCTTTCTGTCATGACCACCCACAGGCCAATGAATGTTATGACCTCTTGTTTTTAGTTCATGTGCTACATCCTCCGCAATGCCATCCTCAAGGTAGAGCTGCCATGCTTGTCCTGAATTAGAAAGTAGCAATACAAATGGTAAAGTCATTATTGTAGATGGCACAGAAATGACACAGAATTCTCCTGGTTTAGTGTGGTTTATTTCTAAATGATTCTCTATTTTTTAAAAAGTTTTGCGATTTACTATTTGTTTTTATAGAAACATTTTATTTTCATTAGACATTATTACATCTCCAATAACTGACCGGTGAATGCATTCCACATGTAATTAACAGTTTGTTGTTATTGTTATATACTGTAGGACATTAACCTAAATTACATTAAAGAGTATCTCCACTCATAATATTGACTTAGCTCCTTTAACTCACATTCTTCAATAGAACTGGATTCCTTAAAGTCAATATTATGAGTGGAGATACCATTAGCCATGATTTAAAATTGTCCTTCCTCTTTATTTCTAAATGGACAGGACTTTTCTTCCATTTTGTGGTTCAATCATTAGTGTTCAAGCCTCAAGATTTCATAGAATTTGTCATCAGGGCTGTGGAGTCTGTTGAAGGATTTAAGTGCATTTTCACATCCGGTTTGAGAGGTCTTAAGAAAAACTTCATTTACTCACTACCCACCCTGCTTTCTCCAGCTACATAATTCTTATCATTCTGCTCCGAACTGCCGGGATTCAGGTATTGACCTCTCGAATCACAGCATATAGCTCTTTAGTTGGCACTTAAGGTTCTAATTCTATTCACAGCTATGTTTTTATTCCAGGGCAGGTTTCGGTTCCCCTGGTTTCAAGCCTTTCACTGTGATATTTTATACACATTTGTATATTAACTACCCATGTATCATATCATTTATGTCCAGTAACACCGAACAGCACTGCATACACAATTGGTGCTACATAAGGAAAAGCTAATACATTTTAAAATTACCTTTGTTGGAATATTCTACATAAAAACGAGGAGCATCCAGTGCTTGTTGTGGATTCATTCCAAACTCTGCCATATTTAAAAGAACCTGTAAAACATTGTTTAATCATAAAGCCATAGACTTCAGTTAAAATAAAATTCTGTCACTCTGGGAGACCATAACACACTTACGGGGTTAGTCAATAAAAGTTCTTATCGTTTAAAATGGTGCTAAATTTGCCAATAAATTTGCTAATTTTGCCCCAACCAATCAGATCTTATTTAACATTTGAAAGCTAACATCTGATTGGTTGGGGCAAAATTAGCACCAACTTAAACGATAAGAACTTTTATTGAATCTCCCTGTATGATTTCTAAAGCTTTTTCCCTGGCATTGCCTGATTTATTATCCCTGCCCATGACATCACACCCGTACACCGAAACTTATGTAGAGGCCCAATGTTATCCAATAATTTCCTGGATCTCCTCTTACAGGAAACATTCTTGACCAGCAATGATTTAGCACTGCCGTGCATTAAATATTCTTCTTATGACTTATTACTAGTTTACTTTTTTAGGAGCAACATGCACATTGCTTATTTATCAAATAATTAACACGGAAGTCTAAAATGTTTCCACTGTCAATGTCAACTGTTTAACCTTAACACAGTTTTCTTTGTTTAAATAGCTTCCTTGGTTAAAATTAAGTCAGGAAAACTGTTTTAGCCTGAACTTAACCTTTAAAAATTATTGTAAGTAAGTGTGTTGTACAACAGGTATTTCTGCCTATATACCTACAGTTAAATGTGTTGATTATATGGGAGGGGGATGAGTATTAAAAAGTAATCAGCCTGGTTTTTAAGAGATATACTGTATTTATAAAGGTTTTAGTTAAAAACTATAGCACAAGAAGATATAGGGGAGCACGCTACAATGGTGAATCCAAGAATATTTATTCAAACAACAGATACCTGTTTGTTATTTGAATAAATATTATTGGATTCACCATTGTAGCGTGCTCCCCTATATCTTCTTGTGCTATAAAATCTTCTGGCCCCCAGAGTGGAGGGCAGGGGGACTGCAACTACCTACTTGTCTGGCAAGCAGCCAACAGCAGCGTGCTGGAGTGTTTCTTGGACTGTAATGCAAAACTTTAGTTAAAAACTACCACTACTAGCTGCTGTTTTTCATAATGGTGATAGTGCCATTGGTAGTTTTTAGCATTACAACCCCTTATAAATACATCCCAATGTACCATAAATCACTTAGATATACTGTAGATGTATGAAACCAATTACAATTTTCCAACATTTGTGTAGACAGTGTAGAGAGTTATGCTTCCCTTAATTTGTAATTGCTGTTGGAAGTTCCTGGTAAAACATTTGACTTAAAATACCTGTACAAACCTGCCCTGTGTCATGACCAATGATTAACAAGACATAATTGTACAATATAATTTAACTGACTACTAAGCATAAATAATAATGGTTAAATTAAAATGAAAGAAAATTAAACTCTCTTTATAGGCATAGGTCATATTGCTCCCCACCCCCTGCTTATTTGTCAGGAATGTATGAGGAATGATAGTTGAGAGTTGCAGGGAAATTAAGATTAGACTATTTCTAGCATGTTCAGGGGGTTATCAGTGTCTTAACAATAGGGGGGAACAAGGGAGGTAAGAGGATTTACAATCACCTCCCCAGATGATTTACGATCATCTGTATTTAAACAGCTGATCACGCACTTGAAAGAAAGATATGCGCGACCAGCTGTTTAAAGAACCGGCAAACTTTTCATCTTTACTACATTCAGCTGTTTTAAAACAGCTGATCACAAATCTTCTGGGGTTGTCAGAGGGCTGTTACAATCTTGCGGGGGGGCCCAGGCCAGCATTTAGAGAAGAGAGCGTCTTGTGAAAAAATATCTAAATAAAAACTCTGGCCCCACTCTGTAGTAAATAAAAATCCTTACCTCACATCCCAGCTCCATATGGTTCTCCTGTAATCCCCCCCCTCCAAATCCCAAAAACTGCCCAGCAGGAGTACTGCAGAGTCTATATAGGACTCTGCCTCCTGTCTCCCCTCCGGGAGAAGTTTGGCATGCGCACTGCAGCCATCCTCACCCTCCCGTTTTGGACTCCCTCCCCCTAGATCAAAATCCCTATAATATACTGTAGAGCTTTGTCCCCCAGCCCCAACTGCTATATTTTTATTTCCAGATACTTCCCAAAACATTACTTACCTTCCCTCTTTCCTCCACCGTTCAGAACTACCGGCAGCCGCATCTGTGATTGCCTGCCTCTCAGCCAATCACAGACACGGATGATGGTCCCGCCCCTCTGCTTGCAGTTTCGCGCAAGCAGAGGGCCAGGTAGTGTGGTGGAGGAAAAAGGGAAGGTAAGTAATGTTTGGGGAAGTTTCTGAAAATAAAAATATAGCGGTTGGGGCTGGGGGATGAAGCTCTACAGAATATTAAAAGTTTGTGAGAAGGGTGGACATACCCTTTAAACTGACCATTATTGGAAACTTTAATTCTTCCCAACTAATCACATTTTAAATTTCAGCTGTCAATCAAGTGCCTTAGTACCATAAGCTCTTCTGTTGTGTATAGTTTTGCTGAAGCTGAAATGGTGACAGTTGGTACATGAACAGTTTGGTGGGAAATTCCCACTCCCAATAAGGATTGGTGGGCAGGCTTGTTCTCACAGAGCGTGAGATAGTCTGGCAGAGGACTGAGGTTGGGCAAATTAAGTACTGGACTGAAGTCATGCAGCAACACAAACAAATCAGAGGAAGTGCTACTTACATGTATTCATTTATAGATTGAAATGAGACAAAGTTATTTTTTCACGTGTACACATGTATTGTATTTCCGTATAATGTGACTCTGTGACTCACATACTTTCTATGTGCCTTTCACAGTTCTAGAACACCTAGTGACAGTGTTCACACTGAACGGTTTAGTTTTAAAACTAAAATCCTTGATTTATTTTTTAAGGAGGGAACCAGCTAGGGGGCAGGCTTGCATACATAATTAGGGCTAGGTGCACACCAGCAAATTTTTCATACCAACGGTAATATTGGTTGGTCTTAAAATTTGGATGGTGAGTACCCAGCCTGAATCATTTTAGAAAACAAATATCCTATATTTTTCCATTACATTATGACATTTTGTCAATGTACAGAATAAAAACCAGTAGAGTTATTCCCATGTAGATTTGCCATTTCCTACCTGTACATGCCCTTGAGGTTGCATGAAACCTCCCATTACACCAAATGAACACAACAGGTCTTGCTTATCGGTAGTTGTTGCCAGTGCCGGGATGATGGTATGAAAGGTGCGTTTACCAGGTGCTAAATAGTTTGGATGGTTACGTGACAGTGAGAAGTTTTTACCTCGGTTCTAAAACCAGAGAATTAAATTTCATTTAACATCGCAAAAAAACTGACCCATTGCAATAGTTGTTATTTACTAAAAGCAAAAAATTGAAACACTAGTGTTAGGAACATTTAGTAACCTGATAATGCTGAACTTAAACGCTCTCCCTTTTTTAAATGAAAAGTTCAATTATAATTCCCTGGGAGGAAGAAGTAATTACTCCTACCTTCTTTTCTTACTTAGAAACTGCTTATTTTCTAAATAGGAGTCTTTTAAGCTAATCCCTGTTAGGAAAAAATATTCAGTGGTATATTAAAGTGGAACTAAAGTCTCAAGACAAAAATGCCCGATAGAAGAAGCATATTCAAAAAAATATAAAAAGCTGTGTCTTACCTCTGCTGTGGATGCTGGGTGATTTCTGAAATTTACCTGTGGGTACTAGGGGTCAGTTCCCATAACTCACCTTAGCTGGGAACACCCAGCTAAGTGTACACAATATACTTCACTGGAAGCTGCAGCCTTGCTTCCTGGTAGCTGACATGCAATAATGTTACAGCTCAGAGATCATCTCTCACTCTGACACAGAACATAGATTTCAGTGCAGTTTTTGTGTAAACACATCCCAAACGTTCCTGACTCTAACAATGCTAAATTCCTTTGCTTTACATACAAAAAAGAAAAGTAACATTTCAGTAAAAAGTAAAAGTAAGTATGAGGAATTGAACTTGAAACCATCTATACTGTGTCTTGCTAAAAAGAAAGCTTTCTATCTCAACGGCTACTAGGTACATCAGTACATGTAGAATCTTTATCTTTTGCTAAGAACATAATGGAAGCAAACAAACAAAATAATAAGCCTGGGGAATAAAACCTGTGGCTAATAGTCTGTTTGTTTAAAAAAAACAGCACATAAGCAGTGAGCCACAACTGCACATAAAGAAGAACAAAGTACATTTCAAATCTTTATATTTTTCTAGGAAAAAAATGACTGTAAAATCAGTTTACTATTTTGTATTGCTCTAGGAAAGCTGTCAGCAATTCACGCTGGTTGGTAAATAAAAAACAGAACTGCTTTATATAATGTTTGTACACATTTACTAACATATTTTTTTAGAAACATGATGGAAACAAAAAAACAAACAAAAAAAGCAATACACTCAGGCAGTAAACTATTTTGTATTGTTTCACAAGTAAACCAGGGAATTAGAACTTATGACTTTGTGGGTCTGAGTCTTAAAAACATGGCCTTTACATGGTGCACCACCAGCAACTAAACAAGGAACATAGGTACAGTACATTTACATTATAATTCGCTAGAAACAGAAGCTATATACTATGCGCACAGAGACAGTAAATACTGTTGTCAGGGGGCAACACGGAAGCCACCTTTGTTACAGAATCAATTACTTAAATGTACTAAATGCAACTTACTAGAGAAGAATCTTACAATGTATAGGTGTTCTGGGGAGAAAAGCTTTGACATTAGGATTTGAAAAAAATTAAGTTTGATTATCCTTTAAGTGCTTATGTGTAGAAAGCACTGAATATAAACCAATTCTTTGGGGGGGGAAACTTGGCTTTAAAACCCAATACAGAGAAAGGATATTTTAGATGGTCCAGAGAAGGGCATCCAATTTAATAACGGATAAGGAAACGCTTGACTATTAAGAGAATCTAGCTAAATTACTGTTGATCACAGTGTTTGATCACCTGTAAATCGTCCTAGAGTGGCCATCAGAAAGTGCCTTCATTCCAGAAGAGCTTGTTCAGGTAGGGAGGTTTGAAAATCCAACTAGAAAGGGAAAGTACAGTATAAACTTTGAATTTGGCTTGAAAGGCTTCATTTTGGAAGGGAATGTGTATGTCTGTGTTGCAGGTTTTCAAACCTTAATAATTTTGCAATGGCAATGAAAGAGGACATTTAAATTTCATAATCCATCCTACTTAAATACTTAGATTTTAATTATTGTGTGAATGGATGATATGAAATCAGAAAGATGGTGTGGGTGTTGGAGTGTATCAGTAGGCTTGTGTACCTGTGTCTGTGTGTCAGGGAGTGTGTTTTTGTGTTGATTGTTTGATGGTTTAGGTAAGGTTGCTATGGAAACAGTAGGGTGCTGGGGTGCATCAGTAGCCATGTGTACTATCTCTCTGTGGGGTTAGGGGGGTATGGTTTTGCATTTTAAAACTAGTTTTTTGTGATGGTTTAGGCATGTTTGCAATGCAAAAGGAAGGATAGATTGGCGTGTGTACCAGTGTCTGTGGTGTTAGGCGGTATATTTTTGAATTTTACATCATAAAAAAACTTTTCTTCTTATTATTATTGATTTATATAGCGCCAACATCTTCCGTGGCGCTTTACAATTACATAGTCATACATTACGTACAGGGTAATACATGTTATATAAAGTCATACATATTACATACACAGGTAATACATAATATAAGTAAACAGAGTGAGGAGTTTCTTACAGCAATACCGTGATACCCTGCCCAAAGAGCTTGCAGACTAGAGGATATGGGGGTGAGACATAAGGTGACAGGAGTTGGTAGGCTGTAAATAGATTGGCAGTGGAACGTGAAAGGCGGGTTGGATCAAATCGGGTAGTAAGGGGGTAATGTTTAGGCCAGGTTATATGCTTGCCTAAAGAGGTGGGTTTTAAGGTTACGTTTGAAGGTGTTAAGGGATGGTGAGTGACAGACAGACGGAGGAAGGGAGTTCCAGTGCAGAGGGGCAGCACGAGTAAAGTACTGAATTCGGGCATGGGAAGAGGTTACGAGAGTGGATGAGAGGAGGGTATCATTTGCAAAGCAGAGGTTTTGCCTGTGACGTATTGCTGGATCAGCTCTGAGATATATGGAGGGGCTGAGTTGGATAGTGCTTTATAGGATAAGGTAAGCAGTTTGAACTGGATCCTTTGCGTGATGGGCAACCAGTGGAGGGACTGGCAGAGAAGAGAGGCATTAGAGAAGCGAGAAGAGAAATTAATGAGCCGGGCAGCAGAGTTGAGAATGGATTTAAGCGGTGCCAGGGGGTTGTTTGGTAAACCACACAGGAGTGTGGAAAGGGTCGAATGCGGGAGATGTTTTTGAGTTGGAGCAGACAGGAGTTGGCAAGCGAATTGACATGAGGTTTGAAGGAAAGATGGAATCTAGTCTTATTCCCAGGCAGCGGACATGAGGAGATGTGTAGTTAATATTAATAGCAAGGCTAGGGAGGGGAACAGATCGTGAGGGTGGGAAAAGGACAAGTTCAGTCTTGTCCATGTTTAGTTTGAGGAAGTGGGAGGACATGAAGACAGAGATGGCACTAAGGCAGTCGGGGACCTGGGATGTCAGTGTAGGGAGATCCGGGGCAGAGATGTAAATTTGGGTATTGTCTGCATACAGGTGATACTGGAACCCAAATGAACTAATGAGTTCTCCAAGGCCATGGGTGTAGATGGAGAAAAGAAGAGGACCGAGTACCGAGCCTTGCGGGACACCCACAGGGAGGAGGCGAGGAGTGGAGCTAGTTTCAGAGTGAAAAACACTAAAGGTCCTACCAGAGAGATAGGAGGATAGCCAAGAAAGTGCAGTGTCCTGGATACCTAAGGAGGCCAGGATCTGAAGAAGTAGAGGGTGATCAACAGTATCAAAAGCAGAGGACAGATCAAGAAGAATGAGTGACCTTTAGATTTGGCTCTTCGGTCACTTTAGTGAGGGCAGTTTCCGTGGAGTGGTTAGGGTGGAAGCCTTACTGGAGGTGGTCAAAGAGAGAGTTAGCAGACAGGTGATTAACCAGGTCAGCATTGACATGTCTTTCCAGTAATTTGGAAGCAAAAGGGAGAAGGGAGACAGGCCGGTAGCTGGTAGCTTTTAGTGGTGGTTTAGGTATGGGTAGGTTGACTTGTGAGTGTGTATCAGAAGACTTATGTCTATGTGGTTTTAGGGGGTATGTTTTTGTGTTTTCTTTGTCCCTGAAGATTGTTGAAAACTACAACTCTCAGCATTCACCAACAGCACATGGCAGCAGGGAATGCTGGGAGTTGTAGTTTGCAAACATCTAGAGGACCACAGGATGGACATCACTGCTATGTCATAAATTCCATACTTAATTCTAAATGCGTACATAGCTTTACATACAAAATAGAAGCCTAGTGCACACCCCATTACTTGGCCACATTATTTTAAGCCCAGACACCACTTTTTCAGGTGGGTCCTATTCTATCAGTATTTGCCTTTTATGAGCTGAAAGTCCTTGCTGCACTGGGGCTAGCTTCCTTTGGGCTAACTCTCCCTGATCACATGACCTTAACTTGGGTGGAGTACACAATCCCAGAGGCTTGGTCAAACTCCCATTGTAAAGCACAAAATATATAAAGATGGGATAGTATACATCCATTATAAAGTGAAACTAGTGACTATGTAATATAGTGTACATACAAAATAGAAGCCTAGTGCACACCCCATTCAATTGCTTACATGTTTATTCCCTCTATGATTCTGCTTTATAAGCTTGTTAAGGTCATGTGATCAGGGAGAGTTAGTCTAAAGGAAGCTAGCCCCAGTGCAGCAAGGACTTTCAGCTCATAGCATAGGACCCAGCTGAAAAATAAAATAATTTGACCAAGTTATTGAACTAATTGCTTTTATTTATCCAGAGAGAATGGCGGGCTTTTAAAGCATAATCCATTTAATCATAGAGGGAATAAACATGTAAGCAATTGAATGGGGTGTGCACTAGGTTTCTATTTTGTATGTACACTATATTACATTGGTCACTAGTTGCACTTTATAATGGATGTATACTATCCCATCTTTATATATTTTGTACAGTACAAGCTCTGTCAGGACCTACTGTACCTGTAGAGTAGGTACAGTAGGGACTTGGCCACCTACATGTCAAAAAGTGAACAGTAGTGTTGGGCACTTGGTCTTGCCACACTAGGTGCCCTGTGCTGTAATCTGCATTTTTGGACACATGCAATGACTTTTTTTTCTTGCGAATCATACGTGTACATTGTAGTGTGGCCTCAGTTTAAGCACTGTATATAAACTCAGTTTCATGAATCACCTCAGGCAGCTGCAGGGTTACTGTTGATACAGTTCTTTATGCTGCTGTCAATCACAGGGCACACTGGATATAGTTTTAAAAAAAACAATTATCTTCTCAATCACAGCTAAATTAACAATGTAACAATGTATGGAATAATATATGCAACAATCCCCAGTCACCAGTAATCCCCACCTAAACACGCCCCTGGTTATATGGGAAAAATGTCCCGGAATTCACAGATAACGCTTCCACAGATTCCTTAGCTAGAAGATAAAACACTTCACCTATGTGTCCCGCATTTCGTGTCTCTAGCTGAAAACCCTTGGCGAGAAATACAGTCCAAAAAAGCAGAAGAATTAAAGAGAAGAAGAAGAAATAGAAAGAACGGTGATTTATTTCTTCAAGACAAATTAACAACATTCCTCATTACTGGTATTATAAATAAAGTTACGAGGTGATCCAGGGATAGACATTAGTGGGGTAAAATAATTGAACTCAGTGTACACATGTGTTCACAAATATATCAGGTTTCTCAAAGGTTGTGCCAGTGTGCACTGCAGGTGTGCCTCCAGAGAGCCAAAGGTGTGCCTCAATTTTGGTAGTGGAATCATTTTACCAATGTAACTTACATATTTATTATGTAATATATACTGATATGATTTTAATACAATCGACATAGTGTAACCTTACCCTATATAGATTAATAATAACATTGTATTACAATAGGCACTGTAAAGTGCATAAAATATGAATAATTACATTAACTAGAGGTTAATAAGAGTTATTTATTCCTAAATTAATGCTAAATCCACAATAGCCGACGTACTACCGGTTTAGTGTGGGTTTTGAACTATTATCGTGCTTGTGTAGGCAATGAAGTGATGGGTTAACTTAATGGCATAACTGTTGTAGTGTACGGTGGAGTTACATTTTATCTGACTGGGATCTCGCGAGAGAATTTAAAGCATTACGGGATCCTGGTCAGGTAAGATGTAACTTTTTAGTACTACATTGGCCTGTAATGTTAACACAGGTATACCCCCCAAAACTTGCAATGCCAAGTGTGCCACAGTCTGAAAAACCTTTAGAACCACTGAGGTGTATCTAATTTTAAAAACTGCAATAACTTTAAACCCTGAGAAAAATTTTAAAGAAAGGGGAAAAAAATAAGAAAACCTACTTACTTGTAAAGTAAATCCACAATTCTCTGGCACAAGTCCTGTACCAAAAAATTCATAATTGCTGTTTATAAAGGAACAGGCATTGCCTTGGGGATCTACCACAGAAAAATAAACAGTATCACTCCCAGTTTCGCACAGGTTTCCATGTGTATTGTGTTCAGAAGCTCTAAAAACCAAAAATAGTTTTTAGGAAAGTGATGCAAGGCCTTAAAGGGCAACTAAAGACTCCAAATAACATTGAACCACAAGACATAAGACTTTATCCCGCCTTTCATTTTACTGTGTCTGTTAAGAAATTAATCTTTTTAAAATGTGGATGATGTAACTTATTTCCCATCATTCCGCACACAGACAAACTCATTGTTTTACATACATGAACAGTCCTAAGGTACTGCAGGAGCCTGTTACAGCTGGCCACAGCTCACTAGAGGGTTCTAGTCACACATGTTACAGTCCAATACAGAAAAGACAAGTTTATAATCTTCACTAGGAAGCTGATCTTAATGTGGAATCCTTCAGATTACGGCAGCATACAAATTTGGGTGTAACTCTTTAATCCTAAAGAATGCCTAAAAGAACACAGATGTGCTTATTACATTCAAAATATAAAAATTTCACGTGGTCAATACGTTTCCTCTTCCCTAAACTGTCTTGATAATTGTTGCAGTACATGCACATACTCTATCTTGCTCAACAGATCAAACAAGGAAGTTGCAGCTTTGCTTCCTAAAGCTGACAGCCAATCACATAACAGCAAAGAGATCCTCCCTCTCCCTGAGACAGAACATGGATTTCAGTTTTTTTTTTTCAAACACATTTAATGCTCTTGTCCTAACAATTATATTATCCTTTTATACAAAAAAAATAAAAAAAAATAAAGTAATCATTACATTTCTTAGCATCAATAAAAGAATATTAACATTTCAGTAAAAACTAAAAGTACATCCAGGGGGGTTGAACCTGCATCTTCTTGTATTCTGTCTTTCTAAAAGCATAGCTCCTACCCTAACAGAGATACTATATGGACATTTAGTATATGTAGAATATTTATTTTATTGCTAGGAACACAATGGAAACTAAAAAATAAGTCTGGGGAGCCTCTAACCCTTGGTACTGCGTGTAGAATCCATCTACATATAGAAGCTTTATCTTTTACTAGGAACAGAATAATAAAAAAAATGTCAACCAGATGTCTCCACACCAATTTGTTACCCTTTTTACCCTGCAGTTTATTTACCAGAAGCTCACACTAACTGGTAAATAAGCAGCTTTCAAAGTTTTCTCAGGGCCTTCCATATTATTGTGGAGACATCTGTATAGAAAATACTCTGTGCATAGAGACATTGAATACTGGGGTCAGGGGATGGGCTCTTTAAAGAATGCATGGGCTGTGGGCTGTACTGGCAAAACCAAGGGAGCCTTCTTATTTACAGAATCTATTACTTACATTATACTAAATGCAACTTACATGTATAGTTGTTCTAAGGATAAAAGCTTTCATATTAGGATTTAGTTTAGTTCTCCTTTAATCCTCATAACAAGATAAATAACTGCCTGCAGTTGAAAGCTGTTAAGTATTGTTTTGACCAACAGTTTAGGACAGTGTTTCTCAACCTTTTTATCTTGAAACTATTTTCCTGTCTCGGGGATCCCCTACAAAAAAAAAAACTGATTATGTATTATTAATTTTCTTTTTCTTTCATCAAATCATCAAAATCATCTGTACAGCAATTATTAGAAAAATTGTTGTTGGAACAATTATCTACAGTAACATGAACACAAAGTTTATAATTCACCAGAACTGCCATGTTTGTATAGAATAACAGCTGATAATCTCTAACCATTAGTCTCTGTACGGTGGTAACTAGGTGGCTGCATTATTTCAATGGAGCTTGCACAGAAAAAAAAAAAAAGCTAAGTTAGTCCAAGTTAACAGAATGGAAAATAATTCCAAAGTCTACCATCCATTTATGGCGACTCATTTCCATACTAGTAGTGAAGGTTAGGTCCATGGGCAGCACAACCAATAAACTTAAGTAAACATTTTTATCTAATGTACACAAAGCTGTCTAAAATAAACTGGTACCAGGATCTACGCGGCACCCTGCTATGTCTATAAAGTCATCCAGCAGCTGTAAAGCATTCTAAAGGGCATTCATAAGATAAACACTGTGCTTTACATCTTTGTTTTAAGGTGACAGTTGGCATAAACGGATATGTTATTATTTTTTTGGGCTGAAACATTTAGTTGTGAATAGGGTGAACTGTTAGCTAATCCTTTTATAATCCATTAAATAAGGCCAAATTGATCCAATTCAGTTGTTTCTCTAGAAATCCTGATTAAGAGGCCAGAACCAGAACCTAAGAATGAAATGAAGTTGATACCTTTGTCTGAGGAAAGCAAATATAGTAAATCTATTTCCATGGGAACCACAGTGTCTTCAAAACGTTATTTACTTTAGTTAGCCATTAAGACTAATGACAATTTACCAACATCAAATTTTCTCCACGGGAACCACAGTATATTCTCCACAGATATGCCTGACTGAAATATCTACTGATTTATTTATTAAAGGGCATCTATACTGTTTGGCTTTCAAATGTTAAATAAGATCTGATTGGTTGGGGCAAAATTAGCACCATTTTTAACGATAAGAACTTTTATTGAATCTTCCTGCAAGTATTTTATTATCATAAACTCTTCTGCCATGTGCAGTTTTGCTGTAACTGAAATAGCGACAGTTGGTATGTGTGAATTGCAATTCCTCTTCCCAGTGCAGACTCAGTGATTACTACGCATACCTGACTTCTCAGAAAGTCAAGTCAGATGGAAGAAGAAGCCAGTTAAGAGGGGGGAATACTTAGGCCGAGCAAAACAAGTGCATTGTGGGCACCAGCCTTTAGAGAAGTTCTTGTGCTTTTTAGAACAGCTTTAAACCTGTTAATGTGCTTATAAAGTCTATGTTACAACAGACAGTGAACATTTTCTACTTTGCCAGTTGGCACATCTGTGACTATAATTGTTTCCACTGGAAGTGTGGTTTCATTAGTGGAGCCCTGAAGTAAAATTTAGCAGCTAAAATACTGTTTAATCCCCAGTTATCCTTTAGACTTTGTCCAGTGCACGCTTTTAGTAATATTGTTTGCAGTGAAGGAATATGGGTGTGTGTTGTAGACAAAGTTAATGTCGTACTATAATCATAGATTGGGTGATTCATAGTGTTAACTTCTGTTTAAATTATCTCACTTCTTAAACATTTTAATAAAGTGCATATTTGGTGACAAGCTGAAATACTGAAATTGGCTCAAGGATAATACAGATACAGGTAAATAAAATAAGACATATGGTGAATATTGTGGTACCACAAAGCAACAACCTTCAAAAGTCAATAAAAATAACCCATATACACCTCTAGTGATTGGCTCTTGTTATTGTTTTATAATTTAGGTTCCACTGATCATTTAATGGTGTTCACAAAAACCCTTTGTAGGTTGCTAGATTGTGTGGCGCTAAACATTATTATTTATTATATTGTTATATTGTGGATAATGTTCATCCCTACCGTCAATTAAAAAGATATTATAAATATTAAGCCACATTAGTTTTAAAGTGTGGCTGCCTAATTGCAGATTATCCTTACAAGCTGATTTTACAATACATTCAAACTTACCACAAATATAAGGGCCCGACATACCTAATAAAATTTGAGCAGATTGCATATGCAGGTACTTTTATTTCACATTAGTGGTAAAGTTGTAATAAAACTGCTAAATCATATTTCAAGTTATGTGCAAGAGCAAAAAATACACATTCTATACTTAACACTAGAATATTGTAAAATAAACAGTATTAATCGAAAATTCACATTCATTATTAATATTTATAGAGCAAAAAATATGCAGAAACAGTGGCTACATACAGAATATTCCCAACCAGGATATTGTAACCCTGTTAAATTTGTTGTACAGATAGAAGGCAGACACTGCCATTGATCTGATATGGTGTGTGCTTTCCATTTAACTTGTCCACACTGGATATCATTTCTATTAAATCTCACTACTCCAAAGGGCCTTTTTATATTTTCTATTACTGAAGTTTTTTAAACTCAAACATGTTATTCCACGTTTATCTGTTGGATTCAGTTAGATTGGGTGTGGGCAATTAAATTTCACAGGGGGCCGCATGTGAAACTTTGACTGTCGTAAAGGGCTTTTTTTATTAGTTGTAATTTTAATAAAAGGTGTATATGTAATATTTTAGATCCTTCCATTAAATTCAATTAATCAATTGATCACACCCTTATTTGAATGAGTGAGATCCTTCACAAGCTTATTTCATGTTTGTTTGGCTGTTTTTTTTACCTATGTCTGTTTACCAGTATAATGAATAACAATACAAGTATATAAGGGATAATACGCTATCTACAGTGTAATATAAGGGATATTACACCATGAGGAGTTCCCTGACCAGGCCAGGGAACTCCGAGGTGAAGTAATATCTGTATATTATTTTGTAGGTAGCGTATTATTCCATATAATACATAAGGCACATAATACATAATGCCTAAAAAAATAAATAAGGCAGCACACAACCAATGGCACACTCACTCACTCATCTACCCCTCTTGTTGATACTCCCTGTATCTACCCCCCATCACCCCCTTTCTGTATCTACCCCCGCCCACCTCCCTGTATCTACCTCCCACCTTCCTGTATCTACCCCCAGTCTTCCTCCCCCCCTGTATCTACCCCCCTGTCTCTCCCTCCCTGTATCTACCCCCCACCTCCCTGTATGTAACCCCCCTCCCCTCTATACTCCATTTACAAATTAAGCTGTTTTCTGGAACATAAAGTGTAAACCATGCTGTTTTGTATTGAAATGTAAAAGTACTGACCAGGTTACACTCCGGTCCTCTCCCCCTCCCATCCAGATCCTGTCACAGATTGAACTACACGGAAGATAAGGAGCAGCTCCAGCCGCCAGCTGAGTCAATTTATGACTCATTGGAATGCGACACTGCTCCTTATCATCTGTGACTGGATCTGGATGGGGGGGGGGGAGAACTGGAGTGTTATCTGGTCAGTACTTTTACATTAAATAGAAAGCAGCATGGTTAGCACTTTATATTCCAAAAAAACAGCTTCACTTGTAAATGGAGTATAGAGGGAGGAGAAGAGGTGGGGAGGAGCAATGGCAAGAATTCTTATTACAATCACTTAGTGATGCACCTGAGTGACTGTAAAAAAGATTCTCGCCACTGGACCTCCCCATTAAAAGTATAGGAGCCTTATGTACAGTGATTACTGCAAGTCTCCATATACTTTTTGGTGACAAAATAGCCTGGTTTATACTCGGGTCATGACAAAAGCGAAAGGAAGGAGTAATCTCCTAATGTGTGCAGGCATGTGCATTCTTGTCACTGCACAAACGCACATGTGGCTGCAAGGGAAAGAAGTCATATCTCACACATCTACTGCATATAAGTCACTCATTCTAGGCATAGAAGACAAACTGGGAAACTGAGCTAGCAGTAGTGGTTGCATTTTTAAACCTAGATATAAACTCGAGTCAAGCAGTTTTCCTGGTTTATCATTTTAAAAATACATACATAGGTTTATATTCGGAATGGTTTATATTCGAGTATATATGGTATGCCATTCAGCTAAATGCACTTACTGTATTACATTAAAAAGTCCTGTAAATAGAACTAGTGGGAGGTATTTGTAAATGACTGAAACAGAAATTAGCTCAACACTGAAAAGCCCCTAGTTTTCCGAGTGTCTGTTTTTTCACATGTATCAATACAACGGATACACATGTGATACAAATGCGTGCAGCAATTCTTTTTATATGACACTGTACTGCTCTGCCATAAATGGGAACACTATTAAAAGTTCCCTATGTGAAATATGTGCTGCTGAATTTTTCCTGAAAATTCGAAAACCGCATTTCCACCCTAAGCAATGATTTTTTTTATAAAAATAAATGTTTCTTACCTTTGCAGATCAATAAGCTTTGCTCGCTGCGCAGCGTAAACTTTACTTAGCAACTGATCTACAGGCACCGAAATCAAAGCCGGATCGGTACAGTACCACGAGGAATCAGAGACGCTTAACTTTAGCGATTCAGTTAGGACGTGCACATAATCAGCACTATTGTGACCTATAGCTGAAATGTACAAAACACAAAAAAATGTACAAAGCACAATTTGACAAATAATCTTTATTTCATTATAACGTTGGTCAGTTCTTTATATTCTGTAGAGGAAACGAGTGACAGTGACATTTATTATAAACCTACACAGTTTAGCCCGTTAAATAATGGGCACTAGTCTCTCTCTCCTCTCTCATGCCTGTTCCGGCCACCCGCAGTAAGTTTCAGTATCAGATGCCTATTCCGCCCATGCTAGAGCCCACTATCTCCCCGCGCACAAACCGAAAGTCCTAAACCACAAAGGATTAACCTGCCGCCGGCACCTCAGAGAAACAGCGCGGTAAGATGGAAAGAAAAGATCGCCCACAGCATTTACACTGTAAGGGAGGCGTGGGGACATCTAGTTGCCAGGGGAGTGATTGCGGTGACACACACACACGCCAGCACATAGTCAGCAGTTGGCCTTTTATAATATAGGATGTGTTTATTTCATTCTAAAACTGGTCTATTATAAAATCTATTATAAAAATGACATTATAAAACATTTATGTGATAGAGGTTTAGCAGGTTTGACCAGGCCACATAGGGTTCCAGTACACCTGGAGTCCTGCTAGGAAAGTACATAAAGCAAGTCAGCCTCTGGTGACTAAACCTTTTATGAAATGATGATATATTGTTATTATAAACCAATAGAGAAGGGCGGGCTGTAATGCAGCAATAATACACACCACAGAATGCATGCAAGTTGAAATGGAAGTTTTGCCATCATCAGTATTGGTTTACGGAAACATAATATTTATGGTGTTTAGGGTTACTACATACTTTTGTCATTTCAAAATGGAGCAAGAGGCTGCACTGGTAAAAGTAACAGGCAATGGAATTATGTCAGATGAGGAAACCCGAGATTAGAGCTATGTGTATAGGTCTGACATTCTTATGGACAGTTATCACATTTCAATAAATGGTAGATGAGTTATCCTAAGGGTGACATCTTTGCTAAACAAACCATTTTAAAATGGTTAGGAGAACCCAGTTGAAGACCCAGAAATCCAGAAAGTGATGAATTAATTTAAATATTATTCAGTAATCTAAGATTTACATTCGCTGCAAATGCCACCTAATTATGGAAATTCCATTGGCAATAATCAGAGAAAGAAAGCAGCAATGTTAATGAGTAGGGCTGTTTATCCTACACAGATATTATCTCCATGACAGGAATGTGAAAATATATATAATTCTCTAAGGAACATTGTGTGGTAAACAGGATCACATAGAGCAATATAATCCATGGCTGCTCAGTTTAATGTACACATCACAAGCTGGAGTTTTTATGGCTATAATTGCAGCTCTGTGTGGTTTCCAAATTCTTTCTGGATATATCTACTTTATTTGCTTCATCTAAACTACAGTAAGTAGCAATGTTTTTTGGTAAACAGTATCCCCTAAAATAATAATAATCATTTGTACAAATAAAAGATAGAATTGTTTTTGAAATGCTGAAATTATAGGGTTATGTTGGGTTGTATTCAATCTCAGAGGTACGTTGTTATTATTACTCATATTACTATCCTCTATGTGGGGCACCCATATTAATATTCTCTGTGTGGAGGTATCCATATTAGCAGTACCTGTGTGGGGGCACCCATTTTACTATTAACTCTGTGAAGGCACGTATTCTCTGTTTGACACACGCATTACCTACTTTTGTTTGGCCCATATACTACCACTCTCTGTGTAGCAAATCTGTCAGAACTCCAGTCTATTAGCCACTGTTAACTCAACCCTCTGTTCCCCGCCTACTCTTAAGTCAGCCCTCCAGCTCACCAGCCAGAGTCAAGTCAGCCTTTAAGTTCAACAGCCACTGTAATGTCAGCCCTCCAGTTCAGTTTTAAATACAATGGAGAAGAGGTCAATTGCAAATTATTCCAGAGTACTTTAGGCAAAGTACCCTGGAATAAAGATTTTTGCAATTGACCTTCTCTCTACTTCATTTTATTTGAAAGCTCTACATAGATTGACTGACTGTGTGGTCAGACTGGCAAGGGTATGAGAGATGTACACATTGCACAGGTCCTTGGACCATGTTGTAAATTAGCCTTTTAGTTCACCAGCCAGTGTTAAGCTAGCTGTTAAGAGCACAATTATTTTACACAACTGTGGTTTGTACCTTTCAGATTGAATTTTTCGAGCACATTCAGAGTCATGAGAGCTGTGATACCTTGTCCATTTGGTGGTAGTTCCCAAACTTTTATGTCCTAAGATTGAAAATATACTTTTCAGTTATTCCTTACTGAGGTCAAGCAGAATCTTCTACATACAAAATAGAGGTCTGGTGCAAATCCAATTAAATAGTCTACATATTATATTATCATTATTTTAAGCCCAGCAACTACTTCAAGGTTTGCTTTATTCTGCTGGGTATGCCATTTACTCCATTGTGCAAGTGAAGACTAGAGTATACTGTTTCAATGATTTTTAGATACACAAACCAATGTACCGGTAGGTAGTTGGTCCTTTTACCAACCACTATGCTTTTCCCCCTACTGCAGGCAAAAAGTCTAGAGAGACACAGGACTTCTAAATAGAGCGTGACATCACATTCTAAGCGCATGTTTACGTTTAAGGCAAAGATTGCTTCCTTATCCTGTCTAAATGTTCCAATTTAAACATTTATTCTTCTTTAATTTAAAATAATGCATACAATTCTGATTCCAATGTAGAGGCCTCTGTTGTGCTAAATGTACCCTTTACTTTTATTAAAAATATTTATTTTGCTTCAATCCATAAATGAATCTGCGTCTTTATTCTTCAGCATCTGAAAAATTTTGAAGGACATTTTAAATAAAGCATTGTTAGCCCATAGCATTCTTATTACATATTGTGTAACTAGGTTCACCTCATTGGCTGAAAAAAAGCAGGATTAAAAACATTATATACTGTACAGCTTGTAATTTATTCTACATATACATAAGGTCTCTGCCTCTTGAAAGACTCATGTTGCAAGTCAGAGAATATTAGTGCAACATGCAGATTAAAGTCCTGGTAATGTCACAAACTAGCTAATGACCTACATTTAGTACTAAACATCAGGCGAGTTATGAGATATAGCACATGACTGCATGAAACATTATAGGACAGATTTTTTCCAAGATGATGTTGCAATGTTTTATGGAAAAAGGTGTTGCACTGATAGGTGTGTCTGTCTAATCAGTTTTATGTCCTTAAAAAGGAACTGTGACTCATTTAATTTATAATTAAACCAAACTTTTAAAATTCCTTTGAAATTGTTTTCATCCTTCTTATCTACCAGAGTAGGTTTGTACCAGGGATGTGCCCCAGGGGCTGGGAGAGGTGCAATAACAGAGCAGCCAAAATTACAGAAGACAGAAATTATCAATATGGCAGGTAAATATACATATTTAACAAAAGATCATTATAGATAAAGCTTTGATGTCCGTTGTGTTATCTAGCAAAAATAAGCCTGAAAGATGAAAAACAATGTTACCTGGGATTGGTTTACCTGAAATTACAATTTCTGCCAGTAGTGAAATACACTTTTAGTACACTTAAGAAAGTACTATGGACCAAGAACTTGTTGTGGTGGAAAGACTTCCTGACCCTTACCTCCCAACACACACCTATGGTATACTCCTCCTCTTTACATCAGCAGGTAAACCAACTGTCAAATTGATGTGTATGGACAGCATACGGGTATAGTACTAGTTTCTCATGTATAACACCAGTAGATAAATATGCTTGTGAAGGTTCTCATTCATCCAGGTCATGGTATATCTGTTGTATTAATTAGATCAACTGTACTTGAAATGTAGTTCTTGAAGACGTTTCGCTAGTCATCCGACTGGCTTTCTCAATTCAGAATGACTTGTACAAGAAAATCCCAATTAGCATATCACAGCCAGGTGTTAAGGGTGTGATTGGATAGTGGCTAAGAGGTGTTATAGGAACGCCCAGAGTAAGGTGTTAAAACAGCATTGTACATGGCAGACAGTTGGTGTTGAACCCCCCCACCTCTATTTAGGCTTGGTTTCTTTATTTTCACATAAATGGCCTCCTTAACACCTCTCTTGAACCAGTCACGTTCCTTCGCCAATATGTTAACATTACAATCTTCAAAGGTATGTCCTTTATCCTTGATGCAGGTACACGGCTGAGTCCTGACCCGAGGAATTGGCGTTCCTATAACACCTCTTAGCCACTATCCAATCACACCCTTAACACCTGGCTGTGATATGCTAATTGGGATTTTCCAGGGTACATAATTGCCACTGATTCTTGTACAAGTCATTCTGAATTGAGAAAGCCAGTGGGATGACTAGCGAAACGTCTTCAAGAACTACATTTCAAGTCCAGTTGATCTAATTGAATACAACAGATATACCGGTAGATAAAGATACATAAGTGGCTGTAAAGATACATAAGTGGTTGAAATTTTGATGGAAGCAACAGTGTAATACATTTTTATAATATGCAGCTGAACGACTATTATAAAATGTAAAGTCAGTTTCTCCCATTAGACTTCCTTTCCCATTGATCACTAAAATACTAAACCTTCTCTATCTCGCTATCTGTATGCAAAACCAATAATAATAGACCTAACTAATGTTGTTTCAATCATAATAGACCTAACTAATATATTTCCTATTACAGAAGCTGGATGGATCCCCCATTATTCAAACTTTCACAGCACAAATCATGGTAGCCTTGTACTTTTATAAGGTCATGAAACTCTGTGAATTAAAATAATTTTACACAGTAAGGAATGCATTATCCCTTATATATAAATACATAGGGAAGATGAAGAGAATTATTTTTGGCAATACTAGCCAGCCAAGAGAAAATAAATATTTGCTGGGCCACCTGGATCCAGACATTTGTCCTGACATTTTTCCTGACATTAAGACTTATGCAGGGCACTGCATCACTAATCACTACTCTAAAAATTTATGTTATATAGGTTAGTATTACTTAAGGGCTGGTTTTGCAAAAGACACCCATATAGCCATTGTAAACAATATTATATGCTGATAAAAACTTTGAGGGCTTTTTAACCGTTTAAGTGCCAAAAAGTTTAAGACACGATGACAATGTATCAGAGCCAGTATCGGCATACAATTGCACCAGGGAGCGATAGTGGCTTCAGGAAGATCATCCTTATGGTATCTACATCTGTTACTTATTTATTATTTATATCTTACTATCGTATACACTCAAGTATAGGCTGACCTGAGTATAAGCCGAGGTACCTATTTTTACCTCAAAAATTAGGAAAACCTGATAGCCTTGAGTATAAGCCAAGGGTTGAAATTCTGACCACTACTGCCTTCTGTATTGTTCTGAGGCTTTAGTTGCCCTTTAAATGGACAGTATTCCCATACAGTACCCACAATAGCAATGGGAATTTATTTACATACTGTTAGCCAGGGTAATTGTATAACATACTGATAGCCATGGGAATAAATCCCATACTGGTAGCCATGGGAATTGCATAAACTACTGATAGCCATGGGAATGAATCCCATACTGATAGACGTCTTCAAGAACTACATTTCAAGTCCAGTTGATCTAATTGAATACAACAGATATACCGGAGTTGTTATTCTAAGCTCGTAAAACAATAGTACTCTCCTGGATTTCTCAAA
Organism: Hymenochirus boettgeri; assembly: GCA_019447015.1. Taxonomy (NCBI): domain Eukaryota; kingdom Metazoa; phylum Chordata; class Amphibia; order Anura; family Pipidae; genus Hymenochirus; species Hymenochirus boettgeri. The sequence continues at coordinate 264,130,188 of CM033469.1, forward strand.
TTTAACCTAAACAGAAAAAAATTCAATTAGTTAATTCTGACCTAGCTTACCATAAGATTCTATATGTGCATAGAAAATGGACAACTAAATCTACTTAAGTGTGAGGCCCTTGGCAACTACCTTGCTCCATTACTTGCTCCACACGGGACAGTCTCTATTTTCCCTTTCCCTCTCTAACCAACAGAAACACTATTATGCCATCTGAGATACAGCAACCTATCCTTTATCTCTTAACCAAAGCACTGGTAGTAGCATTAGTAGCGGTAGTATAAGGAAAAGAATGATGAAAAGGCAATTTATGTTTAATGGTTTTATTTGTTTGGATTTTCACAGTTGCCAAAAGAATTTAGTTTATTCTCATTTCTCAAAACAGTTAAATGGATTAATATAATGTATGTGAAGTGATATGTCCTTAAGTATAACAAAATTAATATATATTATGAGAAATATGTTTTGAGAAATAAAAAAAAAAGCTAGCCACCAGCCTCTCTCTCTCCCTCTTTTCTAATCTTCAGAAAAGATTGATTTAGGGGGTGGGGCTTATGACACATGCCTGTCACAGAGACACAGATACAGGGCAGCTCTTATAGGAAGATGATAATGAAGAGAACCTGATTGTTATAGCAGATTTCATTTACCCCTATAATATGCAAAGCAATATGCACCTTTATATGGTTAATATCTGTATGTAAAGCAAGGTTATAGTTTGAGAACGTCTGGCTTACTCAGATACTTACTTAGATTGGTTAGTTATGTAATAATGAAATGTACCCATAGATATGTTAAAACATAAACAGGCCTATCTATCAGGAAGTATCATGGTAACTTTCAAGGTTGTTAAAGGGCATGTCCTCCCCCAAAACTATAAATCCCCCCACTACTGGCCCCAATGTGTAGTGCAATAAAACCCTTACCTTACATCCCAGCTCCAAGTGGTTCTCCATGTTATAGTTTGAGAACGTCTGGCTTACTCAGATACTTACTTAGATTGGTTAGTTATGTAATAATGACATGTACCCATAGATATGTTAAAACATAAACAGGCCTATTTATCAGGAAGTATCATGGTAACTTTCAAGGTTGTTAAAGGGCATGTCCACCCCCAAAACTATAAATCCCCCCACTACTGGCCCCAATGTGTAGTGCAATAAAACCCTTACCTTACATCCCAGCTCCAAGTGGTTCTCCAGTAATCCCCGCGCCCCCCCCCCCCAAGTCCCAAAGATTGGCCACCAGGAGGAGAGCAGAGTCCATATAGGACCTTTAATGTCCAAATAATTTACCTGGTCAATAGATTCAGTCATGAAACTGCTCTGTTTAAGACTTCGGGCTATCCACTCACCTTAAAAATCTGCAACGAGGATTACATAAAATCCACTCGCCTCAAAAATCTGCAACATGGATTATGTAAAATCGTGGATACAACTTTATGAATTTTGATACATCAGTGATACAACTATCTATTGTGCACTTGAATCGCTGTGGATAATCAAAATGGCCTTTCTAGCTAATAATGTAAAACTGTGTATTCACTTATGTGATTTACCCAAGGCTAAGCAGAAAGTGCGATAACGTCTCTCTCTCGTATAATTTAAAACTATCTATATGATTTACTCAGGGACTAAATTTGTTATGGACCTGTAACTAAACAGTGTCTTATGGATAAGATAAGAATATATTGTTCGGATATTGAGATTGAATGCACTTATGATAATGTAGCTTTGGCTCTTTTACCCAGAAGCCACTGTAGGGCCATATCTCTATACTGATAATTTTATAATTATCATTACGAGTATTATATTTGCGATGCAATATCTTATGGCCCCTCTATGTAATCCCTATATGGGCCTATACTTCTATGCTATAAGTTACATATGATCATGATAATTATTAGATGCATGCAATTTTAAAATGCATACTTGCGGATATTCAATGGTACGCACATATTAACATATTCATGGAAGTCACTTTGAATATATGACGCTAGTTACTAGTTGCATAACTATGAAGTTAATATTATATGCGTGCCACGTTGAAATATACTTGCGGACATCTAATGGCACTCATACATTAACATATTCATGGGCTTCTCATGAATACATGGTGCCAGCCCCCAGTCGCATAAGCTGCGATGTAGTTTAAAAGCAACATCACGGTCTGAGCTGGTGTAGTATCATACTCTATTGTTGAGGTTTATATGTGATCTGCCACACAGTTATACAAGATGTTTCTATAGATATAGATGATATTGCTTTTCATTCATGATGCTTATGTTTATATTTATATGTGATATTTATTATTACTAAAAAGCACTTATGTCTATATAGATACTTCAGGAACATTGTGTACTATATGCAGAACTAAGGACTGTATTTAGCATATACTGGAGGAGTATACTTGTAGGATATTCCTCTGTATATCACTCGGTCCCTACCTTAATAGATATACCGGTATATCATATATTTTATATTGATATATATATATATAATTGATTACACCTCTATAATTACGGGTATCTTGAAGGGGAGTGTTTTTAATCTTTAGGGATTTTCTTTATGTCTTATATATATATTTCTATCTTGCACTGGATACTCGCATTTAGTGTATAATAAGGGAGCTTTTATTTATCTATACTGAGAAGTGTGCCCTATTTTTATATCCACTTCTTTGTTCCTCTATTGTTGTTTACATGGCCCCAAACATCATAGGCACACTTCCAAACACCACACACACAAACCTGCCCCATCCACCTACTCAAACCACGACGGTTGGGGGGTATGGACTACATGGGAATTACCTGCATTACCTAGACTTAAAGGACAACTCCACCCTCATAAAAACATCTTTTAGAATGAATGGCCTCTTTAAATTATGTTGATATATCATAGTTTGTCCTATGAATTCATGACTGTATGCCTGCTATCCTTCTGGGTGTCTAATAGGAACTGAGCAATTTAGAAACCTGTACTGAGCCTGTACTGAGCCTGGGCATGCTCAGAAGAGGCAGACAGGGGATTAACATTCAGACATTGGCTGTGATGTCAACTGTCAAATCCATAACTGACAGTTGCTAACTGGAAGAACCAGGAAGCAGAAACAGGGGAAACAGGACATTGTGCAGGATTTCAGATTAGACTTATATATTTCAGATTTCAAACTATTACCGTTTATTAGGGTTTTGGGGGGTGATTTACCGGTAAGTTTTCATTTCAGGGCTGGACTTGCCCTTTAAGCAACAGACACACACCGACCACATGTCACACACTTCACAGACAGTTACAACTAAAAGAGCAAAGACATCACGGCACTTTCAATTCGGACCAGAAAGTAACTTTATTTATCGGGATCTAATAAGTCAATATAAATGGTCCTTGAGCAAGGATAAAGTGTTAAAGTGCAGACAAAGTGACATACTGCTAACTAATGTGCAAAAAATATACCATGCTTAAAGGGCAAGTCCAGCCCTCAAATGAAAACTTACATACAGGTAAATCACCCCCCCCAAAACCATAAACAGTAATAGTTTGAAATCTGAAATATATAAGTCTGACCTGAAATCCTGCACAATGTCCTGTTCCCCGTTTCTGCTTCATGGTTCTTCCAATTAGCAACTGTCAGTTATGGATTTGACAGTTGACATCACAGCCAATGACTGAATGTTAATCCCCTGTCTGCCTATCCTGAGCATGCCCAGGCTCAGTACGGGTTTCTAAATTGCTCAGTTTCCATGAGGCACCCAGAAGCATAGCAGGCATACAGTAATGAATTCATAGGACAAACTATGATACATCAACATATTTTAAAGAGGCCATTCTTTCTAAAAGATGTTCTTATGAGGGTGGAGTTGTCCTTTAATAAAAACACATAGAGCTCAGACAGCGCAAGAGAATGAAGCCCGGCTTTAACACAGACAATTATTGTGAGTTCTTTATCATTTTATCATTATTGCCTCATATGCACCCCTGTCTTGTAAACATCCATTTATTGGTGTATCTTTGAAAAGCAACCTGATTGATAACACTAAAAGGTGACTGTGTGTACCTAACTTGCCTTATATGGATATATTAGGGTGGGGATGTTGCAGCCCACTTAGTAAACTGCATATATTCTAAGACAAAAAACAGTCAAGGGGGCTCTCTCTTGTTTTTTCACCTCACACATATACATTTGTAACACACATACCTACATACTCTTTATATACACATAATTCATCCCACATATACTTTATACCTTTATTTTATCTGAATATTGTAAGCTGTGAATTATATGTTTGACTGGCTCTATAATTTGTTGTCTAATATTTTTGCATAATAAATACCAAAATCTATTCCCATGTAAGTGATGTCTTATGACCCTGCGAATGTAGACGCATGTATATTTTCTACAGTGGCCTGGTACCAAATGATCCACAGAAAGATACCAGTCCACGGTCTATGGTTGGGAGCTTCTGTATAAAAAAAAAAAAAATCATAAAAATCATGATAGGTTTCATATGGTCCACCTTCTCCAAATAGAAAGACACAACAATCCATGGAAAAAACTGTTGTCCCGTCTCTTGGGATGGAGAGCATTATGTATATTGGCTATCCATATTTAAGCTAGTTCTATCAAATGAAAAAAGAAAAACATTCCTCAAAGGACCCTGCACTCCAGATTATAAAAAATAATTATACTATCTGTCATGTGTTTTTGCAAGATAGAGTTTTGAAAAATGAAGGTAGGCATACGTGGGTTGATTTTTTATAATTTCGATTGAATCGGCCAAAATAATCGACCCATGTGTGGAGTCCTTTTTCGATATATTCATGCAGTCTTCTGAATGAAACTTGATCGGACCTCTTGGAAAATTTCCCAAGATTCCATCAGCTGCCACATTATCTTGAGCGAATATGAGCTTGAAATCTGCTCAAGATAGATAGCAGTGCAGTTTGATCAGTATTTCTGAACTAATGTACCACAATTGACCGAACCCTTTTAAAGTGTATGGGCTGCTTAAGGGGAGTAGAGACCCCTTCCTCAGGATGGCACAATGTGGTAGTTCTGGTTAGAAGTATATTGATCTGCCATACCATTGTGCAGTATATGGGGTTAAGGCACACATTTTGGGTAGTATTGACCCCTTCTTCTGGCTTTTCTGATGCTTTTGGAAAGGATCACTACCCCTGAAATGTTATGTTGTGTGGTATTGCTTTCAGTACCAATAAATACTTACAAAGTTTTGCTTTTTTTAAGTGTGCATTCAAAAATGAAGCTTATTGATATTGATATCCCTTTAAGGCACAAAGACTGAGTAGCAATTCTTCAGTATTTGCAAAGATCCTACTTCCTTACTCTGTTTGTGTTTGTAAGTACTCATCTGCTGTGGTATTGTTTTGTATTCATAGTTAATACAGGAACAATTAACACTTGTCCCCTTACACATGTATTTTCTAAAACAATAAAAATTGCATCCTAATACTAAACTGAACTGTTTGAAAGTGGAAATGCTGTACCAAAATGTAAACAATATAAAAGTATAAGTTTCTGTTTCAGCTATGATGATCACAATCTAAAGTCTTTATCACCAAAAAATGGTCTACATACATCATCATTCAGTTAACATATTTAGCAGCATGTGCTATTTACCAAATGTGGCAATGAAATGTGAACTATTTATTAATGCGGTGCTTATGTGTTTTCCATTTACTGATATGTTAAAAAAAGGGTTTTAGCCTTATAAATGGCAAAGGGTGCACTATTTGTAGGGCTTGTTACCTGCGCAGAAGATACGCCAGTACCTGCGCCAGGTCAACGTTCTCCTCATCATCGTTATCATCTTGAGGACCACGAGACCCTGAGCTGTTCTGGGAGTTTTCAGGAGAATCTCCTGGAGTTCCTCCTCCGCCTGCACTGCTGCTACTGCGTGTTCCCATACTCCATCACCTTGTAAAGTAAACATTACACAACAGCAGTACATTAATGTAAAAAAATATCTACCATATCTAAATACATGTTCAGTATTTAAAGGGCAAGTCCACCCCCAAAACTAACTTTTTATATTTATTTGGCCCAAATAAGTGCTCCAAAACAAACTTTACAGCATGTAAATCGGTCCAGTGGTTCAAAAGTTACAGACCTTTGTAGCTGGCTTAATCCTGCAGCATGGACCAATACAGCGATGAACAGAGACAGGTTACATTACCTTGTCTCTGTTCTTTTCATGTTCTTGAGCATGTCTGTTAGCATCCAGCAGTGAGAACAGAGGAAGTTGCATCAGTAATGGTCTGACCCCTGGATCCCTGGATTTTCCCTCTCAACCAATCACAGCTGTAAAGTTATGTGTACCGAAGAAATCCAGGATCAACAGCTGCAGCCAGCCAGCCCAGAGAGAGAGATAGAGAAAGAGACACACACAAACACAGGCAAGAATTTTTTTTTTTTTCTAAGCTGCAGCTCGGGGTCATCTAAAGTGGAAGTGGAGAGGAATTGCAGCCTGATATATATCTCATTAAATATCAGGCAAAGCAAATGATTTTGAGAAAAATGAGCATGGCGTTTGAGGTTGGTGCTATTATATAAAGAACATATAAAAAGTTTATTTTTGGGTGGACATACCTTTTAAGTTCTGAACAGTTGGAACGTCCACCCAAAAAAAATGGTGACATGTCTGCAACCCCAACTGATATTTTTACCAGTTTAATACATGCATATGTAACCAGATATTTAAAGTTTTTTGTCGGTTATGGAAAAGGTACCTGCCTCCCCCCTTGGCTCACAGAGCTTGAGCATGTTCAGAGGAGACAGCGGGGGAATCAGCAGTCAACCATTTGTTGTGATATCAGTAGGCACAGCCTTGATTGACTGCGGAGGGAGAGGAGTCAGCTTACCCTGCCAGAATGGTGGCAATAATTATCCTGCATCTAATAATGTGCTAAATAAGAGCATGTCCGCCCCAAAAGAAACCTTTGCTGTAGGGTAGGTAACCCCTCCCAACCCTAACCATCATGTTAAAATATTAAGAAAGTCACCAAAAACGTACTTACCAAGTTCTTTCCCTCAGCCTCTGCCTTTAATGAACTTCAGAGTATCATTAGGGGCCTGACTGGCAGGCATGTCTGTAATTGGTGGTTATACATGCGGTTAGGGTTGGGAGGGGGTACCTACACTAGAGAAAAAGGTTTATTTTAACTATAACACTGCAGAGACAAGGGATCCAGAGGTTGGAAGGGCTCCCCTGCACATGCCAGAGTCCTTAAGGAAGACAGGGAAGGGGCACATACGAATTACACACAGGAAGGCTCTTACTTCACTTTCTGGGACTTTGGACAGGCACTACAGGAGAACCATTTGAGCTGAGAAGGGTAAGGATTTTTTAACACTACACAGTGAGATAAGCAGTGGGTTACATTTAAGTTTAGGGGGTGGACATGCTTTTAAGGGTAAACATGCCCTTTAACCTAAATCGAATTTACCTTTTCACAATTCTCTGGTCATCATATTTTAGCTCAGATTCACGTATGATTGCAGCAATCATGTATGTATGTATAATTTTATTTATAAAGCACCACTTGGGTACGCAGCACTGTACATTAAAAAGTACAGAGTATGCAAACAAGGATAAGTGCAAGCCATTATACAGATAGATAAAAATTAAATGCAATTTAATACATCGGGTTAAGAACGCATGTATATAAATTATGTATAAATTGATATAAGTGCAACAAGCCTTGACACATTAGGATTGAGATCCCTGCCCCGAAAAGGGCTTACAATCTAAGTGGAAAAGGACAACATACAGATACAAGTGGGGGGATGGGTACAAAGTGCTTTAAAAGGGCTAAAAATCATTTGTTCTGCTGATGCTCAGAAAGGTAGGATAGCAGTCTAGATTCTAAAGTATTAATGGATGCCACCAGTCGAAGCGAGAGAGGGAGAGTTCCAAAGGTAGGAAGCAGCAAGAGAGAATGGTTTAAGGCGGGAGGCAGCAGTGTTAGTTGGGGGTCTGTGGAGAAGATCAGCAACGCTTCAGGCAAGCTGTTATGTAAGCATAGCTTCTATAACTATTTTTTTCTATTTTTGGTGGGTGTGTTGGGTGTATATTATATTATATAAATATATATATATAATATATATATAATATATAAACCAAAAATAAAGAGGTTCCGAGCACTCCTTCTGCACACGAAAAGTTTTATTAACGTTTTGGTTCTTCACAGAGCACCTTCATTAGATGGTTTCTGATGAAGGTGCTCGTGAAGCAATGAAACGTTAATAAAACTTTTCGTGTGAAGGAGTGCTCGGAACCTCTTTATTTTTGGTTTATTGTATGGACAGATTTGAGGCATCTGTGTTCCTTGAAGCACCCAACATTTATAAAATAAAATATATAACAAAGAAGAAGGAAGACTGAGTGCAGACATCACAACATGGTTTTATATATATATCTCAAAATGTATGTATTGGATCAGTACTTCCAGGTAAGTATAACATCCAAAGTAGAAGTCGAGGTGCACGTACCTAAAAGGGAAGTGAAAAAAGATAATAGGCACTGTCAGTGTTCTCCCCAGAATTTTTTCCCTGCCGGGTGGCATGAAAAAGTAGCCGGGTGGGGTAGGACGGGGAAATTTGGTGGTAAGGGAAAATGCGCACTGCATCATGCTCATTATATAGGTCAGGGATGTCTAACTTTTGTCCCACTAGATGTTTGAAAACTATAACTCCCAGCATTCCATGGTTGTAGAATGCAGGGAGTTGTAGTTCGACAACATCTGCAGGTAACCCATGTAACATAGCAGCACAAGCACATGTGATACCCTTTTGTGGCCTTGGAGAGCTTGGAAAAGCTAGTTAACGTGCTAAAATATTCTTGCAGGTGTAAAAAAAGGGGTCTGGACTGAGCAGTTTCGGCGGGAGTTTTTACTGACCTATTGGCACACCTATAAAACCTACTTCTAAATTCTTTTAAAATTCTCTCCAGAATTTTTTTCCAGCCGGGTGGCATGAAAAAGTAGCCGGGTGGGCCGCCCGGCTAAAAGACCCTAGGGAGAACACTGACTGTCATTTTTGACACTTTTGTGTTTGTTGAAAGGGAAAGCCTGATGATTTGAAAATAAAGAATAATCACCAAGAGAGTGCAGTGCCTATCATCTGCTTTTTTATCCTTTATATTATATAAATATATTTATATCTTCATAGGAGATTACATTGAGTTTTTAAGAGCTACCAATGTGATGGGGGGTATATGATATTACATATAGGAAAGTTGTATATGTTTGTGTATACTATCTCCCTATTACCATTTAAATGATCATCAGTAAATGTATATAAAGAATAGCACTGACATTAGGTACAACACAAAATATACAAAATACATACACTTACTTACAGAGCTGAGATCCCTATTTCAAAATGGAATGGTCAAATGGCAGCTTAAACCACACCCCTGTGTCTGCTTCATATGAAAGAAAGTGTAATCCAAAATAAAATGTTTCTGTCTGCTACACAGGATGTGATGTGTATTATAATGGACATATACAGCATGGCTCCTTATATACCACCTCCATCCTGCAGGTGGTATCAGTGAGTGATAAAAGACAAGACATGTATGTCTTGTTTTTTCTCTGTATTAAGCTATGGAGGCTGCTACTGATAGTATTGATATAAATCCTCCTGTCCTTGTACCTGCAGATGAAATGCCCCAATTAGACTCAGTAGCTCTACCAGGCCCAATTGCCAAACCGATTTTTAAACCTGATACATTTGACGGGGTAACTAGGGAGTGGACTGATTGGCTAGATATTTGAATTGGCAGCCAGTATTAATGGTTGGGATGAAGGTGCTTGCTTGCAAGTCCTTAGTCTTTTGCTTAGTGGTAAAGCCAGGCAGGTATACCAAGGATTTACTGTAATACTGAAATAAAAAGCAGTTATCATTTATTAAAAATTGATCTGAAGCAATATTTTTCAATTAGATATGTATAAAAGAGTATTTAAAGGATAAATCCATTTCTTTAGGTAAACTGGGATTGAGAAATGTTTGTTGTACGTTCGATTATTAGGGCAACGCTATTACAATAACATGATGCTGTGAGGTGCCTTCTGTTATAATATGAGGTACCATCACCACTTGCCGTGGTGAATACTAATAAGTATTAACCTAGCATGTTTAGTTTCAACCACAAAGTGTAGCAGGATTGCCAGGGTCTACTCTCAGACCTGCCGGATTATCCTATTTGGTTCCTCTGGAAGCAAGCTGGTGACTGTCTGAGTAACAGTTATATATGTAAAAGATTCTATATCCACTATATAAACACATAGCAAAACATACACACACATTTCCATTGTGCACCAATGGGCACATTTTTGCTAGTGTATATATATATATATATATATATTTATATATGAAAGGGGTCCCTGTGTCCATGGAATTATATATTCTCACATCTCTATTTTCTTACCTTGATTGGTCAGAGGTCTTCTTTGGTCGAGGTACTGCGATGAAGGCTACAAAAAGAAAAATGAGTTTTTCTGATTTGGGAGACAAGCAATGAATAAGGTCTCAAAATAGCAATAACAATGGTCACACAACAGATAAAGGGAAGCAACAGACAAGATCTCCAACTTGTGAAGCTTCTTTAAATATAGTGTTTACAAAACCATTGCAAAATAAAGGACACCCATAAAATACACATGCAGCTGAATAAACGCAATCCAGTGTGGAGTCACTAAGGCTGTCCTCCAATAAGACGTTCATTTGGGTACACGATGCCGCATACATAACATGATCAGTATGACATACACATGACATCTCCCGCACTACCAGCTGGTGTTAACTATCCCCAGCTCACGCACGGTTACCTCCCAACATTTGAAAACACAAAAGAGGGACAGTAAAAAGGAGAGCGAGTTGCGGGCGCCCGCGGCAAATTTTGGCCACACCCACTTTTATTAGGTCACACCCGTTTTCTTAAACCACTCCCGTCTTTCATAGGTTACGCCCCCAATTTAAAGATAAATCCCATGAAACAGAAGACTATATGCATACACCACTACCCGCCACTACCCAGTATGCTAATATCAGTGTTTATTTGTATTTGTCTGTATCTGTTTTTATAGTCTGGTCTGTATATCTATCTTTTTCTGTCTATCTATCTATCATCTATCTATCTTTCTGTTCATCTTATCTATTTATCTCTTTCAGTCCATCTACCTACCTGTCTACCTTATGTATTTATCTCTTTCTGTCTGTCTACCTGTCTATCTATTTGTCTATCTGCATCTTTTTATCTACCTGTATATTCATTTATCTCTCTCTGTCTGTCTACCTACCTGTTTATTTGTCTGTCTGTTTCAACCTATATCTATCTTTGCCACATACATACGCTTAACCACACATATGACACAAACATGCACTGACATACAGACACACAAACATGGACACAAACTGACACATACACTGACTGACATACTGACACACACATGCATTCATATACTGACACACACAAGACTCACACATGCACTGATATACCGAGACACACATACAGATATACTGACACTGACACACACACTACATACATGACACACATACACTGATATACGGACACATACACCGCACACACATGGAGATATGCTGACACATACTACAAACATGACACATGTACACTGATATTATTTGGACACTCATGCACGTATACTGACACACTACACATGCACTGATATACTGACACACTATACACATGACACACTCATGCACTGATACACATTACAAACACATACAGATATATACTGAAACACAAAGTCTTGTCCCCCCAGGGCACACTACTGACTAGATATGAGCATAACTATCTGTGTACCTAGCTTTGCAGGCACTGCACCCCTAACTGCCCCTTACTAGAAGCTAACACTGGCCCTGTAAGGGAAGAAATAATGTTTGGTGCCTGTATTTACTGTGTGTGCTGGACTAGTATCTAACTCTGTCACACTGCAACTTAAGTTCCTCTGGAGTGTTTAGTAAAGTGACTGCTCAGAGTCTCACACAGACCTTTAGCAGTTTTCTCTCTCCCTCTCCAACCTCAATCCCCAGCAGCTCCGTTCTGGTCAAAGCCACCGCCACAGAGGCCGGGGTGGGAAGTCTCCAACTGCAGGGTCCTAATGCCTGCTAGTGCACTTCCGGTTTAGCGTTTTTACCCTGAAAAATGGACCAGACACCCAGAAAAAAACGGGGCAATGCGGGAACAGAGAGGGGGTTCCCAGGGCAGCGGGAAAGGACCCCAAAAACGGGACAGTCCCGCCGAAAACGGGACTGTTGGGAGCTAGTGTGCTGGACTAGTATCTTACTCTGTCACACTGCAACAAGTTCATCTGGAGTGTTTAGTAAAGTGACTGCACAGAGTCTCACACAGACCTTCAGCAGTTTTCTCTCTCCCTCTCCAACCTCAATCCCCAGCAGCTCCGTTCTGGTCAAAGCCCCGCCCCCAGCAGGCAGGACTGGAAGTCTCCAACTGCAGGGTCCTAATGCCTGCTAGTGCAGTCCCGAAAACAGGACTGTTGGGAGCTATGCGGCACCTTGATAACTAGAACACACTGTTTATTGCTTCACGGACTTTGATTTTGTTTTTCCGCTTCTACTTCCCGAACCGACAATAACAGGTCTATGATTGGCCAGTTACCGAACGTGAGCAAAGGAAACTCATCAGTTGATTGGGTCAGCAATTGGCTCCCCCTACTTGTTTATCAAATTTCTCTTGGGGCCAAGCCAGCGCCGGTGACTAGAGTTTTCAGGGGAAATTATTACGGAGTGTAATGTAACAACTGCCTTTGGCTAGGAGATTTGCAGTGGTCAAAAAATATACATAAAAAAACATTTATCTCAGCTGTTACATAACACAGGTTGTGAGATTAACATACTGTCCCTTTCTCTCGTAACGAAAGGGCAATAAAACTGTGACTTAGAAACCCTGGAGCTTCCGGTACCCACAGTCCTGCTGCTGACAGCTTCCTGGTAATTGTATAGATGACGTTTCTCATGTGACCGGCAGTTCAGCACTGGGCATTGTCTCAGGTTCACCCTGATGTCACTTAATGTCTAATGGGTTATACACTTGTTTCGGGTCCATCTTCACTTACTGTAAGGTCCGTGGGAAGCAACGTTTCTAAAGAGACTTTACAGGATATGTCAAGTGCCCCTCTATCCAATGGGGGTGTCACAACATCCAGACCAGCTCACTGTTTCCTACCGGCTTCCGTCCCTTACATTCTCGTTGCTGCACGCAGTGGGTTGGGAGCGGAATTGATCCGCAGGACAATACGTATCTGAGCTCTGATTCCTTAGTGACATGTAATCATTTTAAAGGGTATACACAACCTGATTATTAATTATTAAAGGGGAACCGTGGTCTCAAAACAAGTTTTTTTTAAATGAAAGGCCAGGTTCCTACCTTTAAAACGAACCATCAACCACCTCTACATGCTGCACAGCCCAAAATATGAAGAAATCACTGATCAGAAAGGGGGTGGGAGGCTCTGAATCTGCAGTCAGATATACTACTTCCTCCTCTAATCTGCGGTTGGCACATACTCAGTGCATGACTGAAGGGATGGGGGGGGGGGGGTTGAGGAGAACAGCACAGCCCACAGCTTTTTTTAATGCCTCCCACTTGCTGGCCCTTCCCACTCATGGCTCTGTGGCCCTGCTAACTTGTGGTTCCTGTGACCCCTCCCACTTGTGGGCCCTGTGGCTCCTCCCCTTGCAGACCCATCCTGGCTCCTTCCCTTGCAGCCACCTTGGGCCTTTCTTTCCCTTGCAGCCCCCTGTGGTCCCTCCCACTCATGGACTCTGTGCCCCCGCCCACTCGTGGGTCCTGTGGCCCCTCCCCCACTTGCTCCTAAGACCAATAACTGAAAATCAAATCATACTCACCGAGATTTTCTTTTCCTGGTCCGTGGCACGGCAGTGGTCACCTAAGGGTTAATCCCCCCTGCTGGGCAGGACACAGGAACCCCTCCTAAAAGGTATCCTCCCCCTCACCTCCATGTCTTTTTGATTGGATGTCTGCAAAATAAATAGTTATAGAAGGGAGGGAGCTAACCACTGCCATGCCACGGGCCAGTAAAAGAAAATCTCGGTGAGTATGATTTGATTTTCAGTTTTCCCTGGTCCTGTACGGCAGTGGTCACTTAAGGGATATAAAAAAGCTTATATATTGAAGGGAAGGACACAAGTTATGATGCTAGAAATCAAATTTATTTATAAGGATGATGCAGCCAGAAGGATTTTCCTTCCAAATCCTGCTTGGTCTGCAGCTGATGTGTCCACCTTGTAATGCTTGATGAAGGTGGACATGGTTGACCAGGTTGCCGCCTTGCATATTTCTTCAGGCGAGGCCTGAGCTCGGAAGGCCCAGGATGCTGCTAAAGACCTGGTAGAGTGCGCCGTGACCCCTGAGGGTAGAGACTCTGCCTTGCCAATGTAGGCTTGTCTAATGCTGGTTTTTATCCATGAGGATATAGTTGATTTTGATGGTTGATACCCCTTTTTTGGACCTGAGAAGAGGATAAAAAGGAAGTCTGTTTTCCTAAACTCTTCTGTCTTTGTCAGGTAAGTTTTCAGGGATCTGCCCACATCCAAAGTGTGGGGAATATGATTTTGGTTGTCCTGACTTTGTTCGTCAAATGTTGGGAGTACAATGTCCTGGTTCAAGAGGTAAGAAGATACTACTTTTGGAAGAAAAGATGTGTCAGGTCTTAGGATCACTTTATCTGGATAAAATTCTAAAAAGGGTTTGGATTTCCTTAGAGATCTTATCTCCCCTACTCTTCTGGCAGATGTTATTGCCACTAAGAATAATGTTTTCCAGGTGATTTCCTTGATTGGGCTCAAAAGGAAGTTCTTGCAACATTTGAAGAACTATTGGAAGGTCCCATTGAGGAACTTTTTGTTTTGTCTGAGGTTTTATGTGTTTGACTCCTTGGAAAAATCATATAATCAGATGGTCTAGAGCCCAACGAGTGTTAGTTATGGCCGATATGGCTGTTACTTGATTTTTTAAAGTTGACAGACTGAGGTTTTTGTGTAATCCCTCCTGAAGAAACTCAATGATAGTTTCAACTTTGTTAGGAAAGGGAGAGGCATATTTGTTATGGCACCATTTACTAAAAGTTTCCCAGGTTTTGTAGTAGCTTATTGACGTCGACTTTTTCCGAGATGCTAGGAGGGTACTTATGCTCTCTTGTGATAATCCTCTCTCTTTTAGCTTGTTGGTTTCAGTAACCAAGCCGCTAGTTTCAAAGTTTGAATCTTGGGATGGACAATCGGGCCTTGTCGAAGAAGGCCTTCCCTCAGAGGTAGCATGAATGGGGTACAGATTAACATTTGGAGAGCCCATGCAAACCATGGTCTCTGGGCCACCATGGTAGAATTGCTATTATCATAGCCTTCTCGTCCCAAATTTTCTTCAATACTTTGTGAATTAATGGCAGAGGGGGGAAAATGTAATAAAGGTGGAGATCCCACTTGAAAGAGAAGGCATCCGTTTTCGTTGCTCTGTTGTTTTTGAACCTGGAGCAAAATTTCTCTGTTTGATTGTTCAAATGAGTTGCCATTAAGTCCATGACCGGAATACCCCATTTCTGTGTTATTATTTTGAACACTTCTGGGTGGAGTTGCCATTCGTTTGGGCATATTTTGTGCCTGCTGAGATAATTGGCTTTTGTGTTGATCAATCCTGAGATGTGCACTGAGCAGATCCCCAGGAGATGGCGCTCTGCCCATGACAGAAGTTGTTTGGCTACTGTCCAAAGTAAATGGCTTCTGGTTCCCCCACTCTTGTTGATGTAGGCAACTACTGTGGTATTGTCTGATATAACTTTTACTGCCTTTCCCTTCAGGCGCATTTTGAAGTGTTTCAAAGCTAGGAAGACTCCCATCATTTCCCTCAGATTCTGAGAGGGTGAAGACCAATTTCTCGGCCACTTGCCTTGGGCTGTGTGGTTTGAGAGAGTTTAGAGTTGCCCCCCAGCCATAGGGACTGGCATCTGTCGTTAGTGATATCCAATGAGGTTGCATAAGGTAAATGGGTTTCAGATTTTTGGATATTGTCCACCATTTCAAACTGTTCTTTGCAGAGATAGATAGGGCTAGTTGTTGATTCTGCCCTTTGTGGATCGAAAATTGTTTCAAGAAGCACCATTGGAGTTCCCTTATGTAAAGCATAGCCCATTGTACCGCATTCATGGTAGATGTCAGTTTCCCTATTATGTGCTGGAAGGCCCAAGCTGAATGCGCTGGGGAAATCCGAATTTTTTGATTGTCTGGGAAATTTCCTTCTTCCTGGCTGGGAGGAGAGATACTGAAAGTTCTAAGGTGTTCAGGACTATTCCCAAGTATTGAATCACCTGAGAAGGAATCAGTTATGATTTCTGTTTGTTTATTACCCATCCATGTTTGGTAAGGCATGCTATGGTTATTTGAATGTTCTCCTGTAAGATTTGATAATCGTGTGATTTTATGAGAATGTCATCTAGATAAGCAAATATTTGAATACCTAGTGTTAGAATAAATATCCTCACTAGTCCCCCGGACTCTGATTGATGCCTGTCAGACTCATTTAGAGACCTTTCAGCGCTGGGAGAAATGGATCACACAACACGCATGGTGTAGTAGAGCCCAGTTTCTCGGTTTATTCACATGTTACATTGGGTTTTCACAAAGAGAAAAAGTGGGCGTGGCCAGACACAGTGTCTGCCGATGACATACTAAAACCTTGGAATGTAGGAGGCAAAAGACCTTGAGATAACGTATTATCTATGGCCATGAGAAATAGCTTGGGCTTGGTACATTTTGAGAAAAACAGACTAAGTAATATGGACACAAAATGGCGTCAAAAAACAAAATGGCTGCTATTAGGCTAAGTGATTATACAGAATATATAAAAACCTAACAGTTCCACCCATTTATAAATGGTTAAGCTTAACACTTTCCGTCCCCGATCCCAAAACTCCCACGTTTCACACTTCACACTGAAGCAACTCTTATTTAAAGAGAAAACATTAACTCTCTATGTGCAGGTCGCCGCCTGCGGGAGTATTATCTTGTAGTCCAACCACAAGTTGCGAGTCCAACCCGCAAATAGGGATCCTATCAATCAAGGGGAAAATATATCTCTTGTACGGCTCCCAGTTACCTCTTCCAAAGAGAAACTAAAAATGCAGATCGCCACCTGCGGGAGTCTACCTTAACTCTCTAGAACACCCAGCACCAAGTTTTTACATTCCACTCAGGGAATAAAACTCTTTCAGAATTTAACACTCCACCCACGAAGCAACTTCCTTAAGAGAACTCGATCACAGGTCCCAGCCTGCGGGCATTCTACTTACAGACATTCTACTTACAGACCCATCTGTAAGACGTGGGCCATGCGTCCGCCCTTCCAGACCCACGTTTTAAAATCTATACCAATGTGCTGATACAAGTTACAGAACAAGCAAGACAGAACCTAAAATTAATAAGTTCAATACTCACTATCCTGTAGGTTGTATCCCCACTTACTGACACCAATTGTTAGAATAAATATCCTCACTAGTCCCCCGGACTCTGATTGATGCCTGTCAGACTCATTTAGAGACCTTTCAGCACTGGGAGAAATGGATCACACAACACGCATGGTGTAGTAGAGCCCAGTTTCTCGGTTTATTCACGTTACATTGGGTTTTCACAAAGAGAAAAAGTGGGCGTGGCCAGACACAGTGTCTGCCGATGACATACTAAAACCTTGGAATGTAGGAGGCAAAAGACCTTGAGATAACGTATTATCTATGGCCATGAGAAACAGCTTGGGCTTGGTACATTTTGAGAAAAACAGACTAAGTAATATGGACACAAAATGGCGTCAAAAAACAAAATGGCTGCTATTAGGCTAAGTGATTATACAGAATATATAAAAACCTAACACCTAGTAGACGAAGATGGGCTATCAGGGGGACTAATATCTTGTGAAGACCCTCGGTGCTGTGGCTAGTCCAAATGGAAGGACTTTGTATTGAAAATGTTGGTTGAAAATTGTAAATCTGAGGAATTTCCAGTGTTCTTGGTATATTGGAACATGAAGATATGCGTCTTTGATGTCCAATCTGGCCAGCCAATCGCCCTTGTTTATTTGTATTGTTACCGATTTCAATGTTTCCATCTTGAATTTCCTCACTTGAATGAAGGAATTCAGAAATTTTAGATTGAGTATCGGTCTGATATCGCCCGAATTTTTGGTTTTTATGAAAATTTCAGAATATATCCCTTTCCTCCTTTGGTGGATTGGGATTTGTTGTTTGTTTGAAGTTCTTTCAGTTTTTTTATCAGAATTGTTTTTGTTTCCATTGATCGCGGAGGTTTTGATCTTATGTATTTGTTCGATGGTGGAGAATAGAGGAACTCTATTGCATAACCCTGATTGATGATTTTCAGGACCCAAGAGTCTGAAGAAGTCCGAGCCCATGTCCCCCCGAAGTGGGAAATCCTTCCCCCTATTGGAAAACAATGGGCTCCCAAATCTTCATAATGGCCGAGATCTGGCCCTGGTACCTCTGCCTCGAAAGGGCTGGTGGTTAGGGTTATTCTTCCATGTTTCTTGGCGGAAAAAAAGGTTTCCCTGGTCTGTATTGTCTTGCTGTTCTTAAACTTGATGATTGAAAGAGAGATGCCGATGCTTGTCTCCTCCTCTGGTAGAGGCAAAGTTTTTGGCGAGTTCCTCTCTATTAGTTCTTCTAGCTTTGAGCCAAAGAGAAGATTTCCTTCAAATGGAATAGACGTCAAGCTCTGTTTGAGTAGTTTGTCGCTTTCCATTGTCTCAACATAATGCCCTTCTGGCTACAATGGAGGCGCTCATTGTTTAGCTGCTAATTTAACAGAATCCATTGATGCCTCGAGTAACTATTGGTATCTTTTATATCCTTGAGCATCTTAGTTAGTTCTTGTCGGGGAACACCTGCCTTGATGCCTCTTCCAGATCTGAGAGCCAGTAGTGGTTAGCCTAGCCAGACGGTAAGGCTATAGGTGGACGAATGACTGCCCCTGCTAGAGAATATTTCTTTAAGCATGGAATCCTCCTTTTTATCCATAGGATCCCTCAGGGCTACTGTATCTTCAGTGGCTAGGATTGTTTTCCTTGCAGTTTTATAATTGCCGTGTCGACTTTTGGTGGTTCATCCCATGTTGCTGTAACAGATTGGTTAAACGGATAAGTCTTGTTAAAGTTGTTAGATACGAAGAATCTTCTATCAGGAGTTGAGTGTTCCTTTTTTATTGTTTCTAAAAATTGGTCATGCGCATGGAAGCATGATGTATTTGTGGTTTCTAATGAACATTCGATCTAATGTGGAAGGTTGTTCTGGTTCTAATCTGCATAATGTTTCCTTCATTCTTGTAATTAGATGAGCTAAAGTTTCCTGGGTCAAGAATTTTGCTGCTTCATTATCTTCTGTAATGAGATCAGCTTCTGATTCCACTACTTCTTCTTGGTCTAGTGGTGTTTCAGGCATTCGTTGTGTTTGATGCGTTGGAATAATAGATGAATTGTTCATAGTGGATACTTTAGAGAGCATGGATTCAGAAAATGCCGCCAGCGAAGAATCCATCATTTGCTTTACTGATCCAAGTATTTGGTCCTGAGATACATTGGATTTGGACCTGAATTTATTGCAATCTGCACATAACTTCTTTTCCGGTAAAGCCGAATTTTCACAGAGGATGCATTCAATCCTTTTCCGTTTGTGGTGGTATTGGTGATCTTCATCATGTCTAGATGAATAGCTGAAAAGAAATTATTTATATCAGTATCCTTATCCACTTGCTCCTCTCTCTCTCTCACTCCCAAAAAGCACCTACCTCCTGGAGCTTGAACTTCTGTGTTCCTTGGAGCTCATAATGGTGCTGAAAAAGAAATTGGTGCCATTTAAACTCAGGTATTCAGTATTGTCACATTTACCTTTGTGCTCCTTACTTACTGCAAGGCAGAGTCTGGAGCTTGATTGGGCACAAGTTCACTGCTGCTGAAGCCACAGGAGCAGCTCTACCACGTATTCCCCCGTTTGGGGAAGGAAGGAGCGGATTTTTAAATTTTCGCGGCACTTTCCCGGCCGCTTATGATGACGTCATCACATCTTACGTTACTTCTAGACCGCTACCTGCTCGTCGCACAAGCACTTAGGAGCAGGGGGGAGGAGAGAGAGAGACTGCTTGTTCCTTGCTGCTGCCCTAGACAGGAAAGAAGAAAGACATGGAGGTGAGGGGGAGGATACCTTTTATAAGCTTTGGGAGGGGTTCCTGTGTCCTGCCCAGCAGGGGGGATTAACCCTTAAGTGACCACTGCCGTGCAGGACCAGGGAAACCCTCCTACCCCCTACAGAAGACTGTAAAAGCAGCCTTTTCAGCAGAGAAAGAATCAGACAAAAGTTTAAAACTGCTGATTCTTTCTCTGCTAAAAAGGCTGCTTTTACAGTTTTCTGTAAGGGGGGGTATTGGTCTGAGGTGCAAGTGGGGGAGGGGCAATGGGGAACCCACATTGGGGCCCATAAGTGGGAGGGGCCACAGGAGGCTGCAAGGGAAAGACCCAAAGGGGCTGCAAGGGAAGAGGTCAGGATGGGTCTGCAAGGGGAGGGGCCACCGGACCCGCGAGTGGACGGGGTCACAGAGCCGATGAGTGGGAGGGGTCACAGGGCCCACGAGTGGATGGGGTCACAGCCAACGAGTGCAAGGGGCCATGAGTGGGAGGGGCTACAGGAGGTTGCAAGGGAAAGGCCCAAGGGGGCAGCAAGGGAGGGGGCCAGGATGGGTCTGCAAGGGGAGGGGCCAATGGACCCACGAGTAGGAGGTGCCACGGAATTCTGCAAGGGAAAGGCCCAAGGGGGCTGCAAGGTAAGGGACCAGGATGGGTCTGCAAGGGGAGGTGCCACACAAGGCTGCAAGGGAAAGGCTCAAGGGGACTGCAAGGGAAGGGGCCACGTGGCCCACAAGTGGGAGGGACCACATGATCCATGAGTGGGTGGGGCCACAGAGCACATGAGTGGGAAGGGCCACAGGAGACTGCAAGGGAAGGGGCCAGGGTAGATCTGAAACAGGAGGGGCCATGGGGGCCCACAAGGAGGAGGAGACACAGGGAAGAGGGGCAGTCACATGGTTTCAGAGCAGGAAGTGCAGGGGATCTGGTGATACTGGTCCCATATCACACATATAAATGTAAATATCTTCAAAACTATGTAAAATAAATAATGAAAGTAAATTGCTAAAAATTCTCAGAAAAGCAATTGTCAATTTACCTAAAGTCATTTTTGGACCACAGTTACCCTTTAAGAGCTATATGTAGCATTTTGCAAGCACCAAGAGCTTGGTAGCTAGTTACAAAAACAGCTCTTACTCACTGGTCATAGAGCTACGCATCTACCCTGGACCATGACTCCCTCCGCCTCTGCCTCTCTCTACGAGCTGTGACAGTGCAGCAGGGTTGCCAACCTAATTTTAAAAAAATTATGGACAAGAGGGCAAAAATTCCTGGACATCCAAGATTTTTCACAGACGGGGTGGAGTTAGTAGCGTACCTAAGCCACTCCCCCTTTTGATGATTATTCTAGAGAAAACCGACTGTTAAGGGTGGAGTTAGTACTTAGTACTATTGCATACCTAAGCCACTCCCCCTTTTGATGATTATTCTACAGAAAACAGACTGTTAATGGGTATCTAATTCTATACTGTTTTTGAACTGCCCATTACAAGAAACTGTAATTCTTCCCAAATCTATCCCCTATTTCTTTACATACACATCTTACATTTCATGATTTCAGCTGTCAATTAAGTGCCTTATTTTTATAAACTCTTCTGCTATTTGCAATTTTGTTGTCTAACAAACAATGGACTGGTGTACTGGAGAGCTGGCAGTAATGCTCGTTTATGAACTGAAGGCTGGGGCCGCTGCTGGGCTGGCTGTAGTGTAATGCTGGTGTGTGAACTGGAAGGCTGGGCTGGCTGTAATGCTGGTGTGTGAACTGGAAGGCTGGCTGGCCTGTTATGGATGGTGGTGGTGTTGTGACTGGAAGGCTGGCTGGCTGTAATGCTGGACTGGTGTGTGAACTGGAAGGCTGGCTGGCTGTAATGCTGGACTGGTGTGTGAACTGGAAGGCTGGCTGGCTGTAATGCTGGGCTGGTGTGAACTGGAGGCTGGCTGGCTGTAATGCTGATGGGAGTGTGAACTGGAAGGCTGGCTGGCTGTAATGCTGGACTGGTGTGTGAACTGGAAGGCTGGCTGGCTGTAATGCTGGACTGGTGTGTGAACTGGAAGGCTGGCTGGCTGTAATGCTGGACTGGTGTGTGAACTGGAAGGCTGGCTGTAATGCTGGACTGGTGTGTGAACTGAAAGGCTGGCTGTAATGCTGGACTGGTGTCACCAGACCCAGTACAGTAACAGTAGTAAGTAGCACTCACCTAAGTTAAAGTAAGTTGTCTCTCAGCTCTCTCAGGCAGGCTCAGGCACTTAGGCAGCGCTGGCGTGCTGCGGCAGCCTCAGACTCAGGGCCCAGGGCAGGGGGGGTCAGCTAGCACAAGCAACTGCAGTCTGCCTTACTAGTGGTGTAGGGTCAGTGGAGTGGACGGTGAGAGTCAGTTCAGTGTCTCTGCAGTCAGCAGGCTTCCGATGAATGCGATCCAATGGCTTTGCTTGCTTCAGGAATCAGGACCGGCCAGGTCAGAAGTAAGGACTCGACTCAGGAGGAAGTCAGGAATCAGGGACAGGACTCCGAGGTGCTGGCACTGCTGGGGTGATGGATGGGGGTTGGGGCCTGGGAGGACGGTGTCTGACTCTGTACATACTACTCTCCGAGCGAGCGACGTCACGTGCGTGACAGATGGCGGGCTGCGCAGGCTCAGCTCTCAGGGCTGTTACTTAAACTTTCCCTCCGCTCCTCCTCCTAATTGATTTTTCAGCTCCCGCCTCCCGGGCGGGACTCGGGAGGAAGGCGGGCGCAATAGGCTAGGCATAGGCAGAGCCGTGGGTCACACACTGGACTGGAGCTGGGTGGGAGAAGGAGGAGGAGCAAAACGGCACGCCGCGATGACGCAGTAGACGTGATGACGTCAGCACGCAGTGCAGCGTGTGACATAATACGCAGTGCGCTTCCGGGTGAGCAAAATTTAACAATTTTTTACGGACAAACTATGCTATTTACCGACTTCACGGACAGACCTTATTTTTCTGTATTTTTCACGGACTGTCCGTGAAATCACGGATGGTTGGCAACCCTGCGTCACGTGCGTGACGGAGGGCGGGCTGCGCGGGCTCAGCTCTCAGGGCTGTTACTTAAACTTTCCCCTCTGCTCCTCCTCCTAATTAATTTTTCAGCTCCTGCCTCCCGGGCGGGACTCGGGAGGGAGGTGGGTGCAATAGGCTAGGCATAGGCAGAGCCGCGGGTCACACACTGGACTGGAGCTGGGTGGGAGGAGACGGAGGAGGAGCAAAACAGCACGCCGCGATGACGCGGTAGACGTGATGACGTCAGCACGCAGTGCAGCGTGTGACGTAATACACAGTGCGCTTCCGGGTGAGCAAAATTTAACTATTTTTTACGGACAAACTATGCTATTTACGGACTTCACGGACAGACCTTATTTTTCTGTATTTTTCACGGACTGTCCGTGAAATCACGGACGGTTGGCAACCCTGCAGTGCAGCAGCCAGCAGGTTCAGCTTAAGACTTAAAATAAAACTGTAGGCACATAGTTACCAACCTTTTTAAAAAGGCATGTCCACCCTTCTGATGAACTTTTAAGATAATATACTGCTCCCTCCCCCAGCCCCAACCGCATTACTATTATTCACAGAAAGTGCCCATGCCTCTATTCCTCGCCGCACTGCCTGGCCCTCTGCATGTACGGAAATGCAAGCAGGGGGCGGGATCGGCATCCTGCTTCTCTGCCTCTCAGCCAATCACGGACGCGGCTGGTGGGAGTTCAGACCGGCAAAGGAGAGAAGTAAAGATCGGGGCACTTTCTGTGAATAATAATAATGCGGTAAGGGCTGGGGGAGGGAGCAGTACATTATCTCAAACGGGTTTGGAGCTAGGGGAAGGGAGACAAAATCGGGAGGGAGAGGGAGGGAGAATGGCTGCAGTGTGCATGCCAAATTTCTCCCGGAGGGGAGACGGGCGGCAGAGTCCTATATGGACTCTGCAGTACACCTGCTGGCCAGTTTTTGGGACATTGGAGGGACATTACAGGAGAACCATTTGTGAGGTAAGGATTTTTACACACTACATAGTGGGGCCAGTGGTGGGTTAATTTATAGTTTGGGGGGGGTGGACATGCCCTTTAAACAACTTATAGGGATACAAAATTGTGGAAAGTATTTAGAAGCCGTGAGTGTCGCGCTGGCAGGTAAGTTTAACCCTGAATAAACTATCCTACTTCCCTGTGAATTATAGATCCAGCTGGAAGCAACTTAAAATGGTTAGTTTTTTGAGTTTAGTGTCCCTTAAAGTCCCAGATACTAAAGCCATCAGTTATATCCTATTCTGTATCTCTACACTTGGGAGGGGCCCAAGTGGGATGGACCCTGGGGGCCCTGAGTGGGAGTGTGCGGAGCCACAGAGTCCGTGAGTGGGAGGGGCCACAGGGGGCTGCAAGGGGAGGGGACACAGGGCCCACGATTGGAAAGAGCCAGCAAGTGGGAGGCATTAAAAAAAGCAGTGCTGTGGGCTGTGCTGTTCTCCCCACCCCCCTCCTTCCCTTCAGTCATGCACTGAGCATGTGCCAACCGCAGATTAGAGGAGGAAACAGTATTTCTGACCACAGATTCAGTACCTCCCACCCCCTAACTTTCTGATGGCTCGTTTTAAAGGTATGAACCTGGCCTTTCAGTTAAAATAAACTTGTTTGGAGACCACAGTTCCCCTTTAAGGGTTAAACTCCCATGTGTTTTTTTTTACTGTATATACTTTAATATAAACTGACCCAAGTATAAACCGAGGTACCTATTTTTACCTGAAAAAAGGAGTAAAAGTGATTGACTCAAATACAAACCAAGGGTAGAAATTATGACCACTACTGCTTTCAGATTCTATATTGTTTTGAGGCTTTAGTTGCCCTTTAAATCAACAGCAGAATTTCCAGACAGTAGTCCCATACAGTAATAGCCAAATCCAGTATGGCTATTACTGTATTGGACTACTGTATAGGAATTTTGCTGTCCATTTAAAGGGCAACTAAAGCCTCAAAACAATAAAGAATCAAAAGGCAATCTTTTTAACAATAGATACTATCCTCCTGATTCTGTATTGTTTTGAGGCATTAGTTGAACTTTAAATGGACAGTAATCCCATAGAGTAACCCCCAATTCCTTGGGACTCCAGATGTTTGCAAACTACAACTCAAACTACAACTAAAGCATGGTTTGGGGTATGCAAGTTGGCATCAAAGTCTGCAAAATAGCCATTTCTGCACATTTGAATAAGAAACTGGTGTTTTGCAAAAGGTAAACCAGTTTGGGTCCTGCATCGGGTCGGGTACCCGCCGGTTACTGGCTTTCTTGGTCACGTTCAGGCATTGAGTTTAAATCTGATGGCAGTTGGTTTCGGGAAGCAGAATTAGTTTGTAAATAGAAAAAACTTTTGTCACCAATCCAAGTCAATGTGCAGTGTGAATGGCCCCTCACACTAAATCACACTATTGCATATAAAGGGCAATGTTCTAAATGCAAAAGTTGTTTGAACTGCATCTCCTATGGAATCACATTCCCAACATGTCACCAAAATGAATGGGATGTTGCAGGAACATCGGAAGGTTAGTTCCTAGAAAAGCACCAGATAGATATTAGATTAGACCAACAAATGTCTAATCTATTTAATGTCTGCCTAGTGTGTTACTGTGATTTTGGCTGGGTACATATAGAGTTATAGATCATCAACAGGTAAGTTGCAAATTTGAAGGGCGTTCAGCTCTTTACAATTCAGTACTGTGGCACCTTTTTTTTAAAACATCGTACTTTATTATGAACACATTTAAAAACAACACATCTGATGCGTTTCGAGAGCTTCTCCCTCTCTTAAGGCTAGGCCACACTCGCGTTTTTCTTGCGTTTGAGCATGCGATTGTGCTTGCGTTTTTTTCAGAAAACGTGGCACCGCACCAAAAATGTGCGTTTTCAGGTGCGTTGCGATTGCGATTTGCATTCCGTTTTTTTCATCGCAATCACATGCGTTTTCCTATCCCTAATGAAAAAACACATTCGCAAATGCAACTAAATCGCATGCAATTCTGTGTGCGATTGCGTTTGTGGCGCAGTGTGGCCGTGCCCTTACTCATAGGCTACTACAAACAGTGTCTCCATTGCTCTAAATAGATTAATTGCTCCTACATAGTGATGCTAGCACATTACATAAGTCTTGTCTGGTTACCCCTTCTTAACCAAGATAACTTATGTCAAAAACAGAGTTTAAACCTTTTTGGGTTTTTATTTGTGATGTCTCTCACAGGTTTCCTGCTGTTTGAGTTGTCTTTTGGTACTGCCTACATGTTGTATGTTGCATCTCATGCATGTGAGCAGATACACCATGTGTCATACTACAATTCACACCTGTGGGTACCCATCGTTTTAAACCCCTTATATCACTAGGGGACAATGTGTCCTTGAGGGACTGAGCCCTCAAGGACATCATCAACAGCTCTAATGTCATTGGGATCTTATACAGGATGTCACTGTAGATAGGAATACATGCAGCTATGTTCTACTATAACTCTCATAGTGCCTGGGTAGGTTTTGCAGAAATCACTGGGTAAAAGACAGACAGTTAATGCTGGAGGGAGTTGAATGGAAGGGATTAAAGTTCTGTGACCTCTATTTTAGTAGAGGTCGGAACCAGTAAAAACCTACCATTAAACAAAGTAACAATTTTTGCCTGCACCTTCAGTTACATTCTATTGCACTGAGCTTTAGAGATGTTCGAAACTGTTGAGTTTCATACCGTTTTAAAATTTTCCAGAAAATTAGAAGATTCGAAAATGGACCCATAGAAGTCTATGGGAGAAAAGAATTTGAAAGTTTCTGTCCATTTTTAGGGACAAATAGTAATAGTAGGTTACTGTAAATGACACAGAGACCAGGGGAATGGTCTGGGGAACCCATAAATATAACCAAAACTTATTTTAAAACTATCTTCCCTCACGATTGTGCTGTTTTCGAGCTTCCGTGTTTCATTTAGAGGGTTACCAAAATCGATCATTACTTTTGAGGATTCGATTTTCTATAATCATCTACTTTTGATAATCGTCTATTTTCAATTTTCGATAATCGTCTACTTTCGATTTTCGATAATCGTCTTCTTTCGATTTTCGATAATCATCTTCTTTCGATTTTCGATAATCGTCTACTTTCAATTTTTGATAAAAATCGAAAATTTTAAAAATCTGTGTTCCGTGAAATCCACAACAGCAGGGTGCAGACCGGGGATGCTAGGAGTTGTAGTTCAATTTACTCCCATATAGGGTGAGGATTTTAATCCTTATTTTACAAGATGGCATTAAATTCTGAACCGGTTAATGGGGTCTGATTGGTGCTCAGTAATGTGAGAGACAGATGGACAGATATCAATGGACTTTCCTTCCATAATGTCCGGATTGTAGGTATTAATATATCTAGATATATCTATAGAAATCATAGCACAAGGACAAGTTACACCAATACCGAATTAATGGGGCCAGACTGAATTGGGATTCTAATGCGGAAAAGGAATTGGTGATTTGCAAAGGTTAAATCTCTATGTACAGGCTGGAGTGAAATATATTATATACCAGGGGTCTGTATCTCCAGACTGAAGTTGGGTTTCTTATTCAGTTGGTTTCCTATTCACAGGCTGAACAGTTAAAAAACCTTTATTTAACACATCAGGGTTATAATAAAATCACTTAAAAAGAACCTAGTAGCCTAAACCTGAATAATAAATACATACATCACATGTTGGAGCATGGATCATGGAGGTATAAGCAGATACAGTGCATTTAATAGATAAAGTGCATAGCTACCAACTCCTTCATAGGTAAAGTCAGTCAAGACGTCTGGTATAGGTTACTTTAGGGCCGCGAGCAGACGCGTTTCGCCCCCACTACTTATGGAGGCTTCTTCATGTGCCCACAAGATGCAGCTCTCTGCGGCCGCCAGGGGCACATCCTGCGCTAGCGACTTCAACCAAGCCAATGCTGCTAGCGTCTTGATCCAACATCTTCTTTCTTCACAACCAGCAACACCAACTCCACTGAAGTCTTTGATGCCAACTTTGTAGGCTTTGTCTCACAATTCTACGGTGGGTGATATATACTTAAGTAAAGAGTGGTGTAAGGAAGAAGGGTTTGGGTTTATTGAGAACTGGGCAGACTTTGCTGTCGGCTACAGGCTCTTTAGTAGGGATGGGTTGCACCTCACTGATGGTGGTGCAGCTGTTTTAGGGGAGAAGATGGCTAGAGGGTTGGAGGAGATTTTAAACTAGGTTTGGGGGGGAGGGTATTAGCAGTCTCTCTGGGATAGATTGTCCAGGAGGAAAGCAGGGTGTAGATAGGCCAGTGGTGGGTGGAAAGGGGGGTGGGGCTAGCATAGGGGATAGGGAGGAATGTGTATCAAAGTGTACGAATAAATTACAGGATCATAATCTAAAATGTATGTTTGCAAATGCGAGAAGCCTGGCTGACAAAATGGGTGAATTGGAAATGATGGCATTGAATGAAAAGTATGATGTAATAGGTATAGCAGAAACGTGGTTGAACAGTTCTCACGACTGGGCTGTAAATATAGAAGGATATGCCTTGTTTAGGCAGGACAGAAAAAAAAGGAAAGGGGGAGGAGTATGTGTTTATGTTAAAAAAGAATTGAAGCCAAATTTAAAAGAAGAGATAACTGGTGATATGGATGATAAAGTGGAGGCAATATGGGTGGAATTAGGCAACAGGAAAGGGGGTAATGTCATTGTTGGTGTCTGCTATAAGCCGCCAAATGCTAGCAGAGAGGAGGTGAGTCAACTTCATATGCAGTTGGCAAGGGCTGCAAGTTTGGAGAGTGTGCTCATTATGGGGGACTTTAATTACCCTGACATTGATTGGTGTAGTGGAACTGCCATCACAGAAAAAGGTGATGAGTTCCTGAATTTACTGCAGGATAATTTTCCTACTAATTTTTCCTACTAGAAAAGGAGCTCTGTTGGATCTGGTAATATCTAACATTGTGGAGCGCATTATAGATATAAAGGTAACTGGAGGCTTAGGGAATAGTGACCATGAAAACGTGTCGTTTGGACTTTGTTATCGAAAGGGAAAGTGCGCTGGGTTAACAAAGACTTTTAATTTTGGGAAGGCAAATTTTCCCAGGTTAAAAGTAGCTCTTCAGAATGTCAACTGGGATAATGTATTATCATGTAAAGGTACTGAACAGAAGTGGACTGTGTTCAAGGGGATTTTAAGCCAGTTCACATCTAAATTTATACCCTTGGGAAATAAATGTAAAAAAAATAAATCCGCGCCCATGTGGCTGAATTCTGATGTAAAGAGGCAAATGGTAAGGAAGAAAAAGGCATTTAAAACCTTTATGGCAGAGGAAACAGAAAGGGCCTTTTTAGGGATTATAAAAACTGTAACAAGGAGTGTAAGAAAGCAATCAAACTAGCTAAAACTAATAATGAAGTTAGGATAGCTGAACAAAGCATCACTAAGCCTAAAATTTTTTTTTGAGTATATTACGCCATGGACTTGATGGACGAATGTCTTTATTCAACCTTAATTACTATGTTACTATGTTACTATGTTACTATTAATTGTAAGAAGATGAGGACTGAGAATGTGGCACCATTAATTAATGGGGATAAGTTACTTTTTTTCCCTCTGTATACACAATAGAAGATCCAAGTACAGATATCATAGAGTATAGTAGCAATAATGGTATAAAAGATTTAAGTTCACTTTGGTTAAATGAGGATATGGTACAGTAAGAACTAAATAAGGTTAATATTAATAAATCTCCTGGACCGGATAAAATACATCCTCGGGTACTTAGGGAGCTAAGTTCAATTTTATCTATGCCATTGTTTCTTATTTTTGCAGATTCCCTCATGTCCGGAGGTGTAAACAGGACATGTAAACTCGGGCAAATCATTTTTAACTAATCACACAGTAATTAGAATTAATTACCACCATTCTTAAACCTGCTTTTTTTCTTCTCTGGCCTTCCTATCCCTTGTATTTTAGCTCTAGGAGTTTTACTTTTTAAAGAGGACGGGACACAGCTAGTCAGTAAAGAACTGTCAATCACTCAGCCCCTCCCCCTGGCACACTACATGTAGACACTATCCATTCTATAAAAGTGTAGCTTATTTCTGTCACTGCATGGCTAATTGATTCTCCATTAAAGGGCATCTATAGTGAAAAAAACACATTGCCCCTTTGCAAAGTTAAATTCATGTACTCTGTGCTGCCTTAATCCTATCTCTGTCAGTGACTTTATTTAAACATGGTGTCAGATCTCTGTGCAGCACTCCCCGCTTCCCCCTCCCCTCTGTTACCTCCTCCGTGTCCCAACTCCGGCTAACCGACAAGCTTATCATGTGCAGTAGGAGTTAAAAGTTCAACATCCTGAAAAACACACCCACGCACAGTGGCCAATAGAAAGCAAGCTGTCCTGGAGACATGGAAGAAGGAGAACAGTACAGTTTACGATCTCTCACTTTGTGACCCATCATCAATCAGTGAAAGCTATTAAGAAGGGGGGTCAAGTGCAGCCTTATATCTACCATCAAAGCTACCTCTCTCCCCCTGCTAATGCTCTTATCTCTATGTCTATTACAGAGCAGGGAGGGGGGATCACGCCACAGGGATTTGATTGACAGTCCAAGTAGGAGTAGTGGAATGCAACCACGTATAGTTCTAACTGGTGTATCTCAGGACAGAGAGGGAATCTGAAAAAAGTGAAGACACTCTGGGGGTTGTGGGGAATTATAGAGCACATGGAAAGAAAGGAAAAAAGTTCATTTTCCCACTGTAGATGCCCTTTAAGATCAGGAAAAGGAGTAAGCATTATTGATGGCTCTGTGCTCTTTCTGTGCAGATAAACCCATTCCTGCAGTTAGCTGCTGTCTGTGTTACCTAAGTCCCAATGTAGCAGTGTACCTAAAGAAATCATTTACAAAGTCCCCCCACTACACACACACACCTTCAAAGTCCTACAGCTAAAAGAAAATCTTACTTTATTCAAGCAGTGATTACAGCTCACAGTGTTGCTTACCTTCCCATAGCAAGGCAGTTTTACTTTCACTATAACACAAAATAACTGGGTGAATGCTATTGGCTGTAGTGAGGCACAGATCATCTTAACTGCACATGCTCCACACTCCATTTATGCCTCAGTTTTGGGAGGGGGTGGATACATAGAGAGGAAACCTGCATACTAACTAGGAGTGAGCTGAACAGGACATGAGGAGATCTAGTGACAGTGAGCACCGAGAGCAAAAAAGGATCAAGTTCCTGACAGCCCTTAAAATATAGAAAAGGACAACAGCAAGTCATTTTTTTCAGTTTAGTGTCCTTTTAATTTTGACACAATTGTAAAATACCAGTATTGTAAAATAATGATTAAGATAATGGCCAATACTGTGCTTTTATAAATAAGCCCCAAGGAACAAAGTTGTTGGGAAGTAATTTAATGATGGAAGATTTCTCATAAATGATCAAATATTTATACATTCACCAAGAGCTTATGCTTTTATCCCTGATTGCTCACCTACAATCAATATAAATAGCCTACTACAGTTTTAAGTACGGAGAATAGACCTGTTTTCACTATTTGAACACAAGCTACTAGCCACACGGTGGTGCAGTTGACTTAACTAATAATTTCTGTGGCTGGTGTCGGTTAAATGGCCAAAGGCTGGAATCCTTTGGTCTGGAATCAACAGCTGAACACAGCTGTTTTCAATCTAACAGAAATACGTGCAATGCTTTATGGGCTTAAAGGAAAACATAAAGGGAATGTACAGGGTAAATAAACCTTCAGTCCTGACTGAATGACAGGCTAGGCGAGATTCACATCCAGCCTGTCTCGCAGTAGCAGTGGATTGAACGAGATTATAGTGGAGAAGCCAAGGGCAGCAAGTATAAAAGGAAAGCTAAGCTTTGTCAATGGCTTAGAAAAACAAGAGTAACAAAGTGTGATATATAGGTATAGCCAGAGCAGGATTATCCACAAGGCAACTCTAGACCCCTGCCTAGGGCCCAGGAAACTTCTAGGGGCCCAGCTTCAGAAGCAGAATTGGATGGGGGTGTGGCCAATTGGTTTAAATTGGCTAAGGGCTGTTGGCTCTTTGGTTTTGAACCTCATATAAGTCAGTTCATTTGAGCGATTTAGCTCAAACGATTTTCTTTCAAAGGGATTTTCTGTTTTAAATGGGTTTGTCTGAATTTAAGGGGTGTGCGTTAAGAAACAAAAGCGTTTATTAACTGTGGTTTGCAGCCTAGTAAACGTACTAACCTAGAACTATTTATTTCTAGGAGTGTGCCTGTGTAAGTAATTAATCACTGGTGTGGGGTTTTTTTTTGTTTTTTTTTACTACTTACTACTTGAATAAGGTAGTAGGAATCGTTTAAGTAAACTTAAAGCACTAGGGGCCCTATTTATAAAAAATCGTTATCGTTATCGTAA
Organism: Hymenochirus boettgeri; assembly: GCA_019447015.1. NCBI lineage: Eukaryota > Metazoa > Chordata > Amphibia > Anura > Pipidae > Hymenochirus > Hymenochirus boettgeri. Next base: position 264,162,865 of record CM033469.1, read on the forward strand.
AATACCGACCGTTATCGTAAAATAACGACCGGGGTTTTACCGATAACGACCGTTATTTACCGATAACGGTCGTTATTTACCGATAACGGTCGTTATTTACCGATAACGACCGTTATCGGTAAATAACGGTCGTTATCGGTAAATAACGCCCGTTATCGTTAAACACCGGTCGTTATCGGTAAAGACCGTTATTTACCGATAACGACCGGTATTTAACGATATCGGTAAATAACGGTCGTTATCGGTAAAAACCCGGTCGTTATTTTACGATAACGATCGGTATTTTACGATAACGATACCGATCTTTTATAAATAGGGCCCTAGGTTACTAAAATAAACACTGGTGTTTAAACAGCACTGTTACCTGTAGGGTGGGGGCAGGTAAGAGACAAAAGAAAGGCATTTTTTTTTCTTTTCTCTCTGATTGGATGGGAGTGTAGCTAAATGGTTTAAATTGGCTAAGGGCTGTTGGCTATTTGGTTTTGAATCTCATATAAGTCAGTTCATTTGAGTGATTTAGCTCGAGCAATTTTATTTCAAAGGGATTTTCAGTTTTAAAGGGGTTTGTCTGTATGTAAGGGGTGTGCGTTAAGAAACAAAAGCGTTAAGAACAAGTAACATAGTAACATAGTAATTAAGGTTGAATAAAGACATACGTCCATCAAGTCCAACCTATTCACTTAAAAAGGGGGAAAAAATTCCTTCCTGACTCCAAACGGCAATCGGAAAGTATCCCTGGATCAACCAGATCTATATGCATTAATACCAGTAATTCTCAATATTTTTTAGTTTTAGAAACTTATCCAGGCCTTTTTTAAAGTTATTCAATGAACTTGCCATTACCACATCTGCTGGAAGACAGTTCCACAGTTTCACTGTTCTCACTGTAAAGAAACCTCTCCTAACCTGAAGATGAAACTTCTTTTCTTCCAACCTTAAAGGATGTCCACGTGTCCTCTGATATGACCTATTAGTGAACAATGCACCAGAGAGCTCATTGTATGGGCCATTAATATATTTGTACAAGGTTATCATGTCCCCACGCAACCGCCGCTTCTCCAATGTAAACAGCCCAATGTAAACTTGTCTAATCTGCATATTCAAGCCCCTCCATTCCCCTTATTAATTTAGTTGCCCTTCTCTGAACTGCCTCAATTTCCAAGATGTCCCTTTTGTATATGGGATTCCAAAACTGCAAGTAAGGGTTTAAGAACAACATTGCTGTTTCCCTGATGTGTGTAGCTGATTCTCTTGTGTGTATTGCTGTTGCTGTGTATTGCTGTTTAGTATGGACAGTTTTGTTGGGGGCAGATAAGGTGGTAAAGGAAGATAGATTTGTAAGGGTCACCAAGGGAACTAGGGGACGGAAGGATAGGGGCGCTTCTTCCCAGTTTTTCGATCCCAACAGATTTGCCATTTTAGGCGAAGATGTGGAGGATGATGGCTCGGAAGCAGCATATATGGAGCGGGCCTTTCCCTTGAGCACCCAGGGGACGGCCATCTCCAATACAAGGGAGGGAGAACTGGGGGCTAGGAAGGATAGGCAGGTGGTAGTGGACTCCATTATTAGAAGGGTAGATAGGGTAATCTGTCGCCAGACCCTGCATGCCAAACAGTGTGTGTCGGCTGCGGTGCTAGGGTTCAACATGTGGTGGATCGTGCAGACAGATTATTGGGTGAGGCTGGGAGTGACCCGGCGTTCTTGGTTCACATTGGTGCCAATGACAAGGTTAGAGGTGGAGGTGAGGTCCTTAAAAATGATTTCTGATAATTAGGGGCCAAGTTAAAAGCAAGGACCTCAAGGGTAGTGATTTCAGAAATACTACCGCAGCCACATGCTAAGCTAGGCAGGCAAGGAGAGCTCAGGAGTATAAATACGTGGCTAAGAAGGTGGTGTAAGAAGATGGGGTTTGGGTTTTTAGAGAACTGGCTGACTTTTCTGTTGGTACAGGCTCTTTAGTAGAGACGGATGCACTCAATGGTGATGGTGCAGCTGTTTTGGGGGAGAAGATGGCTAGGGGGTTGGAGGAGATTTTAAACTAGGTATGGGGGGGAGGGTACGTTGAACTACACAGGGGTAGATAGAGAAGTTAAGGATCAGGGGGCTATTTCACAACGGAGGACGGAGAAGGGGGGGGAGCATAGAGTATAAGGAGGCATGTACGACCATGTATGGAAGTAAATCAATGATAATCTAAAATGGATGTTTACAAATGCAAGAAGTCTGGCTCGAAAACCCGGGGAACTTGAAATAATAGCTTTAAAGGAAAGGTATATATGGTGATTGGTATAGCAGAATCATGGCTAAATGATTTACACGACCGGACAGTAAATATTGAAGGATACTCCTTATTTAGACATGACAGAGTTAATAAGAAGGAGGGGAGGTATGTATGTATGTTAAACAGGAACTGGAGCCAAATAAAAGATGGTAAACGATACGGCAGAAACAATATGGGTGGAACTGTTACAGGAAGCAAGTAGGTAAATTAATTTGTGAGTATGTTATAGCCACCAAATGCCGGGGAGGAGGTGGAAATGAATCTCCATATGCAGTTGGCGAAGGCTGCTGGTATGGGGCATGTTTTGGTTATGGGGGATTTAACTACCCCGACATAGATTGGAGTAAGGGAACTGCCAGCACCTCAAAAGGGATAAAGTTCTTAAATTTCCTATGTGAGCATTTTCTTTTACAGATGGTAGAAGTTCCTACTAGCAGAATGCGTTGTTGGATCTGGTGATATTAATAACCCTGAGCTTATTTGGAGATGGAGGTTATAGGATGCTTAGGGAATAGTGACCATAATATGTGTCATTTTATATAGGTTGCAAAAAACTAAAGTGCACTGGGTTAAAAAAACTTTTAACTTTAGGAAAGCTAATTTTATGCTGTTAAAGGAATCACTCCTGCTCATAGACTTGGGGGAAATTTTCTAGGTAAAGATAATGAGCAGATGTGGACCACTTTTAAAGGGATATTAAACTATTAGATTTCTAAATCTGTACCTTTAGGGAACAAGTGTAAAAAAATTAGGTCCACTCCTGCATGGCATAATGCTCAGGTAAAAGGGAAATGGAAAAAAAATAAAAAGGCTTTTAAAATTTTGAAAACAGAGGTTACAGAACAGGCTTACAGGGAGTACAAAAGCTGTAATAAAGAGTGCAAGACAGCCATTAAACTAGCTAAAAGAAAATGAAATACGGATTGCCGAAACAAAGCAAGTCCAACCCCAAAATGTTTTAAGTATATAAATGGTAAAAAGATGAGGACTGAGAATGTGGGACCATTAAATAATGGGGCTGATGTGTTGTAGAGGATGCCGAAATGGCAATCTGCTAAACCTGTTTTTACATCGGTTTTTACTGTTGAGAATCTTGTCCTTACAGCAGGGATTGTAATAATATGCAGGGAAGAAATTAAGAGTTTCACATTGGCTAACAGTGGAGTGGTACGGAAACAATTAGACAGTTAATATCAATAAAGCCCCAGGACCAGATGGACTGCATCCTCGGATTTTTAAAGAGCTTAGTTCAGTTCTATCTAGACACTGTTCTCATCTTTTCAGATTCGCTTTGGTCTGGGGATGTGCGCTGGATTGGAAAAAAGCCAATGTAATACCAAATTCAAAAAAGGTAGTTGTTCACAGTCTGGTAACTATAGACCTGTAAGCCTAAATCAGTGGTAGGGAAGGTGCTGGAAACTTTGTTACGGTATTATAGCCTTGACTTTATCTCCAGAGCTCATCTTATTAGTAGTAGTCAGCATGGATTTAGGAGAAATAGATCATGCCAATTTAATTGTTTTTTATGAAGAAGCAAGTAAGAAGTTAGATTCAGGCACAGCAGTGGATGTGGTATACTTGGATTTTGCGAAATCTTTTGATACTGTTCCACATAGGTGACTAATGTATAAACTGAGGACTGTTGGCCTTGAATAAAACATTTGTTAATGGATAGAGAACTGGTTATTGGATCGCAAACAGAGAGTGGTGGTTAATGGAGCTACATCTATGTGGGCTAAAGTTCTAAGTGGAGTGCCTCAGGGTTCTGTATTGGGGACGCTTCTGTTTAATCTGGTTATAAATGACTTAGAAGGGGGCATTGAGAGCAAGGTCTCAGTGTTTGCTGATGACACTAAACTATGCAGAGTTTTGGAAACTTCAAATGATGTGCAAGTGCTGCAAGCAGACCTAGATAGATTATCAAAATGGGCAGCAGAATGGCAGATGAGATTCAATGTTGATAAATGTAAGGTAATGCATTTAGGATTTAATAACCCCTGTACCGCCTACACCATAAATAACTTTGTGTTGAGTGTGTCTGTAATGGAAAAAGATTTAGGGGTTCTGGTAGATAACAGACTTAGCTATAGCAAACAATGCCAGGTAGCAACGGCTAGAGCTAGCAAGATATTGTCTTGTATAAAGAGGGGAATAAATTCAAGAGAGAAAAATATTATTCTCCCTCTTTACAAGGCACTGGTAATATGGAATATGCGGCGCCATTTTGGAATCCCATACACAAAAGGGACATCTTAGAAATTGAAGCAGTTCAGAGAAGGGCAACTAAATTAATAAGGGGAATGGAGGGGCTTGAATATGCAGGCAGATTAGACAAGTTAGGGCTGTTTACATTGGAGAAGCGACGTTTGTGTGGGGATATGACAACCGTAACAATATATTAATGGGCCATACAATAAACTCTCTGGTGCATTGTTTACTAATAGATATATCAGAGGACTCGGACATCTTTATGGTTGGAAGAAAAGAAGTTTCATCTTCAGGTTAGGAGAGGTTTCTTTACAGTGAGAACGGTGAAACTGTGGAACTGTCTTCCAGCAGATGTGGTAATAGTAAGTTCATAGAATAGCTTTAACCCTTTCCCTGCCACAGATCGTATATTCACGATCTGTGCAGAGAATGCTTTAACTGCCACAGATCGTGAATATACGATCTGTGGCTTCCTTCACCTAAAAAAAAATTGGCCCCCGCTAGGGCGATCGGGGGGCAGCATTCAACTGCCCCCCTAGCCCCCTCGATCCCCCTTGGTTGCGTCCAAATCGAGGGGGGGGATCGGGAGTTATGGTAACTTTTTGCCGTGACCGTATAGGGAGATGGCTGGTCCCAGTGGAGCTTGTCGGATCCGGAAAGGAAGACCCGGTGACTTCGCGAGACTTCCTCCCCACCGGGGTCTTCCTTGAAAGTGGTAAGAGGTGCGCCCTGGTGGTCTAGTGGAGGTACTGCGCGTGATCTCCATTTAGATCATGCTGCAGTACCTGTATAGTAAAAGCTGTCAAGCTAAGCTGACAGCTTTTACTATACATTTGTGAATGGAACTCAAAGTTCCATTCACAATAGGATTTTTTCTAAGTCTTTGCTACTTAGCGAAGACTTAGAAAAAAAATGGGGACAGAGATCAAAAATTTGGTGATCACTTCTGATCAACAAATTATTGATCTTTGCAATGAATGAAAATCACTTCCTGGAAAATGATTTCCGGGAAGGTGATTTCCGATCGGATTTCGAATTGGAAAACGGGCATTTATGCCATATTCCAAGTTCGGTATCATTCCCTAAGATGATTTGATGATCATCTTGGGAATGATCCCCAAAAAAAGGGGGAAATGCACACAAATAAATCTTAAAGTGATACACACACCTTTTTTTTTTTTTTTACCCTAAAAAACTAAATTAGCAAAAAACGTTGTCTTCTCCAAGCTTCCAATGTCCCCGGTGATATCGGTTAAAGGAAACGCGGATCATATTATTGTTGGATTTCAAGGGAAACTAAGCTATTTTATAGAGGAAATTTTGCAGAGGTACAAAAAAAGACCATATTGATTTTTTAGGATCAGTAAAGTGTGCAAAAACTGTGTGACTCTCCGTACTAACTGGTTTTCACTAAAAGGGGGAGTGGGGTAGGGGGGGGGGGTGGGTTGTGGCATTTTTAATTTTTCTTGTAATTGCAATTGCGCATGGATCCCATTTGAGTAGTTGGGGCCCCGTCTCTGTTTGCACCCAACTTATGGCATACCGTTTGATTCAGGACATGTGGGAGATTGCCGTTTAGTGGGTTTTTTACTTGTCGAGTGGGTTTAGGTAGGATTTCAACCATTGAGTCCTCTTATTTTATTTTTTCACAAAATCTCCTAAAAGCACGAAGTTCTATGGATAACAGCGCTGGAATTCTTCATGTATATACGAAAGCACATGTACCATCACGTAGCTGAAGGTGTGTAGCTTCCAAAAATATATAGTTTGTGGGGGGTATTTCCAAGTTGATTGGCGTGTTCAATTACAGAACACTTTGATTTTTTTCTTGTAATTGGACATGTGCATGCGTCATTTGAGCTAGTTGGTGGCCCGTTTCTGTTTGCACCACACCTTATGGCATACCTTTGATTCAGGAAATGTGGGAGATTGCCGTTTAGTGGTTTTTTACTTGTCGAGTGGGTTTAGGTGGATTTCAACCATTGAGTCCTCTTATTTTATTTTTTCACACAAATTCCTAAAAGCACGAAGTTCTATGGATAACAGCGCCTGGAATTCTTCATGTATATACGAAAGCATGATACCATCACGTAGCTGAAGGTGTGTAGCTTCCAAAAATATTAGTTTGTGGGGGGTATTTCCAAGTTGATTAGGCTGTTCAAATTACAGAAAACTTTGATTTTTTTCTTGTAATTGGACTTGTGCATGCGTCCAATTTGAGTAGTTGGTGGCCCCATTTCTGTTTGCACCCACCTTATGGCATACCGTTTGATTCAGGACATGTGGGAGATTGCCGTTTAGTGGGTTTTTTACTTGTCGAGTGGGTTTAGGTAGGATTTCAACCATTGAGTCCTCTATTTTATTTTTTCACAAAATCTCCAAAAGCACGAAGTTCTATGGATAACAGCGCCTGGAATTCTTCATGTATATACGAAAGCATGATACCATCACGTAGCTGAAGGTGTGCTTCCAAAAATATATAGTTTGTGGGGGGTATTTCCAAGTTGAGTTAGGCTGTTCAAATTACAGAACACTTTGATTTTTTCTTGTAATTGGTGTGACTATGCGCATCCATTGAGCTAGTTGGTGGCCCCGTTTCTGTTTGCACCCACCCTTATGGCATACCGTTTGATTCAGGACAATGTGGGAGATTGCCGTTTAGGGGGTTTTACTTGCGAGTGGGTTTAGGTAGGATTTCAAACCATTGAGTCCTCTTATTTTATTTTTTCACAAAATCTCCTAAAAGCACGAGTTCTATGGATAACAGCGCCTGGAATTCTTCATGTATAACGAAAGCATGATACCATCACGTAGCTGAAGGTGTGTAGCTTCAAAAATATATAGTTTGTGGGGGTATTTCCAAGTTGATTAGCGTTCAAATTACAGAACACTTTGATTTTTTTCTTGTAATTGGACTTGTGCATGCGTCCAATTGAGCTAGTTAGTGGCCGCCCGTTTCTGTTTGCACCCACCCTTATGGCATACCGTTGATCAGGACATGTGGGAGATTGCCGTTTAGTGGGTTTTTTACTTGCCGAGTGGGTTTAGGTAGGATTTCAACCATTGAGTCCTCTTATTTTATTTTTTCACAAAATCTCCTAAAAGCACGGAGTTCTATGGATAACAGCGCCTGGAATTCTTTATGTATATACGAAAGCATGATACCATCACCTAGCTGAAGGTATGTAGCTTTTAAAAATATATAGTTTGTGGGGGGTATTTCCAAGTTGATTAGGCTGTTCAAATTACAGAACACTTTGATTTTTTTCTTGTAATTGGACTTGTGCATGCGTCCAATTTGAGCTAGTTGGTGGCCCCGTTTCTGTTTGCACCCACCCTTATGGCATACCGTTTGATTCAGGACATGTGGGAGATTGCCGTTTAGTGGGTTTTTTACTTGCCGAGTGGGTTTAGGTAGGATTTCAACCATTGAGTCCTCTTATTTTATTTTTTCACAAAATCTCCTAAAAGCACGGAGTTCTATGGATAACAGCGCCTGGAATTCTTCATGTATATACGAAAGTATGAATGAACGAACTACAGTGTTACATAGCTGAAGGTGTGTAGATTTCAGGAATATGTAGTTTGTGGGGGTTATTTCTAAGTTACGAGGGTGTTTTGTTGAAAAAACTGCAGACTGTCCAAATTCGGAGTTGGCTAAATATTTTTGCCGTTTCAGAGCCATCGTGCATTGTCTCACTTTGTGGCTTTTCGCTTCCACGTCCGCGTGTGTAACACATATGGCATACCGTTTGATTCAGGACATTTGGGAGATTGATATTTGGTAACTTTTTTTTACATTCCATAGGGTTTTGGCATGATTTCTACCTTTTTGAATATTGTTTGATGTTTATTTTTTTTGAAAATCTGGTAAAAGTGCAAACTTCTACGAAGAACTGCGCCCACACCATTGATGGCATGAATGAACGAACTACAGCGTTACATAGCTGAAGGTGTGTAGATTTCAGGAATATATAGTTTGTGGGGGGTATTTCTGAGTTGGGGGGGTGTTTTGTGGAAAAACTGCAGACTGTTCAAATACAAAACTGGCTAATTTTTTTTTGCTGCTACTGACATTTGGCACTGGTCACGCTCTGGGTTAGTTGGTAGCCATGTCTCTGGGTACACCCATGAATGTGGCATACCGTTTTATTCGGGAGGGGTTAGGCTTTCATATTTGAGATGTGTTTAAACTTTCCTCCACAGTTTTTAGCTGAAATTCGCATTTGATTTTGTCTCTGATTTTACAGTTGAGGAAAAAAAGGAAAATGTGAGAAAATAACTTACAATTGGACGAAGAGCTGCGTCCGGGTATCTGCATTTTGATCGAAACTAACCTCACTCATAAAATCCTGCGGGTGTGTAGTTTCTAAAAATATCTCACTTGTGGGGATATTTTAGTTAATTTGGAAGATATTCTATGTTAACTGTCAGTAGTGGTTATACATTTTAATTTGGTGTAATATTCTTGAAGGTGCAGTTTTAGTTTGGGGGGGTCTCTTGTACAGGAAAAGTGGGGTACCTACATATATCTGGTATCGTTGTACTCGGGAGTATCAGAGCTTTTAGAAACAGTGAGATTTTTGTGTGTAACCTTAAGATAACTATAAGTAAAAATGGGAAAAATCCATGAAAATTTGCAAATTTTTCATTTTTTTTACATATTTTACCCATAATTCCAGTAAAATTTCCAGAAAAGTTACAAAATTCTGTTACCATGTTAAAGTAGACTTTGTGCTGAAAAAAACAATGTATAATATTCCTGATTTACTGCAAGGTTTCCTACTGTAAAATTAGTCTAAAGCGATTGAGGGCAAAATCCTGAAAATTCTTCTGGCAGTTAACGCAAAAAAATGAAAATCTCCTGGCAGTGAAAGGGTTAAAAAAGGCCTGGATAAGTTTTTAAAACTAAAAAATATTGAGAATTACTGGTATTAATGAATATAGATCTGGTTGATCCACGGATACTTTCCGATTGCAGAGTCAGGAAGGAATTCCCCCCCCCCTTTTTAGCTGGTTTTTTTTGCCTTTCTCTGGATCAACTGTTAGGTAGGGTTAAAAAAAAAAAGAAAAAAAAAAAAGAAAAAGGGTGAATAGGTTGGACTTGATGGACGTATATCTTCAACCTTAATTACTATGTTACTATGTATGTTAAAGAAACAATAAGCAGGACCAGAGCAGCAGCATGAAGAAAAAAAACCCAATACAATCTGGTGTAATCCTAGGGAGGAGAACCAAGCTTTTTATGTTTTCACCATAGGTACAGAAGGACTAAAATGCCAGTCCTTAAAATGTAAGATCGGTTTACCTTTTAACAAGCCAAGCATAACTGACCAATAATAATAATAACCATTGACCCCTTTTTTCTTAGGTGTGGAATATGGAGTTCAAGTCATAGTTGATGCTGGGATATATCTAGTCTTTTGCGCTGACATGCCTCTCATATTGCTTGTTAGGCCTGTTTTAATTTCCTGGGGAGACAATAGACTAGCAGCTGGTCAGTGTGCTAGAGGTCAGATTGTAAAATATGTCAGTTTTGGATGTCCCCAAAGTGCATGAGTCACTTCATAACAGAGTTTGTAGTACAGTGCATACAGCAGTGTGTAGGTTTGCAGGAGTATGTGAATATATTTATGGTGTGTAACAGTGTATGTGTGCAGCATACCATGTTTGTGTGTATGTGTGTCTTTGTAGCAGTTTGTGTCTCTGTTTATTTGTAGAAATGTATGTACGCTGGAGAAAAGGCACTTGCGTGGGGATATGATTACTGTGTATAAATACATTAAGGGGCCATACAATAAACTATCTGGGGCATTATTCACCAATAGAACATGTCAGAGGACACGAGGACATCCCTTAAGACTGGAAGAATAAAAGGTTTAGGCTTCAAGTTCGGAAAGGGTTTTTTCACTGTGAGAATGGTAAAACTATGGAACTGTCTTCCAGTGGACGTTGTTATGGCAGGTTCATTGGTCAGTTTCAAAAAAAAGATGGATGAGTTTCTGCAAACAAGGAATGTTGCAAGTTACTGGTATTGATACATAAAGTAGAGTTTATCCAAGGAAATTTAAAATTGCCACTTGGAGTCAAAGGAATTTTTTCCCCCTTCATAAATTTGGTGGGGTTTTTTTGCCTTCCTCTGTATCAACAGTTAGGCAGGAAATGAGGATATTGCTAGATGGGTTGGACTGGATGGACGTATGTCTTTATCCAACCTCAAATACTATACTACTATACTATACTATACTAAATATGTGTGTAATGCTGATAATTACTCAATTGGTTGGAGTGCATGGTTTCAGGCTCTTTGGCGGGCCCCATATCCAATAGCTTATATTATAATCTATTGGAATCTGTCAGCAACATGCAGTGGAAACTGCAAACATGACCCTGACCAACCTCCCATACGCGGTATGGGGAAGTAGGGCGTGTGCACATACAAACAATGCTGTAAAGTAAAGGGAGCTGATACTGACTGATAGAAATGTTCCGTCGGTTTTAAATGACCGAGATACAGATAGAAGTAGTTCACCAATTTTAACGTTTCTATGATCAGACTACAGATTTGTTATCAGACTTTTCCATTAACGAATCTTTATTAAAACTGCAATCTGACTCATTCATAGAGATGCACAAAACGATTAGGATTACATCCATTGAAACAAATGATTGCTAATAATGTGCAATATTGCAATATTTCAAAGGCTATTAGACAATAATAAGAGTACCGTATATACTCGAGTATAAGCCGAGGTTTTCATGCTTTAGAAATAGCCTGAAAACCGCACCTCGGCTTATACTCGGGTTAATGTTACCTTGCGGCAGGAGAGCGTTGGAAAGGAAGTAACAGGCAGTCGCACCGTAATGCAACAGTAAGCAAGTGTTTGGCTGGAGAGGCCTTGAGACATCAGATCGTGGGCAAGGAAACCTTAACTATCAGGGACTACGATACACTACCGCCTATCCTTATATTGGGACTGCAGCGCTGGGTCTATGGAGCTGCAGTGAGAACCGTCCAGGAAGGGTTTAGTTTGTATGCAGAGTGAAGTTGCACGTGTGTGTAAGCGGGATGGGGGTAGGTAAGGGCCAAATTGAACTTACTGTTTGGGGAAACAAGGCAAAGCTGCTTCTGTTCTTGATGGGTGCAAAGTTCATGGTTGGTTTGTCTGTCATTTCCAATCATGCACCAGAATTTAGTGTTTATTTTTTTCCTGGTTCAGCTACTTAATTAACAATATGCTGGCTATTAGAGAATGCTGGGGTTTGTAATTTCATGGAAGCTTCAATGCCAGTAAAAAATTTATTTTATAGTTATATAGGGAAACTAAAGCCTCAAAACAATACAGAAGCAGAAGGTAGCAGTGGTGATAATTTCTACCCTCGACTTATACTCGAGTCAGTCAGTTTTTAATAATTTTTCAGGTAAATATAGGTACCTCGACTTATACTCGGATTGACTTATATTCGAGTATGTAGGTAGTATAAATTGCTTAGGAAGCTAGATAAGCTGGATAGGGAACATGTCAAACCATTAAAAAGATAACAACTAGAGTGTGGTCTGAACGTGTTCCGGGTCAGACAGATGGTGCGCTAACTCTGAGATGTTACAGTATATGCTGCTACATAATCTCAAATCAACACCTAAATGGAATAACTTTGAGATCAGCATATGAGGCCGAAAAGAAGTTGTTTTTGGTAACAGAATGATTTTAGTTGTTTTAAACAATATAGGAACCAACCCAGGTCTTATTGATCTATTAAAGATGTAACAAAATAACTGGCAAGCTTCTCACCACAATTTCTGAGGACTCTGCCTGGGCCCGCAGATTTTCATACCATCAATGCTATTAAACACTGATAAAACAGAGCCCACAGAAATATACTGTGTATCCTCACATATTCAAACTTCGCCCTGAGATCTCGGAGAAGATTAAATCTAGCATAAAAAGTGTTCAGATTCTCGCTAAAAATCCTGTCATTATTTGTAGTTGTATTATTTATTACTGAAGTGAAAGTTGAACCTATCAATCAATCACAGTCTTGCAGCCCTGCCACCAATTTGATGCATTTATGTGAAAATTCTAGTTTTCTAGTTTTCCTTATACCCTTCCTAAGTGCGCTCCTAGCTTTTTATATGTGTCCGTGTCCCCTTGTTTAAAAGCTAAATCTCTTTCCAAACTCATGGTTTGGAAAAGTTAATATTCTAAGAAAGTATGCTACCTAAAATGCTGTATATATTTCAGACTATACCAATAATACCCCCAAATGCTTTTTTAACAAATAGCAAAAAATAGGCTTCATTAACTCACAGGGGGGAAGGATGTAGGCAGCCTGGGCCTACCCGACCTATGACTTTATCATAAAGCAGCAATTTTTACCCATTTTATTGACTGTATATATCATTGCCAAAATAAACTTTGATCTGACTACTTAGTTATCACCAGTTGAACTCAAACTTTTACTTTGGCTTTTGCCGTATAATAGACTTGACATTACCAGACTTTACTATGCCTTAATATTGCTTAAATTATGAGAAAAACCCAATCAATGGCTATATAACAGACCAGGTGCGCTCTCAGCTATATTTTACAACAATAAGTTCCCACTCTTTTCCACATGTATCCTGGGATGACACTCATCAGAAATACCACATGTGATTCAAATGTGGCATGGAAACAATTACGGAGGGCAAAGAAATTGCTCCTGAACATTGGCTTTAAAGGGCATGTCCACCCCCATAATTTCCCCCACTACTGGCCCACTACTGGCCCCACTCTGTAGTGCATAACAATCCTTACCTTACATCCCAGCTCCTAATGGTTCTCCTGTAAAGTTCCCCCAAATTCCAGAAAACTGGCCACCAGGGAAATTGTTTCCGCTTCTGAGATGTCCTCTCAGAGGTTTTTGGCTTGCTCAGAGCAGCCCTTCACTCCCTCCCTCTCCCACCGTTTTGTTCTCCCTCCCCCTAGTGTAAATCCCCTTGTAGATATAGTAGGGCTAGTTCCCCCAGCCCCAACCACAATATTATCTTTTCCAGAGACTCCCCCGAACTCTACTTACCTTCCTTCTCTCCTCCAGCGTTCTGAACTGCCTGCAGCCGTGTACATGATTAGCTGCCTCTCTGCCAACACAGATGCGGCTGCCAGTCCGGCCCCTTGCTTGCAGTTCTACGCAAGCAGAAGGCCGGGCAGTGTGGCGGAGGAGAGAGGGAAGTTAAGTAACGATCGGGGGAGTCTCTGTAAAAGATAATATAGCGGTTGGGGCTGGGGGAACTAGCCCTACTATATATGAAAAAATTGAAAAAGGGGTGGACATGCCCTTTAATACCAAATTGCCACACCAGGGGATCGCTCCCCAAAGGAGCACCATCACCAAACGTTTAAAAAACTATGCACTTTTACCCCCAGACCAAACATCTCAAGGATTTACGATATTCTACAAGACAAATTTCATCAAACACCCCCTTCCTATGTGACAAAGGGGGGAAATAACTTTCTAATTTCTCTTCAGATCATTAGAATAAAAGATTTGCTTTAAGACACAGACTTTCTATTGCCTGCAAAGCACAGGAAACTAGCTACAAAATCCTTTATCCATGGTACAAATATCCTGCAATTTAACATAAAGCTTTTCCTTATGTCAACATGCTTGAGATATCACAGTCACAAAAGGAGATTGCTATTACTCTATTTTCTCTTTCCTTTATGGGTCTCATCATTAATTGTTTTTACACAATTATTCATTTTTATAAGAAAATGTTGAAATTTTTCAATACATATCTGGACAATATCCAATGTTCATCCTTTATCCAGACATTTCTCACGTATTACATCAAAATCTGTTGAAAAAAACAAGAGAATAGTCTTCACTCACATTAAAGGTTTAATTGTGCAGCTTTCATTCATCCCCTTAAGTTGTAAGTGTGTCTAGTCTTTTTTATCCAAATTGCTTCCTGTCTCAGTAGCAAGTTGGTAACATTTCCCCCTCTTATGGGTTTTCACCACCTTAACTGGAAGACCTGATGTCCCATAGTGTGGAAGTGTTTGGAGATAGAAGTATAGTAACGCCCTTGTGGTGTGAACTTTCGGACATCATTTTTATGTTCTTGTATCCGAGCTTTCACACTGCAACAGGTTTGCCCACGAATCCTCTACCGCAAGGGCACTTGATTAGGTAGATTAGGTGTGTTGATAAACACGTTGCATATGTGTTAATTCTAATCAAGTGTCCCTTTGTGGGGTGGTTTACTTTCTCTCCACGTAGGATCGAATTGCAGCAATTACAAGACAAACATGGATATGTACTTTTTCTTTTATTTATACTTCTAGTTTGGGGTTCTTGTGCCATATAATATCAGATGGACACAGTAAATCCTTTATAGATTTGCCTCTCTTTTAGCTAAACATGTTCAGGAAAGAGTTTACCATATAGGGGGTCCTGTTGTATTATTGCCCAATATTTTCTTATAGTATTCTCAATATATCTGCTCTTATCACTATATTGAGTTGCAAATAGTGGTCTCGTGGGTTGTTTTCCTCAAGTTCTAGATGTAAATAACTCTTCCCTTTTTATTCGGCTTACTTGTTTCCTGGCTGAATATACTACGTTAGGGTTAAATCCCCTCTCTAAGAACCTTTTAGTTAAAGTGGCTGCTGCTTCCATATACTCCAGGTCTGTCGAACATATGCGCTTTGCTCTCATAAATTGGCTCCTAGGGATGCCGTGAAAGGTTATGGTAGATTCTCACGAGTAGCAGATTATTGCGATCTGTATCTTTCAATTCAGTTTGGATCGCATTTTCTTCTTGACTTTATACAACATGTTTGAGATGCAAAACTGAGTGGTTCCATGTCCCACATCTGGTTCTCCCTGCAGGGCCGTCTCTAGACTTTTTGCCACCTGACACAAAATTCCAAATGCCGCCCCCCTCGCCACCGGAAGGGGTGTGGTTTTATAATTGAAAGTGGGTGATGCTTTGTCCGAAGTAGGATGTGGCTTGTCAAAAAGTGGGAGGGCTTTATACACGTTGATTCTATCTATCGTCTTTATACACGTCTATCTATCTATCCATCTATCTATCATATATCTATCTATCTACTTTGCTATCAAATCTATCTAACTTTGCTATCTATCTATCTATCTAACTTTGCTATCGATCTTCTATCTAATTTGCTATCTATCTATCTAACTTGCTATCTATCTATCTATCTAACTTTGCTATCTATCTATCTAACTTTGCTATCTATCTATCTTCTCTGCTATCTATCTATCTAACTCTGCTATCTATCTATCTAACTCTGCTTATCTATCTATCTAACTCTGCTATCTATCTTTATACTATCCTATCTATCTATCTATCTAACTCTCTTCTATCATATACCTATATCTACTCTATATCTATCTATCTATCTATCTTATCTATCTATCTATCTATCTATCTATCTATCTATCTAACTCTCTATCTATCTACTATCATCTATCTATCTATTATCTATCTATCTATCTATCTATCATCTATCTATCTCATTATCTTATCTATCTATCTATCACTATCTTATCTATCTATAATCTATCTATCATCTATCATCTATCTATCTATCATCTATCTATCATCTCTCTATCTATCTAACTCTGCTATCTATCTATCTAACTCTGCTATCTATCTAACCTCTATCTATCTACTATCTAACTCTGCTATCTATCTATCTATCTATCTATCTAACTCTGCTATCTATCTTTGCTATCTATCTATCTATCTATCTATCTATCTATCTATCTAACTGCTATCTATCTATCTATCTATCTATCTATCTATCTATCTATCTATCTATCTATCTATCTAACTATCTATCTAACTCTGCTATCTATCTATCTATCTATCTATCATCTATCTATCTATCTATATATCTATCTATCTAACTCTGCTATCTATCTATCTATCTATCTATCATCTATCTATCTATCTATCTATCTATCTATCTATCTATATATTCTATATTCAACTCTGCTATCATCTATCTATCTACATCACTATCTATCTATCTATCAACATCTACAAGATGGGCAGCAGACAGGGCCTGGGCACATTATTTTTAATTATTATGTCTGCTGGGCACATGGAAAACTTGGCACACACATTCCCCCTTCCCCCTGCCCTGGCACCGGTACAGCAGTACAGCACACAAATATAACCTAAACCTGCAGTGCACAAGCAGCCCATTCTCAGGCCCAGCCTGCCCAGGAAATTAATTGGGGTTGGGGTAGACAGAACCCTATTACACTTGACTCACACTTTCCCTCCCTCCGACTCCGAGTCGACGATTATGCAAGGCATTTCTATCCTGGTCCTGACGAGGAGCAGAGGAGATTCACTCTCGTGATGCCGGCCGGGACGGGACACACTGAACAACTGGCTGAACAACTTGCGCTCTCTTTCAGCCTGATGTCACTACATCGTGGGCCGGCGACGCAGCGCACGCAACGGTAACATGTATGGAGGCGGAGTCAGACTGACAGCCAGGATCGGACTTCGGTCTTCTCCGGACACCGGTTGTTGTAACTCACTCATGTACTAACTGCTTTTAATGTGGTAGTCCGGACCCCCCCCCCCCCAACAGATTAGGGAGGGAGTTGGGCAGCCAGCGGATGCCGCCTCCATTTAAAAAAAAAAATATTCAGAGAGACAGTGACAGTGCGGCAGAGTGCCGCTTCCCTACAGGGTGCCGCTCTGCATTGTGCTGCACCCTGCCTCATTAGCGAGGCGGCACTGTCTCCCTGTAATTTATGCATATTGGGGGACAATCATTTTGACATACAGCAAAATAATGGTAACCCAAATACCTTGTACCATTCCAATTTTCCCCTTATCCATGGTGCCTGGATTGGTTGCATAGACTCAAAAAGATCCAGTACAATTTTTCCATATTGCTGGTCGCAATGTCCTCCCTCGCCATTAGAAAAACGGACTACCCCGTGAATGGATAAACAAACTAAACCATATTATGAGGATGGAGGAGCTGACAGACTCCATTTATAATAAACAAGATGCATTTGTAGAAAGATGGACTTTTTGGAAACTGTTTCAAATTTCAGACTACTCTAAAACTCAAATGCTGTAACCCATTACAGGAGGCAACCCACGATTAGTAAAATAGGGATACTACATGTGGTCCAGGCTTCTTTAACTGGCTCACCATATAGGTCATACCCCCTACCCCTCTTTCTTTCCCTCTTCCCTTATTGATCAATAGTCTAATCTATAACTCATAATAACTTAGTAAGAAATGGTTTAGAAATGAATAATTTTATTCAGTAACATTATGATTAAACAGATTAATAGACTGGACATAATGTTCAGGTGATTGTTTATGTTGGTATAAGTTGCTTACGTTAAATCACCAAGTTGTGTGCCGATCCTACTTTTATTTTTTTCCTAACAAAAAGCAAAGACGAGAAATCTAGACAGAAAGTTTGTGAGTACAATGATTGATCATACTAATGCTTATGTACAGGATTTACAAGTAATGCTTACTTCTACATCATGTACTCTGTTACTAACTTACTTGTTTATAATCGTGTATTGCTTCTTGGTTTCTCAATAAAATACAGAATTAAAAAAAAAAAGCTTGCACGCACTGGATAAAGGAAGCAGTACAAATGTTTATATACAGGGGTGTTCCTGGGATTTTTGATACCTGAAACAACTTTTAAACGCCTAATGGCAAGAGTGTGGTGGCATGATAAGTGGGCGTGGCTTCATCAGGGAATATAGGCGTGGGTTGTGGAGGTGGGTGTGCTGGGATGACTAACAATGACTGGTGGACTGGAGGGCTGACTTAACACTGATTGGTGGACTGGTGCTAAAATTCAGTATTGCAGGAAGGAGGATTTTTTTTTTAACTGACGCCTTTTAAGTATTCCCCCAGGGATGCGCCCTGAACAAATGTTTCCTTTTGCTTCATGGTAGGGGCACCCCTGTTTATATAGCAGCAACGTTGGATAATGAATTGACTGAAAAGCTGACTGATAGGCTGGTCATCTGACAGGCTTCTGAAATTCAAACAAAAGAGTAGTAACAATGCATTGCATGTCTCTCCTTAAGTAGATCAGACAGTTGCACACTGAAAAATGTCTTCCTTCCCTACCTTAAGGCCTCAATCTTTCTGCAGATTTCAACATGAAACCTGCAGAGAGATTGGGACAGAAGATGGGGTTGGCGGAAAAATTTACGTTTGGCCCAATCTTTGTTTTTCCGATAAACTGCTTGACATTGTCGAATGGTCAATCGGAAAAACAGTTAATAGGTTTCAACATTTTGAGCGATCCAACTGAAATGTCGAAATCGCTCTAAATGTCAGGCCCCTGTATAGGGTGCTTATTAGAGATGGCCAAACTTCCTAAAGTTCGATTTAAAATTTTCTAACTTCAGGAAAAGTTTGAAAGTTGAAAAACTGACCCATTTAGTCAATGTGTACAAGTAGTTCAAAAGGTCCAATTAAAATATCAATGGTAACTTACTGTACATGGCTCTGGGACCTGGGAAATGGTCTGGGGAACACATACAAACATCCAGAACTTGAAATAAAGTCACTTCCTTCACACATGCTACTTTCAAGCTTCCACGTTCGATAATTATCCCAGAAATTCGAGAATTCAGATTTTTTTCAAAAATTCAATGGAGGAGATTCAATATAGGGCTTTTCCGTCTAAAACCCACGTTAACCCGAAGAAATTTCGGGTTAACGTGGGTTTTAGACGGATTTTCGAGCATAGCGCCATTTCCAAATGTTTTTGGAAATAGCGCCGTGCTATAGATCCAAAAACCGAAGCGTTAGGTTTTGCGCAACTTTTTTCTAAAATCTGTGTCTAAATCTGTCTCTCAATTTGTTGCTGAATCTCTTTAAAAAGTGTGTTTATTATTATACAAGAGGAATCATGCCCAGCATGAAGTGGTAACGATTCCTTGTTGCATACCTCAAATAAATGGGTTACAAAAATAATCTTAGTCTTTAAATGGAAGGTTCAGTGGAAAATATAATTATTTTTAAAATTCTTACAGGGAGATTCAATAAAAGTTCTTATCGTTAAAAATGGTGCTAATTTTTACCCAACCAATCAGATATTATTTAACATTTGAAAGCTAACATCTGATATTATGCATACCTAATTATTCTAGATATTTTCATCTAAAAATAATTTCCTTGCTATTTCCTGCTGTTGACATTAGTGAGCTGACATTTTAGGTTCTGTAATGATCCTTCTTCTTCCCAGAATACACACTAAACACAACTGAATGCATCCAGGTGCTGGGTCAAGGGCAAGACCATAATGGTCTCTATTAGGGGTAGTTAGTAGGTGTTCCCAAGACCATTCCACAGGTCCCAGAGCCATGTACAGTAACTTACCACTGCTATTTTAATTCAGAGACAGATTCTAGAAATACCCAAAAATCGAATTTTGGAAATTTGAAAACTCTCAAATGTTAGAAAAGTTCGGAAAGTTCAAAATTCAAAAGGTTTGAACTCAGGTTCTAGTTCGAGTTCTAGTCCATCTCTAGTGCTTATGTCTATCATCCACTACAGCAACATTAACTATTGCAGTACTAAACCATCTTTATCCACCCCATACAGCAGGATTAACCATCCAGTACCACTACTAGCCATGTATTTCACACTACTGCTTGAGTATTACATTTTACTGCCCCGTAGACATTGGCATGGAAGAAAGGGCAAGAAATGTTCCCGGAGAACAGTGAATGTCCAGCTGAATGGGCTCACTGAGAAATCAGGTTAGTTGCAAATAGCAATATGAACTTCAGGACATGTCGGACTGGACTTCCCTTGCCCACCAGGAAATCTCAGTTCAGGGGCCCACCAAGACCTTAGAGGCACTCCTAACATTTCATATCTCTAGTACTGCTCATTTACATATTTATTTTACTTCTACGGACCCCAATTATTTATTAAAATGAATTTCTTAGAGTCCCTTTGGCTCTTTATTTAAATGTTAGCAGTTTTCTCTGTTTTCTCGGATGAATGGGCTTTGGTCCCACCAGTCCGGCACTGGACATATGAATTAGGTAGGAAACTCAGGGCAGTATTTATAAAGGATAGTTATTGACAAAACTTTAAGCGATTGTAAAAACCTTTATAAATACAACCAATAAAATAGTTTTGTTTCATTTTTAGTAGTGTCACCACAAGGCCTTTTTTCTTGCATTTTCTGGCTTTCTCTGTTCTCCTCTAACATAAATCTGAAACAATGGGACATACAGTATGTATAAAGGATCACAGTAAGATTGCTACTGGTTCTTACCGATAACAATCCTATAAAAACAGCCCATTGGGTGTGTCCCAGAAGTTCCAAGACATAACTAGTATACTTGTCTCTTTGGAAGACTATTAGTATAGTATAGTATAGTATAGTATAGTATTTGAGGTTGAATAAAGACATACGTCCATCCAGTCCAACCCATCTAGCAATATCCTCCTTTCCTGCCTAACTGTTGATCCAGAGGAAGGGAAAAAAAACACCAAATTTATGAAGGGGGAAAAAATTCCTTCCTGACTCCAAGTGGCAATCGGAAATTTCCCTGGATCAACTCTACTTTATGTATCAATACCAGTAACTTGTAACATTCCTTGTTTGCAGAAACTCATCCAGCTTTTTTTTGAAACTGACCAATGAACCTGCCATAACAACGTCCACTGGAAGACAGTTCCATAGCTTTACCGTTCTCACAGTGAACAGTCACAAATAACAACGGGGGCACAGGAGGAAAGGCTATGGAATGTGTACCAGATATATGAATTTAACAGTCACAAATAACAATGGGGGCACAGGAGGAAAGGCTATGGAATGTGTACCAGATATATGAATTTAACAGTCACAAATAACAATGGGGGCACAGGAGGAAAGGCTATGGAATGCGTACCAGATATATGAATTTAACAGTCACAAATAACAATGGCGGCACAGGAGGAAAGGCTATGGAATGCGTACCTGTTGGAAGAGAGAGAGAGGAAAAATGTCAGATCAGCAGATTCCCTTGTTAAACTCCAATATACTTAGGACATTTATACTTTGGATGATCTAGACTTGGGATGATTCTGTCCTGCACAGCAACTTGACCAGCACAGCTCTAACCCCAGCACAGCTCCCCCTTAAGATAGTGCACAGCTAGAATCACAACATAGTATTAATTCTACAAAGCAGTAAAACTCATATATTTTGCTTCTGTCAATTTTATTATTTGTCTGATAGTTATCAATCACAGTTCACAGTTCATCCCACTAGAGATGGGATCCGGGTTCGACAAGATCTGACACAGAACCCCTTGGTTCCTGAGGAAGGAGGAAAACCCCGGAATGTTGTGCACTGCAAGTCACCATTAAGAAATAGTTCACATTGAGTGCGTATCTCCTGCTAATTTGTTCCTGATGTAAGTAGCTTACCTTCTCTTCTGGCTCCTGTAGGTTTTATTGAAGAACGAGTGGTAAGACACAGCTCCCATTCTTCAATAAAACTACTGAAAAAGCCCATTGTTTTTTTTCAGTGGAGATACGCTTTAATCTTCTTTTGTTTCCTTGTGTAAAAATTTCAGGCCAAAGTAATGAACCAAACAAATAGAACTTTAACTTAAACTTTAGAAACTAGATAAATCTACTATAAATTTATGTTGGACAACACTGATTAACTGAAAATGGACAAGTGATAACAAGATATCTAATTATAATATTAAGAAGAATGCAACATTTTCTAAGAGAAAATATAAAGGTACAAAACTTAATACAGCAGAGCCTGGTTTAGTAAGATTTATTTATGTTTGTAAAAGTTAATGACTTGTGGTTCTGAAAGCTAAAATTCTTGACCCAGAAGAAGAGACATTGCTCCTATCAAAAAATAAAACAGCTTTCTTCACTGTTACTTGTAAGCCTTGTTTTGAATTGAATTTTCTAGCAAGTTACTTATCTTTTAAACAAGTATTTGAAGATGAAAAACACCTTAAATGTTGCTGTGAAGTCAAGACAAGAAATAACTTTATTTTAGTGCCAACACAATAAAATGTTTTATTCAAGCCAAATTATTAGATGGCATAAAATAAAATTATTACTTCTACTTTTTCATCCACAAATCCCCAAAGGACAGTAAAGCTGAAGATAGCAACTTGTTTATTGATCTGTTATTGGTAAGTAATATCTTCTTCTTGGTTTTTTTCCCAGATGGCTCTTCTTCTACAGCTAATTTGCTGCTATGTTGTTGATACAGTTTCTTTGCCTTAACAACATTGTCCTTTTGATCTATATTACATTTACATGTTTTAAAAATATATATAAAACCACTGTGTTAAATCATTTGACTTTGAAAAAAAAAGGTATATTTCAGTTAGAGTTTTTTTTAATATTTATTTGTTTCATACATATATATTCAATATTTATATTCTAACATTCTGTCATGCAAAGCAACAATTTACTTTCTTGCTATAGACTAGCACCATCTGTCAATATTTTAAAAAAATTATATTTTATATTAAAACTGTACATTTTTCCTCAAAATCTCAGTATTTTCAAGAAATTTCAATGGTAAAATGCAATTTTTTTATATTGCTATAAAAGTTAGACCGTTTTGTGAGAAAAGTTGAAACTGGTAATTTTGGCACACAATGTACTGTCTAAGACTAAAGGCTATGTCAAGCACTTATTAAAACAAAAGCACATTTACACTAATTCAAAGCAACTATACTCTGATCAATTAAATTAGCCCAGGATTTAGAAATAAAGATGTTTGAAACTGGCAAACCGTTTTTGGATTTCAAATTTTTTGAAAAATTAAAAAATGAACCCATTGAAGTCAATGGGAGATAATGTAATAAGTATGACTTTGTATAACATGTATTACCCTGTATGTAATGTATGACTATGTAATTGTAAAGTGCCACGGAAGATGTTGGCGCTATATAAATCAATAATAATAATAACCCGAAAAGTTCTGATTAAATGTAAGGTTTAAATAGCAATAGTATGTTAGTGTAAATGGCTCAGGGATATAGGAAATGGTTTGGGGAGCATGTATTGAAAGAATAAAGGGGTACCCCCAGTTTTGTACCCCCTGGAATATCACTCAGAGGAGAAGACAAGTGACAAGTGCCATGTAACAAGCCTTGCCCACAATGGGCCATGATCTACTTATATAGGCAATATAATATCACAATTCTTTAATTATTCAAATGGACTTTAATGGACCCAAAACTGCGCAGCCACCAATGGCCTGATGTGTCCTGTTTGTGCCTTTGTGGTTTACCACAAATGTGACTGAGGCACCTAATGTTAGATATTCTTGTCCTAAAACAAAAATCTCTTGGCAACATTCCTAGATACACTGTATGCCTCTAGATATATATCCAGGCCCCCCCCCCCCTCCCTTGTGTCATGTTCTGGTCACGGTTTGTACTCACAAAAGAAATGTAACTTGTATTTTTATTATTTGACACTGCTGGTCTTTATCACTAGGCTTTTAGGCCTTTATCATTTGGCCTTATTGATTATCTTATACTTATCCCAGCATCTTGTAGGTGACATTAAGTACCCCAGGTATCCGCCCATCAGGATATATAACCAAAACTTTTTAAAAATATAATTTTTCTTCACATTAAAGCTATTTTCGTGGTCCTGCATTGAATATTCCAGGGTTCACAAATTTGACTGTTCACAAATTCGGATTTGAGGGTTTTTCACTGCCTATCACAAATCATAATCTCCTAGTGAGTTTAACATTCTGCTGAAGCAAAGTTCTAAGCACTCGCAACATTGTACAGTATCTTTTACTTTAGTGTTGATTAGCAATGTCAGCACCTGAATAAAAGATACAATGTTGCAAGCTTTGCTTTAGCAGAATTTTAAACTGGATATTTAAAAGAAGACAGCCAGCAACTTTAAGGGCGATTTTGTCAAATCTGATGGAATTGTCCCTTTATTGTTTGTGTACCCAGCTTGATTCTCGCTGCAATACATTTTTGGAACGTATGTGGTCAGCATTTCTTGGGAATAGCATCTGCTCCGACTATGTAAAATTGTGTGGATCTCATCGCAAATGGATGGTAACGCACTGAGAAAATGGTGTCCAGAACACTGACTTTTATATCCAGGGAGTTGGCACTGCTGTGGTTGGTGATTTAAGGTCATGTGGATGGATCATTCCTGATTACTTTCTTTTTAGAAATTTAGGCTTTTCAAAAATTATAGAAAATCCGAAATTCTGAGTTCCGTGAAATCCGACATTTCTGAAAGTTGTTGGAACTTTACAACTGAGAGATGTGATTCAGAACAGGGTTCGAATTGGATCTGAACTTCATCTCTATTCACAAATCTAGTTAGAACTACAAATACCAGTTTGGTATAAGAATGCTGGGAAGAGAAGTTCATAGCAGATTGTAAGTTTATAAATTGCAATCTCTTTTAACCTGATGATTCAAAATGGCTAATTAATCCAGAACATGTGTTATGTTATTGAATGACAGTCATGGAACTTTAACATTTAGTGTATGTAAAAGTTACAATATTGAGTGAAAATATTAAGACCAATTTCAGATGTTTTTTGTTTTATCTAAAACTACTGCCAACAATGATAACATATTAATAACTGCAGGAATGTGTACAATGATTATTGTAACATTATATAATTAGCTCAGATTCAATTCGTTAATAAGACCATTACAACAAACATATACCATTCAAAAATATGTTCCCCTAAGACTAACTTTTAAAGAAAGAAAAGAAAATGGCACTTGGCAAAAAAATGAATAATGGTGACCATAGATGGCTGATATTATGTATATTATTATATTATCATTATCGAATGATTGTGGCCGATAATATCAATCGGCCAAAATTCCGGCCATCTCAATAAGAAAAGCAGATTGATTCTCACTCAGTTATCCGTATTTCACTTTCTATTTTAGCTAGTTTAATTGCTTTCTTGCACTCCTTATTACAGCTTTTTTACTTCATATAAGCCTAAAACATGTACAAATAACCAAAACGAGTTTCAGCAACAAATATTCAATAATTTTCAAATATTACAAATGATGGCTTCTTATTGTTTCTAGCAGCTGGTGATCTTTAGAATGTGGGTTAGACTGAGTGCTGACGATTTCTTTCTGTGTTTTGCTTACACATTTTAGCCAAATATTATATTGCTCCTAGCTGCCAATCCGTCTTTAAATAAGAAACTTCTCATAGTTGTATTTCAATTGGTTGGGGTTAAAGGGTTCTTGTGCCCCCACACACACCACTACAGATTCTAAAATCATCATTTTAAAATCATCTTCAAAGGTTTATACTTGGGTCTAGGCTGATCTAGATGCTTGAATGAGCAGCTGGACAAGGTATGGGGGAGCATCTGTGTATGAGGCTATGTATGAGATGTTCTATGGGGCTATGTATTAAAGTTTCTATATGGCTGCGTATGAGACTTTTTATGGGGCTTTGTATTGGATTTTCTATAGTTAGACTTCCTAGGGGGCTGTTTATTAGACTTTCTATGGGAATGTGTATTGGACTTTCTATGGGGCTGTGCATAAGGCTTCCTATGGGGCTGTGTAGGGACTTTCTATGGGACTGTGTATGGGAATTTCTATGGGGCTGTGTATTGGACTTTCTATGGGGCTGTGTATAAGGCTTTCTATGGGGCTGTGTATGGGAGAAAATCAATTATCGGTTTATATTCGAGTCAATTAGTTACCAAGGGTAATTGTGGTCTAAAAATGACTTTAGGTAAGTTGCAGGAATTGCTTTCCTGTGTATTTTTGCAATTTACATTGATTATTATTTTACATAGTTTTGAAGATATTTAAATTTTTATGGGTGATATGGTAGAAGCATCAAAAGATCCCCTGCACTTCCTGCTTCCTGCTCCGAAACCATGTGACAGTCCCTCTTCCCTAAGTCTCCTCCTCCTTGTGGGCACCCATGGCCCCTCGCCTTGTAGTCCCCTTGAAACCCCCTCTGGCCCCATCCATGCCTCCTTAAGTCACTGTAACTTGATCTCTTCCTGGTTTCTTCTGCTTTCTCCTGCACTGAGCATGTGCCAACCACAGATTAAAAGGAGGGAGTAGTATTGTGACCGCAGATTCAGTACCTCCCACCCTCTAACTTTCTGACCAATGATTTCTTCATATCTTGGGCTGTGCAGCATGTATAGAGATGGTTGATGGTTAATTTTAAAGGTAGGAACATAGCCTTTTATTTAAAATCATGTTTGGAGACCACAGTTCCCCTTTAAAAATAAGTACCTCAGTTTATATTCTGGTTGGTTTGTACTCAAGTATATATGGTACCCAGTTTCAATGGTGGCTAAAGGACTTTATTATTAATGCAGAATAGATGTAGAATGCTAAAAGGCAGAGAAAGAACTCATAGGTGTATGTTAATTGGCTGGGGTTTAGACAGCTTTTAGCAACCACACCAGAGCCTCAATGTCAATGGTAAGGGCAACACAGTCTTATTACTCAGGTGCAATGCTGGGGACTTAGAAGCAGAGTAGGACTCACATTAAATGAGGGGCCTTGAAGTGGCATGCAAGCTTACAAATTTTGTCCAAAGTGTGGTACTAACACCTCATTGTTATTTAAATGATTTTCCTTTTTGTGTATGTAGAAATACTGGCTTTTTATCCGTTCTAGCAGCTGGTTAACTGCAGAATGTGGGTTAGACCGAGCACTGGCAATTTCTTTCTGTGTTTTGTGTACGAATTTAGAAGAAACATCACAGAAAAGATACAGTGGTGGGAACCTCCATCAACCGAATCCCAATTTTTGCCCCTCTGCTTACCAGTTAGGTACACCCCTGGTAACAGCAGTATTAATATATTTGGTGCTGCTACTGGAGAAGTAGGCCAATAAAAGTTACCATTGGCTGGGTACGGTGAGTCAGACAGGGAGTAAGTTGCTGTGTAAAAACAAACCTTACTTGCAAGCTGCTAAAATGCCTCCCTCTTCATTCTTCTATATTTTAATTATTGTACCTTTATCAAACTGCTTACCACTTTTAAAAAGCTAGATAATCCTTTTAATTCAAATATACAAACTAAACGGGAACTATTCCCTGGATTCTATTATTTCAGACAATGCTTAAATAGTTACCCTTACTTTACAATATTTAAAATTTCTTCCTTTAATACTTCAATTCCCCACAATAGGCCACAATGCATAAAAGGCATAGTATAGTATAGTATTTGAGGTTGAATAAAGACATATGGCCATCAAGTCCAACCCATCTAGCAATATTCTCATTTCCTTCCTAACTTTTGATTCAGAGGAAGGCAAAAAACACTAAGAGGGAAAAAATTCCTTCCTGACTCCAAGTGGCAATTGGAAATCTCCCTGGATCAACTCTAATTTTTATCAATACCAGTAACTTGCAACATTCCTTGTTTGCAGAAACTCATCCAGCTTTTTTTTTAAACTGACCAGTGAACCTGCCATAGCTTCACCGTTCTCACAGTGAAAAACCCTTTCCGAACTTGAAGCCTAAACCTTTTTTCTTCAAGTCTTAAGGGATGTCCACGTATCCTCTAACGTGCTCTATTGGTAAACAATGCCCCAGATAGTTTATTGTATGGCCTGTTAATGTATTTATACACAGTAATCATATCCCCACGCAAGCGCCTTTTTTCCAGCGTACATAATTGTAACTTTTCCAGTCTCTCTTCATATTCAAGCTCCCCTAATCCCCTTATTAATTTAGTTGCCCTTCTCTGAATCCTTTCCATTTCAAAGATGTCCTTTTTGTACACAGGTTTCCAAAATTGCACTGCATATTCCAAATGAGGCCTTACCAATGCTTTGTAAAGAGGGAGGATAACATTTTCCTCCCTTGAATCCATACCTCTCTTTATACAAGACAATACCATGCTGGCTCTGGCTGTTGCCGCCAGAGGTGGTTTGTTATCCACCAAAACTCCAAGATCCCTTTCCAACAGGGATTCACATAACACAGAGCCATTTATAGCATAAGCAGCACAAGGATTTTTAAGTCCAAAATGCATCACCTTACATTTCTCAACATTAAATCTCATCTGCCACTTAGCCCAATGTGACAATCTATCTAGATCCCCCTGCAACGGTTGCACCTCTGAAGTTTTTAATGGTTAACAATTTTTGTGTCATCAACAAACACAGAAACCTTGCTGACAAAAATCATTAATAAATAGATTAAATAGAAGTGGCCCCAACAAAGAACCCTGTGGCACCCCACTTAGCACTTTAGTCCATAATGATGAAGCTACATTAACAACTGTATCAAAAGCCTTTGCAAAATCCAAGTAAACTACATCTACTGCTATACCAGAATTTCTACTTACTTCCTCATAAAAGCCAAGCAAGTTAGTTTGATAAGATCTTTTCCTCCAAAATCTATGCTGGTTACTACTTATAATGTCAGTCCTTGAAACATACTCAAGAATATGTTCCCTTATTAAACTTTCCAGTATCTTCCCCACCACTGAAGTTAAACTTACAGGCCTGTAATTACCCGTCTGTGAACGACTACCCTTTTTGAATATTGGAATAACATCAGCCTTTTTCCAATCCAGAGGCACACCACCGGACATAAGGGAATCTGCAAAAATAAGAAACAATGGTTAGCTGCCTAAGTACCTGAGGATGTATTTTATCCGGTCTAGGAGATTTATTAATATTAACCTTATTTAGTTCTTTTTGTACCATATCCTCGGTTAACCAAAGTGCACTTTATACCATTATTGCTACGATATTCTATGATATCTGTACTTGGATCTTCTATAGTGTATACAGAGGGAAAAAAGTTCAAAACATTTGCTCTATCTCCATCCTCCGTAACAAACTAATCCCCATTAATTAATGGTGCCACATTTACAGTCCTAATCTTCTTACTATTAATATACTTAAAATTTTTTTAGGCTTAGTGATGCTTTGTTCAGCTATCCTAACTTCATTATTAATTTTAGCTAGTTTGATTGCTTTCTTACACTCATTGTTACAGTTTTTATAATCCCTAAAGGCCCTTTCCATTCCCTCTGACTTAAAGGTTTTAAATGCTTTTTTCTTCCTTTCAATTTGCCTCTTTACATCAGAATTAAGCCACATAGGCGCGGATTTATTTTTTTTACATTTATTTTCCAAGGGTTTAAATTTAG
Organism: Hymenochirus boettgeri; assembly: GCA_019447015.1. Lineage (NCBI taxonomy): Eukaryota > Metazoa > Chordata > Amphibia > Anura > Pipidae > Hymenochirus > Hymenochirus boettgeri. The sequence continues at coordinate 264,192,525 of CM033469.1, forward strand.
ATGTGAAATGGGTTAAAATCCCCTTAAACACAGTCCACTTCTGTTCAGTACCTTTACATGATAATACCTTATCCCAGTTGACATTCTGAAGAGCTACTTTTAACCTGGGAAAATTTGCTTTCCCGAAATTAAAAGTCTTTGTTAACCCAGCACACTTTTTCATTCGATAACATACTCCAAACGACACTATTTCATGGTCACTATTCCCTAAGCCTCCAGTTACCTTTATTTCTATAATGTGCTCCACGATGTTAGATATTACCAGATCCAACAGAGCTCCTTTTCTAGTAGGAACTTCAACCACCTGTGAGAGAAAATAATCCTGCAGCAAATTCAGGAACTCATTATAGTAACATAGTAATCCGATAGTAAGTCCATCAAGTCCAACCTATTCACCCTATTTTTTTTAATTTTTTATTTTTACCCTACCTAACAGATCTATATGTATTAATACCAGTAATTCTCAATATTTTTTTAGTTTTAGAAACAGATCCAGGCCTTTTTTAAAGCGATTTAATGAACTTGCCATTACCACATCTGCTGGAAGACAGTTCCGCAGTTTCACCGTTCTCACTGTAAAGAAACCTTTCCTAATCTTCATTGTATGGCCCATTAATATATTTGTATAAGGTTATCATATCCCCACGCAAATGTCACTTCTCCAATGTAAACAGCCCTAACTTGTCTAATCTGACTGCATATTCAAGACCCTCCATTCCCCTTATTAATTTAGTTTGCCCTTCTCTGAACTGCTTCCATTTCCAAGATGCCCCTTTTGTATATGGGATTCCAAAACTGCACTGCATATTCCAAATGAGGCCTTACCAGTACCTTGTAAAGAGGGAGAATAATATCTTTCTCTCTTGAATCTATTCCCCTTTTTATACAAGACAATATCTTGCTAGCTCTAGCCGTTGCTACCTGGTATTGTTTGCTACAACTAAGTCTGTTATCTACCAGAACCCCTAAATCTTTTTCCATTACAGATGCACTTAACACAGAGTTATTTATGGTGTAGGTGGAACAGGGATTATTAAATCCTAAATGCATCACCTTACATTTATCAACATTGAATCTCATCTGCCATTCTGCTGCCCATTTTGATAATCTATCTAGGTCTGCTTGCAACACTTGCACATCATTTGAAGTTTCCAAAGCTCTGCATAGTTTAGTGTCATCAGCAAACACAGAGATCTTGCTCTCAATGCTCCCTTCTTAGTCATTTATAAACAGATTAAACAGGAGCGGCACCAGTACAGAACCCTGAGGCACTCCGCTTATAACTTTAGCTCACATAGATGTAACTCCATTTACCACCACTCTGCTTGCGATCCACTAACCAATTCTCTATCCATGCACAAATGTTTTCTTCAAGGCCAACAGTCTTCAGTTTATACATTAGTCGCCTATGTGGCACAGTATCAAAAGCTTTCGCAAAATCCAAGTAAACCACATCCATTGCTTTGCCTGAATCCAAATTCTTATTCACTTCTTCATAAAAACCAATTACATTTGTCTGGCATGATCTATTTCTCATTAATCCATGCTGACTACTACTAATAAGATGAGCTCTGGATACAAAGTCAATGATATGATCCCGTAACAAAGTTTACATCACCTTCCCTACCACTTATGTTAGGCTTACAGGTCTATAGTTACCAGGCTGTAAATGAATACCTTTTTAGAATATTGGTATTACATTGGCTTTTTTCCAATCCAGCGTGTATTCCATCCAGTCCTGGGGCTTTATTGATATTTACTTTGTGTTAAATTGTTTCTGTACCATATCATCCTTCATTTCCTGTGAATACTCCTCATTTCTCCCCTGCATATTATTATAATCCCTGTTGTAAGGACTAGGATTCTCAACAGTGAAAAACGATGTAAAAAAACAGTTTAGCAGATTAGCCTTTTTGGCATCCTCTACAATCATCTCAGCCCAATTATTTAATGGTCCCACATTCTCAGTCCTCATCTTTTTACCATTTATATACTTAAAAAACATTTTGGGGTTGGACTTGGTTTGTTCGGCAATCTGTATTTCATTTTATATTTAAGCTAATTTAATTGCTTTCTTGCACTCTTTATTACAGCTTTTGTACTCCCTGTAAGACTGTTCTGTTTGCTCTGATTTCAAAATTTTAAAAGCCTTTTTTTTTCTTCCATTTCCCTTTTTACCTGAGCATTAAGCCATGCAGGAGAGGACCTACTTTTTTTACACTTGTTCCCTAAAGGTACAACATTAGAAATGTAATAGTTTAATATCCCTTTAAAAGTGGACCACATCTGTTCAGTATCTTTACCTAGAAACATTTCCCCCCAGTCTATAAGCAGGAGTGATTACTTTAACAGCACAAAATTAGCTTTCCTAAAGTTAAAAGTTTTTGTTAACCCAGTGCACTTTAATTTTTTGCAACCTATATTAAATGACACTATACCATGCTCACTGTTCCCTAAGCTTCCCGTTACCTTCATCTCCAAAATGAGCTCAGGGTTATTAGATATCACTAGATCCAACAACGCATTCTGTCTAGTAGGAACTGCTACCATCTGTGAAAGAAAATGCTCATATAGGAAATTTAAGAACTTTATACCTTTTGAGATGCTGGCAGTTTCCTTACTCCAATTTATGTCAGGTTAGTTAAAATCCCCCATAACTAAAACATGCCCCATACCAGCAGCCTTCGCCAAGTGCATATGGAGATTCATTTCCACCTCCTCCCCAGCATTTGGTGGCTTATAACATAAGACCTGCCATTCTGCCAACACAGATGCGGCTGCCAGTCCGGCCCCTTGCTTGCAGTTCTACGCAAGCAGAAGGCCGGGCAGTGTGGCGGAGGAGTGAGAGGAAGTTAAGTAGTAACGATCGGGGGAGGGAGTTCTGTAAAAGATAATATAGCGGTTGGGGCTGGGGGAACTAGCCCTACTATATATGAAAAAATTGAAAAAGGGGTGGACATGCCCTTTAAACCAAATTGCCACACCAGGGGATCGCTCCCCAAAGGAGCACATCACCAAACGTTTAAAAAACTATGCACTTTTACCCCCAGACCAAACATCTCAAGGATTTACGATATTCTACAAGACAAATTTCATCAAACACCCCCTTCCTATGTGACAAAGGGGGGAAATAACTTTCTAATTTCTCTTCAGATCATTAGAATAAAAGATTTGCTTTAAGACACAGACTTTCTATTGCCTGCAAAGCACAGGAAACTAGCTACAAAATCCTTTATCCATGGTACAAATATCCTGCAATTTAACATAAAGCTTTTCCTTATGTACAACATGCTTGAGATATCACAGTCACAAAAGGAGATTGCTATTACTCTATTTTCTCTTTCTTTATGGGTCTCATCATTAATTGTTTTACACAATTATTCATTTTATAAGAAAATGTTGAAATTTTTCAATACATATCTGGACAATATCCAATGTTCATCCTTTATCCAGACATTTCTCACGTATTACATCAAAATCTGTTGAAAAAAAACAAGAGAATAGTCTTCACTCACATTAAAGGTTTAATTGTGCAGCTTTCATTCATCCCCTTAAGTGTGTAAGTGTGTCTAGTCTTTTTTTCCAAATGCTTCCTGTCTCAGTAGCAAGTTGGTAACATTTCCCCCTCTATGGTTTTCACCACCTTAACTGGAAGACCTGATGTCCCATAGTGTGGAAGTGTTTGGAGATGAAGTATAGTAACGCCACTTGTGGTGTGAACTTTCGGACATCTTTTATGTTCTTGTATCCGAGCTTTCACACTGCAACAGGTTTGCCCACGAATCCTCTACCGCAAGGGCACTTGATTAGGTAGATTAGGTGTGTTGATAAACACGTTGCATATGTGTTAATTCTAATCAAGTGTCCCTTTGTGGGTGTGGTTTACTTCTCTCCACGTAGGATCGAATTGCAGCAATTACAAGACAAACATGGATATGTACTTTTTCTTTTATTATACTTTAGTTTGGGGTTCTTGTGCCATATAATATCAGAGGACACAGTAAATCCTTTATAGATTTGCCTCCTTTTAGCTAAACATGTTCAGGAAAGAGTTACCATATAGGGGGTCCTGTTGTATTATTGCCCAATATTTTCTTATAGTATTCTCAATATATCTGCTCTTATCACTATATTGAGTTGCAAATAGTGGTCTCGTGGGTTGTTTTCCAAGTTCTAGATGTAAATAACTCTTCCCTTTTTATTCGGCTTACTTGTTTCCTGGCTGAATATACTACGTTAGGGTTAAATCCCCTTCAAGAACCTTTTAGTTAAAGTGGCTGCTGCTTCCATATACTCCAGGTCTGTCGAACATATGCCGCTTTGCTCTCATAAATTGGCTCCTAGGGATGCCGTGAAAGGTTATGGTAGATTCTCACGAGTAGCAGATTATTGCGATCTGTATCTTTCAATTCAGTTTGATCGCATTTCTTCTTGACTTTATACAACATGTTTGAGATGCAAAACTGAGTGGTTCCATGTCCACATCTGGTTCTCCCCTGCAGGGCCGTCTCTAGACTTTTTGCCACCTGACACAAAATTCCAAATGCCGCCCCCCTCGCCACCGGAAGGGGTGTGGTTTTATAATTGAAAGTGGGTGATGCTTTGTCCGGAAGTGGATGTGGCTTGTCAAGAAGTGGGAGGGGCTTTATACAATTGATTCTATCTATCGTTTATACGTTTATCTTCTCATCATCTTATATACGATACTCTATCTTTTTATCTATCTATCTATTACTTTGCATATCTATATTAACTGATCCTATTATCTAACTTTGCTACTAGCACTATCTAACTCTGACATATCTATCTACTGCATATCTAATCTATCGACTGGCTATTACTACAAACTCTGCTATCATCTATCAACGCTGCATCGATCGAACTACTATGCGATCTTATCTAGATACGAGCGAGCAGAGCGGCGAGCGAACGCGGCGAGCGAGCGAGAGACGAGCGAGCGAGCTAGCGACGAGCGAGCAGCGAGCGGTAGTCTAGCGAGCGAGCGACGACGTACGACGAGCAGAGCGATCACGAGCTGGACGATCTAGATCTGATATCTATGATCAGACGAGCTATAACGAGCATCATCTATCATCTTAGACGATCATATTATCTATACAGCTATCTATCTATCATCTATCTATCATATATTATCTATCATAACTATGCTATCTATCTATCTAACTCTGCTATCTATCTAACTTGCCTAATCTATCTATACTATCTAACTACTCTTGCTATCTAGCTATCTACTATATCTATCTAACTCTGCTATCTATCTTTGCTATTCATCTATCTATTCTATCTATCGATCTATCTAATATGCTATCTATCTATCTATCTATCTATCTATCGTCTATCTATCTATCTATCTATCATCTAACTGCTATCTATCTATCTAAACTATGCTATCTATCTATCTATCTATCTATCTATCTATCTATATATCTATATATCTATCTATCTAACTATCTATCTATCTATACATCGACTATCATCTATCTATATATCTATCTATCTATCTATCTATCTAATATCTTACTCATCTAACTCTGACTATCTATCTATCTATTATCATCTAACTATCTATATCATCATTTACATTAGATGGGCAGCAGACAGGGCCTGGGCACATTATTTTAATTATTATGTCTGCTGGGCACATGGAAAACTTGGCACAACACATCCCCCTTCCCCCTGCCCTGGCACCGGTACAGCAGTACAGCACACACAATATAAACCTAAACCTGCAGTGCAGGCAAGCAGGGCCCATTCTCAGGCCCCAGCCTGCCCAGGGAAATTAAATTGGGTGTGGGGTAGACAGAACCCTATTACACTTGACTCACCACTTTCCTCCGACTAGTCGACGAGTATGCAAGGCATTTCTATCCTGGTCCTGACGAGGAGCAGAGGAGATTCACTCTCGGATGGCCGGCCGGGACGGGACACACTGAACAACTGGCTGAACAACTTGCGCTCTCTTTCAGCGCTGATGTCACTACATCGTGGGCCGGCGACGCAGCGCACGCAACGGGTAACGAGTGGATGGAGGCGGAGTCAGACATGACAGCAGGATCGGACTTCGGTCTTCTCCGGACACCGGTGTTGTAACTCACTCAGTAACTAACTGCTTTAATGTAGGTAGGTCCGCCGCCCCCCCCCCCAACAGATTAGGGAGGGAGTTGGGCAGCCAGCGGATGCCGGCCTCCATTTAAAAAAAAAATAATTCAGAGAGACAGTGACAGTGCGGCAGAGTGCCGCTTCCCTACAGGGTGCCGCTCTGCATTGTGCTGCACCCTGCCTCATTAGCGAGGCGGCACTGTCTCCCGTAATTTATGCATATTGGGGGACAATCATTTTGACATACAGCAAAATAATGGTAACCCAAATACCTTGTACCATTCCAATTTTCCCCTTATCCATGGTGCCTGGATTGGTGCATAGACTCAAAAGATCCAGTACAATTTTTCCAATTGCTGGTCGCAATGTCCTCCCTCGCCATTAGAAAAACGGACTACCCGTGAATGGAAAACAAACTAAACCATATTATGAGGATGGAGGAGCTGACAGACTCCATTTATAATAAAAAAGTGCATTTGTAGAAAGATGGACTTTTTGGAAACTGTTTCAAATTTCAGACTACTCTAAAACTCAAATGCTGTAACCCATTACAGGAGGCAACCCACGATTAGTAAAATAGGGATACTACATGTGGTCCAGGCTTCTTTAACTGGCTCACCATATAGGTCATACCCCCTACCCCTCTTTCTTTCCCTCTTCCCTTATTGATCAATAGTCTAATCTATAACTCATAATAATTAGTAAGAAATGGTTTAGAAATGAATAATTTTATTCAGTAACATTATGATTAAACAGATTAATAGACTGGACATAATGTTCAGGTGATTGTTTATGTTGGTATAAGTTGCTTACGTTAAATCACCAAGTTGTGTGCCGATCCTACTTTTATTTTTTCCTAACAAAAAGCAAAGACGAGAAATCTAGACAGAAAGTTTGTGAGTACAATGATTGATCATACTAATGCTTATGTACAGGATTTACAAGTAATGCTTACTTCTACAATCATGTACTCTGTACTAACTTACGTGTTTATAATCGGTATTGCTTCTTGGTTTCTCAATAAAATACAGAATTAAAAAAAAAAAGCTTGCACGCACTGGATAAAGGAAGCAGTACAAATGTTTAATACAGGGGTGTTCTGGGATTTTTGATACCTGAAACAACTTTTAAACGCCTAATGGCAAGAGTGTGGTGGCTGGATCAAGTTGGGCGTGGCTTCATCAGGGAATATAGGCGTGGGTTGTGGAGGTGGTGGTGTGCTGGGATGACTAACAATGACTGGTGGACTGGAGGGCTGACTTAACACTGATTGTGGTGGACTGGTGCTAAAATTCAGTATTGCAGGAAGGAGGATTTTTTTTTAACTGACCGCTTTTAAGTATTCCCCCAGGGATGCGCCCTGAACAAATGTTTCCTTTTGCTTCATGGTAGGGGCACCCTGTTTATATAGCAGCAACGTTGGATAATGAATTGACTGAAAAGCTGACTGATAGGCTGGGTCATCTGACAGGCTTCTGAAATTCAAACAAAAGAGTAGTAACAATGCATTGCATGTCTCCCTTAAGTAGATCAGACAGTTGCACACTGAAAAATTCTTCCTTCCCTACCTAATACCTCAATCTTTCTGCAGATTTCAACATGAAACCTGCAGAGAGATTGGGAAAGAAGATGGGGTTGGCGGAAAAAATTTACGTTTGGCCATCTTTGTTTTTCGATAAAACTGCTTGACATTGTCGAATGGTCAATCGGAAAAAACAGTTAATAGGTTTCAACATTTTGAGCGATCCAACTGAAATGTCGAAATCGCTCTAAATGTCAGGCCCCTGTATAGGGTGCTTATTAGAGATGGCCAAACTTCCTAAAGTTCGATTTAAAATTTTCTAACTTCAGGAAAAGTTTGAAAGTTGAAAACTGACCATTTAGTCAATGTGTACAAGTAGTTCAAAAGGTCCAATTAAAATATCAATGGTAACTTACTGTACATGGCTCTGGGACCTGGGAAATATGGGGGAACACATAAAACATCCAGAACTTGAAATAAAGTCACTTCCTTCACACATGCTACTTTCAAGCTTCCACGTTCGATAATTATCCAGAAATTCGAGAATTCAGATTTTTTTCAAAAATTCAATAGGAGGAGATTCAATATAGGGCTTTTCCGTCTAAAACCACGTTAACCCGAAGAAATTTCGGGTTAACGTGGGTTTTAGACGGATTTCGAGCATAGCCCATTTCCAAATGTTTTTGGAAATAGCGCCGTGCTATAGATCCAAAAACCGAAGCGTTAGGTTTTGCGCAACTTTTTTCTAAAATTGTGTCTAAATCTGTCTCTCAATTTGTTGTGAATCTCTTAAAAAGTGTGTTATTATTACAAGAGGAATCATGCCCAGCATGAAGTGGTAACGATTCCTTGTTGCATACCTCAAATAATGGGTTACAAAAATAATCTTAGTCTTAAATGGAAGGTTCAGTGGAAAATAAATTATTTTAAAATTCTTACAGGAGATCAATAAAAGTTCTTATCGTTAAAATGGTGCTAATTTTACCCAACCAATCAGATATTATTTAACATTTGAAAGCTAACATCTGATATTATGCATACCTAATTATTCTAGATATTTTCATCTAAAAATAATTTCCTTGCTATTTCCTGCTGTTGACATTAGTGAGCTGACATTTTAGGTTCTGTAATGATCCTTCTTCTTCCCAGAATACACACTAAACACAAACTGAATGCATCCAGGTGCTGGGTCAAGGGCAAGACCATAATGGTCTCTATTAGGGTAGTTAGTAGGTGTTCCCAAGACCATTCCACAGGTCCCAGAGCCATGTACAGTAACTTACCACTGCTATTTTAATTCAGAGACAGATTCTAGAAATACCCAAAAATCGAATTTTGGAAATTTGAAAACTCTCAAATGTTAGAAAGTTCGGAAAGTTCAAAATTCAAAAGGTTTGAACTCAGGTTCTAGTTCGAGTTCTAGTCCATCTCTAGTGCTTTGTCTATCATCCACTACAGCAACATTAACTATTGCAGTTACTAAACCATCTTTATCCACCCATACAGCAGGATTAACCATCCAGTACCACTACTAGCCATGTATTTCACACTAATGCTTGAGTATTACATTTTACTGCCCCGTAGACATTGGCATGGAAGAAAGGCAAAATGTTCCCGGAGAACAGTGAATGTCCAGCTGAATGGGCTCACTGAGAAATCAGGTTAGTTGCAAATAGCAATATGAACTTCAGGACATGTCGGACTGGACTTCCTTGCCACCAGGAAATCTCAGTTCAGGGGCCCACCAAGACCTTAGAGGCACTCCTAACATTTCATATCTCTAGTACTGCTCATTTACATATTTATTTACTTTACGGACCCCAATTATTATAAAATGAATTTTTAGAGTCCCTTTGGCTCTTTATTTAAATGTTAGAGTTTTCTCTGTTTTCTCGGATGAATGGGCTTTGGTCCCACCAGTCCGGCACTGGACATATGAATTAGGTAGGAAACTCAGGGCAGTATTTATAAAGGATAGTTATTGACAAAACTTTAAGCGATTGTAAAAACCTTTATAAATACAACCAATAAAATAGTTTTGTTTCATTTTTAGTAGTGTCACCACAAGGCCTTTTTTCTTGCATTTTCTGGCTTTCTCTGTTCTCCTCTAAACTAAATCTGAAACAATGGGACTACAGTATGTATAAAGGATCACAGTAAGATTGCTACTGGTTCTTACCGATAACAATCCTATAAAAACAGCCCATTGGGTGTGTCCCAGAAGTTCCAAGACATAACTAGTATACTTGTCTCTTTGAAGACTATTAGTATAGTATAGTATAGTATAGTATAGTATTGAGGTTGAATAAAGACATACGTCCATCCAGTCCAACCCATCTAGCAATATCCTCCTTTCCTGCCTAACTGTTGATCCAGAGGAAGGGAAAAAAAAACACCAAATTTATGAAGGGGGAAAAAATTCCTTCCTGACTCCAAGTGGCAATCGGAAATTTCCCTGGATCAACTCTAATTTATGTATCAATACCAGTAACTTGTAACATTCCTTGTTTGCAGAAACTCATCCAGCTTTTTTTTGAAAATGACCAATGAACACTGCCATAACAACGTCCACTGGAAGACAGTTCCATAGCTTACCGTTCTCACAGTGAAAAACCCTTTCCGAACTTGAAGCCTAAACCTTTTTTCTTTCAAGTCTTAAGGGATGTCCTCGTGTCCTCTGACATGTTCTATTGGTGAACAATGCCCCAGATAGTTTATTGTATGGCCCATTAATGTATTTATACACGTAATCATATCCCATGCCTTTTCTCCAGCATACATAATTGTAACTTTTCCAGTCTCTCTCATATTCAAGCTCCCCAATCCCCTTATTAATTTAGTTGCCCTTCTCTGAACCTTTCCATTTCAAAGATTCTTTTTGTACAAAGGATTTCAAAATTGCACTGCATATTCCAAATGAGGCCTTACCAATGCTTTGTAGAGAGGGAGAATTACATTTTCCTCCCTTGAATCCATACCTCTCTTTATGCAAGACAATACCATGCTGGCTCTGGTGTTGCCACCTGGCACTGCTGCTACCTTTTAGTTTGTTATCCACCAAAACTCCAAGATCCCTTTCCAACAGGGATTCACTTAACACAGAGCCATTTATAGTATAAGCAGCACAAGGATTTTTAAAGGGTATGTCACACTGTTAAACTAATTTTTAATATGCTGCTCCCCCATGTCCCCAGCCCCAACCGCATAAAAAATTTTTCAGAAAGCCCCCAAACTCTTACTTACCTCCCCTGTTCCTCCGCCGCACTGCGGCCCTCTGCTTGCGAGAATGCAAGCAGAGGGGCGGGACCGGCAGCGTCGCGTCTGTGATTGGCTGAGCGGCAGCCAATCACGGACGCGGCTGCCGGTCATTCAGTGCAGCGGAGGAAAGAGGAGAGGTAAGTAAGAGTTTGGGGAGCTTTTGAAAAAAAAAAAATGCGGTTGGGCTGGGGGACATGGGGGAGCAGCATATTAAGGGGGATTTGTGCTAGGGGGAGGGATAGTAGAATGGGAGGGAGAGGGGGGAGAGGGAGGAGGGGGAGGGAGGGGGGAGAAGGGCTGCAGTACGCATGACAAATATCTACCGGAGGCAAGATAGCAGGCAGAGCCCTGCTATCCTCCTGGTGGTTAGTTTTGGCACTTTGGGGGGGGTCTACAGGAGAACCCTATGGAGCTGGGATGTGAGGTAAGGATTAAACTACACTACATGGTGGGGCAGAGTAGTTGGGGGGGGATTATAGTTTGGGGGTGGACATGCCCTTTAAGTCCAAAATCATCACCTTACATTTCTCAACATTGAGATCTCATCTGCCACTTAGCAGCCCAATGTGACAATCTATCTAGATCCACCTGCAATGATTGCACAACCTCTGAAGTTTTTAATGGTCGACAAAGTTTTGTGTCGTCAGAAAACAAGAAACCTTGTGACAAACCCACTTCCAAATCATTAATAAATAGGTTAAATAGAAGCGGACCCAACACAGAACCCGTGGCACCCACTTAGCACTTTAGTCCATAATGATGAAGCCCCATTAACAACTATCTCTGCATCCTATCATTAACCAATTTTCTATCCATGTACAAATGTGCCTCCCCAGACCAACAGACCTCAGCATATACATTAGTCGCCTATGGGGGACTGATTCAAAAGCCTTTGCAAAATCCAAGTATACTACATCTACTCTATGCCAGAGTCTAAATTTCTACTTACTGTACTTCCTCATAAAAGCCAAGCAAACTAGTTTGACAAGATATATCCTCCTAAATCCATGCTGGTTATTACTTATAATGTCAGTCCTTGAAACATACTCTAGAACATGTTCCTTTTAGCTTCAAAGGATAAAGCCATTGATCGAGCAATGTATCATTGCCTCTAGCCTGGTGAGTCACATCCATGCATATATGGACTCCCAAAGATACATAAGCAAGGGGCACCACTAAGACCTATAGTCAGCAGCATCAACTCTGTAACATACAAGATGGCAAAATACCTAGCCAACATCTTAGGACCATTGGTGGGAAGTTCTAAGCATCACATCCAGAACAAGATTGAAGATATAGTACTCAGTGCAGAAGAAACTATGGTGTCCTATAATGTGATATCTCTCTCACCTGTATACCCACCAAGGAGGCTGTTGACATGGTGAGAAAAGGCTAGGCCAAGACAGCACCTTACCAGCAGAAACTGATCTCAACCCAGAACAGGTGTGTTCCTTACTGGACTTGTGCCTGAATACCACCTATTTCAAATACCGGGATAAGTTCTATAAGCAAAAAATGGATGTGCTATGGGATCTCCAGTTTCACCCATTGTGGCCAACCTTTACATGGAGGAGGTGGAAAAAACAGGCGCTTAATACCTTTAAGGGAATAACACCCAGCCACTGGTTCAGATATGTGGATAACACCTGGGTTTAAAATCCACCAGAAGGAAGTAAGCTTTCACAGAACACATGCGGTAGACAAAAACATCAAATTACAAGGGAAGAGGTACAAAACAACAAACTGGTTTTCTTGGACTGCTTGGTAGAAGTTAAGGAAAATGGTAAACTGGAAGTAGAGGTTTACAGAAAACCAACACACACAGATCAGTATTTGATGTTTGACTCCCACCACCCTTTAGATCACAAGCGGGTGTCATCAGAACCCTGCAACACAGAGCTGGAACATCCCCACTAGCACAGAGCGAAGGCTAAAGAAAATGAAACATCTCAGAGGAGCCCTTAAAACTTGTGGATATCCAGACTGGGCCTTTGTCAAAAGAAGTAGAAGAGAAGAAGAAGAACACGTATACCAACAGTGAAGGGGAAAAAAGCAAGACAGGAGAAAGAACATACATGGTCATCCCATATGTAGCAGGGGCCCCCGAGTATGTAAGAAGAATTTTCAAAATACACCGTATCCCTGTCTGGTTTAAACGAACAACACACTGAGGCAGCAATTGGTACATCCGAAAGACCCAATACCGAAACACAAGAAAAGCGGACATCATATACGCAGTGCAGTGAAGAATGCTCTGATTTGTATGTGGGGGAGACCAAACAGCAAATGCATCAACATATGGCCCACACAGAAAGAAAGCCAATCCTGGGTCAGGACTCAGAAGTGTACCTGCATCTTAAGGATAAAGGACATACCTTTGAAGATTGTAATGCTAACATATTGGCAAAGGAATGTGACTGGTTCAAGAAAGGTGTTAAGGAGGCCATTTATGTGAAAATAAAGAACAAGCCTAAATAGATGGTGGGGGGGTTTGACATGTACAATGCTGTTTGACACCTTACCTGGGCATTCCTATAACACCTCTTAGCACTATCCAATCACGCCCTAACACCTGGCTGTATATGCTAATTGGAATTTTCCAGGGTACATAATTGCCATAGATCCTTGTACAAGTCATTCTGAATTGAGAAAGCCAGTCGGATGACTAGCGAAACGTCTTCAAGTACTAAACTTCAAGTCCAGTTGATCTAATTGAATACAACAGATATTCCCTTATTAAACTTTCCAGTATCTTCCCCACCACTGAAGTTAAACTTAAAGCCTGTAATTACCCTGCTGTGAACGACTACCCTTTTTGTGAATATAATAACATCAGCCTTTTCCAATCTAGAGGCGCACATCCTGACATGAGAGCATCTGCAAAAAATAAGAAACAATGGCCCCTAAAAAACTGAACTTACCTCCCTAAGTACCGAGGAGTATTTATCCAGATCAGGAGATTTATTAATATATTAACCTTATTAGTTGTTATGTACCATATCTCGGTTAACCAAAGTGCACTTAAATCTTTTATACCATTATTGCTACTATACTCTATGATATCTGTACTTGGATCTTCTATAGTGTATACAGAGGGAAAAAAAGACATTTGATTTATCGTCATCCTCCGTAACTAACTTATCCCCATAAATGAATGGTGCCACATTTTAAGTCCTCATCTTCTTACTATTAATTTTTAATTTATATAAAAACTATATATATATATATATATATATATATATATATATATATATATATATATAAACATTTTAGGCTTAGTGATGTTTGTTCAGATATCCTAACTCATTTATTATTTAGCTAGTTTGATTGCTTTCTTACACTCCTTGTTACAGTTTTATACTCCCTAAAGGCCCTTTCCGTTCCCTCTGACTTAAAGGTTTTAAATGCCTTTTTCTTCCTTTCCATTTGCCTCTTTACATCAGAATTCAGCCACATGGGTGCGGATTTATTTTTTTTAACATTTATTTCCCAAGGGTATAAATTTAGATGTGAAAATGTCTTAAAATCCCCTTAAACACAGTCCACTTCTGTTCAGTACCTTTACATGATAATACCTTATCCCAGTTGACATTCTGAAGAGCTACTTTTAACCTGGGAAAATTTGCTTTCCCGAAATTAAAAGTCTTTGTTAACCCAGCGCACTTTTCCTTTCGATAACATACTCCAAACTACACTATTTCATGGTCACTATTCCCTAAGCCTCCAGTTACCTTTATATCTATAATTCACTCCACAATGTTAGATATTACCAGATCCAACAGAGCTCCTTCTAGTAGGAACCTCAACACACTGTGAGAGAAAATATCCTGCAGCAAATTCAGGAACACATCGCCTTTTTCTGTGTTGGCAGTTCCACTACAACAATCAATGTAGGGTAATTAAAGTCCCCATAATTAGCACACTCCCAAAACTTGCAGAACCTGCCAACTGTATATGAAGCTGACTCACTTCCTCCCTGCTAGCATTTGGCGGCTTATAGCAGACACCAACAATGACCTTTCCTGTTGCCTAATTCCACCCATATTGCCTCTGCTTTACATCCATTTCACCAGTTATTTTCTTTTAAGTATGGATTCAATTCTTTTTTAACATAAACACATACTCCTCCCCCTTTCTTTTTCTCTGCCCTGCCTAAACAAGGCATATCCTTCTAAATTTTTAGCCCAGTCAATGAGAACTATTCAACCACGTTTCTTGCTATACCTATTATATCATACTTTTCATTCAACACCATAATCTCCAATTCACCCATTTTGTCAGATAGGCTTCTCACATTTGCAAACATACATTATAGATTATGATCCTGTAATTTATTCATTTTACAGACCACAGGACCTGTTTATACTTTATTCTACTCTAGGACAGGTTGACTATACAGAGCTTTAGAAACTTTAAATGATGTGCTGCAAGCAGACCTAGATAGATTATCAAAATGGGCAGCAGAATGGCAGATGCGATTCAATGTTGATAAATGTAAGGTGATGCATTTAGGATTTAATAACCAATGCCAAAAAGATTTGGGGGGTCTGGTAGATAACAGACTTAGCTATAGCAAACAATGCCAGGGGTAGCAACGGCTAGAGCTAGCAGAATTGTCTTGTATAAAGAGGGGAATAAATTCAGAGAGAAAAATTATTCTCCCTCTTTACAAGGCACTGGTTAGGCCTCATTTGGAATATGCGGTGCAGTTTTGGAATCCCATATACAAAAGGGACATCTTGGAAATTGAAGCAGTTCAGAGAAGGGCGACTCTAATTAATAAGGGGAATGGAGGGGCTTGAATATGCAGGCAGATTAGACAAGTTAGGGCTGTTTACATTGGAGAGGTGACGTTTGCGTGGGGAATGATAACCTTATACACATATATTAATGGACCATACAATGAACTCTCTGGTGCATTGTTTAATAATAGGTCATATCAGAGGACTCGTGGACATCTTTTAAGGTTGGAAGAAAAGAAGTTTCATCTTCAGGTTAGGAAAGGTTTCTTAACAGTGAGAACGGCGAACGAAAATGTGGAACTGTCTTCCAGCAGATGTGGTATGGCAAGTTTATTAAAAAGCTAATAGCTTTAAAAAAGGCCTGGATAAGTTTCTAAAACTAAAAAATATTGAGAATTACTGGTATTAATGCATATAGATCTGGTTGATCCAGGGATACTTTCTGGTTGCCGTTTGGAGTCAGGAAGGAATCTTTTCCCCCTTTTTAGCTGGGTTTTTTTTTGCCTTCATCTGGATCAACTGTTAGGTAGGGATAAAAAAATAAAAAAAATTAAAAAAGAGGGTGAATATGTTGAACGTATGTCTCTATTCAACCTTAATTACTATGTTACTCCATGGGCGTAAATACCAGGGGAGCAGACCCTGCAAATGCAGGGAGCCCCCATCTTCTTATTTTTTATGACAGATATAACCTCCCCCAGAACACCACTGATTCTGAGTTATGCCACTGCTTGACTCTTTTTTTCTTAAAAAATGTTAAAAACGTTAAAAATGGTGCTAATTTTGCCCCAGCCAATCAATTATTAGCTTTCAAATGTTAAATAATATCTGATTGGGTTTATTGAATAACCCTGATAGTGTTTTACTGCTGCTAAACATCTGGATCCGCTCAGAAAACAGTTCATATGAAAAAGCCTAAAATATATATGGAAGCAAATCAGTCCAGCTGCACTAATTACATCTTTATTAAGAATGTCCTCAAATCCCTGGTCTGGTAACCCTAGGCAGGGGTGTGTATCTGCTTGACCTGAAGAAGAGAGAAATGTATCTCTTGAAAGCTTGTCTGTATAAATTAACTGTTAACGGGTATGCCCCCCCAAACTAAAATTTTCCCCACTGTGTTAAAAAATCCTTACCTTTCTCCTCTGTTCCTTATGGTTGTCCTGCAAAGCTTGATGAAAGTCCAGGAAACTGAAAAGTAGGAGCTGTCTGATCTGCTGCATTCAGTTAATATTTTCGGGACTGCCTTTCCCATTCTACTTTGCAACTGACATACAATCGTGAGGTCCCGCTTCACCCATTTATGTATTTTGCAATCGTTTGTCAGTCATGAAGAAGAATGGGAAAAGGTGGTTCTGGAATGTCGCCGATCTTTAAGCAGGTAATTTCTGATTATGTAAGGGGGAATTACACCTCCATCGTAACAGTCCCCAATAGGCCAATAGCAGTCCCTTCTGCATTGTGATTCGCTGTAAAATAGATCTCTCTATAAGTACCTTAGGCTTTTGTATAGTTCAGTTTATATAGGATTGGGACCTCATGTCTGAAGGCCAGGCTTGTCATAAGGTGCATTAAATGGCACACAGTGGAAAATTAGTGTCCAGCACCATCCAGCATTAATCTGCTGGTGTTTTCCAGTAATAATCCCCCCATATACATGACCACTTTGAGAAGGAGGGGGAATCAGGATCACTCTCCCTGCCTTATTCACTAGAACACAGATAGATTCTATTAAATAGTGAGCACTGCATCCCTAGAAAATCAATACTATATGGGATTGTATTAAAATCAATTAACCATATCCCAATGCAATAAATAAGTCCCACAATGTGCTGTAACAGTGAGGTACAAGGCAGAATGGCCGATCCATTGCTTGCATTCCTTCTGTGTACATTAGGAGGTGACAATGTAACCAGTTGGAATATTAGTTACTTTTGTTTCTTTTTCAATCCCTTCACTCCTTACCCTTTACCAGTTGTTAAATTTTACCCCTCTTGCTTTTTCTTGGCTGGTGGCCCAGATTTAGTAGATACATTTATTGTCTCTGCTATTACTGCAGCAATTTATGTTTTAGTAAAAACTGAGAACTTTAGACATGCCGCCCCTATCAGGGCCGGCCTTTGACATGGGCGACCTGTGCGACTGCACAGGTTGCATTACCAGGAGGGGGCACCAGGAGGTCTTAAGTCACGGACCTGTAGGTCAAAGTTTTACATCAGTGCCACAGCCCCCCCAGTTATTGTCCTGCAGATCAAATATATGTATCAGCACCACCCCACAGACAAAGCCCAAACACATGCAAGCCTTCTGTATGCTGTGCTGTTCTGTCTGTGCATTTAGTGTGTTACGTGTAATGATGTACCCATGATATATACAAGCACACACTACAGATACTGAAAGACAGTACCGTAAGCGCAGGTGGCAGACTTGATTTGAAGTAGGCCAAGGCAAGCAGCATTCAGCAGTGTATTGTGTGCCCAAGGGGGTGTTTTGGAGGGGGTGCTAGGCGCCAGTAGCAAATCTTTTACAGGGTGCTAATTAACCTAAGGCCGGCCCTGGCCCCTATAGATCCTGGAGTCCTAGGCCATGGCCTATGTTGCCTTATGGAAAATGCGACCCTGCCTCTTTTATTCTGAGACTGTTAGCAGAGGCCACACTGCAACGCACAGGAGCGATTCTTGTGCGTTTTGCGCATGCGACTTTGGCGTTTTCCTTTATGGAAAGTCATGCATTAACGCACCAAAAATGTTGAACGCATGCGTTACCAAAACGCAAACAGACGTGCGATCACATGTGTATTAGAAATCGTGGGAATTTTCGCGTTCCCACTATTTCCATTTGGTGAAAATCACGAGCGCAAAACGCACTAGTGTGGAATAGCCCTAATTGTACCTTTCCCGTGTACTGCAGTCATGCATCACCATCCATGTTTTCTAAAGTAGGCTTGATTATTTAGCTGGCCATCCAGTTATGCTCTTTTTACTTTTCTATTAAAGTAGAAATAAAGGTTTCAATCAAATGTTCTATTACTTTCATTTTTTCTGACCAGAAGCTTCAGACTTAGCTGCATCTCCGCGTTCCCAATTGTTATGGCCACATTAAGTGCGCTGCGATTCGTTAAATCGCTGCACATGCAATCTGCATTTTTTGCCTAACCGCATGCATTCCGATTGTGCAATTGCAACACACGTGAAAATGTGTGCAATTGCGTGCCCGTTTTCCAAGCGTTCAGACTCGCTAAACTGTGCCTTCAGTTATAAATCCATTTTCAGCTATTAGTTTATTGACAATTTATAAAATTTCTCCTTTATTTTAATGAAAATTAGCTTAAAATAATCGATATGCCACATTCATAAGAGGGGACACAAATGAAGCTTTAATTATTGCTTCTCCATTAGATGTGCTTGAAATGTATTTCTTGACAATCTCTCTGGTTAATAAGTGAGGTTTCTAACTGGGATACGGATTATAAATTCTAAATACTGTATTCAATATTTTACAGGCGCGATTAGTTACAGCTATATTATTATTATTGGTATTAAGGTGACCATACATTAGGCGGATTTTATGTACAATCGGAAAGTGTTTTCTTTTTTTTGTAGTGTTTTCTTAAGTTCCGATTAAATGTTAAAGGGGAACTGTGGTCCAAAAATGACTTTAGGTAAATTGACAAGAATTGCTCTCCTGAGAATTTTTGCAATTTATTGTTATTATTTATTTTGCATAGTTTTGAAGATATTTACATTTTTGTGTGTAATATGGCAGCAGCATCACCAGGTCCCCTGCACTTCCTGCTTCCTGCTCTGCAACCATGTCAGTGGATGACAGTCAATCTGCCATATCTCCTCCTCCCATTGCAGCCCCCCGCCTCTTGTAAGCCCCCTGGTCGATCCCACTCATGGACCCCATGGCCCCTTCATTTGCTGGCCCTATGTGGCCCCGCCCACTCACGGGTGCCATGGGACACTCAGACCCCGACCCCCACCACAGAAAAATGTGTGAGAACTCTGCATAAAAAGGCTGTTTTCACATAGTGAGAGAGTAGGGCTGTAGATTCCCTTACCTTCTCTGTGGGGATCTTCACACAGCAGGGAGGGACTACCTGTCTCCTGTCCTGTCACTGAAGTGTGAGGCTGTGCTCGCCAGCGGCCCACCCATTAACTTTCTAGTCAGTAATTTCATTATATCTTGGGCTGTGGAGCACGTAGACAGGTGGTTGATGGCTTGTTTTAAAGGTAGGAAACTGGCCTTTAAACTCAACTTGTGGACCACAGTTTCCCTTTAATGTCATGTAACCTCACAATGTATGACATTCAACATTAATCACTAAACTAATTGAATGTCGAACAATATGTATTGTACATCTGTCTATCAAAGTATCTGCTGGTTTAAGATCGGAATTGCAATCATAATAACCTTTTGTAATGTATGGCCAACTTAACAGTCCAAAAAACCCAGCAATGCTAAACCAATGGACATGATCGCATTGTTGCAAAATACTGAACGATTTCTGTATGCACAGGTGCAATAGGTACAGGTACATAGGTAGCACCCAGCCAATACATACTTTGAAGAAAAGTGGTGGTGCGGGAGAACCCATAATTACCTTGTATGCACAGGTGCCTCTATTTTATGATGCAATACGTTGTGACTGATATAAAGTCACAGTATTGCAATTTTGTATTCCTGACATCTTTTACTTGTCAGAAACCATTTGTGGCTTTTTTTTTTTTCATTTTAAAGACACAACGTAGCATTCTTTAATCTTTGCTTCAATCGAAAACTCGACACTGACCAGTATTGCAATACTGCCAAGTATTGTATATTTTTTTTGTGTGTGAAGAAAGTCAGGTGATTGGTTATGGGCCATAATGCATGGTATAAGGGATAATAATATCTACCTACAGTGTAATATCCATATATTATTGGTATTTTGTATTATATAATAATATGGCAGACTATATTAATTATTAATACTATGTCCTGGTCACATTATTATGTACAGCAGTTGCCAACAGATCTAGATATTGCAACACATTCACTCATTTTAACATTTTGTCCCACTCTTATTTGTGTCCTGTAAAATGTCCCTAGATTGGTCAGAGAGCAGGAAAAAGGAGGACCAGGGCCCTGGTTATTCAGTTAATCAGGCAGACCTTTAAATCTGTTACACTACAATGTTTATTGGTAGCAACAACTACAACTTAACTGCTGGAAACGTTTTCAGTTGTGCTGGGGAACTTATGGTTCCCATTCAAATTTCAATGTAATAGTCCAATACCTTAACTCCAAGGCCACACTATGCCGAATGGCAACGCGCCGGCAAAAAGCGGGCTCGCATCGGCGCGCATTTCACGCACGTTACCATCCATTTGTGAGAGCAATAGTAGAGTATGTGCTTTACATGAACCCGGAAATGGATTGCATGATGTGCACTGCTCTGCAATTCTAACACGAATTATAAGGATTGTAAGCATGAACGTTAGTATATGCTGCATCATGGCCTAGCCTTTATTGCTGTACAGAAGTTATAACGAATGGTGGGTTTGTTATTAAAAGTGGGCATGTCCAAAACTTGTGGCGGTGTACATGCAACTTTTTACAAAATCTGTCCCTAGAAATGTTTGGAAATTGTTGGGAACTATGATAAAAATATAGTGTAAGGGTTAGGCCACCTTGCCTTGTTTTCTCACACGCCAGCGACTGCACTTTGCACCAGTAGACAGGCACCAGACATTATGCTCCCTAGGGCTAGGTTTGACAGTGATTAATGTTCCAGGGTCATTTTTCTATTTTGTAGAGGACTAGATACATTTTCACCTAAACAGAACATTAGACGATGCCATATAAATAGGTAAGATTGGGCTGTTTTTTTTTATTGCAAGCGTTAAGATTGCCTTTTCTATGTTTTAGGCTTTCCCATGCATATTGTAACTGCATAAGACATGTTAGAACATAATAAAAAATTTATTAAAAAAAAAAAAAAAAAGGAAAAGAAATGGCCACAATTAAATTCTTAATTCCTGAGTTCACCTCCCTAGTGCAATTGAGAGGCAAATTGGGGGGAGGACGTTTTTATTTTTTCTTCTTCTTTGGTTGCATTAAGGCACTAAAACTGCTCTGTGTTTTTGGCATTTGCCCTGGGTATTACTACTTATCCCTAGTTGCATTTCACTGCAACATTTGGTGACTGAAATAAGATGGTAATACCCCCACTTGGTTCTTGTGACAGGAAGACACCATTGAGCATGCTACTTTAATTGTCACTTGCTCTGGTTATAAAGCAGTGTCACCACACGGTGCTTGTGCCTTGTCTTATAAAATCACATTTGGTTCACTCTACTTTCCAAACCCTGCAGTTCTTGCATGATTTGTGGGGGTAAATCATCAGTCACTTGCTCTGTCAAGTATTTCCTAATATCCTGCACTTCCTTTTCCCAGAACCCTTTTGGCAGCGAAAATAACTGTTCTGTGTCAACCCCCCCTAACCCTTGTAGATTTAGTGCTCCTTCTGCAGGAAGATAGCCAATGGCAGTCTGGCGGGCGCTTTCTTCCCCTTCTACTCTGCGGAAGATCCAGTCAAGCACTCGAGAATTCTCCCCAAATCCAGGCCACAGGAAACGCCCCTCTGCATCCTTACGGAACCAGTTGACATGGAAGATTTTAGGGAGCTGCAGACCTGGCCTGTTCTGTAGGCTCAGCCAATGTGAGAGGTATTGACCAAAATTATAACCAAAGAATGGTCTCATAGCGAACGGGTCATGCATGATAACTTTACCTGTAGAAAAAAGAAATTAGAAAGACGAGTCAGGGAGAACAGGAAAGATTAGTTGTATGAAACAACTTCTTTGGGCTATGGCAACAGAGATGGAGTAAATAAAAGTGTAGATTTCTTACCCTTGTGTTCTGCAGCTGCTGTAGCCTCAGATCTCATGCAGGCTCCAACAAAAACACCATGAGACCAATTATAGCTCTCGTAGACCAGGGGCACGCCTACAGAATAATGTGTGATAATATTTTTTCAGATATAAAACATTATAAGTCATCAAGATATACTATGAGATTTCAAACATGATAGCACAAAACAGATTTAGTCTATACTACTACAGCACGAGTCTTTAAAGGATAACTATACTGAACCTGGGGCAGGGAGGTAGGGCTGATTATTCCTATCTCACAATATTGTTTTGTTCAGGAGCTACAGCACGTACAGTTTTCATTAGTCCTGGACTATTCCTGTATTAAAGTTAATGCTGAAGCCAGGAGGAAGACTGGCAGAATCAGTTTTTTTTGGGCTGGTTATCCTCACAGAAACAATATTGGGAGTTAGGAATTACCACCAGTCCTATATCCCTGTCCCAACTACTCATTTTAACCTTTTATACATACTATAATTCTCCTTTAAGGTCACATGTTATAATACAACTTCATGGTCACACATTAAATTCTAAATTTCTACAAAAGGATAATAAACTTTTGTTTATCTTGGCTAATGTATCTAAACACAATCTGGAAAATTAAAGGGAAACTGTACTCCTGCAGTAAGCATCTGGTCTCTGGTTCTTCCCACTCGTATCACTGTCAAAAGTGAGCATATATTAATGAGAAAGAGGGTAGACTGAGGGGGAAACCAGCATGGAGCCTATTAATGCATGAGTATTGTGTCCCTTTTATTCCAATAGCAAATAAATGGAATATAGCAGCTACTAATAATTTAACTACGGACATGCAAATATTTGCATAAAGTAAAACTAAGAGAAGATAAACAATATTCTGCATAATTTATTATGCTAATAAAAATGCACTTTCGTCATCAAATGAGCATTGTGTAAATTCTAGGCTTAAAATACCACTATATATAAAATGCTAAAAATATCATGTGAAAATTCTGTTAGGAACATTAACAACTATACAGGAGTTGGAGTTTTGTCAGGTGGGGGTAATGTCCATGCAGGATACTACAGTTACTTTCTGTTCTTATCACTAGGAGGCACATTACTGCTTTTTTACCCACTGAGATTGTGGCATATAGATATAAATGTAACACAACCAACTAGGTCAGTCAGCATGTACCTTGTCTAGACAGCCTCATAGATTCTTTTGACAATTGAATGTAGAATTAACTTAATAACAGGACAGTGTATGGCCAGCATAAGCCTAAGTATAAATATTGGCAACTAGATTTATGGGTAAAACATGGTAATATTTAAAACGATTTAAAAAAAACCCCAAAAAAACAAAACAGTGGAAGCCTCTTGCCGATTTCCATTATTTACAGTTTAATTCAAACAGAGACACTATTCAGTAGACATATTACCAAGTTTCTTTTGTGAAACGGTCTTAAAGCTTGTTCCCACATGCGATTCCACACACAACGCCCAACAAACGAGTGGGCAATTAATAACCATTTCACTAGAAACTCAAGGAGGGGAGGGGGGGGAGCACCAATTTGCTGCATTATAGACTAGCCCTACATCTAACAGCTTTCTAACTACTGTAGTTTGGGGGGGGGTGATTTACCGTGAATAAATAGATTCTCTGCAATTACTATAAACAGACACATGCTCCCTGTGGCCCCTCCCACTCATGGACACTGTGCCCCACCCACTCGTGGGTCCTGTGGCCCCTCCCCCACGTGCACCTCTGACCAATACCCTCCTACCCCCTACAGAAGACTGTGTAAAAGCAGCCTTTTCAGCAGAGAAAGAATCAAACAACAGTTTAAAACTGCTAATTCTCTCTCTGCTAAAAATGCTGCTTTTACAGTTTTCTGTAAGGGGTGGGTATTGGTCTGAGGTGCAAGTGGGGGAGGGGCAATGGGGAGCCCACAAGGGAGAGGGGTCATTGGGGCCCGTGAGTGGGTGGTGCCACAGGAAGCTGCAAGGGAAAGGCCCAAGGGGGCTGCAAGGGAAGGAGCCAGGATGGGTCTGCAAGGGGAGGGGCCACAGGGCCCGCAAGTCGGAGGGGTCACAGGACCCACGAGTTAGCAGGGCCACAGAGCCGTGAGTGGGAAGGGCCACAGGAGGCTGCAAGGGAAGGGGCCAGGATGGGTCTACTACGGGAGGGGCCACTGGACCTGCGAGTGGACAAGTTCACAGAGCTGATGAGTGGGAAGGATCATGGGGCCCGTGAGTGGGAGGGGCCACCGGATCCACGAGTGGATGGGGTCACAGAGCCAACAAGTGGTAGGGGCCACGGGGCCTGCGTGTGTGCAGGGCCACAGAGCCATAAGTGGGAGGGGCTACAGGAGGCTGCAAGGGAAAGGTCCAAGGGGACAGCAAGGGAAGTGGCCAGGATGGGTCTGCAAGGGGAGGGGCCTCTGGACCCATGAGTGGCAGGGGCCACGGGGCCTGCAAGTGGGAGGGGCCACAGAGCCCGCGAGTGTGAGGGGCCACAGAAGGCTGCAAGGGAAAGGTCCAAGGGGGCTACAAGGAAAGGGGCCATGATGTGTCTGCAAGGGGAGAGGCCACACAAGGCTGCAAGGGAAAGGCTCAAGGGGGCTGCAAGGAAAGGGGCCATGTGGCCCACAAGTGGGAGGGACCACATGCACGCACAGTGCGAAGGAGCGAGGACGCATCGGAGACTGTCTGAAGTCGGCGATGGAGCGGGTCCGCGGGTAAGTGTCTCCTCCTCTCCTGTAAGATTTACTGAAGAACGGGAGGTAAGAGATCGTGCATTTACCTCCTGTTCTTCAGTAAATCAGATAGAAACAAACTAAAACTTTTGCTGGACATACAATTTAACACAGTTATTTATGGTGTAGTTGGCACAGGGATT
Organism: Hymenochirus boettgeri; assembly: GCA_019447015.1. NCBI lineage: Eukaryota > Metazoa > Chordata > Amphibia > Anura > Pipidae > Hymenochirus > Hymenochirus boettgeri. Next base: position 264,217,944 of record CM033469.1, read on the forward strand.
ATTAAATCCCAAATGCATCAACTTACATTTATCAACATTGAATCTCATCTGCCAAAAAATGGGGCAATTCTCATTATTGGGTGCTTTTTCAGTATTTTATTTTTTATTGTACGAAACAATACATTAAAATTATTGATTTGGCACCGATTAGAATATTAGTTGTTAGAAAGAAAGGCTGTGGCACTACAAATCCTGCTAAACTGGGTGTAGCAAGTGAATGTTTAAACAGAGATGGATTTTTGCCAATGAATTTAAAGGTTGAAGATTAGAGCCAAAATATGGTGAATACGGAACTGAGACAAACAGGAAAATCAAGTCAATTGTGTCAAATCTGAATTAAATAAATAGTTTAAACTATTCATTAAGGTCATGGACTAGAACTTATTATCAAGATAAAAGGAAGAAACTTCTTTACAGAAATGGGGGTATACATATAAGGCCCAACAATAGAAGTGGAGGGTCTGCCACACACTATGTTAAAGGATATCTCCACTCATAATTTCAAGGTTTAGGCATCTAGTTCTATTGAAGAACGGGAGGTAAAGGAGCTGTGCCTTACCTTCTGTTCTTCAATAGAACAAGCAGGAGACTGGTGAGCAGTTAGGAAACTTACCCGCTCGCTCGCTTGCTCCCCCGGCTCTTAGTCTTCTATGCGCATAGATCGCGCATGCGCATAGAAGACAAGGTCCGTCGGGACCTGTCAGACTACGCGCCGGGGAGCGGAGCGAGCGAGCAGGTAATTTCTTAACTTCTCACCAGTCTCCTGCTTGTTCTATTGAAGAACGGAAGGTAGGCAGCTCCTTTACCTCCCGTGCTTCAATAGAATTAGATGCCTAAAAACTTGAAATTATGAGGCGGGAGGATACCTGTAACAACCTGCTTCCAAAAGAATAAGGCAGGGACCAGAATATTATGGATGTCGTTAAGGTGCTTTATTAGAAGGCTGTGTACTGAACAAGGGATAAAATTGTCAGCATGTGTTAACTGGGAACTGTAGGCAAATATTGTCAGTGGAAACAGTGAACGTAATTCTGGGTGAAAACGTAACCTATTCTAAAGGCTCCTTAACACAGTGAATGACAGCTTTAATAATAATATCTGACAATAACCCCCACTGCTTCCTCTATACTTTAGCATCCTACACTAATTTTTACCTTATTAGAGGTGGTTTTGTTTCGTCTCCTTGGTTCTTAGCAAATATAGACAGTAAGCATTGGTTCATGCTATGGCAGTGCTGGGGGGGGTTTGAAGCTAGGCAAGATGTTTAATTGGCCCTATCAATCCAGTTCCCACTGGTTAAAGAGATCATTCAGTGGAAATTATTAATATTTGTTAAATTGTAGGTTTGTGTAATGCCTTCTTAGTTATTCTACATATTCTCTCCCATTTTCAAAAGTCAGTTGACTTCATACCCTTTGCTGTTCCCTGCTGTTGACATTAGTGAGCTGACATTTTAGGTTCTATCGGTCCTTTTAATGTTATTATGTCAGTTATTTCTACTGATTGGCTGTTGGATGGGTCAAAGATGCTCAGATCTCTACTGAGCAACTGAATCAACCCAGGCGCTGGGTCAAGGGCAAGACCATAACGGTCTCTACTAGGGGTCCTGCAAACAGGAATTCAGTATTTCTGTTGCATTTATTTATAAACAGACAAAATGCTGAATGGGCAGATTAAGGTCATTGGGATGGAACAATACTGCTCTTTTTTCTGAAAAGTACATGTATTTGCACTGAACTTCCCCTTTAACGGTTAATTTTTCAAACTGTTGGTGAATTATCATCCTTTAATATTAACAATATCTACATGGACAGAAGACTTTGCTTGGGATATTTACATTTGATTAATTTACATAACTTTTCACTGTTTGCACAGACAATATTTGCCTACAGTTCTCAGTTAACACATACTGACAATATGCTAGTTCCTTATATATAAAAACTCAAATTCAATGGTCTATACTTTAAAGGAGAAGTCCACCCTAAAAAATGGTTTCCTAAATATGGACATATACTTCCATAATGTTCCCTGGGCCAGGTAATGTTTTATAATTGTAAAGTCATGGGTCTGGGTGGTTGTCCAAAATTTCAAGGGACTGTTGGCAGCGTAAACTAGCTATTATAAACCTGCTTGTATTTAATAAAATCTAATCACTCCTCCTTTCACCAAATGTAACCCAGCCTCCCCTTAGCACAGGAGATACACAGTTAACATGACTCTGCTTAACAATCCAGTAACTACAGGGCTCTGTGCTGTAATGCTATGCAAGATACCTGCAGACATTTTGACATCTGCCCAGATGATCATTTTGGCTTACCTTAATACTAGAAATGTTCTTTTGACCCATTTTTAGTGCTCAGTTTTTGCCATCTTTTTCATTTTTCTTCAAAATGCATGCAGCAGTCTTTTTTTTAACTGAGCAGGTTAATCCGATCCGTTAAAAAACATAATGAAAGGCACGTTTCCGTCCGGAAACAGACAGAAAAGGGTCTAGTGGGAACAAAGCCTTTGTGTTCAAAAGTATGCTCGAATGCTGATTGTAAATGAATGGTCCTGGCCTGGAAATATCCCAGGAAAGTTGAAAGGTTGCACAGTTGCTGTGCCCAAAATTACGATCACTTCGTATAGTAACAATCTCCTAATCAATTTTAAATGTACCAACATATGATTTTAGGTTGAGTCTTTGACTAAGAATTATATACACTCAGGTTATTCAATAATAACCTGAGTGTAACCGGTAATATCTGATTGGTTGGGGGAAAATTAGCACAATTTTTAACGATAAGAACTTTTTATTGAATCTGCCTGACTGTTTTAGGGCAACCTTTTCCCTTGTGCTGGCCATGCACAGGCATGAATCCTATTGAATAATGGGATTTTCACAATATCTGCCTATGATCATACATGGCTCCTTGCATTCAATATTCTGTACATCAGTTCCCTCCTAAAAATAACGTTCATTGTGCATGCTGTATCTATTTGCCCTACACAGTAAACAATTCAAGCAGTTGTAAAGACAGCTGCTTTTATATATATGAAAAATAAGGTTTATTTTCCATTAAAGCAACATAAACCAAGTAATTTTAATGTAATGTTCTAAAATGTTTCCCTGACTATTTACTGGCAACTTACCTTCAGGCCTTCTCCCACCAAAGATGATAGCATCTATAGGCACACCTTCTGGGGATTCCCAGGCATCATCCATAATGGGGCACTGAGCAGCCGGTGCACAAAAACGCGAATTTGGATGGGCACAGGGCTCCTTGTCACCTGTTAACAGCATTGCATTAATATAGAAATGTTAGCCAGCTATTTACATTATGTTGCCCTATGGTTAAATATGGAATTAAAAGAACAATTCAATAGAATCTTTTTACACAGGATTATTAGCAACATTTCCTGACCTGGCTTCCATGATTTGCCAAGCCAAGATGTTACGCTGACCCCAGGGGGCAGTTGTTGATCCAGTCCCTCCCAGTATACCCCTCCTTCGCTGGTCTCTGCAACATTGGTAAAAATAGTGTTTCTTTCCACTGTACTCAAAGCATTGGGATTTGTCTTTGCTGATGTCCCAGGAGCCACCCCAAAAAAGCCATTCTCAGGGTTAATGGCACGAAGTCGGCCTATAGAAGCAAAAACAATTTTATTACAACAGAGATTTGCTTTTTTATCCTGAATACTCACAGCACATTCTCAGCCCCCAGCAAGTAAGTGTTTCCTTTAACCTCCTACAATCGGCAGCTCTTATTCACTCTTCAAGGAAACTTTAATAAAGCAGAACTCCTCTATCCTAAAGGCACATAGCATTAAAATATTTTCATTAAAATAATTTCAGAAAAAACAATCTGCACCTTCTATTCCATGAAAATCATCATCCAGATGTATGGCTTCCTTAATCATGTACATATGGAAAAGCAATAAATCTAAGACACAGCTTCTAACAAAGGGGTTGTTCATCATTTTCTATCAATCTCACCTTGACTGTCAAATTTCATCCATGCGATGTCATCTCCCACACATTGCACCTTCCAGCCCGGCAAAGATGGGTGCATCATTGCGAGGTTTGTTTTTCCACAGGCACTTGGGAAGGCAGCGGCAATGTATCTCTTGCGCCCAGCAGGATTTGTGATGCCCAAAATCTGGCAGGTGACAGAGACTCCATAAGTGCAGGGTGTACAAATAGGATAGAGAAGGTGCAGAGGACAGGACAGAGAAAGGGTGAGGAGAGACAGGACACATGGGTCAGGCAAGCTCTTCTCTCACCAGCATATGCTCAGCTAACCATCCCTCATCCTTGGCTATTCGGGAAGCAATACGAAGGGCAAAGCATTTTTTTCCTAGCAGTGAATTTCCACCATATCCACTGCCAAAGGAAATAATCTCCCGGGAGTCCGGAACGTGGGCGATGAGAGTCTTCTCTGGGTTGCAGGGCCATGAATTCACAAGGGGTGCTGTACATGGAAGAGTGTGTGTTACATATATGAAATTTAAAAAAATAAATAAATACAGGCAATTTTCAACTGACATTTAAACTGGTGTTACCTTTCAGTGGAAGGGGCTGCCCCACGGAGTGCAAACATTTGACAAATTCTCCACTTCCCAAAGCCTCTAGGACCTGTGAGCCCATTCGAGTCATGATGCGCATGCTAGCCACTACATAAGGAGAGTCTGTGAGTTGCACGCCATATTTAGACAATGGAGAACCTACAGGACCCATGCTGAATGGAAGCACATACATGGTACGACCTAGTGAACAAAAGACTGTGTCATGTGGGTAGGAGAAAATACATGCACATGTGACAGGGATGTTGACAGCCAAAAATTGAGGGTCAAAAAAAAAAAAAAAAAAGACAGGGCAACGCACAGTAGTGAAAAGATGAAAATAAAAAGGAGCAACTAAAAACCCCCGCAAGTTATCTTTTGCTTAAAACGAAAATAAGTGATTTAAATTATTCTTATCTAGTAAATATTAAAGAAAAGGCTTTCTTTGTAATAAAAATCCTGCTTTTCATTTCAGTTTCTTGGCTTTTTGCTCTTAAGTCTGAAAGCATATTTCATTTGTTTCATACACCAATTGGCATGCATATCTGATGTATTTAATAAAGCTTTAGACCGAGGCCACACTACATCAATTGTACGCGCGTGCGTCAGCATGCGGGTGTGATTTCGGCAACTTGCCCTCATCAGAGCGCATGCATCCTGCACCAAAAATGGTGATCCCATTCCCTCCCGATAAGTGGATTGCAGCACAGCAGACACCACCTCACTACAAGCGAGCACTCAGTCGGGACAAATGACTGTCGATTGCGGCAACAGTGGCCGCCCGATCGTGTGGCCCCATAGGTAAGATATTTTCGGCTGGCCGACTGATACATGCCAATATCGGTCAGTCGAAAATATCTTACCATGTGTACCTAGCCTTATGCACACAAACTGTGGTGGGTGCCGACTTCTTACTTCCACCTGAAGAAGGGGGCACGTTTCCCCTTAAAACATTGTTTTTGATGTTTGGTTCATAACAAATTATTACATTCACTTTGGAGTTCAAATTTAGATACTGCTCATTGCCTATATGGATCACAGTATTGTAGAGTAACCAAAATATCAGATCCAAATGCACAGATACAGAGAGAAGGCTGGATGTCTATGGCCATATTTCAGTACAAACAGAACCCATCAGAATCCGCCATGTAATGTGCCTCAAATTGATCTATTTTCAGCAATAAGTGGAGGACAAATGCCTAGAAATGAAACCCTAAAAGAATCTAAGGTGGAGATTTAACACTCTAGATTCCTGTCTAGGGCTGGAACACAGGCAGATTGTATTCCCAATATTTGATCAGTTGGGGATTGCAAGCAAAACCAATCATTTCCATTTTTTGGGTTGCAAAACTGGTCATTTCAGACAACCAGTCATGGTTGATATGGTTGATAAGAGTTGTTTCCTGTTAACTCTTGTCCATCAGATTACGATTCATTAACAAAAATCTGCCCATTTTTACCAGGGTTTATTCTTTAGTTACAAACCTAAATAGGCTATGAGTAAGAGCACTTTGCTCGAAACGCGTAAGGCCATGTTTTTTGCTGTACGTTTGCCTTTTGCTGTGATGTGGTGAATACATTGAATTATCAATACAACAAGCTGCAATATTTTTTCAACTGGAGTGTGCTGCCTTATATTTACGTTTGTGGATGAGAAGCTTGGACTTGGATTAAGCGAGGGGTGCGGGGCGTGCTGCACCTGGGCCACCCAGGAATACAGGTGAGTGAACGGTCATATATATGCTCATCATCCAGATTACCAGTCGGCGGATGTTTTGTAGCGACAGATTCGGGGCATATGCACCCGGATCATTTGACTTACTAAGTAAGTCAGAGTACTATTAAAGGGCATGTCCACCCCAAAATTTAACTTTTGATATGTGGTGGGGCATGCTCCACCAGCCCCAACCGTATTAATATAATTGTTAGAAAGTCCCCCGATTCTTACTTACCTGCCCTCTCTCCCCTGCTGCAGTGTTCAGGCCCTCTGCTTGCATGGAATTGAAAGCAGGGGGCGGGACCGGCAGCCGCGTCCATGATTGGCTGAGAGGCAGGGAGGGCTGCACTGAGCATGCCTCAACCTTGATGAGGTTGAGGAAGTCTCAGGCACAGCATGAGTCACACACTGCTCCTACACAGCAGTTTCCTGGACTTTGGAGGGGCACAGCAGGGGAACTATTTTGAGCAGGAATGTAAGGTAAGGATTGTTTTAAACTACTTGATGTGGCCAGTAAGGGGTTAAATTTTAGTTTTGGGAGTGGACATGCCCTTTAACAAATGTTATTCAGATAATTTCGCATTGTTAATTAATCACCCTTTAGGGCTATAGAGGGGTAGTCTCGGCCACTTTTTTGTATTTTTATTCTTTAGTTAGTTTCCTGGAGTACATTTATTTTGCTTTAGCTACCCAGAGGAAATATATATAAATAGAATAATAGTGGAAGTGTATCACACCGTGCAACTAGCAATGTTTCAGGTCTGTTCCTTAGACCTTTATCAAGCCATAGTAACATATCACTTAGTGAGCCACGCCTAACAAATAATATCATCATGTTAGAACTTATTTATGTGGATAAACATACAAGTACTAAAATTAAAGTGCATATAAAGTGCCACTGTTAATACCATGAGAACAGTCCGGTGTTCAATAAATCATTGGTTTTGACTGGACTTTTGTACTGTGCCTTAAGGTTCGTACACCCGTGACGCATCATGTGTCCGAACGTTCTTTTCGGCTGATAATCGGCCTGTGTATGGGCACTTTATCGGGCATAACGACCAACCGGGCAGATTCCCGAACAACCGGCCATTTCGGCCGATAAACGGCCCATACACGGGCGGATTATCGGCCGAAACGCGGGTCGGGACCTACAATCGCACGTGTGTACAAGGCTTTAGGATTTTGGGCCCAGTGCTACCAGAAAGTATGTATACATATGTTCATGAAGACAAGGACTGTTGCACTCCCGGGACTTCTTTAGAAACTATTATTGTGTAAATATAAGCTTATGAGCTTGATAAAGGTTACAGTGTGAAGACCGAAATATCGCTTCTGCACATTTTTTTACCCAATGAAGTATATATTCAAATGGAATGAATAAGAAGACAAGTAATGTGTGCAGGTGACAGACCTTTCATGCAGCCAGGAAAACGTTCTGCTTTGGCTCTTTCAAAGTCTCCAGGTGACATCCAGTTCCCAAGTTGTCCCTTCACTCCAGGTGCAGGAATGGGCACTGTATCCTTCATATTCTCAGTCACAATAACCGTCTTACTCTCCACTCGGGCAACATCCTTAGGGTCAGTTCTAGCCAACCAGCTATACAGAAGGGAAATAGAGAGAATAATGAAACCCTTCACATCAACATCTCTTTTAGTATTTTTGAAGTCAAAAGGTCAATATAAAAGATGTGACCCAGGATTAGCAATAAAATCCCATAGCCAGCACTGTCCAACTATGTTCTAATTGAGAGACAAATGTTTTTAAACCCAGAGTAGTGGAGGGCCAAAAAGAAGTCAGGGAGATGAGGACACTGGCCATCTCTAATTTTTAATCCCTATTTCTGAACAGGTAGTAGTATCCAGGTACATAGCGATGAATCCAGTGCCTTACACTTTTCCAGTCTCCACCATGCTGGATAATCAAGTCCATAAACAAGTAGTAAAGTGTAGTAGCAATAACACAGGACTGTAGCTGTGTGAAACAAGAATTTTATTTAACACTGAAACATGCGTGCTTCATGTTTTGGACAGGAGTCCTTTCTCATCACGTGCTTGAGGCCTTAGTTACCCTTTAAATAGACAGCAGAATTCCCATACAGTAGTCCCATACAGTAATAGCCATACTAGATTTGGCTATTACTGTATAGGACTACTGTATGGGAATTCTGCTGTCCATTTAAAGGGCAACTAAAGCCTCAAAACAATACAGAATCAGAATCAGTGGTCATATACTCGGTTTAATCGGTCAATCACTTTTTCTCCTTTTTCAGGTAAAATACTCGAGTATATATGGTATTCTATACTGCCACATCATAATGTCATAATCATGACATTATATCAGTGGCATTGATGCAGCAGGTCCAACAATGATTCTCAAACGCTGTTATTGGGACTGACACTTTTCTATTATTTTTGCGATTTCAAGGTTTCTCATCTCATTAGGTGTGTTCAGGCAGCACACCTTCTGTTCACTATTCCTCCCAAATTATATAGGTCCGTGATCCTCTATTACTAACACAGTATGGAGCTGATGATATGGTAAAAAAAAAACCTTACTAACATGCAGTACATAAACATGCTGGTCAAACAAAAATACTATATATAAATAAATACTATATATACTGTAAATACTATTTTTTCCGAGTCTTGATACTTTATATACAGTTCAGATTTTCATTTGCAGTTTCTGCTCATTGTATTAGTAAAAAGGTTTATAAAAATGGACAGGCTGAGAAGCACATTTTGCAACGTTTTTCAACGTGATTCAATAAAAGTTCTTCTTATTAAATATGGTGCTAATTTTGCTCAAACCAATCAGATAATATTTAACATTTGAAAGCTAACATCTGATTGGTTGGGGCAAAATTAGCACCATTTTTTTTAAATGATAAGAGCTTTTATTGAATAATCCTGTAAATCTGTAATGGTGGCCATAGACATACCAGACACTGCAGGAAAGAACAGACTGGACAATTCTGTTATCACTTTTATTATGGGCACCAGGCTAAAGGACAGTATTATATGTTGACATGCAACAAGAAATATGAAGATAAGCACCTGTCAAAAAGGAACGTATTGTCGCAAATCCTTCTTACCAATTGGGGTACTTATGCAGTTTTTTCAGCATCCCATCCTGCTGCAGTACTGTAAGGATAGTTTCATTCTCTGCATTTGTTCCATCACAGATATGAATGTTTTGAGGATCACATAGTTCTGCTCCTTTTATTACAAATTCTCTGACAGCAGGAGGCAGGCCCTCTATTTGCCCACTCAGAACCCGCATAGCGTGTGCCCCACGACATCTTATTTTTTGCACTTCCACCCATCCTCTTACCACTCTGGAGCAAGGCCTGATTAAAAAATAAAAGTGAAATACAATGCATGTCAAAGATGTGTTGTTATGTTTATTTATTTATTTACACGTGTAAAGTAATAAGTATTTTCCTACCACCCTTAACCGACCCCTTCTGAGAAGTCAAGCATGCTGGCTCAGTAATCACCACTAGGTAGCACTGGGAGAGGGAATATCCCACCATGCAATTTACACATAACAACTGTCAACTTTCCAGTTACAGCAAAACTGCACACAGCAGAGTTTATGACAATTAGGCACTTGATTGACAGCCAAAATGTAAGATGTTTCAGTTTAATTATCTAAAGAAATAGGGGAGAGATCAATAAACAAATGGTACAGTGATACTTGGGAAGGATTATAGTTTATAGTAATAATGGGCAATTTAATAAAAAATAAAAATCTTTTTTCAGTATAAATTCAAGTCCAGAATCAACCGCTGCTATACATGTGCCAGCTTTGTATGAAACCAGTTCTGTATGATCAGTTTTGTTTGTTTTCCCCTCTCAATAATTAGCAAGACAAATAGATTCTAAAGCTTCGTACAAACGGACGATTTTGGTCACGAACTGCGACCCCCAATGGATACCCATGGCCATTTTGGGCGATAATCATGCGTGTATGCATTCAGTCAGGGATTGTTCATTAATTTGCCATGGCGTTAACGCACTCGGGGGTCACAGGTTGTGGACACAATCATACGTATGTACGAAGCTTCAAACTTAAATGAAAACATATGTCCATATATTTTAACCCTTTTATCCCAATCTGTGATGCCCAACTAGCTTAAGATGGGTACAAATAGGACCAATCTTTGACAGAAGAATCTGTAATATTCTGTCTGCCAACTGTTAATGATGTGGCTACACACAGTTCTGAATGGTCTCCTTATATTAAGTATAGGGAAGACAGAGGGAAATGTAAATCCAACAAATGTTCAATGTTGGCATTGGAAATGGCCGTTTTGCCGTTACACACATCAGCAAAAGAGGATCAATCCCAATCCCCTTTTATCACTAATGTGGGTAACCAGTTGTGTGGTTGTTGTACCACCCCCCATGTGGCCCAGGGCATAAGCAATGGGAAGACATGTTCTGCAAGCAGAGATGGATTAAGATCAAATTGGGCCCCGGGCAGGGCTGGCGTTTGGGGCCCCCTTGTTCTTGCATTGTATTGGCTTTAGTTCTGAAACAAGGCCCCTGGTGTTTCTTGGGCCATAGGCATCTGCCTAGGTAGCCTTAATGGATAATCCTGCTCTGTCTGCAAGAAGCGATTCTTCCCATTGGATAGATCTCAGACTGAGGAGGGGTGGACCTTTGACAATACTGTTGTCCTTTGAGACAAGAGTTGAGTGACCAATGTATGGCCTCCAATAGTGATCCCTGCAATGTTGTTTCAGGTTAGGTAAAATAGTGACTGAGAGTTCAAAACTGGTAAGTCTGGTTTGATATTTTTGCATACAAGTGCAGAGTGCAGATAGGCACTCACAGCTAGACTAACATCGTAATATTGTGCACAAAACAGGTATGGTGTGTACCATACAAAAAGATTCATTTAGTAATACACGTCCACACCAGTTCATCTTGTTTTGCAAAACTGTTTAATCAGAAGCCTTCCTCTCCCCTCACCCCACCTTAATGACTTTTAGCCCCATATCAGGTAAACAACATGTTACAGAGACCTAAGGTCATCTTCGGTGCTAATAAACAGAACACATATTTACCAGGCAAGTCAAGTATTTATTAATCCTGTGAACTAGAAGATTTACAAGGCACACTTTCAAACATAGTTTAAAGTGTGTAGAGATACAATTTTCAGCTGTATTCTTCTGTAATCAGATCTACAAAACAAGATATTACTTTGAAATTCTACAGAAGAAGCATCAGGCTGACAGATGCAGGAAAATCGGTCCCAGTGAGGCGATTAATTTATAGTACTGCTAAAAAGGATTTTTCTCAGAGTGAGGAATGTAACTCTCCTTTAAGCTATGTACACAAGGCAGATAGAAATCATTAGGGCTAATCATTAGACAAATGTTTTAACAATTACCGTATATACTTGAGTATAAGTCGAATTTTTCAGGCTTTAAAATTAGCCTGAAAACCTAACCTCGACTTATACTCAGGTCAAGTCCTAATTTAGATCCAAATTCTGCAATTGCGGATAGTAACCAGTAGGTGGCGATGTGTTAACCTGCATAGAAATCACAGGAGCTGCTCTTGCCTTTACAATTGCTTCCTGTAGTCTGGCTGCTGGACTCACTCAGCACTTTCACTGCTCATCTGGATGCTGTAAATCTGATGGGTCTCCTCAGTTTGGGGCAAAAAACAGCTGCTAGTACAGTGCAAATGACAGCTTGAAACTACAACTCTCTGGTGACATTTTTAACTATTGGGATCAGAGAGTCCTTTACTATATGGGGGTCAGAGTGCCCTTAACTGTATGGGGTCAGAGTGCCCTTTACTATATGGGGTCAGAGGGCCCTTTACTATATGGGGGTCAGAGGGCCCTTTACTATATGGGGGTCAGAGGGCCCTTTACTATATGGGGGTCAGAGGGCCCTTTACTATATGGGGGTCAGAGGGCCCATTACTATATGGGGGTCAGAGGGCCCATTACTATATGGGGGTCAGAGGGCCCTTTACTATATGGGGGTCAGGAGAATTGTAAATGATGGTAAGCTTAATTAAAAGTTTACTGAACCTTGCCACTCCACATGTTTAGAAACTACAACTCCTAGCAACCAAAGCATTCTGGGAGTCTGGAGTGCCAAGGAATTGGGGGTTACTGGATTTGGCAATTACTGTTTGGGATTCATGAATTCTGCTGTCCATTTGAAGGACAACTAATTTCTACCCTCGGCTTATACTCGAGTCAATCAGTTTTTACAAATGTTTCAGGTAAAATAGGTACCTCGACTTATACTCGAGTATATACGGTATTTATTGATGATCTCCACACAGAGATCCTGTCAGTTCTTTTTATATAGAGGGGAAATGGATGGAATGATGGGGGAACCAACCCCCAGTGGCAAGGGGGGGGTGCCATTGCTCTCAGACTTTGTTTAATGATCTGGCAGGAAATATTGTTAAATAATATTGGCAAATGCCTGCAGACATCATGTATACTAAAAAATTGGTCAATTTGCCTCTTTGGTTTACATATATCTAGCATGTGTATGGACCTTATTACATTAAATTACTTGCTTCCTCTGTACCAACGTGTAGGCGATAAAACTGCATGTGATATATACTTGCTATCCACTAAAACTGCCAGTCACAGCCAGATCAATTTATTATATTTATTAAAATGGACACTTCTTTAAATTAGTTTAAATTAAATTAGGTTTTTCAACTCAACTTGTTTCTGGTAAACAGCAACAAATGACATTTGCCCTTTATTTATCACCACTTTTTACAGCTGCATAAACAGCTTATCAATTATTTGCTATACAAAACGAGTACACACAGTCAAGGTAGGGTATTGTCTGGGTCAAGCCTGATAGCCAAAGACTGTGTATCACACTACCAATCCTTTATAAGATGACAGCCGAATCTGCAAGATTCGGTCATCTTTGAAATATGTGACTACACACACAGTCACAAGCATCCACCCTATATAAAGTACAGGGAGATAGTTTGTGACTGACATACTTTACGGATAAAGGGCAATGTGTGTATCCAGCTTTAGAGGGTAAACATCCAATCAGAATCCATTAAAAGGGGCTACTAATCTGATGGTGTGACTGATCATAAGTACAAGAAGTAGAATTACACATGTGGCCTTATTTAATAAGCAGTGCAAATTGCTAGTGCTGTTAATTTGCCTCAACCAATCAAATAATACCTCCCCTCCCCCATCTACTGCAGTTAGAAAACTTCTGATTGGTTTCTGGTATGATATTATTTTAGTCCAATAACCAGCAAAAGCAGGTTAAATATTTTCATCCCAAAGCAGTATGGTTACAAATAGTCTTTGTACCCACGCACAGAGGGTAGGGGGGGCTGAGCAACTTATTAGTCTTCCACCCACAAATACAAATGCAGACCCTCTGAGCTCCACTTAAAGTGGAAAGGGAGGCCCATTATAGTTTTGCATTGGAGGCTGGCGATTTCTAGGTATGCCCCTGCTCACTAGTCACCACAATTGTTTTTCTTGCATTTAGGGCTTATGAATCACTGGGCCTCACAGCAAAACTGAGATGTGACCCCCTCCAAGCTTCATCTACAGAGGTCTTCTGGGGGGGAGGCTGTATCAATGATGATGCTCCCCTTTTAGTTATGCTAGCATTGCAGTATGTGTTAAAATTGTCACATTCAAATGTGACACAAAGTAACTCTCCACGGAGCATAAAATGTGGTAGAGCCTTCTCGAAAAAGATTGCACTAATCATGCTATTAAATAGCATTGACTATCACAGGGTTTCTCAAAGGGTTATTAATCTGCAGCAACCAATCAGATGTTATCTAACTGCATATCTAACTGCAGGAACCCAGTAAATGCTTACATCTGATTGGTTGCTGCAAATATTTTCGCTCTAGTGTGTAATGCTAAACTTTATTTAAACCTTTCTGCATCAGGGTCACTGTGCAAAGTTCAATAAGTTTTGGACTTTGCACAGGTCCTGTACATCTATCTAAAACCCACGCTAACCGAAAGAACACCAGGTTTCATGGATTTTAGAGTCAATTAAGCAGTAAGGCTGAGGCCATACTGTACACGCGAGCGCGTGTTGATGTGCACTCGTGATCACCCAGTGATTCGCAATTGGAGCACATGCGATTGTGCCCAAAAATGATTTAAGAATCGCAATGCAGTGCTCCCTAGAACACTAGTGTGGCCGGATCTGTAGTTTTTGCATCTTCCTCTACATGTTTTGTTCTTGATAGATATCATCAGTTTAAGATAAAGGTATCCTGAAGCTAAAGTGGAGTGTGCAGTGTGCTTAAAGGACCACTAAACCCCAAAATTAACTATTTCCCTCTGGAATCTAGAATTATGGTGCTTTAAAGGAGTGTAATGTGAAGCATTTAATAATAAAGTTGGGTAATATCAAAAAAAATTTAGAAACCAAAAGTCATACTTTACCAATTCTGCTTACAGAACTACCTTCATATGTTTTTTAAAGTTTGGCATCTCTTTAGGGCTGACAGGTTTGCTATAGTAATACCCTGCCCTTTGTTATTAACATTACCACCAGGAGAACACAGATGTACAGTAGTGGGAATCTCTGCATTTTTATAACTATTTAAATTATTTTAAGGGAATCACTCAGTTTCGCCAGATCAGTTTTTTCAATCTCAATTCTGTTTTTTTCAGATCAATCAGGCAAAAATATCAACCCCTGTGAACAAGGCCTTAAATATTCTGAGCATGTAAACATTCTGTGGAAAATAATGCTAATTATATTAGTGGTTTATAGAGTATAGTAAGAATAAGAGAGTGCTGCTACTAAAATAGATACTATTGTTGTGAAGATTTATTGACTATGTTCAAGAAATATACAGTGGACGTGACAACTTTTAGACATAGGAAGACTTGGCTTTTGGACAACCTGATAACCCTAGACTAAACTGTCCTTACATGGTTGCCAGACATATATGCAACTGGATATACTGGTAAATCCATGTGGCATGTGATAACACTACAGAGCTGATGTCACATGGCTTCAAATCCCCCTCATCTTGTGAAGCTCCCCCTACTGTTATGCAGTGACATCACAGCCTTGGAAAGAAAATAAATGCAGGGGGGGGGTGTTTAAATTTTAACTGTAAGATTACATCCGCTCAAATAATATATTTGTGCACACAGCTGATAAGAAATTAGAGGGAACATTGGTTCCATTATATTAATATAGCTTCCCTGACACTAAAAGGAAATGCATATTGCTTTGTGTCGGATGAGATGAACATACAATGTTCAATGAAAGTTTCCTTCTTCCTGACAGGGTTTTGTAACCTTGACACTTTAAAGCTCTGTATAACTCAGACACCAAAATATATTACTCCTTACATGCTAAAAATAGTCTGTAAAGCACGCTATACCACAACTGTCCGCATATACATATACAGCCTTGCCTACTTAACCAGCTATGGGGAGAAACTACAAATCAGTGGCGTAACTAGGGATCACTGGCCCCCCAGCAAATCTATGATGGGGCCCCTATCCATGCTTCATCCTCAGGAAGGAGGCTATATCTGCCATAAGGGAAATAAGATGATGGGGCCCCCTGCTACAAATCCTATCACATTTAACACCCAAATAACATCAGTCTAAATATAAATCTATATTCACTTGTTCTTTGTAATATGAACAGATTACAAATTTAACACTAACATTCTACATCACATTGCCCATGTAACACCAGCCTAGAATATAGGGATGTACATTAACTTTCCCTATTTCCCAGTGAAGGGGTTGGATGAGACTGCATGGGACTGTCCTAGAGAGCACTGTACAGTGTGTGCACGCAGTCCAGCCATTCGGTTATAGACAGCCCCATACAGAACCTATTCTCCCATTCTCTATTCGCACCAAGCCTGACAGATTAGAGAGATCGCGGGCAGATCCTGTAACTATCTGCACGGTGGACGGAGAGAACGTCCTATGCAACCCAACCTGCTCCATTCATAGTGTGAGCTCTGCTCTTTGACCCACTCACCCCATGGCTCTCATATAGAAGGACGGCATTTCAGCTGCAGCACTAGGCACAGAAGCTGGTTAGTGTGGCTCCTGCACGGTAAGAGTGAAAGGCACAAATACACAGTCCAGGGGGAGGGAAGGGAGGCTGGGGAGGGGCAAGGAAAGACCGGTTGGGGAAGGGGGTGGATTAACTGGACTAAAGGTCTATTCTTGTTTGTCTGTACACCAGTTCCATCCTGCACCGCAGTCACTAACCCACACGCCCTGTGGGTGTCATCGTCTCCCCCAGATCCCTAGAATAGCCGGCAGTTTTCCTTAGCGTTAACTGGCTGAGCCTGGCCGAGCCCCTCACTCCTTGGGCACGCCCCCTACCCGCTCACTTCTATTACTTCCTATTTCTGGAAAGATTTTGCCCTATCACTGCCCTTCCTCCTCGCTCAGCCCCTCCCCTTTGCTATAGCTGATGTAAGACTGCGGAGGGATGAGCAGAGATCCTGTTTAACTGCACGTCCTAATTGTCCACGTGGAGACACGTTTTATGTAAAAATACTATAGGGAACACAGCGACTTCCTGTTACCCATCGCCCCTCACTCCATAGACTTTTACAGCCCCTCGCTCCATAGACTTGTACAGTGTCCAGACCCTGTCTTTGGGGAAACGTACAGCTTCTTATAATAAATGTCTCCCCACAATGCACTGCGCAACCTGGAGGACAGTGGAGCCTGAGTCAGCTGCTCTGAAGGTTTCATTTCTATGTGTCACTTCATTTCTCCACCACAAGGGGGAGACAGACAATCACTCTGTTCTAGTAGATTTAAAAGGGCATGTCCACCCCCAAAACAAGATTTTAAATTCCTACTCTCTCCCCCAACCCAAAAACATTTTACTTAACCCAGATCAGTCCCTAAAGCAAGATATTCTTATAGATCTATACCAACAAGCTTACAGTTTCCACAAATGCAGGGAATGCTCAGAGAGATTTAGCACATGCTCTACTGAACGTTCACTGCATTGAATAGATGCCCCCCCAGCAGATAGTCATTGTCCATGACATCATATGACTAATCCTGCAGGGTCCTGTATCTATCATTGTGAATATATTGGTTTAGGAACTGATCTGAAGTTTGTATGTAACACAAGCCTTCATGTTTCCATCCAGCATAGTTTGGCTTCTGAGCTATTTTTGTGTGCGCTGTGTTAGCAAACACCAATAGAAGAGGATGGGGAAGGCCCCACTATCTCTGCTGCCCTGCTGACCCGTGGCGCATTGGGATCACCATTTTTGGTGCGCATCGAATGTGTTGTGACAGGGTTACATCAAAGGAATTGCAGCGCATGCGCAGGGTAGCGAAAAAATGTATCGCGTTACATTGCGATTTCGCTAAATCACGATTCTTGCGCGCTGCCAAGTGGGGCCTTGCTCTAATGAGTCAAAATTGCAATATTAAGTTGCTTGCACTGAATTCCAATGCACAACATTGGAGTTCATATAAGAAGAAGAGAAAGGAGGCATCGCCTTCACCTTACAGTGCCTGCACCTGAGAATGGAGCAAAATGGACAATAAGTTGTAGCTATAACTAATAACAAAGAATATTGTACAGAAGACAGAATTCCACTCACACTATCTCCACACTGATAGTGTGGAGTTGAACACATGGTTCTGACAGACCCTGTCTGGAGGGCTGGATTGAGCACATTTTAGGAGCTGTCTGGGGATGGAGAATGATAGGAACTGTGGTCAGGGGAGGCATTTGTTAAGTTTAGATACTTTTCAGTATGCGTGTGTATCTGTGTGTTTCTGTATCTGTGTGTGTGGCTGTATCTGTTTGTTTCTGTATGTGTGTGTGTCTTTGCATGTTTATATGCGTTTATCTACACATGCAAGTGTATCTGTATGCATGTGTGCCATTATGAATGCCTGGGCATCTTATATTTTATAGTCTGTATTGTGGGTATATTTACCAGGTCACCAACGCTCCATTTCACCAGCCAGTGTAAAGTCAGCCACTTTTAAGTCCATACCCACTTCCACAAGCCACTCCCACTTTTCCAATGCAGCCACACACACTTTACAGCAGCAGTAGTAGGTGCCATTCAAAAGTTGTTTTAGGTGCCGGAAACCCTAGGAACACTGACCTGTAGTAAATAGGGGAACAAAGCCCTAAAACATTGTTTGGGGATTACTGATCTGCTATAAATCTGGGTACTAAAGTATAGGGAGCCAATAGCAACCAATGTAAATATATGGTCAAACCAATCGACAGAGCTAGTTTGCCAGCTATGAGATTATCTGGTTTCTTGCCATACACATAGTCGATAATATGCAAATCCCATCAGATCTTTTTATAATCAGACTGATTTGTACTTAATCTGCTTCAATCTCCCAAAGACTTCTTTCAGTCTCCAAAACATTGCTTTCCATCTTAACCAAATGGTTTATTTTAATCTGCCCAATCACAAAATACATCAAAACTATATTCACATAGTACCCAAAAAGAAGGGGATTAAATACAATATTATATAAAATTCATAAATGCAGGTGGCTGTTAAGTTTAAGATAAACACTCTCTTAAACATGAGCACGGTCCGGGTGCCCAGACCCGTCTCTCTATATGTTTGTCCAACAAGGTTATAGGACTGAGTATATAAATATATCAGCTCCCACTGAAACATACTGTTTATAGTACAGTAAGAAATTCACCAACTCACCTGTCCAATCAATGGTCCAGGTGCAGCTGTCCAAGAACCGTCGGCCCAGTTTGGTTATTTTTTTGTTTGTTTGTTTCATTATTTTTATTGTTTTTCTACATTTCCAAATCAACATTGAATTAGTCTTACGTCAGCTGTTCGTTGTTCGTAATAGTCATTGAACATACAGTAACATATTGCATAAACATAGAAAGACTGTGTTACTTTAATAAAACGTTTGTTTCTTTCCTTATGATTTTCTCTGATTACCCTTTTTCTCAGTTCATGTTGGAGCATTTCTAACTTGCTTTCTATGTGTATTCAAGATAAAATCAAATAATCGTTTGTTTTAACTATATTTGTCTCAGTTCCCTTTTTTTAAATTTTCTTACCTGGTTAACTAGTTGTTGTAACCCTTTCGGTTATTGGTTGGTATCTCCGGCTATGATTCCGGGCTTGTTTTTAGTTCCTCCTTCTCCTCCATCCTTAAACACCACACATCCCATACAAATTTATCTAAAGAAACTTTAACACTATATAACATATATTCTGTTTGATAAACCCATTTGATCTTTCTCATTAGTTTCTGACGGTTTGGGGGTGGAGATTTCCAAGATGCAGCAATAATACATCTAGTACAGGCACAGATATAATGTAGCAACTTATTGCCTGGTTTTGTAAGGTACTTACCCGGGTGTCCGCTCCAGCGACGATCCGCTGGGCGGCGCTCCGGCCCCAGTGACGCCGACTCTCGCTCACGCGTCCTGCGTGAGCGCCGTCGTGACGTCACCATGCAGGGGCGCCGGCCGGCGCGAAGTTTAAAATTCAGCTCAGTCCATCCCTAGACGCCCGCTTGTCAGTTGTTTCTGGCGTCTAGGGTTTTTGCTGTTTGGACTCGTACAGTCCAATTTCCAGTATCCTGCCATTGTTCCTGTTGCCATTGTATCCAGCCATTGTATCCAGCCATTGTATCCAGCCATTGCTCCTGTTGCCATTGTATCCAGCCATTGTATCCAGCCATTGTTCCTGTTGCCATTGTATCCAGCCATTGTTCCTGTTGCCATTGTATCCAGCCATTGTTCCTGTTACCATCTATCCAGCTATTGTATCCAGCCATCGTTCCCAGTGTACTCCATTATCCAGCTCCGGTCACCAGTGCATTCCAGCATCCAGTTCCCACTACTTCCTCCTTCATCCAACTAAAACGTGAGTCTTCCCTGTACTCTACCCCAACGGAGTCAGGGCAGCATTACAGGTTTGTTCAGTGTGTGTTCATTTTTGTCAAATAGGGCAACCCATAAATGTTTGTATCTCTTTGTCAAACACTTTAGCAAGTATAGCGTAACAATTGTCCCAGATTTTTCCTACCTCTGGGCAGTACCACCATGCATGAGGTAGGTTTGCTCGGAAACATAATGGCGAGATGGCAGGGGATACCTTATGAAGTTGTTCAGGGGTAATATACCATTTGTGCAAAATGTTTTCTTGTATCAGAGTGCTGATTGAGCATTTTTGTATATTGGTGAATATTTGGTTCCACGTCTCAGGTGGTAGGGTGGAACCCAATCATGTCTCCCATTGGGTTTGTACCTTAAGTTTTGCTGCTGCCTTGAAGGTTATGAATATGTTGTACAAGCTTTTAATAATCTTTTTACCAACTAGATTGTAAGCTATACGGGGCAGGGACCTCATTACCTCTTGTGGCAAAGCCCTAGCACTTCTATTTATATAATTTATATATTTATGTACTGAACTATCTATGTATTTATCCCCCTTGTATGACTTTATTGTATTTTATACTGTACAGCGCTGCGTCCCCAAGTGGCCCTATATAAACATATACATACGTACATATAATGATCTCTATGTTGGTTTTACATAATGTGATAAAAATGTAACCTGCAAAACACTCATTGTGATTCTGCTAATGTTCTCTGTTATAACTTCCTATGTACCATTTTATTATAAATAAGTATGCAATATTTAATAATATGTTCTTATTAAAAAAACTAAATTGTAATCCACAGTAATTTCGATGTATATAGGATTGCCACCTCCCTACCTTTCAATTTAAATACATATTTGAAATGTACATAATGCAAGGCTAACAGGGCGATGCACCGAGAGCCGCTATCAGCAACCAGTGATGTTATATGCCGATAGCGGCTCTCGGAACATCGCTATCTTTTAATAAACTTTTTAAAAAAGAATAATTTTAGTTCTTTCCAACCTCTTTTTCCTCCAATGTTTCTATCACTTATTTCCAAAATTGGTGTACTATGTTAAACCTTAAAAAATTAAAATTATATTATAATAAAAATTTTACATTATGTAATAATGTTTTATGAAAGGTAATAATTTATTGTAATATAGTAATGATTCAATTCATATTATAATAATCTTTTTTATTCTAAAGGAGATTACGCAAGACAGCTTATCGCTGGTTCACTGTATGGATTTATGGTTATCTTGGAATCAGAAATAGAAAACCTATTCCTGCATGCGAAGTGAAAAAAATAAGAGATACATTCCCAGATCCAAATGGACACTATCAAGGATTTATGCGAGCAAGGGATTATTTTGCTGAGGATATGGCTCTTGACTAATTTGTTATGCACTGTTAATTTATATGTACTTTGTTTCTTTAAATTTAAAGTTTGATAACTTATAAATTATACATGTTTACATTTAAATATTTTATTATTATGTGAAATAAACATATTTTATTTATGCTCACAACAGAAAAACTACTACTGTAGTAGGCATTGAGTATGTTTCTAAAAGAAAATCAGTTTAAAAATACATACTGATTTATAACAAGTTTTAATAATTTTTTTATTTTGGAGGTGAATCAAAATGTATTTGATGTACTTTTTTATGTGAGATGTTTTATTTCATTGATATGAATATGGTAATATTGTTATTTATTATAAATCAATAAAAGTTGAAAAATGGATTATTGAATCATTAATATTTTTTGGTTTTCTTATATTCTTTATAGAATGTTATAAATATAAGAATAAACATCAAGAGTATGTATACCATCATTTATCATCTTTCCGATTTTTATAAAAGTATACACTATTTGATTGAGAAACATGTAATATTTTAAAATATATAAAGAATGACTATGGTATTCATCCAATATTTTTATTTATATTATTAACATTAGTAGTCAACATTATGTATAATATGTCATATTTCCATTACTCGTTATTACATAAAGTTTACAAAAAAAAATTTAGATAGCGTATATACTCGAGTCTAAGCCAAGGTTTTGTGGCTTTAAAAACAGCGTTAAAACACAATCTCGGCTTATCCTCGGGTCACGGTTAATTTTTTAAAAATTCTGCTGCGGACCTCAGTGCAGCGTGCAGACAGCAGAGTGCCAACTGGATCCAGGGATTTTACTTACCGTACTTGGTGCATTACATAGAGAACAATTAAGCAGCAGCAGAATTTTGAAAAAATTTACAGTCTATACATTACATAGAGAGCAAGTAACAGCAGCAGTTTGCGGGGAAAATCAACCTTATCCTGACTTACAATGTATTATGAGTAATGATTTATGAAATTGAATAAACTAAAATACTCAAATAATCAAACTACAACTATATTCAACATGCAGACTTTAATCTTATTAATTATTGTTAGTGTCAAGTAATCTAATGATATGGTAATAACTTTTTTTTTTAAATATTTTGAACTATACATAAACATTTAGTAAATTTATAAAATAATAATTACAAACTATTACGACTCTTAGTAATATAATGTACATATAGTTTTATTTGAACTCTTTATTACAGTTTTTCTCAATTCACCAAATCGAGTTTTGGTAATACATTTCTATTGAAGAACGGGTGTTAGAGGAGCTGTGTGTTATCTCCCGTTCTGTAATATAAGAAACTGGAGGCAGGTCAGAAGGTAAAATACTTACACAATTGCTATTCCCAAAAGCGCATATTCTATCAAGTCCAAATGGTCTCTGTCTTATATGCTCATGCACAATCTATGTGCTTACAAGACAGAGGCCTTTGAAACCGGTTAGACTACGCACCGGGGGAATGAGCAAGTTCTTTCCTTTTCTACTGTCTCCAGTTTCTTCTATTGAACAACGGTAGATGAGGCACAGCTCGTTTACAACCCGTTCTTCAATAGAAAAGGATTCAAAGATTCAAAGGATTTAAAGATACCCTTTAAATCTTAAAAATAAATAAAAATATTTTCGAATAAATTGCTTATTAACATATAATTAAAAATTTACTATTTATACTCTGACTAAGGAATTGAAAGCTTTTAAATCATGTGCAGTTGCTGTTGCCATCCCGAGACAACACAATGTGTATAAATGTTTTTTGGTGTGCTAATTGT
Source organism: Hymenochirus boettgeri (assembly GCA_019447015.1). Taxonomy (NCBI): domain Eukaryota; kingdom Metazoa; phylum Chordata; class Amphibia; order Anura; family Pipidae; genus Hymenochirus; species Hymenochirus boettgeri. The sequence continues at coordinate 264,241,263 of CM033469.1, forward strand.
GCTGCATAGGAGCACTTTTTATGCCGTTCTGTTGAGGATCATTGAACAATCGACTACTACGTTCATACACAAAGTGCATCAAACATCATAAACAGCAACGCCACATGAGTAGGAAAATGAAAATATAAGAGTCATATCTTAGTTATTCAGATTGTTGATTTCTGAATCTTGACATGTGTTTCTGAATTAAGTCCTGTTTGGATGGTCTATCAACAGAGGCAATATTTTGAGGAACACTCAATCTCAGAGATTGCCAATTGTGGGTTAATTGTCCTGACATTAATCTCAGGGCATCACGTGCAATATCAAACACATGATTATCGACCAAAGGTTCAAATATAGGTTTCGCAACCCATTGCTTTTTTTGCTTGGGAAAGGCTATTTTAAATCTTTTATTTCCAACAGCGTCAGTCTTCGAAGTTGCCTTTTTTACAACCGATTGCGGCCTTCCAACATTTCTGTTATGGGACAGTATTGCAAGTTGTGTTCTGGCATGCATGCCATCAATTCCAAAAGAAAGACGCTTAGATCTATACTTTAAAACTTTTGAATGGAAAATCTCAAGACCTCCTGTATGACAAAAGTTACTGATGTGTTTGATGTCTTTCAACAAAGCTGGGTCATTGATGATTTCATGCAAGACACCATGTGCCTTATCTGTACTCCGGATCCACGATGTGTGTTCAAGCTCTAAACGTGACAACCTTTTATGTTTACACTTTGGGGCATATTTATAAAAAAAAAATTACCGCCGCACATCGCGGCCGTGAAAATAGCGCCATCGCCGTATTTATAACGGCGAGCGCTATTCCCGCGATACCTATCGTGGCCGCGATGTCTGCGGTAATTTTAAGCCCTTCGCGGCGATACTGTATAGTATCGCCGCAAAGGGACTTAAAATCCCTTCCCGACGCTGCTCCTACCCCGCAGCAGGGCCGTGACCACCCGCCGCGCACCCCCTCCCCGGCAACCCCTCCAAGCCCCCGCCCCGCCGCTCCCGGGGAGGGGTCGGGAGGGAGCCTGGTGGGTGGAGGCTCCCTCCAGCGGCCCTGAGAAGGCTTTTGGGGCTTAGGGGGTCCCGCAGCTCGAACCGGGACCCCCCTCCCCGGCCCTTACAAGGGCCCTTGTGGCACTGACAAGTGCCTTTGGCGGGGTCCGCAGCTGAAACCGGACCCCCAGTGCGGCTCTTAAAAGAGCCCTTGGGCGACGTCTTCTTTCTTCCAGTCCCGCAACACCAGCTCCGCAGGCCGCCGACCCCCGAGAGGTACCCCTGCGGCCCGCAGGGGTACCCCCGGCGGGCGCCGCGACCTCAAGAGGCCGATGTTGCCGCGTCTTGATCCGACGCACGTCTTCGGCTGGCGACACCAACCCCACTCAGGTCGCCGATGCCAGGCAGACTCACTGCGCCGCCAGTGAGCCTGCTGGCACCGCCGGCCTCAGCGGAGCCGATGTTGCCAGCCGCTTCTTTCTTCTTTCTTCAGCCACTACTGCGATGGCATCTGAGTTCCGCGGCGGAAAGCTCTCTCTTATATAGGTTTGCAGAAATCCATTATCCGTTTCTGATTGGTCAATTTTTTAATACTTGCTTTACATTAACCAATCAGATTTCTGGAAAGTTCTGAATCTGATTGGTTAATGTAAAGCAGTATTAAAAATTGACCAATCAAATGGATTTGGATTCTGCAAACCTATATAAAGAGAGCTTTCCGCTGAGGAACTCAGATGCCATCGCAGTAGATGGCTGAAGAAAGAAGAAAGAAGCGGCTGGCAACTCGGCTCCGCTGAGGCCGGCGGTGCCAGCGGGCTCACTGTCGGCCGCAGTTAGTCTGCCTGGCATCGGCGACCTGAGTGGGGTTGGTGTCGCCAGCCCGAAGACGTCGCCCAAGGGCTCTTTTAGAGCCCACTGGGGTCCCGGTTCGAGCTGTGGGACCCCCGCCAAAGGCACTTATTAGTGCCGCAAGGGCACTTGTTAGTGCCGCAAGGGCCCTTACAAGGGCCGGGGAGGGGGTCCTGTTTTGAGCTGCGGGACCCCTAAGCCCCAAAGGCTCTTATAAGCCGCAAGGGCACTTGTCAGTGCCGCAAGGGCCCTTATAAGCCGGGGAGGGGGGTCCCGGTTCGGTCGCGGGACCCCTTAAGCCCCAAAGGCTCTTGTCAGAGCCGCAAGGGCACTTGTAAGTGCCGCAAGGGCCCTTATAAGGGCCGGGAGGCGGGTCCCGGTTCAAGCTGCGGACCCCTAACCCCAAAAGGCTCTTGTCAGAGCCGCAAGGGCACTTGAAGTGCCGCAAGGCCCTTATAAGGCGGGGAGGGGGGGTCCCGGTTCGAGCTGCGGGACCCCCTAAGCCCCAAGGCCCTTCTCAGGGCCCCGCTGGAGGAGCCCCACCCCACCCCACAGCGGCTTCCTCCTTCCTCCCCGGGAGCGGCCGGGGCGGGGGTTGGAGGGGTTGCCGGGGAGGGGTGCCGCGGGTGGTCGCGACCACCTGCTGCGGCCCCTCCCGGCAGCCCCTCCAGCCTCCCGTTCCGAATTGCCGCGAACTGGGAACGGGTTGGGAGGGCTGCTGGGAAGCGGCGGCGGGTGGTCGCCGCTGCCCCGCGCGGGGGTGTGGGGGGTGGCGTGCCTGCCCATCCTCACCGCGGGAGGTTAGTATCGGCTGACTTCGCCTCCTTCAAGGTGGCAGTAAACAGCCGATACTAGCCGAGCGAAACCAGTACCCGCCGCTTTATAAATAGAAGCGCGGTAACAGGTAAGTATCGGCGCGAAAGGTTAACGCTTCGTTACTTTTCGCGCCGTTTTCGGACCTTTATAAATCGCGGTAAACGCATTTATGCGTAATGTCCGCGAAAACGGCCGCGAAAAGTTAACGAACCTTTATAAATATGCCCCTTTGTGTAATGTTTTAGAGATTAAAAGTGTGCCTGTTGAAATATGGAACAGAACTGATTTCCATTTGGCAATGATAACATCTTCATCTCTTTTGCAAGATTGAGCGCACCACCATAGATGGTTTGTGATGGTGCTGGTCCAGTGCTATATCTCTGCACTTGGCTTTTTTACTGGCAGCCACTAGCTTTTTTGAAAATCTTTTTGATAAATGCCTACATCAAATTCATGAAGAATTTGTGAATATTCAGTCGCCATCAATTTTCTTATGCTTGTATGACGATCAGTAGCCACTATTTGTATATCTACATTGTCATCAAGAGATTGCTAAACATTTTTTGCTGTCTTTTCCATTGCTACGATGATGTCCCCTTTGAGACCTGTTCAATCTGATAACTTACTATTTTTTGTGACATTATGTTCATTACTGAATAGACACAAAATTTAGCGCAATGTCCGCTATCAAACTGCCCATCGCCACCGTAACCACAGGCCTACCGTGAATTTCAGAACTAAGACTTTGTTTTTCCTTTTGCCATTGATAGTCCACAGCTGAAAATAGGTAATTTCTTGATAATGGTAGTGCATTGTTTCTGATGCTGATGTAATCCCAGAATTTTGAGCATTTCTTAACTTTTCTAAACAATGAGCCACTCGAAGAATAGAGAATGAATAATAAAATTTTTATATCAGCAATTTTAGATTTCTTCGGTGACTATTCCATTTATAACACTTGTGCCCAGCTCGACAGGTAAGTTGAACTACTAGCATTGCACCCTCTGTTCTTTTATCCACCTCAACAATATCCTCTTGCAGCGTGGAGAAATGTTTCTTGACATGGAACCATCATTAGGAGTTCTTCTAAGCATTCTTCAAAACAATGTACTTTGAAAGTACAGGATCATCCTCTTCTGTAATATTTCTTGTACATTGTTGTCAGCGGAGGAACTTGAACTCCTGTCGGGTATATATATTGCCTTCACTTATAACAATGGAACTCTGTATGGTTTCATCAGCTATATCCTTATCTTCCTGAGACACATCCTCCGGATTGGAGGTAAATTTACTGTCACCAATCTTTCACTTGATGCTATTTCCTCAATTGATGTCAATTCCTTTATCGGTATAGAAAAAAATTGGATAACCATGATCAAAACACAAATTCTTACAATCTATATCAGTGGTGTCCTCAGTTGTTTGTGTTACAGTTTCCACAATGTTATTAAATCACTGGTGTCGGTTGACACGCTTCGCATATTCAAACGAATATTACATTTGAAGAAAATCTTTAGAAGCAATGAGTGGATCATATTGTGTTTGCCTGTGAGCAAGTCTAGATATAATCTTACAATGGTGCTTGTACCAGATGTATCAAGGTTTTGAGAGGAGATCTCGGATGTTGAAGTTGAACTGTCATCATGTGTAGATGAGTTTTGAGGTCCAATTCTCTTCGTTTTCTAGGAGTCTAACATTTATTGAGAATAGTGACAGTATCAATTGCTGCATTAGGAAATACCGTTGGTACAGCATTGGTCTTCAATACACGTCGTGTTCCCTTCATAATGAACATATCCAAAGTGAAAGTGTGGGACCATTCGATATGTACTAACTTTCACTCCTTTCAGAATCCGTTCTGAGAATTCATCCATGTCATGCTCATGATCTCCTGTTTGCTGTAGCCATATCTAATGCGATCTATATCCTTTGGAAATGGATGTAGGGCAACATCAGGATACACACTCTTTTGACCAATTTTGTGGACAACCTTTTACTACACATTTAGGCATTTCTGAAACAATTTCATAAAACATTATAAATTATTTCTAAAAAAATACGTATATATCATAGTTAGAATCATTATAAAATATGAAAATTATCTTATTACAAATAATAAATCTTTGATTGTACTATTTATATTATCTAATGTAGCCAAAATGTTAATAGATAATTTAACTTCCATGTCCAGCAAAAAAACCTCTAAGTTAACCCACTACGGGCCCCTCTGAAGTGTAATAAAATCCTTACCTTACATCCCTGCTTCACATAGCTGCCCTGGTATGTCCCACCCAAACTTGCAAAAACTGACCCACAGGAGCCTATCAGAGTCCAATAGGACTCTGCCTCCTGTCTTTCCCTGGGAATATTTGCCATGCAGACTACACACTCCCACCCCCTCTCCATCTTTTCATCTCCCCCCCCAGTACAAAGTCCGCATGGGTTATAATATGTCTCCTTTCCCCCAGCCTGAACCACTATAATACATTGTTTATATAGTCCTCTGTACTTATATACTTACGTACTTAAATTACCTCCCTCCACCGGTGTTCTAAGCAGCGAACAGACACATCCGTGATTGTCTGTCTCTGAGACAATCAGGGACGTGGCTGCAGGTACGGCACCCTGGCTGAAGTTTCAAGCAAGGAGAGGGCTTGGACAGTATGCCGGAGGAAAGAGGTATGTAATTATCGAAGGAGTTTCTTAAACATATATTATAGCGTTGGAAAAAATATTTTGCATCACAACAAATATATAATTAAATACATGTTAGCACTCATTCACTGACGTGGGATTTTATAGCTTTTGTTGTTTTTAGGGGGGGTGTTTTCAGATCTCTGGAGTATAAAAATTTGGGTTTAGTTCTCCTTTAATTGAGGATGGTGTACCATGTATGTAAAGTACAAGGTTTAGTAAGTTTGTTAATAATGGGCATAGAAACGCTAGTTTATAAGCACTGAAAATATTTGTCAGTTCATTAAAGTCAACAGCATGGAAAATCAAGTGGGCATATATTTTAATGATTGTTTTAATTATACATAAATATAATTTACATATATTAAAGTATGTTTACAAAATATAAAATTGATTATAAAAATAATAATCAAATAAACTTTCCTTTAAATAATGTGTAAATAAATACTAAAACAATACATAACTATATAAACAATGATATAAATTTCTAAACAGAAATCTGTATCTATTATTATTATTATTATTATGTATTTAATTAATTAATTGACATATGGTTAAAAAAACATCCAGACATTAATTTTCACGCATAAAAAAACACACAGATGCATGAAGAACAAAAACTTGTATAACATCAATCTAAAAAAGTAGTAGAATGACACGAAGTAACATACATGCATACACTAACATACAAGCAAAAAAAATATTCACTGTAACATGCAGTAACATACATATATAAAAAAACAATTAACTCAACATAAACATAAAATTATACATCAAATGATATAGATATATACCATTAATGTATACAAATTAAACAAAATTGATATTTAAAAATGAGGTTATTGGGAACAACTATTTAATAAAAGCATTTTAAAACATTATATCAGTTATATATAGCATGGATTATTATAAAACTTATAGATTTGATTGATGTTCAATAATATCAAAAACCTGACATTAGGGTTGAAATGCTCACTTACTTAGATCTCTAACGATATTTGGTTTATTATCCGTTAATATCTCTCCTTCACTGTCCAGAGAAGGAAGGGGAGTGTGCAGAAGGACAGTGCAGGTAATTTGCAGGCGTCTGATTGGTTGCCGGCTAAATAATGAAGTTCGGGAGTAGCGCGCATATGTTAATGAGGCACTCGCATATTTTAATGAGACACGCGCGTCAACTGACGAAACCACTGGACGCTTCCTGTATTTCTTTGTATTGAGGAGGAACCAGTACCTGACCACAGACGGGTAGCCGGAAACACTAAAAATGACCGCGGATCTCTATCCTCCCACCCTCCACTTTCTTACAGCTTCAGAAGGATTTTATTATGTGTGCATCTGGATCAGTCATTCTGGAATCGTTTTAAAGGTATGTTAGTGGCCTTTCATATGAGGCATACTTGCTTTGTGACCACAGTTCCCCTTTAATGGCCAATCAAAAAAAAGTTTGCTTCCCCAGTAAGTGTAGCTGACATCCTGCTGTATTGCATTGTGGGAGAGAGTATCAGGATGCTTTAGAGTTATATCCTGCTGTATTGCATTGTGGGAGAGAGCTTCACATCCAAATGCAATGTGTAGTGGGAGCGGGTGGGTGTGGCCAAACGGCACTGCTTTATTGAAGACTTTTCTTTCTTTTACAGGCTGCTTTACTAAAGGATCCCTTTGTTTTGGCTTCTTCCCTGAAGGGAAGTTTCCTTCATATGCTGGTAAGTGTCTAAATGTTATTTTTTGCTTTAGTGTACAGTCTCTCTGTGTCTCTCTCTCTCTCTCTCTCTGTCTGTCTCTCTCTCTCTCTCTGTGTGTCTCTGTCTCTCTCACTCTGTCTCTCTCTCTGTCTCTCTCTCTCTCTGTCTCTCTCTCTCTCTGTTTGTCTCTCTGTTTGTCTCTCTGTGTGTCTGTCTCTGTCTCTCGCTCTGTCTCTCTCGCTCTGTCTCTCTCTCGCTCTGTCTCTCTCTCTCGTTCTGTCTCTTTCTCTCGCTCTGTCTCTATGTCTCTGTCTCTCTCTGTCTCTCTCTGCCTCTTTTTCCTGTCCTGTTAGCAGCAGTGCTCACAATGATCAGCTTCCAGGTTAGTACAATTATTATAAACTAGACATTAAGCCCGCTACAATAACGGGCGCTAGAAGCACAGAGTACCCTCTTAGTGTCCCAAGGTCAGGGGCCCCCTCTGTCCCAAATCCAAGGGCCCCCCATCCATACACTTTGAAGGGACCTTTTTCCCTCAGCCCCTGTCCATACACTTTGAAGGGACTTTTTTTCCCCTCAGCCCCTGTCCATACACTTTGGAGGGACCTTTTCCCCTCAGCCCCTGTCCATACACTTTGGAGGGACCTTTTCCCCTCAGCCCCTGTCCATACACTTTGAAGGGACCTTTTTCCCTCAGCCCCTGTCCATACACTTTTAAGGGACCTTTTTCCCTCAGCCCCTGTCCATACACTTTGAAGGGACCTTTTCCCCTCAGCCCCTGTCCATACACTTTTAATAGAACTGTTTTCCCTCAGCCCTCCATAAGCTAACTGTCCTTTTCCTTTAGGTGTGTTCTCTAAAGAGGTCTTCTGTCTCTTTAACTGTTACTCTATTACCTGGAAATAGCAGGGACTGTGCAGCCATCCATACGCTTCAGTGTCTAAACAGTTACCATGACAACGCTTTCCGCACATGCGCATAATCAACCGGTGCGTCTTAACAGTTACCATGACAACGCTTTCCGCGCATAATCAACCGGCGCGTCTAAACAGTTACCATGACAACGCTTTCCGCGCAGAACCACCTGGCGTTTCACGCATGCGCATAATCAACCGGCGCGTGTTTTTACTGAAGGTACGCTGATGGAGGTACGCCAAAGTAAATTATGCCGCACAGTAAAAGACTTTCCTGCACAAAAGGAAATGAGGGGCTGAGAGGCTGCGGCGGGGAGGTAGAGCACTGTCATGCACTCTGTAATTGCCTGGAGGGAAATAACAGCAGCAGCCTGAGGAATAGAATGCACACCAAGTGGCAAAAAGAGGTAACTGCAGGACACACACACATGGACACAGGGACGCACACTTGCATTTTATTATATAGGATTGTCCCATTACTGTAATAGTGGCCGACTATTCTAGCAGCCAATAGAAATACCCCATATTAAACAAACACCAGGTTCCTCCTTACTGCCGCATGTGTGTAAACTACAGCATCTAACACACCCCTTCCACATTGGTCGGAATCCAGGTAAAAGCCAATAGTGTTTCGTTTAACTGGGAGAGAAGGCATTGCCTATAGAAATGGTGGGCGATCCCTGCTGTTGCTAGGTATTGAGACGCTGCCTGTTCCTGCTTGAGAGCTTTGGGGATTAGCTGGAGGAGGGAGTTAATGTGTGTACAGTATTGTATGTATACAACTTGACAGCACCTGGCCTGTCTCTCCCTTCTGGAAGACTACCGGGAAGGGCTCCAAGTGCTGCGGGAAGCCCCGCAGAGCCTCCCAACACTTGCGGCGGGGCCTGGGAGCCTGGTTTTCAGCCGCGACCAACCGCAAACTACCCCTGGAAGACGGAACTACCGGGAAAGGCTCCAAGTGCTGCGGGAAGTTATCATTAGGAAAAAACGTATCTAATACATAATAATTACACTACAAAAATAACAGCATTATTACTTAAAATGTCATTCTTAGATAGGACTACCCTAATATGGAGGGCCTTGTAAGTAGTGGGTAGCTTACACATATATTTTAATCAATATATGTAACTAACACTCCACAAATAAAACTAAATAAATTAACACATAAAAAACCTGTGCACCAACGGGCACACTTTACTAGTTTTATATATATAATATATATATATATATATATATATATATTTAGTGTGCCTGTTGTGCAAAAAAGGAACAAGGACTTCTGGGAATTTAAGCTGTTAGGAACACTATTAGGGAGATTCAATAAAAGTTCTTATCGTTTAAAATGGTGCTAATTTTGCCCCAACCAATCAAACCTTATTGAACATTTGAAAGCTAACATCTGATTGGTTGGGACAAATTAGCACCATTTTTTACCGATAAGCAGGGAGATTCAATAAAAGTTCTTATCGTGTAAAATGGTGCTAATTTTGCACTATCCAATCAGAACTTATTTAACACTTGAAAGCTAAAATCTGATTGGTTGAGGCAAAATTAGCACCATTTTGAATGATAAGAACTATTATTGAATAACCCTTTATGTCTTTAAAAAGACTTTTACAGCATTCCACAAGCAAAATGCAAAACCAGAGCGCCAACTACAGACCGGTTTCGGCTTTATTGAGCCATCATCAGTGTAGTGCAGGCCTCTGGTTTTGCAGTGTGAAGTGCCTATCAACAGACGTCACTAATACATTAAATAGGATAGGGAGAGAATTTAGGCTTTGATACTCCCTTTTCAGCAATATGCAAATAAGGAACAAAGACTTCTGGGAATCATACAGGGGGTCTGATGAATGCAAACGTTTGTGTGTGGGGGGGGTGAACATGTCCTTTAATCTGCAGCAACAAATAATGTCAGCTCAGTCATTGCAGTTAGAAAACATCTGATTGGTTGCTGATTAATAGCACGAGAAAAAGTTTTGCACCTCTTCCTGCATTAGCCCCCCAAGTTACTGGAAAATAATATGCAACATAGGGGACCATCTGTATCAGTATTTTTCAGCTATATCTGTATTTTGAAATCATATTGCAAAATACCATGTGTGTTATGGTGTTTCAATTTTATGGCATAGCAGCATTTGTCCTATTATTATGGTCCTATTATTGTGGTATTTGATGTTATAACATAGTAACATAGTAATTAAGGTTGAATAAAGACATATGTCCATCAAGTCCAACCTATTCACCCTCTTTTTTTTAACCCTACCTAACAGCTCATCTAGAGGAAGTACAGAACCCAGTACAGAACCCTGAGGCACTCCGCTTAGAACTTTAGCCCACATAGATGTAGCTCCATTAACCACCACTCTCTGTATGCGATCCAATAACCAGTTCTCTATCCATGAACAAATGTTTTCTTCAAGGCCAACAGTCCTCAGTTTATACATTAGTCGCCTATGTGGCACAGTATCAAAAGCTTTCGCAAAATCCAAATATATCACATCCACTGCTGTGCCGGAATCTAACTTCTTACTCGCTTCTTCATAAAAACCAATTAAATTTGTCTGGCATGATCTATTTCTCTTAAATCCATGCTGACTACTACTAATAAGATGATCTCTGGAGACAAAGTCAAGGATATGATCCTGTAACAAAGTTTCCAGCACCTTCCCTACCACTGATGTTAGGCTTACAGGTCTATAGTTACCAGGCTGTGAACGACTACTTTTTTGAATATTGGTGTTACATTGTTTTTTTTATCCAATCCAGCGACACATCCCCAGACCAAAGATGAGAAACAGTGGTCTAGATAGAACTGAACTAAGCTCTTTTAAAATCCGAGGATGCAATCTGCATCTGGTCCTGGGGCTTTATTGATATTAACTTTGCCTAATTGTTTCCGTACCATATCCTCTGTTAGCCAATGTGAATACTCTTCGTTTCTTCCCTGCATATTATTACAATCCCTGCTGTAAGGACAAGGATTCTCAACAGTAAAAACCGATGTAAAAAAAACGGTTTAGCAGATTAGCCTTTTCGGCATCCTCTACAACCACCTCAGCCCCATTATTTAATGGTCCCACATTCTCGGTCCTCATCTTTTTACCATTTATATACTTAAAAACATTTTGAGGTTGGACTTGCTTTGTTTGGCAATCCGTATTTCATTTTCTATTTTAGCTAGTTTAATTGCTTTCTTGCACTCTTTATTACAGCTTTTGTACTCCCTGTAAGCCTGTTCTGTTCCCTCTGTTTTCAAAATTTTAAAAGCCTTTTTCTTTTTTCCATTTCCCTTTTTACCTGAGCATTAAGCCATGCAGGAGAGGACCTAATTTTTTTACACTTGTTACCTAAAAGTACAGATTTAGAAATGTAATAGTTTAATATCCCTTTAAAAGTGGTCCACATCTGCTCTGTATCTTTACCTAGAAACAATTCCCCCCAGTCTATGAGCAGGAGTGATTCCTTTAACAACATAAAATTAGCTTTCCTAAAGTTAAAAGTTTTTGTTAACAAAGTGCACTTTAGTTTTTTGCAACCTATATTAAATGACACTATATCATGGTCACTGTTCCCTAAGCTTCCCATTACCTTCATCTCCAAAATGAGCTCAGGGTTATTAGATATCACCAGATCCAACAACGCATTCTGTCTAGTAGGAACTTCTACCATCTGTGAAAGAAAATGCTCATATAGGAAATTTAAGAACTTTATACCTTTTGAGGTGCTGGCAATTCCCTTACTCCAATCTATGTCACGGTAGTTAAAATCCCCCATAACCAGAACAAACCCCATACCAGCAGCCTTCGCCAACTGCATATGGAGATTCATTTCCACCTCCTCCCCGGCATTTGACAGCTTATAACATACTCCAACAATTAATTTACCTACTTGCTTCCTGTACACAGATCCACCCATATTGTTTTTGCCGTATCGTTACGCCCCCATCTATTCCATCTTTTAAATTTGGCTTCAATTCCTGTTTAACATACATACATACTCCTTCTCCTTTCTTATTAACTCTGTCATGTCTAAATAAGGAGTATCCTCCAATATTTACTGTCCAGTCATGTGAATCATTTAGACATTAGTTTCTGCTATACCAATTACATCATACCTTTCCTTTAAAGCTATTATTTCAAGTTTCCCGGTTTTTCCAGCCAGACTTCTTGCATTTGTAAAGATACATTTTAGATTATCAATTGATTTACTTCCATACATGGTCGTACATGCCTCCTTATCCTCTATGCTCCCCCCTCCCCCTTCTCCATCCTCCATTGTGTTAATAGCCCCCTGATCCCTAACTTCTCTATCTACCCCTGTGTAGTTCAACATACCCTCCTCCAACCCCTAGCCATCTTCTCCCCCAAAACAGCTGCACCATCACCATTGAGGTGCAATCCGTCTCTACTAAAGAGCCTGTAGCCAACAGAAAAGTCAGCCCAGTTCTCTAAAAACCCAAACCCCATTTTCTTACACCACTCTCTTAGCCATGCATTTATACTCCTGAGCTCCCGTTGCCTCCCTAGCGTAGCACATGGCTGCGGTAGTATTTCTGAAATCACTACCCTTGAGGTCCTTGCTTTTAACTTGGCCCCTAATTCTCGGAAATCATTTTTAAGGAACTCACCTCCACCTCTAACTTTGTCATTGGCACCAATGTGAACCAAGACCGCCGGGTCACTCCCAGCCTCACCCAATAATCTGTCTACACGATCCACCACATGTCGAACCCTAGCACCAGGCAGACAACACACTGTTCGGCATGCAGGGTCTTGGCGACAGATTACCCTATCTACCCTTCTAATAATGGAGTCCCCTACCACTACCACCTGCCTATCCTTCTTAGCCTCCAGTTCTCCCTCCCTTGTATTGGAGATGGCCGTCCCCTGGGTGCTCAAGGGAAAGGCCCGCTCCATACATGCTGCTTCCGAGCCATCGTCCTCCACATCCTCGCCTAAAATGGCAAATCTGTTGGGATCGACCAACTGGGGAGAAGCGTCCCTATCCTTCCGTCCCCTAATTCCCCTGGTGACCCTTACAAATCTATCTTCCTTTACCACCTTATCTGCCCCATCTCCACCCTCCAGTTTACTGGCCCCTGCCGGTACCTGCATTTCCCCCAGGTCTGCCAAGCCCTGCAATGCCGCAAGTTTCCCCTTTAGATTCTGGACCTCAGATTCCAAATGGGCAACCCACTCACATCTGACACATACATAGGTCCCTTGGGGCGGCAGCTCCAAGATCCCATACATGCGGCAGGATGCACATTGCAAGGCCCCAACAAAACTGTCCATACTAAACAGCAATACACAGCAACAGCAATACACAGCAACAGCAATACACGCCAACAGCAATACACGCCAACAGCAACACACGCCAACAGCAATACACCCCAGAGAAACAGCAATACACATCATAACGATGCCGCTATAAAATACCCACCATGATCACTAAAGAACATCTGTATCTGTCATTATCAATACTGCAGCTTTAGGTCACATAGTGTGATTATATTGCGCAATATGGCTATGTACATGAATGTTTAGCTAGTGGGTCATAAACCACTGGATACAGAGACAGTGGAAGGCAAAGCCAAACCAATAAGAACTAAAACCCCAAAGCTGGTTTAGAAGAAAAACATCTTCTACTGTCCCAGACAACACTGTATTATTCAAAATCTATCAGTCTAGAGAGAAAGGAATTTTACATCCAAGGACACAACAAGGCTGAGAAAGGCAGCAAGTCTCTGCAAAAAGCATTACATGGAAATTGATGCCACAAGTCTTGACACCCACATTCTGGCTCTGTTTTCAGTTTAATTAAAGCAGAGATTATACTGTAGGTTTCAGGTAATTGCTGTCTGGTCCATTTATTGCTGGGAATATTAAATTTACTACTTAGAAATCCACAGGCGGTAATTGTATTAAGCTGCATGCTTGGTAAGAGAAACGTCATATAACTTCTTAGATTGTCACACCTTTGTTTATAAATGTCAGTGTTTTATGGCTTTCATTGGCATTACATGGCAGTATGCAGCATGCTTTCTTATAAGGAAATTGTGCTGAGGAGCAGCTCAGTACTGAAATAGATATATGGAGATCAGTTTTTAATAAAATTAATAAAAATAAATTAATTATCCAGCCTGAGACAATCAATTAATATTAAGATTTTTTTGAGGGGCAGGTTTAATAAGTAAGAAGGGAGACAGAGAGCCCTAAGTAGGCAAGTGGGCACACACAGAATGTGGAGCTAATTGGAACAAAATGGCAGAAGGAACCATAAAGTTGAAAATAAACTTGGCCTATAACAATACTCTCAGCAGTGTTTGTTTGCAGCAGTGTGTATGTATGTAATATGTATATATATAAGTCTTGAGAACAGCCAGAATCACATCCGAAACGCGCTGACATTAATTTCACTTATTAAAGGCTTAATCATAAGTCCCAGGAGTGCTTTCATCTTTACATTATGGATATATTGGCATCGGTACAGCACCCGGGCGGACGATGCAGTGTGCAGATTGGAGTGCCGCTACATTTGGGTTACTATATATATATATATATATATATATATATATACAATGTAACTAAAGGTATCCATTTGAACTACAGTGCAAGTGATTACCCTTCATTGCTTGCATACAATGTTTTATACCAGTATATAAATGGTAAAAAGATGAGTACTGAGAATGTGGGACCATTAAAAAATGGGGCTGAGATTGTTGTAGAGGATGCCGAAAAGGCTAATCTGCTAATACGTTTTTTTACATCGGTTTTCAGTGTTGAGAATCCTAGTCCTTACAGCAGGGATTGTAATAATATGCAGGGGAGAAATGAGGAGCATTCGCATTGGCTAACGGATGATATAGTACGGAAACAATTAGACAAAGTTAATATCAATAAAGCCCCAGGACCAGATGGATTGCATCCTCGGATTTTAAAAGAGCTTAGTTCAGTTCTATCTAGACCACTGTTTCTCACTGTTTTTTCAGAATCACTTTGGTCTGGGGATGTGCCGCTGGATTGGAAAAAAGCCAATGTAATACCAATATTCAAAAAAGGTAGTCGTTCACAGCCTGGTAACTATAGACCTGTAAGCCTAACAGTGGTAGGGAAGGTGATGGAAACTTTGTTACGGGATCATATCCTTGACTTTGTCTCCAGAGTTTTTATGAAGAAGTGTGTAAGAATTTAGATTCAGGCACAGCAGTGGATGTGGTATACTTGGATTTTGTGAAAGCTTTTGATACTGTGCTACACAGGCGACTAATGTATAAACTGAGGACTGTTGGCCTTGAAGAAAACATTTGTGCATGGATAGAGAATTGGTTATTGGATCGTAAACAGAGAGTGGTGGTAAATGGAGCTACATCTATGTGGGCTAAAGTTCTAAGCGGAGTGCCTCAGGGTTCTGTACTGGGGCCACTTCTGTTTAATCTGTTGTTATTAATGACTTATGGCATTGAGTGCAAGATATCTGTCTTTGCTGATGACACTAAACAATGCAGAGCTTTGGAAACTTCAAATGATATGCAAGTGTTGCAAGCAGACCTAGATAGATTATCAAAATGGGCAGCAGAATGGCAGATGAGATTTAATGTTGATAAATGTAAGGTGATTCATTTGGGATTTAATAATCCCTGTGTCACCTACACCATATATAACTCTGTGTTAAGTGCATCTGTAATGGAAAAAGATTTGGGGGTAGATAACAGACTTAGCTGTAGCAAACAATGCCAGGTAGCAATGGCTAGAGCTAGCAAGATATTGTCTTATATAAAGAGTGGAATAGATTCAAGAGAGAAAGATATTATTCTCCCTCTTTACAAGGCACTGGTAAGGCCTCATTTGGAATATGCAGTGCAGTTTTGGAATCCCATATACAAAAGGGACATCTTGGCGTTCAGAGAAGGGCAACTAAATTAATAAGGGGAATGGAGGGGCTTGAATATGCAGGCAGATTAGACAAGTTAGGGCTGTTTACATTGGAGAAGCGACGTTTGCGTGGGGGTATGATAACCTTATACAAATATATTAATGGGCCATACAATGAACTTTCTGGTGCATTATTCACTAATAGGTCATATTAGAGGACACATGGACATCCTTTAAGGTTGGAAGAAAAAAAGTTTCATCGTCAGGTTGGGAAAGGTTTCTTTACAGTGAGAACGGTGAAACTGTGGAACTGTCTTCCAGCAGATGTGGTAATGGCAAGTTTATTAAATAACTTTAAAAAAAAGCCTGGACAAGTTTCTAAAACTAAAAAATATTGAGAATTACTGGTATTAATACATATAGATCTGGTTGATCCAGGGATACTTTCCGATTGCCATTTGGAGTCAGGAAGGAATTCCCCCCCCCCTTTTTTTTGCTGGGGTGTTTTGACTTCCTCTGGATCAACTATTAGGTAGGGTTAAAAAAAAAAGAGGGTGATTAGGTTGGACTATATGTCTTTATTCAACCTCAATTACTATGTTGCTATGTTACGTGTGTATGTAGCATTGTATATATGTTTATATGTATTTGTGTATATGTGTGTAGATGTGTGTCACAGTGCATCTGGAGAACTGTGGGTAGCAATGTATATGTAGCAGTGTGTGGGGGCGTGTCAGTATGTTTGGAGCAGGGTATGTACGAAGCAGTAGCAGTGTATATGTAGCAGAGTGTAGGCATGTGTCACACATAGACACTGCTACATACACATACCCTGCTCCAGGCACACTGTGACACATCAAGAAGAAATACTTGAGGTACCTCCCAGGCGTCCAATCCCTTCTGGCCACCTCACTGCCAGATAAACAATACTAAGGAATAAAGAAAGTAGGGCTGTCCAGTCGTTTATAATTTACAAGGGGTAATCCCTCTTTATTGCAGTTACACCAACACATGACGTTTCGCCAAAAGGTCGTGTGTTGGTGTAACTGCAATAAAGAGGGATTACCCCTTGTAAATTATAAACGACTGGACAGCCCTACTTTCTTTATTCCTTAGTATTGTTTATCTGGCAGTGAGGTGGCCAGAAGGGATTGGACGCCTGGGAGGTACCTCAAGTATTTCTTCTTGATGTGTCACAGTGTGCCTGGAGCAGGGTATGTGTATGTAGCAGTGTCTATGTGTGTATATGTAGCTGTGTGTAGGTGTGTGTCACAGCGTGTCTGGAGCAGGGTATGTGTATGTAGCAGTGTCTATGTGTGTATATGTAGCTATGTATGTATGTGTAGGTGTGTGTCACAGCGTGTCTGGAGCAGGGAATGTTGGTTAGGGCGCCCAGTTAAAGGTTACCTGGTGAGCCTCAGCCAACACAGGTAGCAGACGGAGTCAACTGTAATGTAGTTACATTTGTTTCTTGTGGTTTTGGGGGCCCCATACAAAATTTTGCTATGGGACCCAGTGATTTATAGCTACGCCCCTCGGTTGCTCAGCCTGCCGATTGTACCTAGATGACTTCAGTTTCTCAGCCTGCCCAGTGTCCCGAGATGACTTCAGTTGCTCAGTCTGCCCAGTGTCCTGAGATGATTTCAGATGCTCAGCCTGCCCATTGTCCCAAGATGACTGCCTGCCCACTATCCCAAGATGATTGCCTGACCAGTGTCCTGAGATGACTGTCTGTCCTGTGTACAGAGACGAGTTCAACCTTCCAGTTTGCAGAGATGATGACCCCAGTCCAGCCCAGTGTCCAGCTAAAAAGATCACAATCCTCCCAGCCTTGTCTTTCCTAATGACTTCAAACCAGTCCAGCATGACCAGTCTGCTGAGATCACCGCTATTCTGCCATCCCAGATTTTCACAGGTGTCATGTCTGGCCAGCCAGCTCCGATTTTCAATTTATCTGTCCAGCAAATTCTTGACTTGCCAGCCATGATGACTTTAGCTGTCCCAGTCTCGCCCACCATAGTCTATTTCCCTTCTCCAGCTCATCTACAAATTAATCTCTTTTCTCCAAAATTAATGTACCTATTATTTGCCTCTGTGCCCATAGAGTCTTCCATGTTATTTGTATCCAGGGAGGTTCCAATCTTTCGGGAGCTCCTGCTGCCAGGGTTTTCTCTACCACCCTTGCTGCCCGCTCTGCCAGTAGGGTCACCAGAGTTGTTCCGTTTTCTTTGGCTTACTTGGAGGTGTGTTGTTGTCTAGGTGTCCCAGAGGCCTATTGTTTCTACCATTCTAATACACCCAGTACTGGTGGCTACCGGAGGGTGAGTGGAATCTGCATAAGGTTTCTCTCTTCTCTGGGATGGTTTGCCATGTTTCAGATCAGGGGTAAGCACCCTGATGTTTGCAAGTGTCCTATTGGATCCTGGGTTGTTGCATGCTTATAATTCTCTGAGTCTATACTCAGAGAATTATACCTACCTTATACCTTATACCTACCTTTTTGTGTTTTACAAATTACCTCCTAAACCAGCCTTCATTAGTTTAATCAAACTCTGGTTGGCGGTGCTGGTTGTTGGGCATAAGTTTGAGTCGGGAGACCCTGGAGTTGGGATGTTTCCTGTTTGGTTGGTGACATCCCCAGCACAAGATTCCTTTCCTAAAAAGAAAAGAAATCAATTGGTTCACAGAGGGTTGGGCCATTGTTTAGGTGACTGCTGAAGAGGGGGGTAATTTTAGGATCTCCTGTGGTTCTGGTTTCCACCTGTTGGTGGCACTGTCCCTCTGATTCCATTTTTGTGTTTCTGAACTTCCATTTTCCACCAACTGTAGGCTGTCTCAAGCTACCAGATCATCATCAACTCATCACCTTCACCTGCAAACTGTTACCTATTTAAGGATTCCACACCTTTGGTTCAGTGCCAGATAGTCAGATAAACGTGTCTCCTCTTGACAGTTCACTGTATCCTGATCTTTAGTTCCAATCCTGTTCATAGTCCTTTCGTTCGACCCCTCTTATCCAGTTCCTAGCCCCTTTCCTTTCCTGTTTTCATTGTTTATCTTGACATCCTTGTTCTGCCTTATCCTGCTGGTCTTCTCATCTCACCTTAGTATTCTATAAATAGCTAGTCAGTTAGTTAGGGTTTTGTTTGTGGGGATTGGGTTGTTCACTGTGGTATCATTTTCTTTGTTTTGTTTTTTTGTCAATATAATGGTTGTACTATGGTCTCTGGCTGCAGCTTTCAGTCTTTTCTTCCTTTTAAGCTTGGCAGCCTGGAGCCTTACATGAGGCCACTACGAATGGCTGTTTCGGCCAACCAAACGCCCATACATGAAAGGATTGTCAGCTATTTGTTGCACATTTGAACAAGCTTGTGCATCGGCACTCATCCATAGAATCGGACGTTTGTACTGGCCTTTAAAACATTTATTAATTGGTCTGTAATGAGTGTAATATGTGGAAATAAGAACATTGTGCATACCGGTGTATTCTCACAGCAGTGTCCTACAGATATAGAAATCTCTTTCATGTTATGTTCAGTACTGAATGTAACATATACAAACAATAGTTTGTGCTATATGATCTTTACTTATGTTAGTGCAAAAAGACCAAGTCACTTTAAATACCTTTACTGCTGAGCAATTTCTGCAAGGGTGGCAGGCTAACCTAATTGGAATACTAATATAATAGCCATGTAGAATGGGGATACATGTTTACAGAGGTGTTTGTTCTATTATGGAAAGAATGTTCCATGATTAATTGGCCCCTGTGGGAAAATACCTTATACTTTCTTGTTGACAAATTTAGTACAAAATAACATTCCAGTGCAAGCATTAGTATAAATGGTGCCCTGTGTGCCAATCCTGCTCACCTCTCAACAAGCAGTGCCCCTGAGATAAACCCCTCCAATTGGCGGCACCCCTCTTTGGGGATCTATTTGACATTTAGCATGTTATTTTCTCGGGAAAAAATATTCAAATTAATCATTCATTACTATAGAAGCTATTAACATTAAACCAGTTATTTCCTAAACGGGACACATAATCATGCTGCAACTTACCACTCTATGGCTTAAACTGGTTTTCCTTGAATAATTTTGGTTCATTGCATCAATATAAAATACATCTACCACTTTTAAAAAGGGATAATGCCACAAAAAACTTTTGAAAGTAGCATGGGATTGGAAAACATTAGTTTATTAATCACTAGTTTGTGCTGGGATGATTGAAAGAGAAATAACAGTTTGTTGGATACAAAAGGTAGAAAAATCTACACATGAGGGACAGACAGACTGCTCTCCGAAACAAAGGCACTACTACATGTGGCTTCAAAAATACAAAAGCGTTTATTGGTGATTACATGCAACCATGAATATAATAAATATCATTCATAAGTACCCTAAAGTGCATAGGACTGGACTCCCCCCCTCTTCAAATATACCCTTCTATATCACACCAAAATGTCATATAATATATAAAAAAACGCACAACATCACTGCCAGGCGTCCCTGGCTAAAAAAGTAGGAGCTAGGTAGGAAAAAGTAAAAATATACGAGGTGCAGTCAAACGGCAATGACCGAATTGTAAAAACAGCAACAGTACTCACAGTTCATGGGACTTAGCGTGAGAAGCCAGGAATGAGACCGCACCACACTCTTCAGCCACCTCAGTAGAAACAGATTTCAGGGAATAGATCTTGTGACCGGCATCTGATAAATCCTAATGATCCAGCGTCACGTCTCCCACAAAGCGATCTTCCATAACAAGGCACTATGCACATCATTGCTGCACACCCGGTGTCCCTACTCAGTGCTCCTCCAAACCACCGACACGTGTTTCGCCCAAGAGCCATTACAAAATGGGCTTCATCAGGGTCATGATACAAAAGGAATTTATAAATTTGGAGCAAAGAAATGTAACACCTCTGATTCAAATTAAAATAGTATAACATTTTAGATTTATAATTACATACATTGCAACACTAGGTCTGTTATGTGTTATCTTGCTTGAAACAATATGTATGTATGGATATGTTTCTTTATATAGCACCACTAGGGGATGCAGCGCTGTACAAAAAGTTGTACAAGGGGGACAATAAATAGATACATAAATAAGTGTGTGCATCATGACATGTACAAGTGCTTGTAACATGAGGAAAGAGGTCTCTGCCCCGTAGAACTTACAATCTACTTATGTGGGCAGAACAACTCGCCAATACCAATTGGTCTGAATTAAAGAATGGGCATATCCTATATTTATTAGGTCTAAAGAATGCACCAAAGCTCATAGAATTGGATATAGAGAGCTAGCATGGAGGTTTAAATAAAGGATGACACCACTGACTAAATGCATAGAAGGAGTTCATTTATTAGTCATTGTAAAAGAGGGGAATTGATTTGCTGGGTCCAGGCACTCAGGCAGTATTCCACTAGAAACACACAAGCTATAGGTGATGCTACTACTGCATTGAAAACTATCAGCTATACACAACTTATACACTCCTCTTTTGACGTCCACCTGGCCGATGTTCACTTTTTTGTGCTAAGTAGAATGATAACGGTGTTCTTATAAATAAAGTTTAAACGCACGACAACACTGCAATCAATTGTAAACAATTGTGAACTTTTACTCAGGTCAAATTCCACTTTTCAGAACAATCAGTTACCTCTCTATTTGGAAAACCTGTTTGCATTGTAGTCTTCAGCCAAGATCCATTATCTAATTTTCTTTACAATATATATATATAAGTCCAAGGTCACAGCAGCACATATGATGCAAATAAAAATTGTTTTATTTTGTCATGATAATTTCATTGTATCATATAATCCATGCAACGTTTCGGGCACATGTCCTTTATCAAGCTCTATAGATACAAAACAGTAACAAGATAGTTAACAACTCTGTTAGAGTATCAAACCAGAAATAGTAACCAACAAGTCTTAGATACAAACAGGTGGAAACAATCTTATTAGTGAGTACATCGCCCTCCCTTGCTATATTATAAGTAAAACAGATACAATGAATCATAGATAGACAAATAATTCATAGTCTTAATTAAGACCTATCGGTGCCAGTGTACCCAACTTCTGGATCCACCAGACCTCTCTCTGTTTAATCGAGTGAGTCTATCTCCCCCTTTCTTTAACTTGTTCCAACACCATAATCTTAATATGTCCGGCCTCATGTTTCATATCGGAGTAGTGTTTAGGTATTGGTAGAGCAAACTTTTTTGTCAAGATTGAAGACTTATGTTGTGTCATTCGCATCCAGACCTTTTTGTTGTCTCTACCACATACAGGAGCCAACATGGACAGACAAGAACATACATAACAAAGCGAGAGTCACAAGTGTGACACACCTTAATTGTGATCTCCTGTCCTGTACCAGGATGTGCAAATTTGTTACCCTTCAACACCTTCGACCAATACCCACAGTGCATACAAGGGTACATCCCTTCGTTCCTACCACCTAGCCAGTCACTATATATATATAGGTTTAAACAGTCTGAAAGCACTCAACGGGTCTTATAACAGCAAAAGCTTTATTATGGAAAAGAGTCTTTTCTACAATAAAGCTTTTGCTGTTATAAGAAGACCCATTAAGAGCTTTCAGACTGTTTAAACCTATATTACATTGGATGGAGAGACACCCAGGCATTTGAATGGGGTCGTATACTATATATATCTTATAATTATATAGAATATATATATATATATATATATATATATATATATATATATATAAATAAGTATCTGAATCGATCAGCACTCCATTCCAGTAGCGATATGCCCGGGTGCACTTCAAAGTGGACAATGTAGAGAAATGTTTCAAAGGCACTCACAGGTCTTGTTAAAATGTAACTTTTATTCCAATACAGATAAAAGCGCTATATCAACGTGTTTCGGCTAGCACATGAGCCGTCCTCGGGATATGACGTAATATTAGTGAGACAAGCTTATATACCCTGCTCCCTGGTGCCGCATATAGAGGAAATAAAAACAATAAAAACATTTAAAACCACACACCCTATATATAAGTAAATAATCAATTGGATGATACATACAATGTAAAAGCATAGTATAGTCATAAAAAAGCTGAGAAATCAGGAACTGAAAGGGATATATCTAACTGTAACAGCCTATAAGAAACGGGAAATAAATCATATAAATAGTGGATAAATAACAGAAATCCCTGCTGGATGATACATATGTTACACAATATTTATAAGAAACAATGTAAAGACAATTGCTCGTTAAGATCACCTGGCGTTAAGGTATTAAGTTGGTAGATCCAACGTGCCTCCTTCTGGAGAAGTAATTTGTCATGGTCAATGTTGGATTTGATATCAGATCTGGTTAACCCATCGATCACCATACATTTTAAAGAGGACAATGGATGGCACATCTTTTTGAAGTGACGAGCAACCGACAAGTCGGTTGCAGCAATATTAGAGGTGCTAAGAGCTGTTCGTATCGAGGAGCGATGATTTGCCATCCTCTCTTTGAACATGTTTTTAGTTTTACAATCAAAAAAGATGATGCAAATCATCGCTCCTCGATACGAACACTCTTAGCACCTCTAAAATTGCTAAAAACCGAGTCCAAATTTGGGGACTTGTCGGTTGCTCGTCACTTCAAAAAGATGTGCATCCATTGTAGGGTGTGTGGTTTTAAATGTTTATTGTTTTTATTTCCTCTATATGCGGCACCAGGGAGCAGGGTATATAAGCTTGTCTCACTAATATTACGTCGTATCCTGATGACGGCTCATGTGCTAGCCGAAACACGTTCATATAGCGTTTTTATCTGTATTGGAATAAAAGTTACATTTTAACAAGACCTGTGAGTGCCTTTGCAACATTTCTCTCTCTCTCTATATATATATATATATATATTTATATATGTGCCTCCAATGTGCCCGGGTGCCACCAAACAGAATCACATAGAAACAAGATAAAGGAAAATTGGTGCACTCCTGGGTCTTGTTTCAAACCAAAATCAATTTATTTTTGTAAAATCATAAAAGGCAACGTTTCGGCCCTGTTTCTGGGGTCTTTACTGTGTACGTACTATTTAACAACACAAACCCCTCCCCCAAGTAAACATGTGACGAATTTGAACCAATCTCCACAATTGTGGTTTTTTTCACAGTGTCATTTAAAGTGACAAGTGCATATTTCACGTAAAATAAATACCCAAAATACATCCAATATTCTTAAACCAAATGTTTTCATAAAAACATCTTGTATAGCATAAACAGTGCATGTAAAATATAAAAATATAAATACCACTTATATTGTTACAAACACTGCTCATTTTGATGTGTAGTGTTTAAAAACTGTGCATAAAATCTCTCAAGTTTGGAAATGTAAATACCACTAATATTACTATATTACTAACACTATAAATAATATAGAGCACTTGCAAAGGACTTTATAATGGGATTTAGTAGTGTTAACACATTAAATCACATTATAAAGTCCTTTGGGAGTGCTCTATATTCTACATATTTGTATCTTTGGCATCTTTTAGCAGCACCCAGGCTACTTGATCTTGATCATTTCACCTTGGTAGGATTATTTATATATAAGGGCCTGGTACAAGAGGAGTGATCGGGTTACATACAGACACAAATAGGATATTATTATACAGTATTATTAAGTGTTATGGATTAAACTACAGGATCAATGCCATGATAGGTAGCAATTACCCTATAGGGCAGTTAAAGCTTTGTTCACCGCTAGTGGTTCCTTTAGGGAATTAGAGAGGGAACACCCATTGTCACAGGTCCTACTGATTATACCTGCTCATTAGAACTAAGTAAGATTCTCTGGTCAATATTATAAGCTCACAATTCCAGTTTGTACTATTGCAGAAACTAAATCTGTTTCTAAAGGGTTAACAAGAAAAATAGAAATACACTATAAATGGCTGAAGTAATATTTTGTTTGTCTCTTTAAAACAAGATACAAAAACAACAAATTCCAATAACCTTTTTGTTTTTCAAGTAACTTTGTCTCCCCCTGCTGGTTTATGCTAGAGTTTCTCACCGTTTCCTGTAGGCCAGTGTGGTGGCGAACCTATGCTATATGTGCCAGAGGTGGCACTGAGAGGCCTTTCTGTGGGCACTCATGCACAGCAGAATTCACCAGAGTTTGTTACCAGAAAGGCAGAGAGACACGGCCTTTCTCGTAACAAGAGAGATCAAAACAAGTATAAATTAACTCTTGCACACCAATTCTGGCAATTGCCAATAATCAGTATGTGCAATCCTCCAAACACCCCTACTCTGGGGTTGATCTACCCTCAAATCAAAGTGAGAGAATCACACTACATCAGTGTATCAAAATGTATTGTGCAAACAACATTCAATGTTAATCTATAATCAATTATATCTACAGTATCTGTCTCGGTCTATCTGTTTTGAGGTTTTTTTTTCTAAAGTAAAACCTTAGTATTCATGTTAAACTATCGTGTTGGCACTATGCAATATATAAGTGGGTTTTGGGCTGAAGTTTAGGCACTCGGTCTCTAAAAGGTTCACCATCACTGCTGTAGGCCATGTCACTGAATTGTGTATGCATGTATTTTATTTTTTATATAGTGCTACATATTTCATAGTGTTTTTGTAATAAACCAGTGGCATAACCAATCACCCAACCCCCTGGGGCCTGGTAGGTAAGATGGCCTGTGATCCCCTCCACAATCAGCTGTTTTTAAACAGCTGATTGCACGTATAAAGTAAAGATACACGCGATCAGCTGTTTAAAAGGCTGGAACCGAACCAGAGGTTTGTTTCCTGATTCTTTAACAGCTGATCGCGCGTATCTTCATACTTCAGACACCTGTGCACTTACGCCCCTATAACAAACTATTGGAAAATGTCACATTGAGTGTATAGAGCCTCCCAAAGTCATTTACATTGCAAACGGTAAACTTTAGGATGGGTACACACTAGCGAGCGATCGATCGGGACAAATG
Source organism: Hymenochirus boettgeri (assembly GCA_019447015.1). NCBI lineage: Eukaryota > Metazoa > Chordata > Amphibia > Anura > Pipidae > Hymenochirus > Hymenochirus boettgeri. The sequence goes on from CM033469.1 coordinate 264,267,063, forward strand.
ACTGTCGGTTCCTGCTACAGTGGCCCTTAGGGAACCGCTTGATCGGCCTTAATCCACCAATAGGCCCAATTGTCTGTTCGTCCTATCCGGCCGACCGACCAATTCATAGCACTGTTGGACGGACAGCTGAAAATATCTTAGTTTGTGTACCCAGCCTTACTTCTTAGATCAATACTTATAGATCAATCCTTTAGCTAAAGGTGAAAGCAGGGCTGCCAGTAGGTGGGTACAGAAGGATCATACTGGGCCCAAGCATCCTAGGGGCCCAAATAGCAGGGATATCTTGCAACTGTTCTTCACTGGTCACACCAGCGCGTTTTTGCAGCATTTTGTGATCCGTTTGCGCATTGTTATCTGCAAACATATTTTACTCATAACGTAAATCGATTGAGGTAGGCCCCACGGTGTGCACTGCGATCCATTGGGATTTTCTAACAATCACCATTTTTGGTCTGTTTTTGTCAAAATAGCACTTAATACAATTCTATGGAAGTGGACAGAATAAGACAGAAGTTGACAAAAGTGGATACAATCATGAGATTAAAGATGTCCCAATAACATGGCCCTTTATGCAAAATTAGTGGAAAAAGAGAAATACAGGTTTATTAAGAAAATTTAAAAGAAAGCATCTGGCCATGAGGTTATGTCTTCATGTTATTTACCGTATTAAAATCTCACATGCTCCAGGGCTAGGTCCAAACTTGTGTGTATTTGTGTGATTTGCAATGTTAGCATTTTGCAATATGCAATGATACCTCAATTTAAATGTAAATCGCAAGAACTAGGCCCCACTATATGTGTTGTGATCCATTATTGTAACACGCACGTTCACCTTTTTTGTCCATTAGTGAGCAAAACGCACAGCAATACAAGTCAATTGAAGCGCAAAATAAGCGGACACCAATGCAATACAAATGTTTGTGCCATGTAGGTGTGCTTCGTTGGCCTTTTGGTCAGGCCTCTTTGGTGGATCATCGCATATGTGTATGTGGCTTTAGGCTAGGCACACAGGACAATATTTTGGCCCAATCGACAGATATTCCAGTATATATTTGCGGATTTTTTTCTCCCACTACTGAGGTTGTTGCATCATCCAAATTGGTAAAACTATTTTTCCAGTGTACATACCCTTTAAAATCAATTAAAGCAGTGGGAGAAAACTGGGCGTGCTCAGGGACTGTGGCAGGGGGGCAGATTAATGGTGCTGGTGATGTCAAAGCTCACAGTGCTAGCTGGAAATACCACCCTTTATACTGCATAGATCGCAGCTAGAAGCATGACTCTGGAGTCATTTTAAGGATCGGAACGTGCTCTTTATAATAAAGGGGACTTGTATGGAGACCACAGTTACCCTTTAAGATAGATATGTAAATGACTGATAATAGATGAAATGTTAGGCGGCCTCCTAAACTCATCTTGGTGGGGCCCTGGTCTCAGATATCCTGGTGGGCCCCATCATTCCAGTTCAACACTGCGCACCTCCATGCTTTACTTTTACTGAATTGCCATTAGTATTGTTTTCTTCTGATTGTAAATGTTTGTCTTTATTGTGAAATGTACAATTGCTTAAAAAAAACAAACTATGGAACAAAAAATATTGCTCAATTTTTCAATTGAAATTTGATAAATTTCTCAGTCTCTCACTGTCTATAACTGTTGAGGAACTCAGGGCTTCTGAATTGTGAAAGGATTTGATTTTGCTGCCCTCTAGAGTATATAAGAAACAATACTAGTCTGATCACACTCAAATATATGTGATTGGACATAGCATTCAAGGAATATGTTTGATTTTCAGCATGCCCTCCTAGCACACATTTTCTAAATGTTATACTCAGCATATACATGCATTTGATATACTGTACATTGGTGCTACAGCATTTTTATTTTTTTTTGATTGATGTGATGGTATAATTCTATTAAACAAGTTCATATCATCAACCTATAACCTCTAATGTAAATCAATAACACTGTCCATGGATTGTAAAGATGTTTATCTATGACCATTCTAATCACATGAATGTCATCCTGATTCAGACCATTATCACATGTAGTTAACTACGGTCAAGAGCTATCCATACTGAGTAGTGCAGCCACTGAGACAGGATAGCGCCACTAGTTATCACCTTATCAGTCTCGTCTGTTCCTTGTAAAGCCCTGGCTATTATCTACCAGAGATTGGTGTAATTGGTATTTCTGCAGTTGTTCTACAAAAACATTCAGGGAGATTTATTAAAAGTTCTTATCGTTTAAAATGGTGCTAATTTTGCCCCAACCAATCAGAACTTATGTAACATTTGAAAGCTAACATCTGATTGGTTGGGGCAAAATTAGCACCATTTTAAACGATAAGAACTTTTATTGAATAACCCCCATTGTTTTTTTCTATTTTCACTGTGTTTAAAGGATGCCATAAGGTGGCCAAACACATGCAATCCCTATCGCATTGTACAATCAGATTAGTATCTCTTGGCACACATGCGGTGGGAACCGCGCACACGGAACTGACGATTCCCATACAAGGTAACATCCGACCATGGTAGTTTGTCAGCACTGCGGTCGGTTTCAGCCCCCCTGTTGGGGAACAATGGGATTTACCCATTATCATTAGTGTGTATGGCCACCTTTACACATAGCAGATTTAAAATAAATTCTGTCCAGTGGGATTTGTTTAATATTGCGAAGGTGTGTGACCCAAAAATTACTGACCATCTCAGTCAGTCAAGACAAGTGGAAAATTTCCATCTCGTATTACTTTAAGCAGACGAAGCTGATATGATACACAGATGACCAATCCCCATGCATCCATGGTTACTACCGCATGTTGCCAACAGAATACAATCAAATACTATATATGAAACCGAAACAAAAATACTGTAAAAACCTGATTTTTAAACCAGACATGGACAGAAAGATAATGATTGTATACAAACTATTATGCCATCATATCTCTAACCTCAAGTAGCTGAACAATTACCAACATTAGCACAACAGCCGGATAAAATTGGGTGCCCATAAACTCGATACTTACGGGCAATGTTCCCGAACCTGATTTGGCAATCCACATTACGGCAGACCTTACAGCTGTAACATTAAATGTAAAGTGTAATGCAGCTGTGGAACGTAGCATGTACAGTAAAGGTTTATACACACGCGCGATCATTTGGGGCGACAATTGTTCCATTTACGTGGTGAAACTGCTGTTCGTCCAATGTTCATTGGCTGATTCACTGGGCGGACCAGTAACGAGCCCTGACTGAACGGGCATTTCGGCCAATGAATGGCCCATACAGTGGACCTGTCAGGTCCACGTGTGCATGTGCTTGGGCTTTGTGCCCAGTGGCGTAACTACTGCCCCCACCACCCCCGCAAGCGCAGGGGGGCCCGGGCGGTAATAGGGCCTGCCACAAGCCCAAGATGCCTCCCGCAATCAGACGGTTTAAACATCGCGCATATGAATGAAACATACGCGCAATCAGCCTGAAAGGGCAGGGTCATGTCTGATGCTGCATTATTATAAAAAGCCTGGGAACAGTGAACCATCAACATTCAGGAAAGGACAGGACAGGATGACAATGAAAAGCAATATTTGTATTATAATCATGTCATGTGGCTTGTTGTGATGTAGTTAAACCTGGGGTGTCATTTGCATTAAGCCCTCAAAAAGAATAAACCATCAAAGCCCTCCATACATGGGATTGACTTTTTGATCTGATCTGATCGAATTTATCGAGATTTTCGAAAAGTCGAAAACCTTTTTTGGTGGAAGAACATCTGGTCGTGTATTGCCAGCTTTTCATATTTTAGGTCTTAAAGGGTAACTGTGGTTTCAAAACAAGTTAAGGTTAAATGAAAGCCTGCAGTATTTCCTTTACACTGAGCCAACAATCACATCTCTGGCTTCACCCTGTGAGAAATGATATAGAGGTTAATGTTCAAACTTCCTGCTTCCAGTAGGTTGAGTAACATCACCTGACCTCTGCTGGCCCTTTTCCCCCGGGGGTGAAGCATGCTCAGTAAAGACTTAATGCTGGGGAAATCAGGAAGTACCTGAGGAAAAAATTGACAGTTGAGAAGGGGAGCCTATTAATCCAGGCAGAGGCTGGTCACATGACTACAAGCTGGTCACATGGCTAAAAACAGAAAGAGTTCAACCAGGAAGTTACATTGCTGAACTTTTGCAGCAATAACTTCTCACAAATTTTATCTAGAGATGTGATTTAGGTTTTATTTTGAAGATACGATGGAAGTTTTTTTTTATATCATTCTTACTAGTTTGGAAGAATTTGAGACCACAGTTACCCTTTAAATACAATTGGTAAGTACAGATCAAATTATAAGGTCATCTCAGTATTTACAGCAGACACAGAGATTATTACAGTTTATCTACTGTCAACTCTTGGAGGGAGGGGTCTTCATTGCTGCATTGTTGTGTGTGAACTTTCACTTTCCCCCCTCTCCCTGCTAATTCCCTTGTTCTGGTGTTTATGTCTATGTAGTCAGGGCTATGCCACACCAGCCCATTTTAACACACAATCAGTTGTTCTGGCCACAGTAGGTGTGCTTACCGAAGCACATGCGATTTTTTTGCATGTGATTTTTATGCAATTGCATACACTCTAATAATGCAAGATTTGCAGATTGCAGTGCAATTGCTTTGACGGCCACTATCGCACCAGTATCGCGTATGCAAGCAAACGTGATTCCAATGCATTGTCATGTGGCCTCAGCCTAATTCTGTAATGATTATACTTGTTATTATTTACAGTAGTGTATCTACACCCCCCCGTAACGGCCGAGGGGGCGCGAGGACTAAGGATGAGGCCACATTGTTGCGCTTACGAGAGCACCGGAAACAAGCATGCACGCGTGCATGTTAATGCACAGGATTGCGCATGCTTTTCCGGCGCATTTGTGCACTGTGTTCTTGCAACATTGCTCAATCGGAGCACATGCGGTTGCGCTAAAAATGCACATGGCAGTGCATGGCAGGTATCAGCCCGCAGCTAGGGGAGAGAAGAGGTGTGTGTCAGAGGTCTGGCACAAAAGCTGCAGGGGGGGCTGGACATCTGCAGTTTTGCTACTTGTCAGTTTATTCTATTCTGTGTGATTTCCCAGTTTGCAAGCATTTGGCTCGATTATTTTTCAACTGACAATGTTATTCTCAAACCATGATCCCACTGGGAAACATTGCAGGAATTTGGCCAGTAAAAGTACAGCTCATAATGTTATGATTAGTTTAAAAGCTGTTCCATATTAATGTCTGTTGTTTAATCTGCAGTGTGTCTCATTGGAAAACGCAGAATTTACAAGAGGGTTCCTGAATGAGTTTTTGTGGGCAGTTGCATATTTTAAACATTTGTCTATGTGTGTGTTACAAGAGAAAATTATAGAGCCCCCTTGGCTCCAGGGCCCCTCTGTGGTTGCTCCCCTGGTAGTTACACCAATGGCAGTTGTATCAAATTGATATGTTAATATGTTTCATAAGATTTTGGAGTTCAGTTCATGGTAAATACTGATAACAGGGAAATAACCATAAAGGTGACACATTTCTATTTGTGCCATTTTGTAGGCTCTACCACTGTCTATGTTATACCCCCCATCCAAACCGGTTTGGCTGGGACAGATCTTATCTGTATGATCTCTATGTTATGGAACACCTAGCTTTTTCGACCAGTTATGTGGACAATTCCACACCTGTTCCCTTCTTTTCATGTTTGCACTTTCTGATCACCTCAACAGGGGGCGGCACGCTCAGCAAGTTGCTAGCAGGGAGAATCAGGGCAGAGTGTGAAGATACACACAAAATAGAAGCAAAGAGCATATCCAATGAATTCAAATTTCTTATGGTGGGTACACACTTTCCAATTCTTTGTCCCAACCGGTCAGCTAGGACAAATGACCGTTAGTCGCGTTCGGCCTAAGAAACCATCTAATATTTTGTCCCAACCGATCGATACACTGAAATGTCAGTCACTTGGACCAAATCATTGGGTGGTGTGTACCCAGCTTTACTTGTTTTATTCCCATTGTAAAAAAAAAAGACTTCTGCTTTTTCAGTAATCTGGCAAAAAACATACCACCACGTGAAATATTTTAAATAAAACGTTAGTGTCAGCCTTTCCTTACCTCTCTTCCAGCTCTTTCAGCGGCTCATCTGGGTGAGTTTGGCTTGTGCAAAAGCAAATGTTTCCGGAAAAATTTGTGTGCTTACGGAAATGTGTGTCTGTTTCCAGAGGTGTTGTTTGTTCTTGAAATGATTGTAGCCTCTGTGTCTATGACTCTATGCCTTTCTCCCACTGGTTGTTGTCCTCTTTATAGTCTCTGTTTGCCATTTTTTCAGTGCCCAATGGTGGTTCTCCCAAGCTCGTGTTGTAATTTCTTCAGTTCTGATCTCTGGTTTCTGATTTCTGCCCCTTTCCTATTTGCGCCTGTTTGCCACCTATCCTCACTCCCAGGGCCGGCCTTTGATATGGGCAACCTGTGTACTGGTTGCTTTACCAGGGGGGCTCCAGCTGGGAGTCTTAGGTCACAGACCTGTGCATCAGTGCCACAGCCCCAGTCCTGCAGATCAAATATATGTATGAGCACCACCCCACACACAAAGCCCCAACACACGTAAGCATTAAAGGTCTGTATGCTGTTCTGTCTGTGCATTTAGTGTGTTACGTAATGTACGCACGGTATATACAAGCATACACTGAAGATACTGAAAGACAGTAAGCACAGGTGGGGTCTTGATTTGAAGCAGGCCAAGGCAAGCAGCATTGAGAAGCGTATTTTGTGTGCCCAGGGGTGTGTTTTGGAGGGGGTGTCCAGTAACAAATCTTGCACAGGGTGCTATTTATCCTAAGGCCGGCCCTGCTCACTCCTGCTTGCCCATTGACTATGCTTTTTCTCAATCCTTTGTTACCTCGCTCCGCAGAGCGATTCCCTGTATTCTGAACCTTGGGACGGTCCTTGACTGCAATACCACTTACCTGTACCTCGCTTTTGCCCAGTTCTCTGGCTTCTCAGAGGGTAGTGCCCTGTAGGCCTCAGCACAGACGCAGTAATCATTAGTGTGAGTTACTGCACGTTAAGGTAAAGTATGGAGCACAGGTAAACCTCTCCCATTTGTTTCCCTCACTGACTGAGTTACGATGCAGATAAAGAGGAGTGGACAGCCTGGTCAATTTGAAAGGCGATTGTTTTTGCACTGTTATGTAATGCAAAAATGAACACATGGGATTTTACATCAGGTGCCTGTGGCATTAACAAAAAACGGGGCAGACCCTGGAAAACTGGAGTTAAATCCATGCTAAAATTATATTACATAAGGAAGTGTGGGTTTACCTCATTTTCCCCCATTGCGTGGGATATAACCCCTTGCTGTAAGTGTTTTTCATTAAGCAGTTTTATTTTTGTGTTGTTTTATTCCTGAACTGTCCTGAAGGGGTTTCTCTTCTTTCTGTTTGTAATTATCATTAGTAATTATATGTTTAGCATCAACATGTTTTTCACTGGTTTAATTATTCACACTGGTTTCTGCCCAGTGGAGCTAATAATCTGGACTCCCTACATCACCAGGTATACGTACTAGAGTCTTATTAATCCATTTAATCTTCCTGCGTGTGTTTGGCTATGGAAGGAAACATCCACAAACACAGGATGGTATATAGTGGCGAATAATAAAGGGTATACCCACCCCCAAACTAATTTTTACTATGTGCCTGGAAATAGCTATAAACCTTGACCTCGTGAGGTTTATAGCAGTGACAGGTCTCCCTAAATGTACTTACCAGCCTTCTTTCCCCTAACGCCTTCTGCTTGACTTCCGTGTCTTTCCGTGCACGGAAGTCAAGAAGGAGGGGCTTACCTGGTGTCCGCTCCTGTGATTGGCTAAGGCGCAATGCCACTGTCACTGCTATAAACCTTGCGAGGTTGAGGTTTATAGCCATTTCCAGGCACATTTAGTTTGGGGGGTGGACATAACCTTTAAATCCCACAGTATCAGAAAAGTCCAATTCTGTGGGTTTATAACAGCTGCTAATAATGTGTCCATAAAGTTGTACCATTCGGTAACATCACTTTATTACATTTTGCTGCTATTTTCTAATATTTTTCATCTGTGGTCACAAAGTTAAGACCGTGGTACAAAATCACTATTCTCTAGTATTGGCCTCAGATACTAGATCCTGTCTGCCATTTTTCAAACAATTGGGCCACAAACAGTCCCGAGCACTCCCCCTATGCACAGCTTAGAGGGAAAATTTTCCTCTTTTCCGAAAACGAAGGTACACACAGTAACGGTAAAGCCCCGATACCATCGGATCCAACATTATTGTAGCTTTATTGGTACTGTGTGTACCCAGCTTAAGATGTCAAAACCCCAGTTCTGTAAGGTACTAGGGCTCACATATCTTTGTGCTATCCTGGATGTGTTTAATAATTCTCTATATATGTTCTTTCTAGGTACTGTACCACTTTGATTAATGCAATACCAGTGCTATACCAATCTAATTCAATTCAAATTGCATGCATGCTATTTTAACATTGTATGAATTTATGTATTTTATTTTCCTATATTGTGCTACGTATTATATAGCACTTTACATTTATTAATCCATTCAAATCTGGTCCTGTCATGAAGATCCTACCACCTAATCACTTTATCCCGCACACAAGCTAACATTCCGTCTGTATGAATGTGGGGGAGACCGGAGTCCCTCGAAGAAAACCCATGCAAAGCACAGGGAGAACATACAAACTTGAAAGCCCTTCTCTAATTATAAGTGAAAGACACTGTTTCAATAACTTTGCCAAATTATTTTATTATTAGGCCAGAAACCCAAGCAAGGTCACTTTCTTCAGCTGAGACCAACTCCTACCATTAGTTGCATTTTTTGAGCTCAGCACACGTTTGAGTAAGGTAACTTAAAGCACACATGGTACTAATAAAAGGCCAAACCCATCAGACCTGATAGGACCTAAAGCTTGCATTGGAAAAGGTTGTTCTGACTGGAACATCATAGGGAGAACGCTCGGGACTGTGTGTTTCCCTCGGCTGTGGCAGACTCCTCTATAGGGCCATGCGCCCAACACATGTGGCTGAGCGTATTGGCTCCCTCCGATGATGGCAGTTTGTTGTTGTGTATCTGTAATGTGTATGGCTGCCTTAACAATGCACTTGTGATCTGTTTCTTGATACACCTTTGGGCTGAAACACTGCTGCAGTTCGAGATTTAATTGCTGAGCAGAACCATCAACGAGGATTAATGAATGATATCCTTTTAATGTATTTTATCTGGGGACTGGAATTTGCACCCTTTTCCTTTCACCTGTGGTTTTCCAATTTCAGGAGATCCTGTGTTATTGCTACTACACAGTGCTACAAAGTACAAAGAGACACTGATAAACGCCTATCAAAATGTTGAGATATGTGACTATAACAGATAAGGCATTGAAAGATAAAAACAAACTGTTACTTGCAAAATGATTTGTATGCAGTTTGTGTGATACTCGACCAGATTTCATCAAAGAACAAAAAAGTACAAAGTCCTTACCTGATTTAACCTATCTAAAAAGAGTAGGGTACAAAGACCATTTGGCAAATGACAGTCCTGTCACGTATGTGATGATGTGGAGAAAGATGTTACCTTGCAGTATATTTTCTTGTATTTGAGGCTTTAAGTCATAATTTTTGAAATGGTTGTATGAAATAACATTCTATGTACTATCGATTAAAGGGATAAAGTACCAAGTACTGTGTAATATAAACGTATGAAATGTTCCACATAAGATGTTTGTGAAGGTTCTCATTCATCCAGGTCATGGTGTATCTGTTGCTTACAGTTAGATCAATTGGACTTAGTTTAGTTTGAAACTGCCCTGTACACCAACTGTCTACCATGTACAATGCTGTTTTGACACCTTACCCTGGGCAGTTTCTATAACACCTCTAATCACACCTTGCATTCAGAAGGTCCCTAAAGCTAGGTCACACACTAGCAATAAAGCCCTGATACCGTAGGATCCGACAGTATTGGGGCGTTATCAGCAGTGTGTGTAGCATCTTTCCCAAACGAGTGTGTGGCCACCGAACGTTTGGGAATTCCGGTGGTAGACTCTGTCCGAGGGAGCAAAGGGCTGTAAGAATGATTAAGAAGTTTTGATTAGAGATCTAACTCGGCAGTTGGGGGTGGGCAGGGGAGAACTAAATATTTTGCCCAAAGGATTTTGAGCTAGGTGGAAGGGCAGCAATAGGGATCCAGAGGGTGGGGGGAGGGGGTAAAGGGCTCCCCTGCGCATGTGAAACTACCTCCCGGGGGACAGATTAGAGGCAGAAACCTTTTGACACCTCCTACACTTCGGTTTCCTGGAATTCGCACAGACACTGCAGGACAATAATAAGGAGCTGAGAAGGAAGGTAAGGATATTTTTAAACTACACAGTGGGGCCAGCACTGGGGCAAATTTTAGTTTTGGGTGTGGACATGGCCTTTGGGTGGACATGCCCTTTAAGTCCAGTTGATCTAACTAAATACAACAGATATTCCACATAAGATACATGACAATACTAGAATTTAATTGTGATTTCTAATATACTATTCTTCTAAAAGAAAGTAAGGGGACTATTATCTTTCAGTTTTTTTCAGTGTTTAAACAAATGTTTTTTCCAGTGATCTTAGGCTGGGTACACACAGATGATATCAAGTGGTCGGCCGGGACAGTTGAGTGGTTGGCAGTTTGCCACAGTCAGTCATGAGGTCCATAGGATACTGCACAATCGGCTGTGATTTACAAACTTGTCTGATCACCCGTGTGTCTGATCCCGGTTATTGGTCGACAGACATCAGTTGCCGCTGGCAAAAAGGCTCAGATTTGCAGGACAGCCTTAGGCTGGATATGCATGAACAGATATTTTGGGCGATATTTCTTTATATCGCCCCAAAATATCAGTGGTGATATGCTGGGCTGTTCCATTCTACTGGGTTTAAGTTACAGAAGGTAGCTTGGAGTTTTTAAATTAAGATGGGAATAGGGACAAGGCTACAATATAAAATGCAAATGAGGTGTAGGAATCAGATACTCATGTATTATAAGAAATGATGCGTCCCTTTACATTATATTATAAGCATATTATGTTATCTCGGAGTTCCCTGCCCTGTATAAAGGCACTTGGCCTATGGCCTCATTCTTCTATATGGTCAGGGAACTCCACGGGGGTGTAATATCCTTATATTACACTGTAAGGGGCACATTATCCCTTATATAGTACATAAGGCTAGGCATTTTAATTGGGGAGGTGAAGTGGCGAAAATCTATATTACAGTCACTCGGTGGTGTTACAGAGTGACTGTCTCCCACTGCCCCTCCCCGGTCTCTCACCCTCCTTGTATTAGTCATTTATATAGCTAGCCCTGTTTTGTCCATCTCTCACTTTTCAATAGTAACGGTAATTAACTATTTATACACTAAACAGGGATTCCTATATAAATGACTAATACAGGGAGGGGGAGAGTGTGTCTGTGCTGTCTGGGGGTTTATTTGGCTGGCCCTATGTATTATAAGAAATAATACTCTACCTACAGTGTCATATATGATTTACTTCACCTCAGAGTTCCATGCCCTGTATAAAAGCACTCGGACTGCAGCTTCATGCTTCTATATGTTTATGGAACTCCTCTGTGGTGTAATATCCTTATATAACACTATAGATAGCATATTATCCCTTATATAATTTACAAAATATTTACAGCTCCTATGTCCTATGACATCTAAACCATTGAGTCAGGCATGTCTGTGCGTCATGGGGTGGGTGGGCATAAGAGCTGGAAGGCGGACTGGCAGGGGCCCATGTTCTCTTAATCAGTTATCTGTTAAAACAAGTTATTGTTTAATAAGTTTTAATTCTATTGAAAGATGAGATGTTAAATACTACAGGTGCTACGTGAATAAAACTGTCACCAGCATTTTCCAACTAGCCTGTTGTAAGTTTTGTTATTCAATAAATTGGGGGAGCAAAAAAAAGTAAGTGTGTGCGTGTGTGGGGGAGTATTTAAGTTGGGGAAAAGGGGGATGGATTGTATAGAGGTCATGAAGCACAAGGACACACAAATAACAAGATTTTGGCCAATCCAGTCATTTTAGACCAGCACACAACTATTCAACGTGTTGGACCTTTGCATTCTGATTAACCAAACTGGCCAAGATTATTTTCGTTGAAAGCTAACCTAAATGGGCCCTAATTATGACTGGATTTTGTAAGACATAACTATTGTAGATCAGCACTCCATGAGGATAAGTTAACTTCTGTCCTTTATGGACAGTTAATGAACCATGACACTCCAACTCCCCCAAGTCCATTTCAGGCAGTATGTGGATGACTGCTCCGGGTCATTCTCATTAATAGTCCACTGCACTGGCACTTAAAAGTAAAAGATCATATTAGGACATATTAAAGTCAGTTTGTTTTGTGTTGGTAAAGAAACCTTGTTGGCCTATTTCTATACATGAATTTACTTTTATATGTGATCTCTTATTTGATACAATATTGCTATTATTGTGGAAATTATTGCTGAATGCAAGATACAACTGGGCAATGAATATTATAGGTTATTCCTTATGCAATTTATATTTTGTATTAACGCTCAGTCTGATTCCCCATATTCCTCTGGGCTGCTGTATTTATAACTCTAAAAATGCTATTCTCATGCAATCAACAGTGCTGATCTCCATATTTTTACACAGGGGGCATATTTATAAAACAGCACTATTTTTGCCAGAGGTAAATTGTTGAAAATTAGTGTTAAAGAGTAGTGTTAATAGTGCAGAAAATAGGCAAAAAGTTCAGATTAACGTTGAGAATTGTGAAACCAGAATATCAGGACATACCGATGGTAAATTGGTAGCACACCCTGTGAAAAAGCTAATCTATGCAGAACATCTACAGAATGGGCTGGAACAGCTGTTGTGTCTATGATTGGCTGAGACATCATGTCTCAGCCAATCACTCAAGCTTCTTCTGGTCCAGTCCCTTCTGCTGCTTCTGGGCACTGAAAAGGCATGGAACAGCAGCAGAAGGAAACCAAGGGAACAATGGCTGGTAAATATAATTAGGAGCAGATTAGAGAGGTTTAGGGGGGCAATTAGGCCATATGCAAAATTTAGTTTGGGGGTGAACATACGCTTTAAGTTTACATTATATGGCAAATCACCTGAAATAATTAGAATTTATTTCTCCTTTAATACCCAGTTATAAAGGATAAGGGTTTGTAATCTATATTACGCTCATAATATCAAGCTCAAATTGAGGTGTATGTAAGTCGACTGATGTATATGCACAGATAACTGGGAAATGGAATGTTCCATTGCCCGAATTATCTGTATTTAAAGCTGAGACTGTCCATTAACATTGTGTAGCAAGTAACAAACATGTACAATGAACTCCTACTTTATAAGTTTTCCTCAGGTTTCACATTTATCACTGATTCCTTTAATAACCTTAAAACTGTTTTGCTTGATAACATTTACAAACCAAAATGTGTATTTTAGGAAAAAGACACAGATGCCTATTAGACTGCAAAGCAATATATTTAAAATACTACACAAGAGAAAAGCATAGAATATATACATTTTCATGTAATACTGCATGTACAGTCTGTATCCCCACAGAGCACTACCCACCCCTCTTAACCCCATTTCCTGTCCAGTTAACCACTACATTCCCCTTTTTCTCCCTCCTACAGGATGATGGGGCAAGTCTGTGGTTACAATTAGCTGTGAAAAAAAGTTTTGTAATAAGAACATCCCCTTAGTCTTTAAGAGAATGGTAGAGAATGAAGAGAGAGCTTGAGGAGGGAAAATGAGCAAGGAATCAGAGAGAGAAGCCCACAAGACTAGCAAGGACAAACTGACTAAACGCACCTGCACTGAGGTGAAGCAGGTGATCTGTAGGAGAATAATAGGGAATAGGGAATAAGCTGTAAGGAAATATGTTTATGAAACAACAGAGAGGGATGAATGCAGCTGAGAGCTGTGTTATGTTTGTTTCACTTCTTGTTATGACTATTCTTGTCACACACATGGGTGTATATATATATATATATATATATATATATATATATATATATAGCTACAACTAACTATATATATAGAGAGAGACTGCCTTCCATTTATTTACAGAATACACTTGACCTGACCTTTTAATTGCCACTCTCTTTAACTGCCACCATCATAATTAAATAAGAACTATAGTAGACAAGTGCAATTTGACTGGTGCGCATGTAGATTTTTTAGTGGTGTTTTTTCATTCTGAGCTAAAATTCAAAACCTTAACAAGCTGCCAACCAAAGTCACGTGTGAGTTAATGATCCAATTGTTACATTTCTTATTGTTACATTTCTTAAACTCTTCATCAATCTCGATTCAGATAAATTACAGCTGACAGTATCCTACTTTTAGCAGATGGACATATACATTGCAGATGTGCAAAAATAGTGCATAGTAATAAAATTTTTAAAAAAAGTGTGGATGTTCCAGATCGCTCCACAAAGACAAATTATACCCTGGGAAACACTAAAGTCAACCTGGTAAATCCCACCCAAAGAATGGCTCAGATACCAGCAACTGGCAGCATTCACCAAATCACTACAAACCTGCACAGATCCTCCCTCACTGACCCCACTAGAAGAACTAGCATATCACAACCCAACGAGCCCTCACAAAATTACAAAAATCTACCACCAATTGATCTCCCTCAAGGCTCAACAGAAACTCCCAATGCAAGACAAATGGGAAACATGGCTTGACACGAAGTTAACACAAGACGAATGGACCGCGATAGGCTCAAACCTTAACAAATTTACCAATAACACAATATTACAAGAAAAAGCTTTCAAAATCCTGCATGGCTGGTATCGCTCACCAACACACATTCACAAAATATTCCCGCAGACATCCCCCCTCTGCTACAGAAACTGCCAAAAAGTTGCAGACCTCCCCCACTGCTGGTGGTCCTGTCCCGAAATCCAAAAATTCTGGAACGAATGCTACACCCTCTTAAACAAAATCCTCCACGTAAGGCTCCCCCCTAACCCCTGGGAAGCCCTATTCAACAAGAACTCTACCACCCTGAATTCCACTGGTAACAAACTATATCATATCATCTGTGCTGTCGCCCGTTCACTAATAGCTTTGTCCTGGAAATCCCCAGCACCCCCCATGTCTCTTCTGATCTCTAAAACCTGGTCTGTCTACTATAACGAAAAACCAATATACATTGCTAGAAACAAACATAACAATTTCGACAAAATCTGGGATGCATGGTTGTTGGCCATGGGTCCCCCTAATCAGAACCCACAAGCCTAAAAATATAACCGAACAAGAATATACCCCCAGAGGTTTGGTCGGTGAGTCTGGAGGGGCCTGGGGCCCGCCCCCCCCCCCCCTTACGGGGACGGCCCCATCCAGGGCCTCCTGGGAAAGGGCGCACGAGGGGTGGCTATCCCCAAAATTACTACCAGTGCTGAGGACCCAACGAACAAGTAAGGTATCCATCTTTACTCTCTGCTAAGAAATTGTAACTTTAACAATAAGATTGTTATTATTCCTACCTAATATAGCTTGCTTAAGTTATAAGTTAATTGTTATGTTATTGGTATAGAATATTCCACCAAAGATATATACGATCAATCTTTGTCTCTATACCTACCAGTTATCCCCTCCCTTCCCCCCCTCCTCTTACCCCCTCCATTCCATTCCCCACCCCACCCCCCTTCCCCTAACATCCAGTTAACCCCCCCACCCTCCCCTTCCCCCCCTACCCAAAATACTGAGGTTAACGCACAAGCGACAGGAAAATAAGTTCATATCTGTTGTATGTAATCCTTGCAAACTCTTACCATCACAATCTTAAGAATACAAATAACGGATATAATGTATTTTGTATGATTACCACTCAAGAACCTCAAATAAAAAACTTTTATGAGAAAAAAAAAAAAGTGTAATAGATTTAATAATTTTTAAAGTTTGCTGTTATGCTCCTAAACCTGTTCTATCAAATGTTACAATTCATAAAATATATGGTAAATTGCAAAATATAAAAGTCCTTAGGCAGCCATTTTGTTATCCCAGAGTGCTCTTTCAGAGATAAACAGACTTCAGAATTTACATTATGGAGCTTCCTTCATGAAGGGACTCCATGTACTTGAGAAGCAATTGCACCCATTTTATAACAGCTCCCTTAAGAATGCAGACAAACAGGCCTTTAATGATTTTAAGTTCAACAAGTCCTTTTACAGAGCTGCAATGTTTTGGGGGGTTTATCAACTACAGCCCCCTGAACCTTTACTTAGTGCAGCTGCCTCAGGAATCTGCCTAAAGACACCTCTTAAAGCTTCCAGTTCCTGGGTGAGTTGTTGGACGCGGTTCCTCAATTTCTCGTTTTCTGCCATGAATTCTAGTGCTCGCTGCTGCGTTTCCAGGTTTCGTCTCTTGGCTTTGTCACGACTCTTACGCACAGCAATATTATTTCTCTCCCGGCGTAGGCGATATTCCAAGCTGTCTTTACTCAAACTCTTCTTACCCTTGGATGTACCATCTTTTAAAGGTGGAGCTGGTAACATCCCTGGGATAGAACCCTGGAAATGGAAAAACACGTTTGTTTAAGAGGTTAGGATCCTATGTTATATGAAATAAAATGACTGAAATAATATTTCATTGTTTCTGCGCCACCCATGCCTCTCTTGTAATAGCAGGAATTTGGGGATAACAAGCAAGAATAAATTCAGTTTTTTTAAATTGTAGCCCTCCCCTCTTGCTTTAGGCTGGGTACACACAGGCAAATGTTTCGCCTCATCTGACCGTTTGCCACAAGCAAGCAATCGGCTGGGACGAATCTCTGTTGGTTTCAAATAAATTAAAATATTGCTTGGTTTGGCTAAAAAATCGCCTTGTGTTTACCCAGCCTTAGGCTGCTATCATAACTTATCTCCATGCTTGGTATGTACTCTATATGACCATTCATCCATGGGATGAACATCTAGATCAGGGGTGTCAAACTCAATCACATAAGGGGATATAATCAAAAAGACAGGCTAAGTGATGGGTGAATATACGATCAGTTGTTACAGCAGTGACTGCATCCAAGCCTTACTACACTGCTATCCATTTGTGCAGTCACAAGCAGTGTTGTTACTCTACATCTGCCTACTAGATACCGCGATCAGCTGTTTTTAAACAGCTGAACACACCTATCTTAATAAAGGTACGTGCAATCAGGCGATTAAAAAGAGCTGATCACGGCAGATCACTACTTGGTACTGAAAATAGATAGCAATGTAGTATGTCTTGGATGCTGTACAGTCACCGGGGAGCCACAAACAATGTCCAGAAGGGCCGGATTCGACCTTGAGTTTGACACGTGTGATCTAGATTCTACTATAACTTGTGAACTGTCAGGCCATTCTGACGGATGATGAAAAGTGGGTAGAGGCTATCTGAGTCATCGTCATACAGGGTCGTTTTTAGGCATAGGCCATGTAGGCAAGGAACTAGGTCACCTATGTTGATCCAGGGCACCTATTCTTCTCCCTAGCATCTCCCTGTCAGATTTTACTTTCTGTTTCAGAACTGCTCTCCTTGTTCTGCTGTAATTTGTAGCATTGTATCTAGTACAGAGCCTGAACTCATTTAGGAACTAATGTTACAAATGAACTGAAGGTGAAGGAAGGAAGAGGGAGGATGAGCTCAGCTAATAGTACTGAGGAGAACAGTTCTAAAATGCCAGGTAAAAGCTGCTGCAGACTTTATAACAGTGACCCTGTGACTAGCAGCCATGAGATCCCTATCCCTGCCTCTTTCTTCCCTCCACCCAACTCTCCAATTAGAACTTAGAGTAGGTGAGGAGTGAACAATTTAATGGCAGCTAAAAGGGTTAAAGATAATACTCTGCTGGCACTGAAATTGTTAATGCTGGCACTGAGAGTATTAATAGGAAAGTCTGTTAGCATTGAAGGGTTCATGGTAATACTCTGGAAAGGTGCTGGCACTGAAAGTATTAATATAAAAGTCTGCTGGCACTAAAGGGTTAATGTTAATGTTATGCTGGCACTGAAATTATTAATGCCAATACTCTAGGAAAATCTGCTGGCACTCAAAAGTTAAACATATCAGATCTCACCAAATTTCCTTGTTCTGCCCTACCCAGCTGGAAACAATTTCTGGGGAGAACACTGGTGCCACATACCGCGCATCCACAGAAACCTATCCTGTCCTTCCAATCAGTATTTCATTGGTGGCCAGTGTCACTGCATTTGTACAAACACATGTATACATTGCTGACATCCCAGGTCCCCAACTGCCTTAGTGCCATCTCTGCCTTTATGTCCTCCCGCTTCCTCAAACTAAACATGGACAAGACTGGACTTGTCCTTTTTCCACCCTCATCATCTGTTCCCCTCCCTAGTCTTACTATTAATATTAACAACACACCCATATCCCCATCTCCTCATGTCCGCTGCCTGGGAATAACACTAGATTCTGATCTTTCCTTCAAACCTCATGTCAATTCACTTGCCTACTCCTGTCGGCTCCAACTCAAAAACATCTCGCATTCAACCCTTCCTCTCGAAGGAAGCTACAAAAATCCTAGACCTAATCATATCCTGGCTTGACTACTGCAACACGCTCCTATGTGGATTACCAAACAACCACCTGGCGCTGCTTCAATCCATTCTCAACTCTGCTGCCCGGCTCATTCATTTTTCTTCTAGCTTCTCTAATGCCTCTCTGTCAGTCCCTCCACTGGGTGCCCATCCCGCAAAGGATCCAGTTCAAACTGCTTACCTTATCCTATAAAGCATTATCCAACACAGCCATCCAAGGCGCAACCTCCGCTCCGCAAACGATACCCTCCTCTCATCCACCCTGGTCACCTCTTCCCATGCCCGCATTCCTGACTTTACTTGTGTTGCCCTTCTGCTCTGGAACTCCCTTCCTTCGTCTGATCTTCACTCACCATCCCTTAACACCTTCAAACGTAACTTTAAAACCCACCTTTTAGGCAAGCATATAACCTGGCCTAAACATTACCCCTCTTACTACCCAATATGATCCAACCTGCCTTTCACGCTCCGGTGCCAATCTATTTACAGCCTAATGATTCCCATCACCTTATTTCTCACCCCCATATCCTCTAGACTGTAAGCAGAGTCCTCTTTCCTATTGTATCACGGTATTGCTGTAAGAGACTCCTCACTCTGTTTACTTATATTATGTATTACCTGTGTATGTAATAAGTAAGTGACTTTGTATGAAAATGTATTACCCTGTATGTAATGTATGACTATGTAATTGTAAAGCGCCACGGAAGATGTTGGCGCTATATAAATCAATAATAATAATAATAAATATACACACCCGCCTTACCTGGTATAGCGTGCCCCTCTTAAAAACGACTAAAGCCATCCCACTATAAAGAATAGCAGCAGTCGACAGTGTCAGAAGCAGAAGGAAGAAACCCAGCTGTAGCTTGACAGGCCTAAAATGGCTAGAAACAGCCCTGCGTCATAGGGTCATCGTCTATCCTGATTGCTTGCTGCGTTCCATTTTAAAGTCTAAAGAAGGACATAATCTACCTTAAAGTGTATCTCCACTGAAATCTAAAGTTGGGCCAATTAGTTTTATTGAAGAATAAAGGGAGGTCGAGGTTTACAGCAATTTCCTACAACATGTAAAAATTTAGTTTGGGGGTAGCCAAACATATCAGCAAATAGCGGCAGAATTAAGTGTCCCACTGGGCACTGGGCAAAACCATAGAAACCGCAATGAAACTTTTTTGGGCATGGAAATAGATTTGACCAGACAACTGTAGACTACCAAAAGAAAAAATTTGTTAACAGTAATTGGGGCACTAAACAAGGCTAGAAGAGCAAAACTGAGGCAAATACAATCAGTAATAGGAAAGCTATGTATTTACGCATGTAAAATTATTCTCATGGGAAGGTCATTCATGAGGCGCTTAGCAATGGCGACAACAGGCAATGGCGACAACAGGAGTAAAACACCACACCATTACATTCGGTTAAAGGATAAGTACACTGTAATAGCAATTGGAAGCAGCAGCTGTTAACAATCTTTCCCCTTTTTTTTCCCCCGCTAGGTCCCTCCTGAGCCTACCTTTTCTGGTCTAAAGTTGCTGACATCTTGGATGTGAAGCACACGTGATGTCATTGCGCGATGGCCTCATGTGTGCACGTGACGACAGCACATCGCGTACGCCATGACGTCATGCATGCACGTGCAAGGACCTCACGATCCACGCTTTTGGAGGCATATGAAGAAGGGAATCCCGCAAGTCTCAGAGGGGAAGAGTTAACCAGTCTTCATATCACATCTAAGATGTCAGCAAATTTAGACCAGCAAAGGTAGACCTTTATAATCCATCATGCCACCTTTATAATCCATCATGCCACCTTTGTACTTTTCTAGTTTGCTTTGTACAGAACTCTGAGCCAATGTAATAAACTAATGAAAGAACGTTCTGTTTAGATGGCACAACACGACCATTAAAACTCTTTTCTTGTTTTACTTCCATCCAAATAGTTTCTGGGTTAAATCACAGTGGGTTGAGCAGTTCTAACAGTCTGGGCAGATGTTTCTGTGAAAGGCAACAGGGACTCACAGCTGGAGGGATCCACTTCCTTAATATGTTAACTATAGAATGTCTGCACCCACAGATACTGTTTGGGAAACAAACCAGCTGAGTCAACTGATTAACCAACACTGTCTGAAACAACATATGACAGTAAGAACTGCACACAGCTGTTAACAGCTGCCAAAAAAGCAACAAAGAAAAGCCACCAATGGAATGAGATGAGTGTCCATGTGCTATGGGAGGACTGTAAACGTTTAAGGGCATGTCCACCTTGTCAGTTATATATGTCTGCAAACTCAACTACTATTTTTACCAGTTTATTAAATGTATTTGTATCCAGATATGTAATTCTATTGCTTTTTGGCAAAAGGTATTTGCCTCCTCCCTCTGCTCACTGAGCTTTTTATAAGCTTGAGCATGATCAGAGGAGGCAGCAGGGGAAACAGCAGTCATTGTCTGTGATGTCAGTTATCACAGCCTTAATTGACTACATGGAGGGAGGGGCCAGCTTACTCAGCCAGAATAGGGACAATAATTATCCTTAAATATCTGGTTACTAATGCAGGTATAAAAGTTAAATTTATCAGTTGGGGTTGGGTGCAGGTAAGTGACAATTGACCAGTTTTTTATTTAAAGGGTAGACATGCCCTTTAAAGGTTGAGAATGGATCACAGCCCGGTAAAACCACTGTTCCTGTCATTATCGATCTGATGTTCATGTTGAGTCAATCATCCAATCGATGTAACGCATAGTCCGTTTACGAACAGAAAAGTCAATTCAGTAAATGTTAAATAAAGTTAATAAAATCCCAAGTCATCACATTTTGGTTTTCATATAACATGGGGCTAGTGCTTTCAATCAATGCTGCCTCTAGGGTAGTGATGTCAAACCTGCATCCCTATAAATTGTTTGTACAATCCCAGATACTGGATACTGTAGTTTACAAACATCTGGAGGGCCGCAGGTTTGACATACCTGTTCTAGGAGGTGTAAGTACAAAAATCATTCACTTTTACTGTCCGATTTCAGTTTCCTGTAGCAGATGTTAGATTTCAATCAATGGAAATGGAAAGGCCAATTATATTTTTTTGTATAACCGATTTCAGTAGGGTTTGTCCTGAAATCATTTGGCTAAATTAACTAAGCTGAAGTAATTCTATTCTGGCTGTACAGCATGTTACTAACATTTGTATAAATCCAGGGGCAGTGGGAGGCAGAAGGGGAGAAAGGAAGAAAGGTTTGCTATTCTTATTTATGACAGGCTGAATTATTAAGGAAATATTTTAAACACATCATTTTGAGCACAATGGTTATACAACTAGGGCACTATAGGCATTCTGTCATCTACAATGGTAATTGGCTTTAAGGGCATTTCCATCCCCCCAACAAACATTTTACCCCACAACCAGGAACACCTAAAGCCCTAAATTCACTATATTTTCTGGTTTCCCAGTGTCCCTAAAAGGATACTTACCTTTACATTCTGCGGCCCCTAATTTAACCATGTGGAAACATAACTAGAAATATTACTTTGATCCTAAAATGTCACTGGTAGTTTTTCATACATCCAATGCAGATGTAGATAATGTGAATATGAATGCATAGGTCTGCTTCACACATTTGAATTAGTAAGGAAGAATAATATTGTCTAAACTATTTTTTTTACTGTGCAGACAAGGTTCAATGGCATAAACAAGAATGTTACCTATGCATGATAGTTGTTACCAAAAATGGAGAATTCTGAATTTCCCATGATGCTCAGGGTTGACCTGGGCTACGAAAATACCAGATATTTCACAGAAGGCCCTTAGCTTCCATATTTAGTTGTTTTTTTCATTTCAGACCTAAACACACGAGCTAAATCATATTTTGGCAAATTCCACATGTATTGTTTGAAAAAACATGGCCTAGTTATTAATATAATAAAGCCAAGAAGAACAAAGTAATATTTGACCAATAAAACTGCTTTACATGAGTTAAACCTGAATAGAGTTAGACATTACACCTATTGTTTGTGCACAGTATTGCTCAATAAAGTTCCCAGTTCTGAAAACTGGAAAATACCATCAGTCATTTCAAAATGAAATTTCCATTGGTTGTTATTGGGATCCTGCTAGATAAATAGTAATTGTGCAATATGCTCATCAAAAGACTATTGAGAGTATTGGGAGATTGATCATATTGATGAATTCAGGCAAATACTGATAGATTTCAATTAAACCCATATTAAGTAACCATTTAAACCCACTTAAAATACCTGCCTTCCTACCCCCATAAAACCCAAAGCCTGCAATAGTTAATTACCTCTACAGTGTTCCTAAAGATAGATATTCAATCCTGCTTTCAACATCATCTTCTTCCTAAGTAGCCTCCTTCTTTCAAAGCTGTACGAGTTTATTGCGAGCTTGCACATGTGCAGAGGAGACATCATCCGTAACTGCCATGATTGACTGCTACACTGAAAAAATGCAGATGGAGGACCACCAGTAAAGATGATTGAACTCCTGAATAAATATCTGTCTTTAGGAACATTTAAGATATAAGTAACTATTGTGGTCTTGGCGTTTTTCAGAAAAGCAAGTATCAATTCTTATATGGGGGATGGACATACCCTTTACACATTCTAAGTGCCTTAAAATATATTCGGATTGGAATAACTCAGAAAGGCAAGTGAAACAGTTATATTCAGCAGACCCCACAGTTACAATAGAGAGGGCCCCTGATAATGTGTAGGCTTTAGCGTTCTAATCTTACAGGAGTTAATAGGTGGATAATTCCAGTTTATAATGTCACAGATACGGATACTAGAAAAAAAAAAATCAGGTTTCTGATTGTGGGGAAGACCCCAACTGGCATTCAGCAGGATTACCCCAAACCCAGCCCTGCAGGAGATCCTAGTCTCTGGTTCAATAATTAGCTGTTCATTGCCTAAAGGATACGATAATCAAAATACAATGAAATAGGAACAACAGATTTGTTTTTCTTTTCTGGACATTAAACTCTTCCCATTACAGAATTTACTGTTTGAATACACCAAATAAAAAAATGGTAATGACCAGGAATTTATACGCAGGAAATGCACAGTGGATAGATGTAGATTTTTATGGCTTTTACCATCTGAGGAAACAAAGATAAACGTACAAGCCTTTCCTGATATATCGTAGGTGGGGTTCGCCATTCTTTATGACTACACAGAAATTTAAAAAAATAGGTTTAATAGCTTTTCCAGGCTCACCCATTATAAGCACATCTGGAAACTAAAGAGTCTCAAATGATCTTGTTAATGGCAAAAGCACATTTGTGGGTTAGACTTCAGAGCATCCCTTGGGTACACCAAGTCCACTGACCTGAGTATGCCAAGTAGATTAGTTACAAACTACTTGCAGGCACAAGGCTGGCATCACCGCCCATGATAGATGGACTAGGCACCTCAAATTACAATTCTTGTGCTGCATGAAAAGTAATTGACACCCCCAATTAATTTTTTTTGTCTTATTTACTGAAATCCCTGGAATCTGTAGGTGACTAAAGCTAGCGATATATGGACAGATGTTCTTCTGTTCAGATTTATAATCAAGTGCAACAATCAAAAATCCGATCCAAAGAATCGCTCAATGTTCCCCACCTTGAGCTGACTATCTTTCCATAGAGTTCAAGGGGAAATAGGGATGATTGGAGTGGAAGATGTGGTCCGATCTTCATTTTTACGATATTGTCCAGCAGTCGAACAGAAAAACAGAAATTAGTTTTTGATATTTTAAATGCTTTGATTGAATTTACCGAATCACTCGAAATATTGTCCCTGTGTATGGGGGGCTTTAGACATAAGTGACTCACACCTCTTGCACTACTGTTTTTATAGGAGCTGCAATAGTGACCTACGGTACCTACGGCACTTTTAACAGATTGCTAAATATCAGGAAAATATAAACTACAGTAATCACATAATCTCAACAGTCCCTGCCCATGTACATGTCCCAATGGGACTTTAAAGGACAGGTTCTCCTCTCTATCATTGATTAATATGTACATCCTCCAATGACTCCCCATTTCTCTACTTGATTTTTAATCAATTTCACCCTGTGATAATAATTATGTTATATTATTATATTTACATTGTGATCATCAAAACCAGATTTCTTGTACTGTAAGTGCTGGTACATTTGGGTCCATATTTCTGCCTTTATTATTGTTATTTTTTTATGACTTGGTTGCTCCGGTTGTATTTTTTTACCTACTTCAAAATATACAAATATAATATTTATTTCCTTGTAACAAGTTTCTATTTATTGGATGGGCTTCAAAACTAAATGTACGGAACTCACTACAACTACATTCTTTGTGTTTCTGACTCATCAGCTGTTTCCAATAAAGATATTTTTTTTTTAAAATAAAATTACTCATCTCTTAATGTGTAATTTGTCCTCCCACTATTTAGTCAGAGCCCTATACCAATCTGATACCAAAATAGTCCCACTACACTTTGCTAACTAAATGGTGCAAAAGTGTTGGGTATTTCAATTTTCAATTTTAATATTGTTTAAAGGGGAACTGTGGTCTCCAAACAGTTGAGTTGAGTTTAAATGAAAAGCCAGTTTCCTACCTTTAAAACGAGCCATCAACCACCTCTCTACGTGCTCCACAGCCCAAGATATAAAGAAATAACTGTCCAGAAAGTTAATGGGTGGGAGGCTGACATGTGACATTCCTCCTCCTTCTCCTCCACCTCGCCGCCGGCGAGCACAGCCTCAGACTTCAGTGACAGGACAGGAGATAGGAAGTCCCTCCCCCTCCTTGCTGTGTGAAGTGAAGATCCCCACAGTGAAGGTAACGGAATCTTTAGCTCTACTCTCACAAAGGCACTGTGTGAAAACAGCCTTTTCACACAGTGAAAAGTGTTCTCACTCTGCCTGAAAAGGCTGTTTTCACACAGTTTTCTGTAGGAGGGGTCTGAGTGTCCCACGAGTGGGCAGGTCCACGGGACCCGTGAGTGGACGGGGCCACATGGAGCCAAAGGGGGCCTGCAAATGGAGGGGCCATGGGGTCCATGAGTGGGAGGGTCCATGAGTGGGAGGGTCCATGAGTGCGAGAGGAGGGGGGGGCTGCAAGGGGAGGAGGAGACACAGGGCAGATTGACTGTCATCCACTGACAAGTGCAAGGGACCTGGTGATGCTGCTGCCATATCACACACAAAAATGTAAATATCTTCAAAATTATGCAAAATAAACAATGACAACAAATTGCAAAAATTCTCATGAGAGCAATTTCTGTCACTTTACCTAAAGTCATTTTTGGACCACAGTTCCCCTTTAAACATCTATAGGAATAACTAAAACCTCAGAACAACACTTAATCAGAATGCAGAGCACCTAGGTATAAAAGCAGTAACCTGTGTCTCACCTCTACTTTTTATGTGGGTGCTGGGAAATTAACCTTTCTTACATGGGATTTGTGTTTTAACTCCCAGCATTCCAATATTACATGTTCACTTTGTGTTATTTGCACATGCCAAATCCTAAACTACTGCAGGAACTAACAGCGGGTCACGTCTGTAGTTCTAGCCAATCCTGTTACAATATACTGCAATATTTCTCTCTGCCTTATTAACCAATCAAACAACAATCCTGCTCTGACTTAATTTTACCTGTTACTACTGTTACTATTTGATGCCTGTTTATTAATTGGCCCATAAGACAGAGAGGACACGTGTTGTTCTTTTAATGTTGACATCCATTTTGTGTTCAAGTATTTATTTGATAAAGGCAACCTTTAGACATGGCATGTGATGCTTATTTTGATAAATTAGATTTTGAAGATTTCCCTGGCACCTCATTAGTAGCAACAACTCACGGTTTTCGAAGCAAACATGGTTTATTTTAGGAACTGTCCCTGTCAAAAATCCGTGAATCTGACAGATTTTTCAAAGTGATCCGAAACTCGAAAAACGAAAAATCGAATATTAGAGAATCAAAAATTAGATTGAAAAAAATGTTAAATTCAAATTAAATTGGGTTTTCGGTACTTCAAAAGGTTCCACCGAACCGCAGATGGAACAGAACGTGCCAGTTTTGTTCTCTACTCATAAGCATGTGGTGTTTGGTGAAGATGTTCAAATGCCCAATGGTCGAAACAATCAATTTCTATAGAAAGATCTGGAAACATAGCGTAGACCTGCATACTGTCACCTGAACTGGTTACAATTCCTGATAGCCTATAGCTACCAAGAAATACACACAGCTTCTAGGATGTAAGTCAGGAAAGGACATTATAGAATAAACTTCTCCCTTAACTATTAGATAAAGGGAATGTTCACCACACAAACAAAAATTTGACATTAAACTAAACATCCCCCAAAACCTAAACCTTGCTAGGTTAAAAAAAGTTCTCCTCAGCTCCTCAATGTACTGGTCATCCCTCGATCCCTTTGTCTTCTACTGCTGCTCCTCCGTACCTTTTTCATGTATGTCAGCAACAGAAGGGGCTGGACCCGCAGCAGAAATCTTATTGGCTCGTTCAACTAGAAAACGAAGAGGTGCACACTACATGGCATGTTTTACATAATTAATAGTGATTCACACACAAACACACATTTAGGGGAACATTTTGTCCCTAATGGCTCCCTTACTTTTCCCTATTACCGGGATTCGTAGGATCATCATACTGGTCAGACATGGCATTTCTAGCCAATGACAAATTTGTACAGTTTTGTGAAGTCCAACCTTGGCACTTCAGATGTTTAGAAACTTAAAATGCTGAGAGTTGTAGTTTCCAAACATCTGTAATGCCAAGGCTCAACATCACTGGTATTTATCAAAATTGGTTGCAATGACCAGTAACAAAACTGTAGCTCCCAATAATGAATTACCCATGGATAAACAAAAACAGTCGGGGGGAAACATAATTCCCAGTATATCTATATAAATATAAAGGCTGAACACAGAAATGAAGGTAAAATTAAACCCTACATATAAACAAGCTATATTTAATGACATTCTTAGCCGCAGTATTATAATTATGTTCAAAAAATGATTGGTGATTAGTGTGTGGGCAGACAGAGTTACATGTAAACTCCATGACACCTGGAGAAAGTGCTGCTACCAGCAGAGATGCTGTGTCGATGTGAAATGTATTTTTGAAAATTATTTAATTCTCCAGGACTCCCCAAAACCTATTGGTGATTGGCCATGATGCCACGGTTATTACTGACAGAGGTTACCTGAAAGGACAAGGAAGAAAACAGGAGCTGCCAGCCAGTCGATACAAATTGCTTTCTTTAAGGACATCGGCGGTATGAGTTAGTGTTGTTGTCTTTAGGTTTGGGGGTGTCCTGAGGGGAAGTATAGATTTTAGTTAGGAGGGTGAACCAGTCCTTTAAATTCTTACAGTTGGATGAATTATAGTATTTGGATGGATTCATTCTACAGGGACCAGTGGATGATAACAGAACTTTAGAGCTAAATTTAAAGGGCAAGTCCATCCCTTTAAATGCAACTTATATTGAGGTAAATCACCCCTCAAAACCATAAACTATAATAGTTTGAAATCTGGAATATAAAATTAGTGATGGCCCAGTTCGCGGATCCGAATCCGCTGCGGATTTAACTCGTTCGTGGACGGCGAATATCCCGAATTTTCCATTTTTCCGCCTTCCGAACTTTTCCGAACCGCATTTTTGAAAATTTTCAAAATTACGAGGATTTCTCGTATTTTCAAAAATGCACGAAAAAACATATTTTCGGAAATTTCCGAAATTACGAGGATTTCACGTATTTTAGAAATTTTTCGAAATTACGTGGATTTTACGTATTTTCGAAAATGCAGGAAAATACGTATTTTCGAAATTACGAGGATTTCTCGTATTTTCGAGGATTTTTTCATTTTAATGGGTCCGCTCGCGGATCCATTAAAACCCTCGAGCGGACTGGATTTTGCGAAGTTCGGACATCTCTAGTCCTGTTGCCCCTGTTTCTGCTTCCTGGTTCTTCCAGTTAGCAACTGTCAGTTATGGACTTGACATCACAGCCAATGACTGAATGCTATACCCCTAGCTGCCTCTTCCGAGCATGCTCAAGCTCATTACCAGGTCACTAAATTGCTCAGTTTCCACAAGGCATCCAGAAGCATAGCAGGCATACAGTAATGAATTCAAAGCACATAGTAGTATATATCAACATATTTTAGTGGCCATTCTTGATTCAGATGTTATTATGAGGGTGGAGTTATCCTTTAAAGTTACTTTCCTGTGCAGTACCAAGCAGACAGATCCAAGCAATATTTTAATTATATAAGACATGAACCACTGAAATATTACAATCAAAGCTCTACCACAAGCTCTAAGACTTTTACTTAAAATAGCTGCCCATTCGCACTGCGTTTAACACCATAACACTGCTCACATAGTGCGGAAGCTCACATAGTGCGGAGCAAACAGATCTTGGGAGGCTCATTAAAAAACAGTGAAGATGAATACGGATACAGAAAACTTGTTAATATTTTACACCATGCAGATCTAATATTAGCAGGAACATTTCATTGTTAACGTAAGAGTATCTTAAAAATAGACACATTCTGAGCAGTTGACTGTCTGCATGACAAAACCAAATTTGTAATCTTGTTGTGTAACATATCATCATAATGTTAACATAAGGTCTGCACTAACTGCCGAGGGCCAAACAATAACCTATACCAGATAAAAATTAAATTAATCTAGCTAGTCAAAATGAGAACTAAAGTCTCCCTAGGTAAACCCTATACGGTCATTGAGAGAATCTGGCTCATGCCAGGTTTATTGGGGGCCCTAAAGCTGGGTACACACGATGAGATATTTCGGTCCGATCGACCGATAGTTCAGTGTATCTGTCGATCGGACCGAAATTATCGCATCTGAATGCAGCCATGTCCGACCGATCGTTCGTCCGAATCGGATGAAAGGACGATCGGACATGGTGGAAAACCTCATCCGATCATGTGGTCCTCTATGGACCGCACAATCGGTCGCGGTAACTGTCGGACGCGGCTGCTTTTGCCGCAACCGACAGTCCTTCCTCCTGGCCGACCGGTCGAAAGTATCGAACGGTCGGTCAGGAGGAAAAATCGCTAGGTGTGTACCTAGCTTAAGAGGTACCAAGAGTGGAAGTGTCCATATGTGCAGCTTTAGAGATTTTGAAGGGACTCATACTTCTCTATGGTTCCTCCAGTCAGTCACAGACTCTCATCCCAGTCTCGGACACTGGCAAGCATATGTTAATCAAGGGGAGGGAAAGCTGGAGGAGGAGCCAGAGATTTATCAGATACTGCAGGAGTTCAACACCCCTCTGCCCCGGCAGCAATTATGACAATCATGCTGTGTTAGAAGGAGACTCCACGTCATAATAAACTGCATAAAACATTTCTTTATTTCAGTGCTCTCAGAAACATGTTTCCGATCTTACATAAATCCTTTTTCAAGCATTCAAACTGAAAAATGTTGCTGGGAGCCCTGAAATAAAGAAATGTTTTTTGCAGTTTATTACTTTGTGGAGTCTCCATCCAACCGAGCTTGATTGTCTTAGATACTGCAGGAGTACCTGTCATTTTCTTCACACCTATAGATAGGCTACAGATAGTGCAGTATAGGGCTTTTTTCAGATTTTTTTTTATAGCGTTAAAGTAGAAACTATTTCTACTGAAACTTATGTTTAAAGCAATGTGCCAATTG
This sequence comes from Hymenochirus boettgeri, assembly GCA_019447015.1. Lineage (NCBI taxonomy): Eukaryota > Metazoa > Chordata > Amphibia > Anura > Pipidae > Hymenochirus > Hymenochirus boettgeri. Next base: position 264,297,395 of record CM033469.1, read on the forward strand.
CCTTTTGAGGTAGAGGAATACTAGGTAATTAGCAATCATCTACATAAAGATGATTGGGTAACTCCTCTCCCTGGGTGAAACATATTGAGCATGCCCAAACCAGTGGTTAAGGGTAGGAGTCCTTTGTAAGTCTTTACCTTTAGGTAGGTGGGACAAAACTGTTATATTTATTACTTTATTAAAATCTATATACATATTTAGCAGATTTGATACCAGAGTTTTCTCTTCGCACTCCTTGTATTGTAAATCTGCTATGGTGCTGTACTCTCCAAGACTGCTAGCCACTTGCAGTGTGTGTAAACTCCAATATATGATAGTGGGGAGACGCACTCCTAGGAGATATAAACTTTTTATTGCGACATACTGTGCACTTTGAGTGCGTCTCCCCACTATCATATATTGATATTGAGAAGATTATAGATTATGGACCCTTTAACTGGGCTTTTTTCCTGGGCTTATTTTCACTGTTAATGTGCTTGTGAAGGTTCTCATTCATCCAGGTCATGGTATATCTGTTGTAGGGAGGCTGATGTGACATTCCTCCTCCTGCTCCTCCACCTCGCCGCCGTCGAGCACAGTCTCAGACTTCAGTGACAGGACAGGAGACAGGAAGTCCCTCCCTTCCCTGCTGTGTGAAGTGAAGATCCTCACAGTGAAGGTAAGGGAATCTTTAGCTCTACTCTCTCAATATGTGAAAAAAGCAATTTCAGGAGTGGGCGGGGCCACGGCACCTGCGAGTGGGTGGGGCCAAAGGGGGCCTGCAAATGGAGGGGCCATGGGGTCCATGAGTGGGAGGGACAAAGGGGCTTGCAAGGGGAGGAGGAGACACAGGGCAGATTGACTATCATCCACTGACATGGTTTCAGAGCAGGAAGCAGGAAGTGTAGGGGACCTGGTGATGCTGCTGCCATATTACCCACAAAAATGTAAATATCTTCAAAACTATGCAAAATAAACAATGACAATAATGTGCAAAAATTCTCACGAGAGCAATTTCTGTCAATTTACCTAAAGTCATTTTTGGACCACATTTTCCCTTTAACTTAACTTGCTATTACAGTGTACTTATACTTTAACATACTGGCTAACAAAGTACGATGACAGCGAGGCTACACAACTTTATACGGACGCAGCGGGAGCTAGCGCTTTTGGAGCATTTTGGGATGGCTCTTGGTGTGCGTCTCCATGGCCAAAAAAAAATGGTCAAAGATCATAAACAATTTGCCATTGTTAGAATTATTTCTTGGTGTCAGTGATAATTTGGGGAGAAATAATTAAAAACAGGTTAGTAATATTCCATTCAGACAATTTATATTAGTAATACATGCCATAAACAGCCTTACTTCTGGTTTGGCCCCAGTGGCGATAATCATTAGACAGTTATACAAACATAGAAAAGATAATCAATGCACATTCCTAGGCCCCATACAATATCATAATATCTGCACACTGGCATACTTTATAAACAAAGGGGTTTTAGTATACATTATTATGATCACATGAATGAAAAGCCTTCCAACCACATCAAGGTAACCCCAGTCTGGAAGGTCCTAACTTCTAACCTTTTTAAATTTCTTTTACTTCAATTACGATTACCAAATATTATATTAAAGGCATAGGACCTCCCATAAAAGGGGCGTGTTGGGGGTGCTATTACCACAAGGAGACTAGACAGTTGAAAAATACATTCTGCTGCATGCACTGTATTACCAAGTCAAAACATATACCAGGAGTAGATAATGAAATAGCCGACTCTATCTCTCAGTTTCAGTGGGAGAGATTTCATTGTCTGCCATAGAGGCACTCTCAAGACGGTAGAGAGATGTCCGAAATGGCTATGGGATCTCATTTAACAGCATTTTGACATGGTTCATGAGATCATTAGCACCAGTAACGTGGGCAGGTTACAGGAAGGAATGGAACCAACCGGAGGAGGGAGTAGGTGGAAGTAGGAACACTGTAGACAGATTAAATTTACTAATATGGAAACTAATAAAATGGTTTAACAAAGACATAGCACCGAGTACATTGTACAGGCAATAAGCAGCGCTCAGTTTTATGGGAAGATTTAACCAAACATTTTGCAGTAAAACAAGCATGTAAAGGTTTTATAGGATGGGAAAAATAACGCTGGAAGTTAGACGCCCAATTACATGCAAAATTTTGGAAGGTCTATTTGAGCAGCTGAAACAAATTACAACATCAGAAAACGAATGTGGCTATTTCGAACTGCAATTTCTTGGGCCTTTTAAGAATTATAATCAGGGATCCTAAAACAAAAAAAGGTGGAGGCAAGTTAGTAGTCCCATTGTATCCATTAGAGCATAAAGTCACATGCCCATTAAAATGTTTCAATTACTTCATGGCAATGAGACATCACATATAAGGTTAATTGCTGATACATACAACAGGAGCAGCATTGTCACAGTTCTAATTTAAGGCAATACTAAAGAAGGGGAAAAAAAGCCTTAACTTAACAGAGTTGGAATACAGGTCCCATTCATTCAGAATAGGGGCTGCCAGTGAGGCAGCACAGCTAGGGCTGCATGAAGATATCATTAAAATATTGGGCAGATGGGAATCTAATCGATTTCAAAATAAATATATATATATTACAAGACAAAACCAAAGCTTTCTCCAAAACCTGGATAATGTGGACAAGAAGCAATAGCTTAAAGAAGGGAAACTTAGCCCTATAAAAATATTAGTGATACTAAAATACTACCCCCCCCCCCCGATTCTCACATGTGAACCTGTTAAAATTGTTTACTATTTATGATTTAATAAGAATACACAGGCTTATAAAAAAACATGTAAAGATTATATATGTATAAACAATTGTTGTTTAAGATGTAAAAAAACAATAAAAATTATTGATGAAAAGAGGACACGTGGACATCCTTTAAGGTTGGAAGAAAAGAAGTTTCACCTTCAGGTTAGGAAAGGTTTCTTTACAGTGAGAACGGTGAAAATGTGGAACTGTCTTCCAGCAGATGCGGTAATGGCAAGTTCATTGAATAGCTTTAAAAAAGGCCTGGATAAGTTTCTAAAACTAAAAAATATTGAGAATTACTGGTATTAATGCATATAGATCTGGTTGATCCAGGGATACTTTCCGATTGCCGTTTGGAGTCAGGAAGGAATTTTTTTACCCCTTTTTAGCTGTTTTTTTTTTTTACTTCCTCTGGATCAACTGTTAGGTAGGGTAACAAAAAAAAAAAGGAGTGTGAATAGGTTGGACTTGATGGACGTATGTCTTTATTCAACCTCAATTACTATGCTACGATGCTATGCTACCCAGTCTTGTGCTCCTCCACTGTTCTTCTCACAGGTCCCAATAGAGTTCCTACTGTGTGCGCACGCTTGTACAGTATGGACTCCATCGAAACCTGTCAAAAGCAGCAGAGGAGCATGAGACCGGGTAAGTTTGTTCCCAACTCCTGCAGGTTTTATTGAAGATTGGGAGGTAGAACATGGTTCCTTTATCTCCCGTACTTCAATAAAACTGAATTAAAGGGCACCCCCCCAAACAAAAATGTAATATGTTGTAGAAAATGCCTGAAAACCTCAACCTAGCAAGGTTTAAATCCCTGAAAGCTGTCCCCAAATGTACTTACCAGCCACCATTTCCTTGCTGCCTTCTGCCTGTCTTCTGTGCCTTTTCCATGCATGAAAGACAAGCAGAAGGGGCTCGACTGCCATCTGCTCCTGTGATTAGCTAAGGTGCTATATCTTAGCCAATCACAGGCAATTTTAACTATTTTTTGCCTTTTTTTATTTTGTTTAGTTGTCTCTCGAATGTAGTTCACTAATGTTTTCCAGGGCATTATTCCTTTTGTAGAATGCAGAAGGTTAGGATCCTGCACATCTAAACCAAGCAGCAAAAATAGAGTAAAGTGCTGGGTGTTCCGGCGTTGTAGCCAACAGCTTATTCATAAGTAAGGAGAGTAGCTGGGCACACCAGTCTTAAGTGCATAAAATATTTATTGGTGACGTTTCGGAACCGGAGTGGTTATTGGTTATTGGTTCCAAAACGTCACCAATAAATATTTTTGAATAATAAATGTATATACTCTTCTTACATACATTATTCCTTTTGGTGCAAGTTTTTGGTGTAAAATGTAATTTTTATTTTTTATTAGACTTAAGTCCTCTTTTAAACAGGTAACTATTATAATACTCCTGATGAAGCTGAATAAAACAGCGAAACGTGTTGATTACAGCCTAATTACTGCATCACAGATACTAAATGCATTTTATAGGATTTTATATAGCGACATCATATATGCGGTGCAGTGCAGTGAAGAATGCTCGGATGTATGGGGCGAGACAAACAGCAACGCATCAACGTATGGCCAAGCACAGAAGAGCCAATTCCTCGGGTCAGGACTCAGCCGTGTATCTGCACTTAAGGATAAAGGACATACCTTTGAAGATTGTAATGTTAACATACTGCGAAGGAACGGACTGGTTCAAGAGAGGTGTTAAGGAGGCCATTTATGTGAAAATAAAGAACCAGCCTAAATAGAGGTGGGGGGGTTCGATACAACTGTCTGCCATGTACAATGCTGTTTTTAACACCTTACCGGGCGTTCCTATAACCTCTTAGCCACTATCTAATCACACCCTTAACACCTGGCTGTGATATGCTAATTGGGATTCTCCAGGGTACATAATTGCCACAGATTCTTGTACTAGTCATTCTGAATTGAGAAAGTCAGTCGGATGACTAGCGAAACGTCTTCAAGAACTACATTTCAAGTCCAGTTGATCTAATTGAATACAACAGATATACCATGACCTGGATGAATGAGAACCTTCACAAGTATATGCTCTGTAATTGTTTCTTTTTTATTTGTTTGCACTGAATAAAGACACATGCACTCATTTATACTAGGTGATTGTAAGTTTTTCTGGTTGGCCAAATCCCAGACTGGGCTTGATATTATTATTGGTTGTTATTCTTTTAATATATGTTTTTTACTATTGATCTATCACGATTTTAAACTGATATTGGAAACTTTTTAATGATATATATTGTATTTTTTTTATCTGACCACGCTAAGGAACACATCAACCATGAGTGATTACACAAAATGCTGCAGTGATTTCCATACATGTATTTAGGAATTTATTACCTGAAAGGGCAACTTTCCCAGCAAAAATGGTCACTGGATAAAAACTGTTTTCTAAACAAAACTGAATAGAGTTTATATAAAAATGGGGTCTGTTTTATATCCATAATAAAGCGCAACTAGAGACCAAAAATATGATACATATAAACAATAGAATTCTAGTGCACAAACAATTGCATATTGGCTATATCTCCATATGGTTGCTACTTATAGCCTGCCATAAACCTTGGATAAATTATTTCAATAGGTTGGCCAAATTATTTTAAGCCCAGTCACCACGTCAAGGTTGCTTTCTTTAACTGGGTCCTAACCTACTGGTACTTGCCTTTTATTGAACTAAAGCTACTGTAGGTACACACCATACAATAATTCGACCCGAGCTACCGACATTTCAGTGTTTCGGCCGGTCAGGCCGAATTATTGTACTGGTTCCTTGTGGCGGCCGTGACCGACCACCGACCATTTGTTTGTCCGGACCGGACGAACCCACAATCAGACAGGTCTGAAAACCATGGTCAGTCGTACTTTCCAACATTCCAGCAATATTTCTTAAACTGGGAAATGTTGCACGAACTTCAGTAGGTACCACTTTCCTTGATGTTACGGTTGATTCAACATTGTTGGATTAAATGTCAAGCCAATGTAATGTCGAGCCAAAGCATGGCTCAGATGATTTTTTTTTTGTTGCCTATCTATTTTGTTTCTTTTAGTTCTACAGTCTTTTAGAGTTGAATAGTTATTTGAATTGAACCCATTTTCCTTTTATTACCTTTTTACTATATCTGTTGTATTCAATTAGATCAACTGGACTTGAAGTTTAGTTCTTGAAGACGTTTCGCTAGTCATCCGACTGGCTTTCTCAATTCAGAATGACTTGTACAAGAATCTGTGGCAATTATGTACCCTGGAAAGTCCCAATTAGCATATCACAGCCAGGTGTTAAGGGCGTGATTAGAAGTGGCTAAGAGTTGTTGATAGAAAGCCAGAGTAAGGTGTCAAAACAGCATTGTACATGGCAGACAGATGGTGTCGAACCCCCCCACCTCTATTTAGGCTTGGTTTCTTAAAGAAACCAAGCCTAAATAGAGGTGGGGGGGTTCGATACCATCTGTCTGCCATTAACAGAAACCAAGAAACCAAGCCTAAATAGAGGTGGGGGGGTTCGACACCATCTGTCTGCCATGTACAATGCTGTTTTGACACCTTACTCTGGGCGTTCCTAAAACACCTCTTAGCCACTATCTAATCACGCCCTTAACACCTGGCTGTGATATGCTAATTGGGATTTTCCAGGGTACATAATTGCCACAGATTCTTGTACAAGTCATTCTGAATTGAGAAAGCCAGTCGGATGACTAGCGAAACGTCTTCAAGAACTAAACTTCAAGTCCAGTTGACCTAATTGAATACAACAGATATACCATGACCTGGATGAATGAGAACCTTTATAAGCATACCTTTTTATTAGATAGCAAATAAAATGATGCACTAGGAACTGAAAACAAATGCCAAGAATTACATATTATTAAAGAAGCATAGTTGAAGGCTTGTTCTGAAACGGGATTGTTGGACTCACCTTGAGTACCCGCAGTGCAGGGTGTACTGCACTCTCCAAGGGAGATGGCAGATGCATTGCTGTTTGAGCACATTGTGCAGCCTGATACTGCAGGTTGTTACACAAACCCCTGTGGGGTCCACGTGACTCCTCCTTCACTATTACCCCAGCAGATTCATACCCTCCCATCCTGCGATCTGTACCAATGCTTGGGGTGTATCCATACAGAGCTGTGGTGGGTAGTCCTTCTGGTGGCATATATGGATATACCCCTTTAAGTCGTTCCTGTTTGAGAGGAAAAAGATCAGACAAAATTTCCTCTCCGTTGTCAATATAAGATGACAGGTCCACTGATGTCTCAGGGTCACAAAGATTCCCCCCAACAAGATCAGGTTGGTGCCCGGTCATTCTGACTGAATATCCTGAACTCTGACCCCGTTTTTCACACTCATAGTAACTGCTCTGAGACATGATGACACTTTTTTTGGGCACTCAGGGTCTACTATTTGTTGTCTTCTCTTGAATGTGCTTCACATTCAAATCGTTCTCCTCCTTAGTACTAAATTCCCAGGAATGAGATGAAGGAGCTGGGGAAAAAAAACAAGATGTGGTCAGGTGATCCATGAAATCAGAATTAGCGTACATGTTAGTATATTGGGGTTAGACCTTTACAGAATGACTTTCCACATCACTTTGTGTACCAGGAAGTGTGACTCCTACATGTTTGTACATAATTACTTCCTCATACTACATGACACACGTATACACACACATGCAGATATGACCATTTGACTGATTTGAAAATGGATGAAATCTGTCAATAAGTTGTGGACCAAATTAGTCCGTATATGCTAGAATTGTTCTTTGGATAGCTGGATGAATTACTGTTAACACCCAATAGAATGTTCAGCTTATGACCAATTACATCTATCAATTGTTTTACAGATTAACCAACATGTATAATAACAAATCTGAGAGTGTCTTGTCAAAAAAAGGAATGACAATTCAACAAAAACAACCTGACATTATCAACATACTGTATGTGTGGCCGTTGGCCAGTTTAGGACCCCTTAGGGTACTTCAGGATTAATGACAGAAAGTATTCTTGTGATGCTTAAATATATACCTGCCTAATTATATCTTTATAGATACATTTATTTATCCATGTGTTATATTTCTATTAATTATGCAATAAGATGATTCAAGGGTTGAAATCCTACCTAAACCCACTTGACAAGCAAAAAACCCACTAAATAGCAATCTCCCACATATTCTGCATCAAACGGTATGCCATATGTGTGGATGCACACAGAGACGTGGCCACCAACTATGTCAAATGGGATGCATGCACAAATGCAATTACAAGAAAAAATCAAAGTGCTCTGTTTTTTTAACAGCCTACCCTTTTTCAAAGGAAACAGCCCTAAACTTGGAAATACCCCCCACAAACTATATATTTTTGGAATTTATGCACCTTCAGCTACATTACGGTGCCAAGCTTTCATACATACATGAAGAATTCCAGACGCTGTCATCCATAGAACTCCGTGCTTTTAGAAGATTTTGTGAAAAATAAAATAAGAAGATTCAAAGGTTGAAATACTACCTAAACCCACTTGACAAGCAAAAAAACCCACTAAATAGTAATCTCCCACATCTCCTGAATCAAACGGTGTGCCATTTGCGTGGGTGCAAATAGAGATGAGGCCACCAACTAGCTCAAATGGGACGCATGTAGAAGTGCAGTTACAAGAAAAAATTTAAAAAACACCACAACCCACCCCCCCACGCACACTCTCCCCCTTTTAGTGGTATTTTAGTGAAAACCGGTTAGTACGGAGTCACACACATTTTTGCACACTTTACTGATCCTAAAAATTCAGTCTGGTCTTTTTTTGGTACCTCTGCAAAATTTCCTTATAAAATAGGCTTAGTTTCCCTTGAAATCATACAAATATGTATCTGCGTTTACTTTACCGATATAACCGGGGACATTGGGAAGCTTAGAGAAGACAAAGTTTTTTGCTAATTTATAGTTTTAGGGTAAAAAAAAAAAAGGTGTGTGTATCACTTTAAGATTTTTTTTGTGTGCATTTCCCCCTTTTTTTTGGATCATTCCCAAAGATGATCATCAAATCATCTTAGGGAATGATACCGAACTTGGAATACGGGCATAAATGCCCGTTTTCCAATTCGAAAACCGATTGGAAAAATCACTTCCCGGAAATCATTTTCCAGGAAGTGATTTTTCATTCATTGGCAAAGATCAATAATTTGGTGATCAGAAGTGATCACCACATTTTGATCTCTGTCCCCATTTTTTTTCTAAGTCTTTGGTTTAATCAGAGCAGGATTATCCACGAGGTAACCCTAGGCACCTGCCTAGGGCCCAGGGAACTTCTGGGGGCCCAGCTTCAGAAGCAGTAACAAAAAACAGTCTATACAATATATGTAGCAAAAAAAGGGGGCCCTAAATGATGGCACTGCCTTGGGCCCCATATGATTTTAATCCATCTCTGGGTTTAATAAAAGTCCAGCCCTCAAATTAAAACATTTTTACAGGAAAAATCACCCCCCAAAACTCTAAACTGTAATAGTTTGAAATCTGAAATATATAAGTCTAACCTGAAATCCTGCACAATGTCCTGTTGCCCATGTTTCTGCTTCCTGGTTTTTCCAGTTAGCAACTGTCAGTTATGGATTGTTGACATCACAGACAATGACTGAATGCTGATCCCCTAGCTGTCTCTTCTCATGCTCAGTACAGGTCACTAAATTGCTCTGCTTCCATGAGGCATCCAAAAGTACAGCAGGCATACAGTAATGAATTCATACGACAAACTATGATATATCAACATATTTTAAAGAGGTCATTCTCCTTTACCATTCTTTAATTAAACTGAAAAAAAGATAAGTGTGACTTATGAGTGTAGATACCCGTTAAGTAAAAAAACAAAACCCCTTTAAGGGTATGTACACTGGCAAATTTGTTTTTTTAAATTGGAAATTAGTGGAAACTATAATTCATCCCAACTATCATTTTTTTGTTGATCTGCCCCCTATATATTTAGATATCCATTGTGAAACATCTAACATCTCAGCATTTCTGTAAGCAGTTTTGCTGTAGCTGGAATGGTTTGACAGTTGGTGTACTGTATACTGTATGCAGTATTGACAGCTGGTATGGGGGGGAAATGGTCAGGTCAGTGGTCAGAGCCAAAACAAGTATTGTATTGAAGGCATGCAGCAACACAAACCTCAGAGTAAGGGCTAGGCCACACTAGCGCGTTTTTCGCGCGTTTGCGCACCCGTTTCGCGCTCGCGTTTGCGCCCGCGATTTTCGCTAAAATGGAAATCGCGGGAACGCAAAAATTCCCGTGATTTCCGATGCGCATGCGATTGCGTGTCCGTTCGCGTTATGGTAACGCATGCGTTCACCATTTTTGGTGCGTTAACGCATGCGTGTCCATAACGTGAAAAGGCGAAAACGCACGCGCAAAACGCGAGCGCGAAACGCGCAAGAATCGCGCACACAATCGCGTGTGATAACGCTCGCGATTTTGTGCGCGATTCCTGTGCGTTGCAGTGTGGCCTCACCCTAACCCTTTGTGAAGAGAAGCCCTTTATTTAATGACAGTCTGTCCCCAAGAAACAATGTATAACTGATCTATAGCTGACAGTTAATACTAGCTGTCTTAGACTGGATACACACTGGAGGATTTTTGGTCCCGACTATCAGTTCACCGTTACCGATCATGCAGTCTATAGGAGGCCGCACAATGGGCAGGGATTTTACAACATGTCTGAATCACCTGTTCGTCCGATTCGGTGGAGCAGGGGACAAACCATTGGTTGCTGCCACCGGCAAAATCACCTCATAAATATCGGTCAGTTCAGCCAAAAAACCTACTTGTGTGTACCCAGCATATGCTTCAGTGTTTTGTAAAGGATTTCAGTAGGTTGCTTGGAACCTAAGGGAACCTTAATAGAAATGTAAATTGGAATCTAACATTAGCTAATTTGTTGAAAACAATAACAAAAAAAGTTTGAATATTTAAATTAAAATCATTTACCTTTTTTTTTTTTACTACTTGGTTATCACAAGGTAAACTTCCCCTTTACCGTTATTATCTATCTAATCTAGAAAGATACATATATAATTTCCTGTCATGAACAAGCAACTTTGATATCACTGTTATGTTTTATCATCTATTGTGCAAACTTAACACACAGGCATCAGGCATATTAAAAAATGTTTGCCCCATCAGGGAGGGCATTATCTTTGGATGGCCATTGACTGATATGCAGCAATTGATTTTTATCTCTGTTATGATTGATTAGAATTTCTATTTAAATCAACGAAAGACAAATGTGGTTCTTGTACAAAGGAACGATGGCATGATTAGGAAATGGGCAGTCTTCCATTATTTGTACTATCGGCTAGCATTAGTTGCACCTAAAGGAGCAACTGTAAATTACTGGGTCCCACTGGTTCACACCACTGTCAAGGCTTAGGGCATTTAATAAAAAAAAGAAAATGGATAGTATAGTATTAAAGGTTGAATAAAGACATAAACCATAGTATAACCAAATAGTAGTATAAGGTCCCTGGTGACTACACACAGTCACAAAAAGATATAAATTTGTCAGTGAGTACCACACTACATGTTTTTCAGACAATTCTAGGTCCTTTGTCAAGTGTTAACACTTTGTGTGATTGTGAGTAGTCACCAGGGACCTTATACTACTATTTGGTTATACTACAGTTCATGTGTTTGGGACAGAACACCAAGGTATACCTGTGACATCCTAGCTAGGATTACTACACAACTATGAACCGAGTAAATACATAAGTTCATCTTATCCAGCCTACTCAGCATTACCCACATTTCCTACCCAACAGTTGATCCAGAGGACGGCAAAAAAAAATATGAAGGGGAGAAAAATTTCCCCTGACTCCAAGTGGCAATCAGAAATATCCCTGGATCAACTCTAACTCCAAAATGTGTCAATACCAGTAACTCGCAACAGTTCTTTATTTTTTATATTCTTTCTTTTATTTTGAGAAATGTATTTTTTTTTCTATTTATATATATATATATATTTGCTTCCTCCGGTTTTTTTTTGTTTGCTGAGTTACATTTTGAAAACGCTTGTTTATAATAAATAAACTTTTGCAATCTCGCATTTTGTATGTGTCTAATTGTTAATACTAATTAAGATGTTATTTAAAGATTTCTGTGTGTAACAGGCCATATATATTATAAATGTGCGTTATCTAAGATTGGCAATATTGAGCCTTTAACACCATTTTAAAATACCAACAATGATTCTTGGTTTACAATGGCATAGTTCGATTAAACTGAAATATATATGACTGTGGTGCAAAATACAGATAGCATGCAACATACTGCTACCATGTGGTCCACACAATACTACAGTGGCCATAAAAAATGACCGCCCATAAAGTACGGTACTTTGTGGCAGCGTCCTAGCCATTGTATAAAAGCGGGGTATTGGAAATGTCCAGATTCTACAATAAAATCTTACATTCAAAAATAAGAGAAGAAAAGTAGAGATGTGCTACCTTTTATTGGCTAACTAGATAAAAAAAAAAGGTCCAGCCTGAAGAAGGGGGCTTAGGACCCCCGAAAGCTTGCTTCATTTTTTTAATCTAGTTAGCCAATAAAAGTTATCACAGCTCTACTTTTCTTCTCTTACTTATGGTTAACATGGTACAAACCTTAACTATTCAAAAATAAAGCATTAAATTGGTTGCTTCTGGTGTATAGCCAAGGACTAGAGCTTTCTTCTCATCAATCCTCCTAGAAGTAGAATGATGGTGGTGAGGGTGGCATCATTGCTGCTTAATTGCGAATTGGCAAGAGATTTTAGGATGTTGGCAGAATTCTTTTTTTGTTTTGTCACAATCTTGAAAATGAAGTTAAGACTTCAAAGGAAAAGTACTTCCCTCATTGAACAGAAAAGAGAACATATTTCGGTATTTCAAGACACCTTCTCTCCGTTTAAACAGGATTCCAAATTTCCTGTCCTTTTAACTGTGGTGATATAATAGCTTTATGAGCAGTGGCGTTTCAGGTCATTTAAACATCAAAGCACTTCCCTAAAGACATAAGGTCTTTAGGGAAGACCTTTTATTCAAAACCAAGAAATGATACTAATTGGTGTTATTCATGGTGGAAAACCATTTTCCCAATAAGAAAAACAAGACTTGAGGCTGTAAAGCCGGGAGATCATGAATCATTACAAATTGGTTAACAGCTGTGATGTTTTAATAATATTGCCATACACATTCACAAAATGTCCTTTTTTGTGGTATTTCAACTGAGAGTGGTGATCCAACGGATGTTTGTTTTAGTGATTAGCGTGGTCAGATATTTGCTTGGGAATTTCATATATTTCTAATAGAATCTATGGAAACCACTGCCAGGGTCAGATTATATTAAGTTATTTGGAGGGCAGCCCAACTGTGCAATGCTGGTTCCATAGCTGTTTGAGGCCCAATGGTATGCCTGCCAGTTAGAACATAGCTAATTAGTAAATTTAAGCCAATTGTGTCCTTTAGTAAAGAGATATTTTCATCTTACCTCAGATTAGCCAACAATACCAGGATTCCCAGTAACATACTGTATTTATTGTAAATCAATATCGTTATCAGAAAAATAACGATCGATATCGGAAAATACCAATCGTTATCGGAAAATACCGATAGTTATTTTCCGATAACGATCACTATTTTACGATAACGGTATTGATCTTTCATAAATAGGGCCCTACATATCCTAACAAATCATTACACATCCACTGCTTTATTGCATAAAGAAAACAAAGTAATTAAGGAAAAAAGACCTATATTTATTAACTTGCGATACTGCGGGTTTTCATCATTCTACAACTGTGATCGTACATTTACGAGAAATGATCATTAATGTATGAACGTTTGTTCGTAGAATACCATGCGGTACTTAACTACCACAATGATATTCTATAGGGGATTGTTACATTTTCAAACGCAGTCGAAGGTTTACGATAACGATTGTAAATTAATGATTGTTAAAGGCTAAAAATCAATACTGTACCTTTATAAATATGGCCCAAAGTGACAATGAACAGACACAAACCAGTGAATCAGCTTTTGGCATTTGCCATGTACATTTTTATTTGTGGTCACTGCATTTTGTCTTAAAGCTCCAGGCTACGCCAAAGTAGTGTAGGTCCAAAAGTCCTCATTATAATCTGCCTCTTAATTCTAAATCTTGAGGGAATTAACTACAACTATCTTAGGATATCAATAATAACAATTTTTATTCTAAAAAAAGTGTCTCCTGCTTAATTGATTTGTTATCTTATTAGAAGCAAGTAAACACAGACACAGACACACTGGGCCATATTTGTAAATGTGCAGTAAAGTTAGCAATACTGGTTAGTGTTACTGGTAATGTACGACTGTGGCTGTAAATGTATGGCTGTGATTGTACATTTATGGCGAATGTTCGTTAGTTAACGAATGTTTGGACATAGAATTCCATGCGGTAATAAAATTCAATGGGGGATCGTAAATCTACAGTCACGGTTATAGATTTACAATCGTTATTGGACATTTACGATCGCTATTGTAGATTTACAAACATAAATTAACAATCATTTTAATGATCGTTAAAGGCACGGTATCGCTAACTTGCGATACCGCGTGTTTATAAATATGGCCCACAGACACACATATATATATATTATATAGGAATGTTTATAAAGGAATGTTTAAACATATGGGGCTAAGGCAATAAGAGGTGTAACAGTTTGCCTGTGCTAACAATCGTCAGCAATCAATAAGATATTAGCTTTTTAGTAGGCTACTGCAATTAGATAACATCTGATTGGTCACTGCAGATTAAGGCCTGGTACACGGTCCACCTATCTTTCAGACCCATAGACCACAAATCAAGAAACTGACTGGTAGTCATTCTGCTGGTTAGAAAAAAGTAAAGCAGCGACATTTTTGGGACCAAATGCATGGCCCATTGAAAACAACACCATTTCCCAAGATTTAATGATGTGCTGGATTAAAACTAAAGTATGATCAAGATCTGCCAGTTGCTCTAAAAATGTCTGCCAATATTTTGATCCAATCCAATGAAATATCTTGGTAGCTGGTTGATTAGCTTTAATATAAAGGGCCTAAAAGCCCAACTTTCACATCAGACCCATTTAATTCTGTTACAGCACAAAAGATTTGTAGGTTTAAGTGTTTCACTAATAAATAATAGGTGATGACTTTTGTGGTCATTATCTTATCTCATTGAAGATATCTTGCATGTAGTCTTTTAGAACCCTTACTTTAATTTGATCATTTTGCACAAATCTATATTTTATAAATATACATTTTGCACACAAGTTAGAGGGATTTACCTGTCTCCAGTGATCTTTTCTCCTTGCACCTTCTTTTCTCACAGGTGGGCAATTCCCAGTCATACACCTGTAAACTAGTGCTAGTCTGAACTGAAAAAGTGATGGGGTCACCTCCTTTATCACTGCATGTCCCCTCCCCGTGTCTCACAGATTCTGTTCTTCCTCCACCTCTGATGAGCTTGTCAGGAAGACAACAGATTGCCCAATTTGACTGGTGCAATCCAAACAGTGCTATCAGTTTATCAGCTACCAGCACCCGGCCATAAGAGCACCCAGTAAAGTACCTAGTAAAACGGCTTATAATTAGAGGGAATACAAGGACAATGTATTAACCCCTTCATTGCCATAGAGCATCATAAGAACATCATGTACCAATGAGTGTCTGTGTACCAAGGGGAATAGAATGTACATTAAGTCTATGTGTTGCATTCTCCCTATAGCAGACAAGAAATACAGATGAAATTAATGTTTTAATTTCTCCATGTGAAATGTACAGTAATGACTTAAAAACTACCAGATCTAGATCAAGCCTCTGGCAAAAAGGGAGGGACTTTAAAGTGGAGTATTGGGGTCAGGCCCAGGATGTTGTATTGCTGCTTAACTTCTATAAAGTTTTACTCTGGCAATATTTTTACACTATAATGAGATACTAAGATTCTATATCTGTATACAGTATATGCCTCATATGGAACGTTCCTCGATACTTCTTATATCCATCCATATTTTAAAATAAAGTGGAGCGTTATTCACGCAGAAAGAAATGTAATGAAAGTACACTTTAACAAGAAAGTGGCCTTTACAAGAGGGTGTAGTTAAATTATTGGGGTTGCGCTGAGCTCACCACTGGCCCTGATGACCTTTTCAGAAATCCCTTGCTTGGGAATTCTGGTGCTTGGCCCTGACTACAGTAAAAATAAAATTAAATATACCTGCAGCTGTCAGTTTCTCCTTTGTCCTTGGCTAACACTTCTCCCTGTCAGGTGTGGGGACTATCTTCCCATCTGTAACAGAGTTACACATGCATACTATGAGATAGAGGCGGGGTGTCAGTGGCGGAGACAAGTGGTGAAGCTGTCAGCTTTGAATAAGTGGCACTGTTGGCATTTAATTTAATTGGAAAATAAATAGTATAAATGCACTTTCAGAAGAACTAGAGGTAACAATGCAGGGCAAAAAATTGTGATCCTTAGGGCTAGGCCACACTAACACGTTTTCACGCATTTGCGATTGCGCGTGTGATTTTGGTTAGAATAGAAGTTGCAGCAAAATTGCACACACAAAGGCGGAACAATACACCAGAATCGCACACACAATGCGCTTTGCTGCATTGTAGTGAGGCCTCAGCCTTAAACTGAGGTACTCCATCATGTTGGGCATCACTGATCTGTACAATAAACTGGTTGCAGATAATGCCCCCACTACCACAAAACTTCCTTCCATAACGAATGACCCTATAAATCAGGGATGTCAAACTTGCAGCTCTCCAGATGTTTGAAAATTATTACTCCCAATGAATGGAGGCAGTTGTATTTTTACACATCTTGAGGCCTGCAAGTTTTCCATCCCTGCTGTTTGTGTTAATAGGCAGAAATTAACAATGATCTAGACAGATTATGGCAGAGTTGTTATTCTTTGAATAATTCCATGAAATACTGGTTTGGTCTGTAGAGACTGCTGTATCCAGCTATGGCCAATACCACATGGTTGGAAAGTACCATGCAGAATTGGTTGTAAAATACTGTCAGTAAAGGTATAGTATAGTATTTGAGGTTGAATAAAGACATACGTCCATCCAGTCCAACCCATCTAGCAATATCCTCATTTCCTGCCTAACTGTTGATCCAGAGGAAGGCAAAAAACCCCCACCAAATTTATGAAGGGGGAAAAAATTCCTTCCTGACTCCAAGCGGCAATCAGAAACTTCCCTGGATCAACTCTACTTTATGTATCAATACCAGTAACTTGCAACATTCCTTGTTTGCAGAAACTCATCCAGCTTTTTTTTGAAACTGACCAATGAACCTGCCATTACAACGTCCACTGGAAGACAGTTCCATAGCCTTACCGTTCTCACAGTGAAAAACCCTTTCCGAGCTTGAAGCCTAAACCTTTTTTCCTCAAGTCTTAAGGAATGTCCGTGTGTCCTCTGACATGTTCTATTGGTGAACAATGCCCCAGATAGTTTATTGTATGGCCCATTAATGTATTTATACACAGTAATCATATCCCCACGCAAGCGCCTTTTCTCCATCATACATAATTGTAACTTTTCCAGTCTCTCTTCATATTCAAGCTCCCCCAATCCCCTTATTAATTTAGTTGCCCTTCTTTGAACCCTTTCCATTTCAAATATGTCCTTTTTGTACACAGGATTCCAAAATTGCACTGCATATTCCAAATGAGGCCTTACCAATGCTTTGTAAAGAGCGAGAATAACATTTTCCTCCCTTGAATCCATACCTCGCTTTATACAAGACAATACCATGCTGGCTCCGGCTGTTGCCACCTGGCACTGCTTTCTACCTTAAAGTTTGTTATCCACCAAAACTCCAATATCCCTTTCCAACAGGGATTCACTTAACACAGAGCCATTTATAGTATAAGCAGCACAAGGATTTTTAAGTCCAAAATGCATTACCTTACATTTATTAACATTGAATCTCATCTGCCACTTAGCAGCCCTAGATCCCCCTGCAACGATTGCACATCCTCTGAAGTTTTTAATGGTCGACAAAGTTTTGTGTCGTCAGCAAACACAGAAACCTTGCTGACAATACCCACTTCCAAATCATTAATAAATAGATTAAATAGAAGTGGCCCCAACACAGAACCCCACTTAGCACTTTAGCCCATAATGATGAAGCCCCATTTACAACAATTCTCTGCATCCTATTCATTAACTAATTTTCTATCCATGTGCAAATGTGACTCCCCAGAACAACAGACCTAAGCTTATACATTAGTCGCCTATGGGGGACTGTATCAAAAGCCTTTGCAAAATCCAAGTAAACTACATCTACTGCTATGCCAGAGTCTAAATTTCTACTAAGCAAGTTAGTTTGACAAGATCTATTCCTCCTAAATCCATGCTCTAAATCCATGCTGGTTACTACTTATAATGTCAGGCCTTGAAACATACTCTAGAACATGTTCCCTTATTAAACTTTCCAGGATCTTCCCCACCACTGAAGTTAAACTTAAATGCCTGTAATTACCTGGCTGTGAACGACTACCCTTTTTGAATATTGGAATAACATCAGCCTTTTTCCAATCCAGAGGCACACCACCGGACATGAGGGAATCTGCAAAAATAAGAAACAATGGCCTAGATAAAACTGAACTTAGCTCCCTATGTACCCGAGGATGTATTTTATCCGGTCCAGGAGATTTATTAATATTAACCTTATTTAGTTCTTTCTGTACCATATCCTCGGTTAACCAAAGTGCACTTGCACTTTATAAAAATCTTTTAGACCATTATTGCTACTATACTCTATGATATCTGTACTTGGGTCTTCTATAGTGTATACACAGGGGAAAAAAGTATTCAAGACATTTGCTTTATCGCCATCCTCCGTAACTAAGTTATCTCCATTAATTAATGGTGCCACATTCTCAGTCCTCATCTGTTTACTATTAATATACTTACGGTAAAAAAAATGTTAGGCTTAGTGATGCTTTGTTCAGCTATCCTAACTTCATTATTAATTTTAGCTAATTTGATTTCTTTCTTACACTCCTTGTTACAGTTTTTATAATCCCTAAAGGCCCTTTCTGTTCCCTCTGCCTTAAAGGTTTTAAATGCCTTTTTCTTCCTTTCCATTTGCATCTTGACATCAGAATTCAGCTACATGGGTCTGGATTTATTTTTTTTACATTTATTTCCTAAGGGTATAAATTTAGATGTGAACTGGCTTAAAATCCCCTTGAACACAGTCCACTTCTGTTCAGTACCTTTACCTGATAATACCTTATCCCAGTTGACATTCTGAAGAGCTGCTTTTAACCTGGGAAATTTTGTCTTCCCGAATTTAAAAGTCCAAACGCCACGATTCATCATTCAGTGACTATGACATCATGGTCACTATTCCCTTAGCCTCCAGTTACCTTTATATCTATAATGCGCTCCACGATGTTAGATTTTACCAGATCCAACAGAGCTCCTTTTCTAGTAGGAACCTCAACCACCTGTGAGAGAAAATTATCCTGCAGCAAATTCAGGAACTCATCACCTTTTTCTGTGATGGCAGTTCCACTACACCAATCAATGTCAGGGTAATTAAAGTCCCCCATAATGAGCACACTCCCCAAACTTGCAGCCCTTGCCAACTGCATATAAAGTTGACTCACCTCCTCTCTGCTAGCATTTGGCGGCTTATAGCAGACACCAACAATGACATTACCCCCTTTCCTGTTGCCTAATTCCACCCACTTTAACATCCATATCGCCAGTTATCGCTTCTTTTAAATTTGGCTTTAATTCTTTTTTTTTAACATACTCCTCCCCCATTTTCCTTTTTTCTCTGTCCTGCCTAAACAAGGCATATCCTTCTAAATTGACAGCCCAGTCGTGAGAACTGTTTAACCACGTTTCTGCTATACCTATTACATCATACTTTTCATTCAACACCATTTCCAATTCACCCATTTTGTCAGCCAAGCTTCTCGCATTTGCAAACATACATTTTAGATTATGATCCTGTAATTTATTTGTACACTTTAATACACATGCTTCCCTGTCCAGTGGCTAAATCATCACCAACGATTGAAAATGTAGCACATATTCTGCTATTCTAAGCAAGAATGTGATAAACAGAATATTAGTACAAGTTTTATAGGTTAGGCTAGGTCCCCATAACAGTAACATAGTAATTAAGGTTGAATAAAGACATGTGTCCATGAAGTCCAATCTTTTCACCCTCCTTTTTTCTTTTATTTTTTTTTAACCCCACTTAACAGTTGATCCAGGGGAAGCAAAAAAAAACAACTAAAAAGGAGGGGGGGGGATTCCTTCCTGACTGCAAACGGCAATCGAAAATTATCCCTGGATCAACCAGATCTATATGCATTAATACCAGTAATTCTCAATATTTTTTAGTTTTAGAAACTTATCCAGGTCATTTTCAAAAAAACATTTTCAAATTTGCTGAATTTCATTTAATGCCATGTTTTCAATCCACAATGCCATTTAAGCATGGAATTTGCAAGAATCAGGCCCCAACTCACACAATTGGTTTCTGTCAATATCGCACATAATGCAGGTCTATGGAAGTGTATGAAAAAGACACAAATTTAGGCTGAGGCCCCACTGCGATGCTCAAAAAAGAAATGGGGGTTTGTGTGCTTTTGCCAAGCACTTGTATATTTGTATCTGTTTTGTATACAAATTTGTATCCGTCTATTTGTATCCAATAAAATTACGCATCCTATAAATTTGCCTGAACCGAGTACAAACGCGGCGAAATTGAAGCAGTACAACCTAGGCCTAATAGGACATGCAATTTAATTATTTCCCATAGTCCCATAGAAGGCAGAAGCACAAAGATTAAATGGACAGAAGCGCACACAGTACAGAAAGAATCCATGTGGCTACACACAATCATGAACAGCCTCCCAAAGTATAGGGAAAATGGTTTGGGACTGCCACACACCCTAAAGATTGGGGCAGACTCCCTATACTACAGTAGGAAAATTTAGGTCCAAAACTACCGGCGCAAACATTCATTGGCATGGCTAAGGTTGTTTTGCAGCTACACATATAAGCGATAAAGTACTGATCAGGATTGGCCCTTTACAGCTAATGTGTGAACCCAGCATAATGGGCTGATGCAATCAAGAAGGCATCAAGAAGTTCTGCATCCGCAATCCGGGACCCGCACTAGTCTCTCCGAACTCAGGGGGGGTGTTAAGAGGTCTTCTATAAGAGAGTGTTAGGGGTCCATCCAGCTGGACCAAATCTTGAAGAATTTTATCTGCACATCCTTCATGTTTGTAGAGCAATCTAAATGTATTATTTCATCCAATCTTTTAATTTAGGCCTCTTATAATTCTCCGAGTGTAAAACAGTGGTGCCTGCAGGATAGAAGTTCATATTTGGACCAGATTTCCTGTGCTGTAATGCCAAACAACCAATGAGGGTTGAGTTTGACAGGGTGAGGGTATAAGGAGCTTAAGAACAGTTGCCTCTGTCCAAAATGGGGTGACCTTAAAAGCTGATGTTTGGTTGCTGCAAATTATTAGCACAGACAAACTTTTGCATCAGCCCCTAAATCCTTTCTAAACAACTTTGTAAACAGGCACATATCCAGATAAAAACACTTATTACCGAAAGAAAATGCTGCAGCATTAATAGCAGCATGGGTTTCAAATCTGAACACTAGTATTGATTCTAGACAGTGGGAAAACCCTCAACAGATTTAAAGTTCTTTAGGACTAGACCCCACTAGACAGTTTTGGTGTGCACTATGTTAGCGCAGCGCTCAACAAACACCAATAGAAGTGGATGGGGATGGCCCAACAACCCCCGCTGCCTTGCCCTGCATTAGGATCCTTTTTGAGCTACGATAGGGCTACATCAAAGGAATGGCACACAAATCTTATGTCATTGCAATTGCGTTGTGTGATTCGCAAGCGCTGCCTAGTGAAAATCTAAATTGTTTAATAAAATCTACCCCATTGTTTTTCCATTATGCTTTAGATACTGAAGCAATGTTGGCACCTTCTTTTATATTTAATAAAAATGCTGACCATACTGACTACCTCAAATGTTTAATGTAAAGTTAAACCCTTTTTTTTATTACTTAATACTTTATTCCAAAAATAAAGTTTGTAAATGTAATTTATTTCTTAATTAATTTCAGAAAAACATAAACCTCCCCCTAGAATACTAAAAATGTAATTTTGTTGGAAATATTCAGCACTAAAAATTGACACATTTCGATCAGTCCTGTCCTGTTGCTTATGAGCTGGCTGGCTCACATGGGTCAATATTTCAGTATTTTGGTCGGATCGACCAGATGTGTCAGTTGAAACCTGCGCAATCAGTCAAACAAAAAATGTCTGTTTGATTTCACAATAGGACAAGTCATGAAAGCCTTTTTTCAGTGCCGTTTATTAGTAATAAAATGGCATTTGTACACAATTTTTTTGTACAATAATTAGGGTGCAGGGTATTATTACACATTTTGTGGTTTCTGGCAGTAATTAAAAAATAAAAATAAGTACTGGTCTATATTTTTTCAATCTATGACTGCTACACATCATAATAAGGGAAGTGTTTATGTGGTAGTATGCCCCCTGGTAATTACTGTCTGGATATTCCCTTTTATGTGTAGTGGTTTCCATTTGATAGACAATTCATTTTCCTAAAAGGAGCAGTGTGGAGACAACTTAAAAAAATAAATATAATATATTTTTGCAGATTCCCTCATGTCCGGAGGTGTGCCACTGGATTGGAAAAATGCTGATGTTATTCCAATATTCAAAAAAGAGTAGTCGCTCACAGCATGTAAGTTTAACTTCAGTGATGGGTAAGATACTGGAAAGTTTAATAAGGGAACATGTTCTAGAGTATGTTTCAAGGACTGACATTATAAGTAGTAACCAGCATGGATTTAGGAGGAATAGATCTTGTCAAACTAACTTGCTTGGCTTTTATGAGGAAGTGAGTAGAAATTTAGACTCTGGCATAGCAGTAGATGTAGTTTAATTTCCAAATTCATGTGGTAGCCCAGATAGGTAAGATCAGAGGTGCGCTTCCTATAACCTGTGCCACTGCAAGTATAATCGGTCATATATAGTTTGTAGGTAGGCACACTCGATATTGATGCCAAATACACACAACATTTCGGGGGTCCAACCCCCTTTCTCAGGTGTCCTTACACCTGAGGAATGGGGTTGGACCCCCGAAACGTTGTGTGTATTTGACATTTGTTTTCAGCACCTTAATAAATGTATATTTTTGAATACCATATCGAGTGTGCCTACCTACAAACTATATATGACAGAGTAGATGTAGTTTACTTGGATTTTGCAAAGGCTTTTGATACAGTCCCCCATAGGCGACTAATGTATAAGCTAAGGTCTGTTGGTCTGGGGAGGCACATTTGTACATGGATAGAAAATTGGTTAATGAATAAGATGCAGAGAGTAGTTGTTAAAGGGCATGTCCACTCCCAAAACTATAATTCCCCCCACCACTGGCCCCACTCTGTAGTAAACAAAAATCCTTACCTTACATCCCAGCTCCAAATGGTTCTCCTGTAGTCCCCCCCCCCAAAGTAAAAAAAAGTGGTCACCAGGAGGATAGCAGAGTCCATATAGGACTCTGCCTCCTGTCTCCCCTCCAGGAGAAGTTTGGCATGCGCACTGCAGCCATTCTCCCTCCCTCTCCCTCCCCCTCCCGTTTTGGACTCCCACCCCCTAACTAAAAATCCATTTTATATGGTGAAGGTATTTGTCCCCCCGCCCTAACAGCTATATTTTTAATATAAGAAACTTCCCCGATCTTTACTTACCTTCCCTCTCTACTCCGCCTTTCAGATCTACCGGCAGCCGCGTCCGTGATTGGCTACCTCTCAGTCAATCACAGACGCGGCTGATGGTCCCGCCCCTCTGCATGCATTTTTGCGCAAGCAGAGGGCCTGACTATGAATGAAAAAATGAAAAGAAGGGTGGACATACCCTTTAATGGGGCTTCATCATTATGGACTAAAGTGCTAAGTGGGGTGCCACAGGGTTCTGTGTTGGGGCCGCTTCTATTTAATCTATTTATTAATGATTTGGAAATGGGTATTGTCAGCAAGGTTTCTGTGTTTGCTGACGACACAAAACTTTGTCGACCATTAAAAACTTGGAGGATGTGCAATCGTTGCAGGGGGATGTAGATAGATTGTCACATTGGGCTGCTAAGTGGCAGATGAGATTCAATGTTGATAAATGTAAGGTGATGCATTTTGGACTTAAAAATACTTGTGCTGCTTATACTATAAATGGCTCTGTGTTAAGTGATTGGGGGAGTTAAGTGATTGGGGGAGTTTGAATATGAAGAGAGACTGGAAAAGTTACAATTATGTACGCTGGATAAAAGGCGCATGCGTGGGGATATTATTACTGTGTATAAATACAATAACGGGCCATACAATAACAATAAACTATCTGGGGCATTGTTCACCAATAGAGCATGTCAGAGGACACATGGACATATAGGGCTTCATTGTCTATGAATAAATATAAATATAAATATAATGTGTTCCATTATAAGAATTAACCCCCCCCCCCAAAAAAAAGAAATTGCAGTATTTTTTTACACTCCCATTTTTCCAATGTGTAGAGATACATTTTACACACAGGGAATCTGCACACTGACTGTCAGGGTATTTCCTTGCAAACGTAAGTCTAATAAAGACAACAGAATACTCTGCAATCCAAAAAAAGTGAATCACCAACGGTCACACATGGAACGAGGGCTTTCAACATCACACTACCATACTGGAAACTCAAAAACATTGCATATGTGCGTTGAGACTGAGACACACCAGAAGCTTCAAACATGAATGTGCATCACCTACTAACACAGTAATGGAATTTAAGGTATCTGAAAGGCAATATCTACAGAACCCAGGAAAGAACTTAATTACCGTATATACTCGAGTATAAACCAAGGTTTTTTAAGGCTTTAAAAAAAGCCTGAAAATCTTACCTCGGTTTATACTCGAGTCAGACTATCTCCTACCTTGTCCGCCGGCCGCAGGTGTGTATGGACGCCCATAGTAAATGTAATCAAACACATTGTACCATGGCAGACAGACTGGTGTCGACACCCCCCCACGGGTCCTTGGGTTTGGGGTGTATGTTTGCAGGCTTTTGTTTCTTAAAGAAACCAACCTAAATGAGGTGGGGGGGTTGGTTCATACCATCTGTCTGCCATTAACAGAACCAAGAAACCAAGCCTAAATAAGGTGGGGGGGTTCGACACCAACTCTGTCTGCGCATGTACATGCTGTTTTGACAACCTTACTCTGGGCGTTCCTAAAACACCTCTTAGCCACTATCTAATCACGCCCTTAACAACCTGGCTGTGATATGCTAATTGGGATTTTCCAGGTACATAATTGGCCACAGATTCTTGTACATTCATTCTGAATTGAGAAAGCCAGTCGGATGACTAGCGAAAGTCTTCAAGAACTAACTTCAAGTCCAGTTGACCTAATTGAATACAACAGATATCCACCATGACCTGGATAATGAGAACCTTTATAAAGCATACCTTTTTATTAGATAGCATAAAATGATGCACCTAGGAACTGAAAACAAATGCCAGAATTACATATTATAAAGAAGCATAGTTGAAGGCTTGTTCTGAAACGGGATTGTTGGACTCACCTTGAGTACCCGCAGTGCAGGTGTACTGCACTCTCCAAGGGAGATGGCAGATGCATTGCTGTTTGAGCACATTGTGCAGCCTGATACTGCAGTTGTTACACAAACCCCTGTGGGGTCCACGTGACTCCTCCTTCACTATTACCCCAGCATTCATACCTCCCATCCTGCGATCTGTACCAATGCTTGGGGTGTATCCATACAGAGCTGTGGTGGGTAGTCCTTCTGGTGGCATATATGGATATACCCCTTTAAGTCGTTCCTGTTTGAGAGAAAAATCAGACAAAATTTCCCTCTCCGTTCAATATAAGATGACAGGTCCACTGATGTCTCAGGGTCACAAGATTCCCCCCAACAAGATCAGGTTGGTGCCCGGTCATTCTGACTGAATATCCTGAACTCTGACGCCCGTTTTTCACACTCATAGTAACTGCTCTGAGACATGTGACACTTTTTTGGGCACTCAGGGTCTACTATTTGTTGTCTTCTCTTGAATGTGCTTCACATTCAAATCGTTCTCCTCCTTAGTACTAAATTCCCCAGGAATGAGATGAAGAGCTGGGGAAAAAAAAACAAGATGTGTCAGGTGATCCATGAATCAGAATTACGTACATGTTAGTATATTTGGGTTAGACCTTTACAGAATGACTTTCCACATCACTTTGTGTACCAGAAGTGTGACTCCTACATGTTTGTACATAATTACTTCCTCATACTACATGACACACGTATACACACACATGCAGATATGACCATTTGACTGATTTGAAAATGTGAAATCTGTCATAAGTTGTGGACCAAATTAGTCCGTATATGCTAGAATTGTTCTTTGGATGCTGGATGAATTACTGTTACACCCCAATAGAATGTTCAGCTTATGACCATTACATCTATCAATTGTTTTACAGATTAACCAACATGTATATAACAAATCTGAGAGTGTCTTGTCAAAAAAAGGAATGACAATTCAACAAAAACAACCTGAACATTATCAACATACTGTATGTGTGGCCGTTGGCCTTTAGGACCCCTTAGGTACTTCAGGATTAATGACAGAAAGTATTCTTGTGATGCTTATATATATACCTGCCTAATTATATCTTATAGATACATTTATATCCATGTGTTATATTTCTATTAATTATGCACTTTGATATATTGATGACTGAGAAACATAAAGAATTAAAAATATTTTTTTAAATGAAAAATGTTTCAGGGTTTCCATAGTAAAAAAGGTTGAAAACTGTTCTTTTCAATCTGCTAATTCAGAAGCAATGTTTTTTTGCTATAACATTAATTAATGTTATATTTCAAGTACTGTCCATACAGTTTAGGTATATTAACCAGGCAGGTGGATTGATAACAAATAAACAGACACTGTTAGGGAATACATTGTTTTTGGTTTTTCAGTAGAAATGTGGTACAATGTAATTTCATAGCAAATTTGTAACTTTTCTACCATAATATTGAACAGGGACTAAGGGCTAGGCCACACTAGCGCGTTTTTCGCGCGTTTGCGTCCGCGATTTTCGCTAAAATGGAAATCGCGGGAACGCAAAAATTCCCGTGATTTCCGATTCGCATGCGATTGCGTGTCCGTTCGCGTTTAGGTAACGCATGCGTTCACCATTTTTGGTGCGTTAACGCATGCGTGTCCATAACGTGAAAAGGCGAAAACGCACGCGCAAAACGCGAGCGCGAAACGCGCAAGAATCGCGCACACAATCGCGTGTGATAACGCTCGCGATTTTGTGCGCGATTCCTGTGCGTTGCAGTGTGGCCTCACCCTAACCCTTTGTGAAGAAGCCCTTTATTTAATGACAGTCTGTCCCCAAGAAACATGTATAACTGATCTATAGCTGACAGTTTAATACTAGCTGTCTTAGACTGGATACACACTGGAGGATTTTTGGTCCCGACTATCAGTTCACCGTTACCGACATATGCCAGTCTATAGGAGGCCGCACAATGGCAGGGATTTTACAACATGTCTGAATCCACCTGTTCGTCCGATTCGGTGGAGCAGGGGACAAACCATTGGTTGCTGCCACCCGGCAAAATCACCTCATAATATCGGTCAGTTCACGCCAAAAAACCTACTTGTGTTTACCAGCATATGCTCCGTGTTTTGTAAAGGATTTCAGTAGGTTGCTGGAACCTAAGGGAACCTTAATAGAATGTAAATTGGAATCTAACATAGCTAATTTTGTTGAAACAATAACAAAAAAAGTTTGAATATTTAATTAAAATCATTTACACTTTTTTTTTTTTACTACTTGGTTATCACAAGGTAAACTTCCCCTTTACCGTTATTATCTATCTAATCTAGAAAGATACATATAATTTCCTGTCATGAACAAGCAACTTTGATATCACTGTTATGTTTTATCATCTATGTGTGCAAACTTACACACAGGCATCAGGCATATTAAAAAAATGTTTGCCCCATCAGGGAGGGCATTATCTTTGGATGGCCATTGACTGATATGCAGCAATTGATTTTTTCTCTGTTATGATTGATTAGAATTTCTATTTAAATCAACGAAAGACAAATGTGGTTCTTGTACAAAGGAACGATGGCATGATTAGAAATGGGCAGTCTTCCATTATTTGTACTATCGGCTAGCATTAGTGTTGCACCTAAGGAGCAACTGTAAATTACTGGGTCCCACTGGTTCACACCACTGTCAAGCTTGGCATTTAATAAAAAAAGAAAATGGATATTATAGTATTAAAGGTTGAATAAAGACATAAACCATAGTTACCAATAGTAATAAGGTCCGGTGACTACACACAGTCACAAAAAGATATAAATTTGTCAGTGAGTACCACACTACATGTTTTTCAGACAATTCTAGGTCCTTTGTCAAGTGTTAACACTTTGTGTGATTGTGAGTAGTCACCAGGGACCTTATACTACTATTTGGTTATACTACATTCATGTGTTGGGACAGAACACCAAGGTATACCTGTGACTTCCTAGCTAGGATTACTACACCACTATGAACCGAGTAAATACATAAGTTCATCTTATCCAGCCTACTCAGCATTACCCCACATTTCCTACCCAACAGTTGATCCAGAGGACGGCAAAAAAAAATATGAAGGGGAGAAAAATTTCCCCCTGACTCCAAGTGGCAATCAGAATATCCCTGGATCAACTCTAACTCCAAAATGTGTCAATACCAGTAACTCGCACAGTTCTTTATTTTTTATATTCTTTCTTTTATTTTGAGAAATGTATTTTTTTTTCTATTTATATATATATAATATTTGCTTCCTCCGGTTTTTTTTTGTTTGCGGAGTTACATTTTGAAAACGCTTGTTATAATATAAATAAACTTTTGCAATCTCGCATTTTGTATGTGTCATTGTTAATACTAATTAAGAGGTTATTTAAAGATTTCTGTGTGTAACAGGCCATATATATTATAAGGTCGTTATCTAAGATGGCAATATTGAGCCTTTAACACCATTTTAAAATACCAACAATGATTCTGGTTTACAATGGCATAGTTCGATTAAACTGAAATATATATGACTGTGGTGCAAATACAGATAGCATCAACTACTGCTACCATGTGGTCCACACAATACTACAGTGGCCATAAAAAATGACCGCCCATAAAGTACGGTACTTTGTGGCAGCGTCCTAGCCATTGTATAAAAGCGGGTATTGGAAATGTCCAGATTCTACATAAAATCACATTCAAAAATAAGAGAAGAAAAGTAGAGATGTGCTACCTTTATTGGCAACTAGATAAAAAAAAAAAGGTCCAGCCTGAAGAAGGGGGCTTAGGACCCCCGAAAGCTTGCTTCATTTTTTTAACTAGGTTAGCAATAAAGTTATCACAGCTCTACTTTTCTTCTCTTACTTATGGTTAACATGGTACAAACCTTAACTATTCAAAAATAAAGCATTAAATTGGTTGCTTCTGGTGTATAGCCAAGGACTAGAGCTTTCTTCTCATCAATCCTCCTAGAAGTAGAATGATGGTGGTGGGGTGGCATCATTGCTGCTTAATTGCGAATTGGCAAGAGATTTTAGGATGTTGGCAGAATTCTTTTTTTGTTTTGTCACAATCTTGAAAATGAAGTTAAGACTTCAAAGGAAAAGTACTTCCCTCATTGAACAGAAAAGAGAACATATTTCGGTATTTCAAGACACCTTCTCTCCGTTTAAACAGGATTCCAAATTTCCTGTCCTTTTAACTGTGGTGATATAATAGCTTTATGAGCAGTGGCTTTCAGGTCTTTTAAACATCAAAGCACTTCCCTAAAGACATAAGGTCTTTAGGAAGACCTTTATTCAAAACCAGAAATGATACTAATTGGTGTTATTCATGGTGGAAAACCATTTTCCCAATAAGAAAAACAAGACTTGAGGCTGTAAGCCGGAGAATCATGAATCATTACAAATTGGTTAACAGCTGTGATGTTTTAATAATATTGCCATACACATTCACAAAATGTCCTTTTTGTGGTATTCAACTGAGAGTGGTGATCCAACGGATGTTTGTTTTAGTGATTAGCTGTGGTCGATATTTTGCTTGGGAATTTCATATATTTCTATAGAATCTATGGAAACCACTGCCAGGGTCGATTATATAAGTTATTTGGAGGGCAGCCCAACTGTGCAATGCTGGTTCCATAGCTGTTTGAGGCCCAATGGTATGCCTGCCAGTTAGAACATAGCTATTATAAATTTAAGCCATTTGTGTCCTTTAGTAAAGAGATATTTTCATCTTACCTCAGATTAGCCAACATACAACCAGGATTCCCAGTAACATACTGTATTTATTGTAAATCATATCGTTATCAGAAAAAAACGATCGATATCGGAAAATACCAATCGTTATCGGAAAATACCGATAGTTATTTTCCGATAACGATCACTATTTTACGATAACGGTATTGATCTTTCATAAATAGGGCCCTACATATCCCTAACAAATCATTACACATCCACTGCTTTATTGCATAAAGAAAACAAAGTAATTAAGGAAAAAGACCTATATTTATTAACTTGCGATACTGCGGGTTTTCATCATTCACAACTGTGATCGTACATTTACGAGAAATGATCATTAATGTATGAACGTTTTGTTCGTAAATACATGCGGTACTTACCTACCACAATGATATTCTATAGGGATTGTTACATTTTCAAACGCAGTCAAGGTTTACGATAACGATTGTAAATTAATGATTGTTAAGCTAAAAATCAATACTGTACCTTTATAAATATGGCCCAAAGTGACAATGAACAGACACAAACCAGTGAATCAGCTTTGGCATTTGCCATGTACATTTTTATTTTGTGTCACGTGCATTTTGTCTTAAGCTCCAGGCTACGCCAAAGTAGTGTAGGTCCAAATCCTCATTATAATCTGCCTCTTAATTCTAAATCTTGAGGGAATTAACTACAACTATCTTAGGATATCAATAATAACAATTTTTATTCTAAAAAAATGTCTCCTGCTTAATTGATTTGTTATCTTATTAGAAGCAAGTAACACGACACAGACACACTGGGCCATATTTGTAAATGTGCAGTAAAGTTAGCAATACTGTTAGTGTTACTGGTAATGTACGACTGTGGCTGTAAATGTATGGCTGTGATTGTACATTTATGGCGAATGTTCGTTAGTTAACGAATGTTTGACATAGAATTCCATGCGGTAATAAAATTCAATGGGGATCGTAAATCTACAGTCACGTTATAGATTTACAATCGTATTGACATTTACGATCGCTATTGTAGATTTACAAACATAATTAACAATCATTTTATGATCGTTAAAGGCACGGTATCGCTAACTTGCGATACCGCGTGTTTATAAATGGGCCCACAGACACACATATATATATATTATATAGGAATGTTTATAAAGGAATGTTTAAACATATGGGGCTAAGGCAATAAGAGGTGTAACAGTTGCCTGTGCTAATCGTCAGCAATCAATAAGATATTAGCTTTTTAGTAGCTACTGCAA
Source organism: Hymenochirus boettgeri (assembly GCA_019447015.1). Lineage (NCBI taxonomy): Eukaryota > Metazoa > Chordata > Amphibia > Anura > Pipidae > Hymenochirus > Hymenochirus boettgeri. Next base: position 264,328,888 of record CM033469.1, read on the forward strand.
TTAGATAATCTGATTGGTCACTGCAGATTAAGGCCTGGTACACGGTCCACCTATCTTTCAGACCCATAGACCACAAATCAAGAAACTGACTGGTAGTCATTCTGCTGGTTAGAAAAAAGTAAACAGCACATTTTTGGGACCAATGCATGCCCATTGAAACACCACCATTTCCCAAGATTTAATGATGTGCTGGATTAAAACTAAAGTATGATCAAGATCTGCCAGTTGCTCTAAAAATGTCTGCCAATATTTTGATCCAATCCAATGAAATATCTTGGTAGCTGGTTGATTAGCTTTAATATAAAGGGCCTAAAGCCCAACTTTCACATCAGACCCATTAATTCTGTTACAGCACAAAAGATTTGTAGGTTTAAGTGTTTCACTAATAAATAATAGGTGATGACTTTTGTGGTCATTATCTTATCTCATGAAGATATCTTGCATGTATCTTTTTAGACCCTTACTTTAATTTGTCATTTTGCACAAATCTATATTTTTATAAATATACATTTTGCACACAAGTTAGAGGGATTTACCTGTCTCCATGATCTTTTCTCCTTGCACCTTCTTTTCTCACAGGTGGGCAATTCCCAGTCATACACCTGTAACTAGTGCTAGTCTGAACTGAAAAAGTGATGGGGTCACCTCCTTTATCACTGCATGTCCCTCCCCGTGTCTCACAGATTCTGTTCTTCCTCCACCTCTGATGAGCTTGTCAGGAAGACAACAGATTGCCCAATTTGACTGGTGCAATCCAAACAGTGCTATCAGTTTATCAGCTCCCAGCACCCGGCCATAGAGCACCCAGTAAAGTACCTAGTAAAACGGCTTATAATTAGAGGGAATACAAGGACAATGTATTAACCCCTTCATTGCCATAGAGCATCATAAGAACATCATGTACCAATGAGTGTCTGTGTACCAAGGGAATAGAATGTACATTAAGTCTATGTGTTGCATTCTCCTATAGCAGACAAGAATACAGATGAAATTAATGTTTTAATTTCTCCATGTGAAATGTACAGTAATGACTTAAAAACTACCAGATCTAGATCAAGCCTCTGGCAAAAAGGAGGGGACTTTAAAGTGGAGTATTGGGGTCAGGCCCAGGATGTTGTATTGCTGCTTAACTTCTATAAAGTTTTACTCTGGCAATATTTTTACACTATAATGAGATACTAAGATTCTATATCTGTATACAGTATATGCCTCATATGGAACGTTCCTCGATACTTCTTATATCCATCCATATTTTAAAATAAAGTGGAGCGTTATCCACGCAGAAAGAAATGTAATGAAAGTACACTTTAACAAGAAAGTGGCCTTTACAAGAGGTGTGTAGTTAAATTATTGGGGTTTGCGCTGAGCTCACCACTGGCCCTGATGACCTTTTCAGAAATCCCTTGCTTGGAATTCTGGTGCTTGGCCCTGACTACAGTAAAAATAAAATTAAATATACCTGCAGCTGTCAGTTTCTCCTTTGTCCTTGGCTAACACTTCTCCCTGTCAGGTGTGGGACTATCTCCCATCTGTAACAATGTTACACATGCATACTATGAGATAGAGGCGGGGTGTCAGTGGCGGACAAGTGGTGAAGCTGTCAGCTTTGAATAAGTGGCACTGTTGGCATTTAATTTAATTGGAAAATAAATAGTATATGCCTTTCAGAAGAACTAGAGGTACACATGCAGGGCAAAAAATTGTGATCCTTAGGGCTAGGCCACACTAACACGTTTTCCACCATTTGCGATTGCGCGTGTGATTTTGGTTAGAATAGAAGTTGCAGCAAAATTGCACACACAAAGGCGGAACAATACACCAGAATCGCACACACAATGCCTTTGCTGCATTGTAGTGAGGCCTCAGCCTTAAACTGAGGTACTCCATCATGTTGGGCATCACTGATCTGTACAATAAACTGGTTGCAGATAATGCCCCCATACCACAAAACTTCCTTCCATAACGAATGACCCTAAATCAGGGATGTCAAACTTGCAGCTCTCCAGATTTTTGAAAATTATATACTCCCAATGAATGGAGGCAGTTGTATTTTTACACATCTTGAGCCCTGCAAGTTTTCCATCCCTGCTGTTTGTGTTAATGAGGAAATTAACAATGATCTAGACAGATTATGGCAGAGTTGTTTCTTTGAATAATTCCATGAAATACTGGTTTGGTCTGTAGAGACTGCTGTATCCAGCTATGGCCAATACCACATGGTTGAAAGTACCATGCAGAATTGGTTGTAAATACTGTCAGTAAAGGTATAGTATAGTATTTGAGGTTGAATAAAGACATACGTCCATCCAGTCCACCCATCTAGCAATATCCTCATTTCCTGCCTAACTGTTGATCCAGAGGAAGGCAAAAAACCCCCACCAAATTTTATGAAGGGGGAAAAAATTCCTTCCTGACTCCAAGCGGCAATCAGAAACTTCCCTGGATCAACTCTACTTAATGTATCAATACCAGTAACTTGCAACATTCCTTGTTTGCAGAAACTCATCCAGCTTTTTTTTGAAACTGACCAATGAACCTGCCATTACAACGTCCACTGGAAGACAGTTCCATAGCCTTATACCGTTCTCACAGTGAAAAACCCTTTCCGAGCTTGAAGCCTAAACCTTTTTTCCTCAAGTCTTAAGGAATGTCCGTGTGTCCTCTGACATGTTCTATTGTGAACAATGCCCCGATAGTTTATTGTATGGCCCATTATGTATTTATACACAGTAATCATATCCCCACGCAAGCGCCTTTTCTCCATCATACATAATTGTAACTTTTCCAGTCTCTCTTCATATTCAAGCTCCCCCAATCCCCTTATTAATTTAGTTGCCCTTCTTTGAACCCTTTCCATTTCAATATGTCCTTTTTGTACACAGATTCCAAAATTGCACTGCATATTCCAAATGAGGCCTTACCAATGCTTTGTAAAGAGCGAGAATAACATTTTCCTCCCTTGAATCCATACCTCGCTTTATACAAGACAATACCATGCTGGCTCCGGCTGTTGCCACCTGGCACTGCTTTCTACCTTAAAGTTGTTATCCACCAAACTCCAATATCCCTTTCCAACAGGGATTCACTTAACACAGAGCCATTTATAGTATAAGCAGCACAAGGATTTTTAAGTCCAAAATGCATTACCTTACATTTATTAACATTGAATCTCATCTGCCACTTAGCAGCCCTAGATCCCCCTGCAACGATTGCACATCCTCTAAGTTTTTAATGGTCGCCAAGTTTTGTGTCGTCAGCAACACAGAAACCTTGCTGACAATACCCACTTCCAATCATTAATAAATAGATTAAATGAAGTGGCCCCAACACAGAACCCCACTTAGCACTTTAGCCCATAATGATGAAGCCCCATTTACAACAATTCTCTGCATCCTATTCATTAACTAATTTTCTATCCATGTGCAAATGTGACTCCCCAGAACAACAGACCTAAGCTTTACATTAGTCGCCTATGGGGGACTGTATCAAAAGCCTTTGCAAAATCCAAGTAAACTACATCTACTGCTATGCCAGAGTCTAATTTCTACTAAGCAAGTTAGTTTGACAAGATCTATTCCTCTAAATCCATGCTCTAATCCATGCTGGTTACTACTTATAATGTCAGGCCTTGAAACATACTCTAGAACATGTTCCCTTATTAAACTTTCCAGGATCTTCCCCACCACTGAAGTTAAACTTAAATGCCTGTAATTACCTGGCTGTGAACGACTACCCTTTTTGAAATGGAATAACATCAGCCTTTTTCCAATCCAGAGGCACACCACCGGACATGAGGGAATCTGCAAAAATAAGAAACAATGGCCTAGATAAACTGAACTTAGCTCCCTAGGTACCCGAGGATGTTTTTTTATCCGGTCCAGGAGATTTATTAATATTAACCTTATTTAGTTCTTTCTGTACCATATCCTCGGTTAACCAAAGTGCACTTGCACTTTATAAAATCTTTTAGACCATTATTGCTACTATACTCTATGATATCTGTACTTGGGTCTTCTATAGTGTAACACAGGGAAAAAAGTATTCAAGACATTTGCTTTATCGCCATCCTCCGTAACTAAGTTATCTCCATTAATTAATGGTGCCACATTCTCAGTCCTCATCTGTTTACTATTAATATACTTACGGTAAAAAATGTTAGGCTTAGTGATGCTTTGTTCAGCTATCCTAACTTCATTATTATTTTAGCTATTTGATTTCTTTCTTACACTCCTTGTTACAGTTTTTATAATCCCTAAAGGCCCTTTCTGTTCCCTCTGCCTTAAAGGTTTTAAATGCCTTTTTCTTCCTTTCCATTTGCATCTTGACATCAGAATTCAGCTACATGGGTCTGGTTTATTTTTTTTACATTTATTTCCTAAGGGTATAAATTTAGATGTGAACTGGCTTAAATCCCCTTGAACACAGTCCCTTCTGTTCAGTACCTTTACCTGATAATACCTTATCCCAGTTGACATTCTGAAGAGCTGCTTTTAACCTGGGAAATTTTGTCTTCCCGAATTTAAAAGTCCAAACGCCACGATTCATCATTCAGTCCTATGACATCATGGTCACTATTCCCTTAGCCTCCAGTTACCTTTATTATATCTATAATGCGCTCCACGATTGTTAGATTTTACCAGATCCAACAGAGCTCCTTTTCTAAGAACCTCAACCACCTGTGAGAGAAAATTATCCTGCAGCAAATTCAGGAACTCATCACCTTTTTCTGTGATGGCAGTTCCACTACACAATCAATGTCAGGGTAATAAGTCCCCCATAATGAGCACACTCCCCAAACTTGCAGCCCTTGCCAACTGCATATAAGGTTGACTCACCTCCTCTCTGCTAGCATTTGGCGGCTTATAGCAGACACCAACATGACATTACCAACCCCCTTTCCTGTTGCCTAATTCCACCCACTTTAACACCATATCGCCAGTTATCGCTTCTTTTAAATTTGGCTTTAATTCTTTTTTTTTAACATACTCCTCCCCCATTTTCCTTTTTTTCTCTGTCCTGCCTAAACAAGGCATATCCTTCTAATGACAGCCCAGTCGTGAGAACTGTTTAACCACGTTTCTGCTATACCTATTACATCATACTTTTCATTCAACACCATTTCCAATTCACCCATTTTGTCACCAAGCTTCTCGCATTTGCAAACACATTTTAGATTATGATCCTGTAATTATTTGTACACTTTAATACACATGCTTCCCTGTCCAGTGGCTAATCATCACCAACGATTGAAAATGTAGCACATATTCTGCTATTCTAAGCAAGAATGTGATAAACAAATATTAGTAACAAGTTTTATAGTTAGTCTAGGTCCCCATAAGTAACATAGTAATTAAGGTTGAATAAAGACAGGTGTCCATGAAGTCCATCTTTTCACCCTCCTTTTTTCTTTTATTTTTTTTTAACCCCACTTAACAGTTGATCCGGGGAAGCAAAAAAACAACTAAAAGGAGGGGGGGGGATTCCTTCCTGACTGCAAACGGCAATCGAAAATTATCCCTGGATCAACCAGATCTATATGCATTAATACCAGTAATTCTCAATATTTTTTAGTTTTAGAAACTTATCCAGGTCATTTTCAAAAAAACATTTTCAAATTTGCTGAATTTCATTTAATGCCATGTTTTCAATCCACAATGCCATTAGCATGGAATTTGCAAGAATCAGGCCCCAACTCACACAATTGGTTTCTGTCAATATCGCACATAATGCAGGTCTATGGAAGTGTATGAAAAGACACAAATTTAGGCTGAGGCCCCACTGCGTGCTCAAAAAAAATGGGGGTTTGTGTGCTTTTGCCAAGCACTTGTATATTTGTATCTGTTTTGTATACAAATTTGTATCCGTCTATTTGTATCCAATAAAATTACGCATCCTATAAATTTGCCTGAACCGAGTACAAACGCGGCGAAATTGAAGCAGTACAACCTAGGCCTAATAGACATGCAATTTAATTATTTCCCATAGTCCCATAGAAGGCAGAAGCACAAAGATTAAATGGACAGAAGCGCACACAGTACAGAAAGAATCCATGTGGCTACACACAATCATGAACACCTCCCAAAGTATAGGGAAATGGTTTGGGACTGCCACACACCCTAAAGATTGGGGCAGACTCCCTATACTACAGTAGGAAAATTTAGGTCCAAAACTACCGGCGCAAACATTCATTGGCAGGCTAAGGTTGTTTTGCAGCTACACATATAAGCGATAAAGTACTGATCAGGATTGGCCCTTTACAGCTAATGTGTGGAACCCAGCATAATGGGCTGATGCAATCAAGAAGGCATCAAGATTCTGCATCCGCAATCCGGGACCCGCACTAGTCTCTCCGAACTCAGGGGGGTGTTAAGAGGTCTTCTATAAGAGAGTGTTAGGGGTCCATCCAGCTGGACCAAATCTTGAAGAATTTTATCTGCACATCCTTCATGTTTGTAGAGCAATCTAAATGTATTATTTCATCCAATCTTTTAATTTAGGCCTCTTATAATTCTCCGAGTGTAAAACAGTGGTGCCTGCAGGATAGAAGTTCATATTTGGACCAGATTTCCTGTGCTGTAATGCCAAACAACCAATGAGGGTTGATTTTGACAGGGTGAGGGTATAAGGCTTAAGAACAGTTGCCTCTGTCCAAAATGGGGTGACCTTAAAAGCTGATGTTTGGTTGCTGCAAATTATTAGCACAACAAACTTTTGCATCAGCCCCTAATCCTTTCTAAACAACTTTGTAAACAGGCACATATCCAGATAAAACACATTACCGAAAGAAAATGCTGCAGCATAATAGCAGCATGGTTTTCAAATCTGAACACTAGTATTGATTCTAGACAGTGGGAAACCCCTCAACAGATTTAAGTTCTTTAGGACTAGACCCCACTAGACAGTTTTGGTGTGCACTATGTTAGCGCAGCGCTCAACAACACACCAATAAGTGGATGGGATGGCCCAACACCCCCGCTGCCTTGCCCTGCATTAGGATCCTTTTTGAGCTACGATAGGGCTACATCAAAGGAATGGCACACAAATCTTGTCATTGCAATTGCGTTGTGTGATTCGCAAGCGCTGCCTAGTGAAAATCTAAATTGTTTAATAAAATCTACCCCATTGTTTTTTCCATATGCTTTAGATACTGAAGCAATGTTGGCACCTTCTTTATATTTAATAAAATGCTGACCATACTGACTACCTCAAATGTTTAATGTAAAGTTAAACCCTTTTTTTTATTACTTAATACTTTATTCCAAAAATAAAGTTTGTAAATGTAATTTATTTCTTAATTAATTTCAGAAAAACATAACCTCCCCCTAGAATCTAAAAATGTAATTTGTTTGGATATTCAGCACTAAAAATTGACACATTTCGATCAGTCCTGTCCTGTTGCTTATGAGCTGGCTGGCTCACTGGGTCAATATTTCAGTATTTTGGTCGGATCGACCAGATGTGTCAGTTGAAACCTGCGCAATCAGTCAAACAAAAAATGTCTGTTTGATTTCACAATAGGACAAGTCATGAAAGCCTTTTTTCAGTGCCGTTTATTAGTAATAAAATGGCATTTGTACACAATTTTTTTGTACAATAATTAGGGTGCAGGGTATTATTACACATTTTGTGGTTTCGGCAGTAATTAAAAATAAAAAAAGTACTGGTCTATATTTTTTCAATCTATGACTGCTACACATCATAATAAGGGAAGTGTTTATGTGGTAGTATGCCCCCTGGTAATTACTGTCTGGATATTCCCTTTTATGTGTAGTGTTTTTCCATTTGATAGACAATTCATTTTCCTAAAACAGTGTGGAGACAACTTAAAAAATAAATATAATATATTTTTGCAGATTCCCTCATGTCCGGAGGTGTGCCACTGGATTGGAAAAATGCTGATTTTATTCCAATATTCAAAAAAGAGTAGTCGCTCACAGCATGTAAGTTTAACTTCAGTGATGGGTAAGATACTGGAAAGTTTAATAAGGGACATGTTCTAGAGTATGTTTCAAGGACTGACATTATAAGTAGTAACCAGCATGGATTTAGGAGGAATAGTATCTTGTCAAACTAACTTGCTTGGCTTTTATGAGGAAGTGAGTAGAAATTTAGACTCTGGCATAGCAGTAGATGTAGTTTAATTTCCAAATTCATGTGGTAGCCCAGATAGGTAGATCAGAGGTGCGCTTCCTATAACCTGTGCCACTGCAAGTATATCGGTCATATATAGTTTGTAGGTAGGCACACTCGATATTGATGCCAAATACACACAACTTTTCGGGGGTCCAACCCCCTTTCTCAGGTGTCCTTACACCTGAGGAATGGGGTTGGACCCCCGAAACGTTGTGTGTATTTGACATTTGTTTTCAGCACCTTAATAAATGTATATTTTTGAATACCATATCGAGTGTGCCTACCTACAAACTATATATGACAGAGTAGATGTAGTTTACTTGGATTTTGCAAAGGCTTTTGATACAGTCCCCCATAGGCGACTAATGTATAGCTAAGGTCTGTTGGTCTGGGGAGGCACATTTGTACATGGATAGAAAATTGGTTAATGAATAAGATGCAGAGAGTAGTTTGTTAAAGGGCATGTCCACTCCCAAAACTATAATTCCCCCCCCACTGGCCCCACTCTGTAGTAAAACAAATCCTTACCTTACATCCCAGCTCCAAATGGTTCTCCTGTAGTCCCCCCCCCAAAGTAAAAAAAAGTGGTCACCAGGAGGATAGCAGAGTCCATATAGGACTCTGCCTCCTGTCTCCCCTCCAGGAGAAGTTTGGCATCGCACTGCAGCCATTCTCCCTCCCTCTCCCTCCCCCTCCCGTTTTGGACTCCCACCCCCTAACTAAAAACATTTTATATGGTGAAGGTATTTGTCCCCCCGCCCTAACAGCTATATTTTTAATATAAGAAACTTCCCCGATCTTTACTTACCTTCCCTCTCTACTCTCCGCCTTTCAGATCTACCGGCAGCCGCGTCCGTGATTGGCTACCTCTCAGTCAATCACAGACGCGGCTGATGGTCCCGCCCCTCTGCATGCATTTTTGCGCAGCAGAGGGCCTGACTATGAATGAAAAAATGAAAAGAAGGGTGGACATACCCTTTAATGGGGCTTCATCATTATGGACTAAAGTGCTAAGTGGGGTGCCACAGGTTCTGTGTTGGGGCCGCTTCTATTTAATCTATTTATTAATGATTTGGAAATGGGTATTGTCAGCAAGGTTTCTGTGTTTGCTGACGACACAAAACTTTGTCGACCATTAAAAACTTGGAGGATGTGCAATCGTTGCAGGGGGATGTAGATAGATTGTCACATTGGGCTGCTAAGTGGCAGATGAGATTCAATGTTGATAAATGTAGGTGATGCATTTTGGACTTAAAAATACTTGTCTGCTTATACTATAAATGGCTCTGTGTTAAGTGATTGGGGGAGTTAAGTAATTGGGGGATTTTGAATATGAAGAGAGACTGGAAAAGTTACAATTATGTACGCTGGATAAAAGGCGCATGCGTGGGGATATTATTACTGTGTATAAATACAATAACGGGCCATACAATAACAATAAACTATCTGGGGCATTGTTCACCATAGAGCATGTCAGAGGACACATGGACATATAGGGCTTCATTGTCTATGATAATATAATATAAATATAATGTGTTCCATTATAAGAATTAACCCCCCCCCCAAAAAAAAGAAATTGCAGTATTTTTTTACACTCCCTTTTTCCAATGTGTAGAGATACATTTATACACACAGGGAACTGCACACTGACTGTCAGGGTATTTCCTTGCAAACGTAAGTCTAATAAAGACAACAGAATACTCTGCAATCCAAAAAAAGTGAATCACCAACGGTCACACATGAACGAGGGCTTTCAACATCACACTACCATACTGGAAACTCAAAAACATTGCTATGTGCGTTGAGACTGAGACACACACAGAAGCTTCAAACATGAATGTGCATCACCTACTAACACAGTAATGGAATTTAAGGTATCTGAAAGGCATATCTACAGAACCCAGGAAAGAACTTAATTACCGTATATACTCGAGTATAAACCAAGGTTTTAAGGCTTTAAAAAAAGCCTGAAAATCTTACCTCGTTTATACTCGAGTCAGACTATCTCCTACCTTGTCCGCCGGCCGCGCGATCCGCATCCTTGCTCCACGCCTCTGCGCATCCGGATGATGTCACAAAGTGAGAGGCACCGGGTAGTGACATCATCCGGGTTGCGCAGAGGCTGTGGAGAGAGGATGCGGATCGCGCGGCCGGCGGACAAGTAGGAGAAACTTTTACTTCCACAGGGAAATACACACAATTGGCAAATACTTACAAATAAGAGTAAAACTTCTTTATTTGTGCATACTGTATGCACAAATAAGGAGGATTTACCCCTTTTGCAAGTATTTGCCACTTAAGATGTTGAAAACTACAACTCCCAGCATGCTTTATTGCTGGGAGTTGTAGTTTTCAAACATCTTTAGTGGCAAATACTACTCCCTTGGTTTATACTCGAGTCAATGTGGTTTCCTTCTTTTTTTTAGCTAAAACTAGGTACCTCGGTTTATACTCGGGACGGTTTATACTCGAGTATATACGGTATAAAGAACCATACCAAAAGGTGTGAATCATCAAAACTTTTGGAATGTAGTTCCCAATGCCCTTGAGTGTAAATTTCCAGGTGCATAACAATATGGATTTCTTCCGTTTGACATGAATGGGAAGAGACATATGCCAAGACAGATAGTTATGTCTCGGAAATACCGACATGTACTTTTTCAAGTTATTGTTTGTGTAACGCTACTGTGCGTCAGTCTAGTAAGTACATGATTGCGTACCCACCTTCTAATAATGAAATATTTAAAGCGTTTTGCTGTTGCAATACAGTGAACAATTTTTGTTTCACAAATTGCTAAATTCATTTAAAGGGCATGAATCGAATTCCCTAGAGCCCCTTCTAATGTGTAAAATGGAATGTATTATTTGACAAGATTCCTATATGATTTCATAAACTTTGCAGTTTCTTGCATTGCAAGTTCCATGTCCCAAACCCCAGCATGCACATCAATATACTAAGGCTGTGTACACACAGTAAGATATTTTCCGCCAACCGACCGATGTTCTGTGTATCGGTCGATTGGCCGAAAATATCTTTCCGTGTGTGCGGGGCGGCCGCCACAAGCCCCATTGGTATATATCACAGACAATCGTGCGGTTCCCTATGGGGCTGCATGATTGGTTGGGCGAACTGTCACTGTTGCTGTGACCGACAGTCATTTGTGCCCTCACTCACATCGAACGTGTGGTCAGGACAAATAATTTCCCCATGTGTACGCAGCCTAAGGGCTAGGTACCACTATCTCGCACAGCAGCACATTCAGGATTTTTGCAATGCGCTGCTGTGCGTGATATTCCAGTGTGCTGCATTCCAGGACATTATAATGTTATTGGCACGCATGCGATCCAATAACAGACAGGAGTGCAGTGCAAATAGTGGAAACTACCCAGTAGCTTTGCATTGGCAATGTGAGCCCAAAATAAAATTGTGCATTATTCTTATTGAATGGTATCATGGATTATTAAATACAGCCCTTCCGATCACTGCTTTTTGCAGTGAAGGCTTTGCTGGTTTAAAATAAAATCCTGCTGAAACATCTGGAGGTACCAGATCTTTATGTAATACATACCTGCTACTTAGTATAGTAATTGAGGTTGAATAAAGACATATGTCCATCCAGTCCAACCCATCTAGCAATATCCTCATTTCCTGCCTAACTGTTAATCCAGAGGAAGGCAAAAAAAACCCCATCAAATTTATGAAGGGGAAAAAAAATCCTTCCTGACTCCAAGTGGCAATTGGAAATTTCCCTGGATCAACTCTACTTTATGTATCAATACCAGTAACTTGCAAGATTCCTTGTTTGCAGAAACTCATCCACCTTTTTTTTGAAACTGACCAATGAACCTGCCATAACAACGTCCACTGGAAGACAGTTCCATAGCTTTACCGTTCTCACAGTGAAAAACCCTTTCCGAACTTGAAGCCTAAACCTTTTTTCTTCAAGTCTTAAGGGATGTCCTTGTGTCCTTTGACATGTTCTATTGGTGAACAATGCCCCATATAGTTTATTGTATGGCCCGTTAATAGACAGTAATCATATCCCCTAGCAAGCGCCTTTTCTCCAGCATACATAATTGTAACTTTTCCAGTCTCTCTTCATATTCAAGCTCCCCCAATCCCCTTATTAATTTAGTTGCCCTTCTCTGTACCCTTTCCATTTCAAAGATGTCCTTTTTGTACACAGGATTCCAAAATTGCACTGCATATTCCAAATGAGGCCTTACTAATGATTTGTAAAGAGGGAGAATTACATTTTCCTCCCTTGAATCCATACCTCTCTTTATACAAGACAATACCATGCTGGCTCTGGCTGTTGCTGTCTCACACTGCTTGCTTCCTTTAAGTTTGTTATCCACCAAAACTCCAAGATTCCTTTACCAACAGGGATTCACTTAACACAGAGCCATTTATAGTATAAGCAGCACAAGGATTTTTAAGTCCAAAATGCATCATCTTACATTTATCAACATTGAATCTCATCTGCCACTTAGCAGCCCAATGTGACAATCTATCTACATCCCCCTGCAACGATTGCACATCCTCTGAAGTTTTTAATGGTCGACAAAGTTTTGTGTCATCAGCTAACACAGAAACCTTGCTGACAATACCCACTCCCAAATCATTAATAGATTAAGTAGAAGCTGCCCCAACACAGAACCCTGTGGCACACCGCTTAGCACTTTAGTTCATAATGATGAAGCCCCATTTACAACTACTCTCTGCATCCTATTCATTAACCAAAGTTCTATCCATGTACAAATATGACTCCCCAGATCAACAGACCTTAGCTTATACATTAGTCACCTATGGGGAACTGTATCAAAAGCCTTTGCAAAATCCAAGTAAACTACATCTAGAGTCTAAATTTTTACTTACTTCCTCATAAAAGCCAAGCAAGTTAGTTTGACAAGATCTATTCTGCCTAAATCCATGCTGGTTATTACTTATAATGTCAGTCCTTGAAACATACTCTAGAACATGTTCCCTTATTAAACTTTCAAAGATCTTCCCCATCAAGTAAGTTAAACTTATAGGCCTGTAATTACCCAGGTGTGAACGACTACCCTTTTTGAATATTGGAATAACATCAGCCTTTTTCCAATCCAGAGGCACACCTCCGGACATGAGGGAATCTGCAAAAATAAGAAACAATGGTCTTGATAAAACCGAACTTAGCTCCCTAAGTACCCGAGGATGTATTTTATCCGGTCCAGGAGATTTATTAATATTAACCTTATTTAGTTCTTTCTGTACCATATCCTCGGTAAACCAAAGTGCACTTGCAACTTTTATACCATTATTGCTACTATACTCTATATCTGTACTTGGATCTTCTATAGTGTATACAGAGGGAAAAAAATATTCAAGACATTTACTTTATCGCCATCCTCCGTAACTAACTTATCCCCATTAATTAATGGTGCCACATTCTCAGTCCTCATCTTTTTACTATTAATATAATATATATATTACTATACTAAAATTTTTAGGCTTAGTGATGCTTTGTTCAGCTATCCTAATATTAATAATTTTAGCTAGTTTGATTGCTTTCTTACACTCTTTGTTACAATCCTTAAAGGCCCTTTCCGTTCCCTTTGACTTTTCAGACTCTGACTTTTCCGTTTTAAATGCCTTTTTCTTCCTTTCCATTTGCCTCTCTACACCAGAATTCAGCCACATGGGCGCGGATTTATTTTTTTTACATCTATTTCCCAAGGGTATAAATTTAGATGTGAACTGGCTTAAAATCCCCTTGAACACAGTCCACTTCTGTTCAGTACCTTTACCTGATAATACATTATCCCAGTTGACATTCTGAAGAGCTACTTTTAACCTGGGAAAATTTGCCTTCCCGAAAATTAAAAGTCTTTGTTAACCCAGTGCACTTTTCCTTTCGATAACATAGTCCAAACGACACTATTTCGTGGTCACTATTCCCTAAGCCTCCAGTTACCTTTATAACTATAATGTGCTCCATGATGCTAGATATTACCAGATCCAACAGAGCTCCTTTTCTAGTAGGAACCTCAACCACCTGTGAGAGAAAATTATCCTGCAGCAAATTCAGGAACTCATCGCCTTTTTCAGTGATGGCAGTTCCACCACACCAATCAATGTCAGGGTATTTAAAGTCCCCCATAATGAGCACACTCCCCAAACTTGTAGCCCTTGCCAACTGCATATGAAGCTGACTCACCTCCTCTCTGCTAGCATTTGGCGGCTTATAGCAGACACCAACAATGATATTACCCCCTTTCCTGTTGCCTAATTCCACCCATATTGCCTCCACTTTAACATCCATATCGCCAGTTATCTCGTCTTTTAAATTTGGCTTCAACTCTTTTTTAACATAAACACATACTCCTCCCCCTTTCCTTTTTTCTCTGTCCTGCCTAAACAAGGCATATCCTTCTAAATTGACAGCCCAGTCGTGAGAACTGTTTAATCACATTTCTGCTTTACCTATTACATCATACTTTTCATTCAACGCCATAATTTACAATCCACCCATTTTGTAAGCCAGGCTTCTCGCATTTGCAAACATACATTTTAGATTATGATCCTGTAATTTATTCATACACTTTAATACACATGCCCCCCCATCCCCTATGCTAGCACCACCCCCCTTTCCACCCACCACTGGCCTATCTACACCCTGCTTTCCTCCTGGCCAATCTATCCCAGTGAGACTGCTAATATCCCTCCCCCAACCTAGTTTAAAATCTCCTCCAACCCTCTAGCCATCTTATCCCATAAAACAGCTGCACCGCCTTCAGTGAGGTGCAACCCATCCCTACTAAAGAGCCTGTAGCCGACAGCAAAGTTTGCCCAGTTCTCTATAAACCCAAACCCTTCTTCCTTACACCACCCTCTTAGCCACGCATTAATGCTCCTAAGCTCTCGCTGTCTCCCTGGCTTAGCACGTGGCTGAGGTAGAATTTCTGAAAACACTACCCTGGAGGTCCTTGCTTTTAACTTGGCCCCTAGCTCTCACAAATCATCTTTAAGGACCTCACCTCCTCCTATAACTTTGTCATACGCACCAATGTGAACCTAGACTGCCGGGTCACACCCGGCCCCACCCGATAATCTGTCTACACAATCCACCACATACCGAACCCTAGCACCAGGCAGGCAACACACAGTTCGGCATGTAGGGTCTTTGCGGCAGATTTGTACTTCTTTATCTTTTAATAAGGTTCAATGATGCTAGTATTCCTTCAGCCCTATGAACGTTCTCTAGCTCACCACAGTCTTTGTGTTATGCTTTTCCAAATTGCTTCACATCTTGCAAAAGTGTACACATCACCAGAGGGGACTGCTTGCCTAATGGAAAGTGGAGGTACTAAAACTCAAAAACACAATGTCCTGTGCTAAAATGTGCTTTTTTTTTATCTCTTGCATAACTGTCTACTGAAATCTGAAGTACTATTAATGCAGGCCATACACCTGCCCAATGTAACATCAATTTGACAGGATCTTTTAATTGATAGTAACGCCGAAACAGATACCGGGATGATATTACTCCAATGACCTGAAAATTAGTTTAAACAGAATCGCCTGTGATTGCGTATGTGGCCTTGCCCTAATAAACGTGGCAATTTTGTCCCTTTCATTTTGACAGACAGAGGCACCAATCAATAATGGTACATTGGTACACAGTAATATTTTTGCCCAAATGATTATACTTTTCTATGGAGGCATCGAGATTGGCTGTAATTCACCAACATATCCAATACTCTAGTCTAGATTGAACTTCCTTTTAAAAGATTGAGTTGAAGCAAAAGTACAGCAGTCTCAACCAAGGCCGCTATTTGGGGGGTACAAGAGGTACTCCTCTACCATGTCCAAATAAGAATGTTAATACTCCAGTGGCCTGGAGAGCAGAAAATAAGAAGCCTGTGTGCAAAAGTGGCTTGGGAGCCTCCTTGGCACATCTTTCATACCACCATGCTTGCTGCTGTCAATAAAAATAATGGAGCCTGCTCTTCTCCTCCTTATGGATGAACGGCACAGGGGAAGAAAAGCAAGGCAAGTAAGCCCACAGCACTGGCAGCAAATTAAGAGTGACATCTCATTGTTAAGTGGAAGACTGACTATAGTGGCTTCTCTTGCTTTGTGGGAGAGTGTGTTTTACCGGTACAGGGAAGGGGCAGAACAGCTTTCTGACTGTGCTGTCTGGGAGGGGGTGGTGGTGTTAAGTGTGTTGTGGCATTCTCTGGTTGTACTGGTGGGAGGATTGGGGTTAGTGTTGCATCTCTTCGTAATTTTGTTGGAAATGTTGGGGAAATGGATTGGAAGTTACCATACACCATACTACCAGGGCAGCATGGTGGCTCAGTGGTTAGCATTGATGCCTTGCAGCACTGAGGTCCTAAGTTTGATTCCACCATTGGACACATCTAAAAGGAGTTTGTATGTTCTCCCCGTGCTTGTGTGAGTTTCCTCGGGGCACTCCGGTTTCCCCCACAATCATAAAGACATATTGATAGGTAGTATGTGTACATAAAGTGATTAGATTGTAAGCTCTTCGGGGCAGGGCCTGATGTGATTGAGTAAATAATTGTAAAGTGCTGCGGAATATGTAGCGCTATATAAGAAATAAAATACATACATACATTTTAAGAATTTTTTTTTTTTTAAAACTTTTATGGAAAAACATAGCTAGTAGTATTGGTACTCATATATGTGTGATATTGTACTTGGGGGGGTGGCTTATTGCAGAGGAGTTATGGCACAGTGGTGGTGGAGATATATTGGGGGTAAGGATCAATTTACCTAGTGTGGGGCTCAGAAAATGTGATGATGGTGCCAGCTCTGGTTTCACCCATATGTACAAATGTTATATGCCTATATTACCTCATTGTTTAATGTCTCTTTAAAAGCAAATACATGAAAGAATGGATAAAATGTTTTCTCTTTGTGCACCAATACCATTTGATTGGTAAAAGAGTAAAATAAATTGTTAAAAAGTAAATCATTAACTACAATGTTTTCAGCCTAATTAAAACACTATAGTACCTTATGCTAACCTAATAGCCAAACTAATTTAAAGAAAGGGTTCCCCTTTAAAACAACTTCAATCCTATTTATAAACCATGACAGGTAAATCGATTGTTTTTCATGTTTGCTATAGTTCCTGTATTTGCAGAAATTGCAGGGTTTTTTTCAATTTAAGTTTAACGGAATAAACTCTATTTGTACCCACTGGACCAGCTTATTTTTTCTACTGCTTTTCCTAGCAGTGAGATGTTTAAAGCAGGGACGTACCTGAAGGGAACACCCCCCCCCTGGCGCGAGTTTGGGGGCCAGGCTCGACTCCCTCCGCAGACTGCAAGATCTGTGCGGTGACATGCAGGTTTTAATCAGATGATCGCACGTATGAATGAAACATACGCGCAATCAGCTATTTTAAACTGGGCTAAACTTCCGGAACTGAAACAGGAGTTTGGGTCCGGTCTTTTAAACAGCTGATTACGCGTATGTTTCATTCGTACGATCAACTGATTAAACCCTGCATGTCACCGCACAGATTAGGGGCTTGTGGCGGGCCCTACTACCGTCCGGGCCCCGGGTGGCTGGGGTGGTAGTTACGCCACTGGTTTAAGTTTAGAATTTAAGTTGTTAAGATGAACATTGCCAATCCCCCTGCCTACACTAATTACAGCAAGTTTTAAGATTGCAACTAGTTGCTATTAATCAGGACTCAAGGTAGGTCACCATATTCTTGGGGTAAATTATTACTTGCAAAGAATGTTCTGTAGTTTCGTGAATTGATCACATTATTAACAACAAAGTGCTGCAAACTGTTTAACACAGCAACTGTATCCTAATGATCTCCAGCTAAGAGTGAAGTTTTTCATTTATCCAGATCATGGGTATATCTGTTCTATTCAATTAGATCAACTGGATTTGAAGTTTAGTTCTTGAAGACGTTTCAATTCCTCGGGTCAGGACTCAGCCATGTACCTGCATCTTAAGGATAAAGGACATACCTTTGAAGATTGTAATGTTAACATATTGGCAAAGGAACGTGACTGGTTCAAGAGAGGTGTTAAGTAGGCTATTTATGTGAAAATAAAGAAACCAAGCCTAAATAGAGGTGGGTGGAGGTTTGACACCAACTGTCTGCCATGTACAATGCTGTTTTGACACCTTAATCTGGGCGTTCCTATAACACCTCTTAGCCACTATCCAATCACGCCCTTAACACTTGGCTGTAATATGCTAATTGGGATTTTCCAGGGTACATAATTGCCACAGATTCTCGTACAAGTCATTCTGAATTGAGAAAGCCAGTCGGATGACTAGCGAAACGTCTTCAAGAACTAAACTTCAAGCCCAGTTGATCTAATTGAATACAACAGAGATCTCCAGCTAACATCTTCCACTGTCTTCCAGTGGACGTTGTGATGGCAGGTTCATTGGTCAGTTTAAGAGTTGATCCAGGGATATTTCCGATTGCCACTTAAAGTCAGGAAGGATTTTTTTCCCGCTTCATAAATTTGGTGGTTTTTTTTGCCTTTCTCTGGATCAACAGTTAGGCAGGAAATGAGGATATTGCTAGATGGGTTGGACTGGATGGACATATGTCTTTATTCAACCTCAAATACTATACATGCCTAACAATAGCCAGTAGTGTATTTAACGGAAATTTAGTCACAGAGGCTCTTAGTATATAACCCCAATTAAAATATTAGACAGCTAACACTTGCAATACTTTACTGCAGGCCGTTCTGTATGATAACAACACCATTTCACCAAAAAGGCACAAGATCCATTTTATTACATTCAAGACAAGAGATCCTAAATAAAAATATATATATCATAAAAAACATGTAGAGCATTCTGAAGGATTTCATCACTTGGTAGATAATAACCCAGAATTTCCATAGTGTGTTATTTTAGTAATTAGCAAATGGAGTGTCTCAGAGGTTTTTAGGTAACCGCAGCTTTGGACTGGAGTAAGGATTGATAAACCCCCGAACTGACCTCGGGCAATCAGAGGTAAAAGACCTGAGTCTACAGTAGAGTGTTCTGGTATCACACCTTCCTTCTGCAGCATTAAACATGCTTGGAAGTCCCTGATTTCACAGGCAGTCTACAGCAAGTGGAACCGGTTTATCCTGTGCAGATCACATGATTGTTGATAACCCAGCTCCAGCAGTACAAGGTCTGAGATAGAGAGGGCAAAACAGGCAGTGTATAGCAGTCAATATGATACATCTTCCACAATTTTAAGAAATGTAGGTTCTGTAAGAGTTCAGATGTTTGGTAATATGCACGGTCCATTGATACTGCAATCTTCTGCACATAGAACAACCCCCCCCCTAACATAAACACACAGAACACAGTGCTGTGCCTGATATGGCGGAGTACAATACACCGCAGGCTGAAATTTGAGATCTGCTCATTCACAAACTACAAAGAAAATATGACACAAAAATGAGCAGAGCTGCTATTTCTTCTTTTTTCTTCCAAGTAAGCAGGCTTTGCTGAAGGTGGCATTGCATGGAGTTGCCGACATGAATAGTCCATAAGTAATAACAACAGACTAATGTAACTATGCACATGTAACTATCAAGAACATTTGCACTGTTACAACTTCAAATCAAGTTACATGTCTCTGGGGCCCTTTAGTTACCTGAGGGAAATAGGTATATTGAGAAATATGATGGGATAACCAGTACTGTAAAAGATCACAGAGGCACAAACAGGTATCTGCACATTGTTACATACAAAACATACACATTCACGCAAAGTTGAATCCATTTCTGCAGATCTATACACTGAGGCCCTGACACTGTGTTATACGATGAATACTGGACATTGGGGTGAATTCTTAGGCTTGCCCTCCATTACCCTCCTCAGTGCCAGGCTTATAGATAGGTGCTCTCTGCTCTTTGCTCTCTTCGTTCATGTCATCATCTTTATTGTCCATTTGAGGATAAACAACAACACACAGTTTCTGACCAGCACGTGTCATAGAATCTAGGAAGAAAAGCAAGTATTAAAAAGGGGCAATATTTGCATACATTCATCTGTTGCAGTTGGCTTGTACTCTTAAAGCGTCAACCCTTAAAACAAAAAAGTGGTCACTTGTCTTTTATTTGCTCTTTAACCCCAAATGCTATTTTTAGCACTTTATTACAAGCATTTCTAACCAGATATGTAATGATAGGAATTGGCCCGGTTTTAACCCTTTCTAGCACAAGTTGCTGCCTCCTCCCTCTACTCTATGAGCTTTTAGGAGCTTGAGCATGTGCAGAGGAGGTAGCAGAGGAAAGAGCAGTCAATCACTGGCTGTGATTTTAGCAGTCACATCCTTGATTGACTGCATGGAGGTTGGAGCCAGCTTATTCTGCCAGAAAAGAGGCAATATTTATCCTTGAATATCTGGTTAGTAAAAGTTTATATCGGCTGGAATTGGGGGCAGGTAATTGGTGACCAGTTTTTTTGTTTTAAGGGTGGACATGCCCTTTAATGATGATTGCTACCATAAAAGAGAAGCATACATTATTATAAAGCTACAACAATATGAAATCAAAGTTTTGAACAGCAAAAAAAGACTGCTAGTCATAAGCTAGGCACACACATCTGCTATATCTCGTTTGCATGATCGCTCCAAGCTTGATTTATCCATGATACCTATACAGACAGGTTGCTTGAAATCGTACTTCTAGGGACCCATGCCACTTGGTCCTTTTTGGCCTCTTCCCCATTTACAAGCGGGCATTTGAACAAATGGGGGGACATGCTCTGTAACAAGGGTGTCCTTTTAAATGGCAGCTCATCATATAAATCAGTGGCAACAGGGTGGGGGCAAGTCTGGAGAGGAGCAGCAAAGGCATCAGAATTTAAGTACCAAATTAACCAGTTGTATCCCCAAGGGTGAAGAACTATAATTTTAGGTCCTCGCTCTAGGTACAGCTTGGGCTTTAGCATTTTTTGAGTTGGGAAGCTATAGGAAAATGGCCACTTGCCATTTGTGTATAGTTAGCCTGTAACCTATAAAGAGCTGGTATTAAGAGTGAAAAAGGATGGGAAAAAAAGATAACCCCATTATGTAAAATCTGGTGGTCCAGGAATGTCTGTTTCTACTTTTATCGACCATAGGGTTTAGGGATAAATATTTTCAAGAAAACATAGAGATAATTTTGTTAATTTTTCAAAAAGAATTCCCTGTACTATGCTGCTAAATTACATATCCAAACTCTTAACATATCTCAGTAATGCCATAGTAAATATATTAGTCTTACAGCTGGAGATTAATTAAAAGGCATAATCTACACTGATATTTTCCTGACGTTGTGGGCACAATTTTTATATAGTTATCCTTTTTATGCAGCAATGCGTGTTCTAAAGCTGAACTTGTTGGGAGAAGAACTATGCACTATCTACAGTCAAGAGGCAAAACATAAGGAATCAAAACTTACCCACAAAGTTATTGAAACACTGGGGTTTATTCTGCCAGTGCACTCCCAGGAAGTAGACAGGCACACCTGTAAGCATTATGGCAAGGCCTATTCCACATACCACAGGTTCAGACCACAAGCTGAACACAAGCAAGAAGGCCCAAAATAAGAGGTAGATTACCGGGAAAATTAAGTTCACCTAAGGGAAATTTTAGACAAATTATGATACATGAATAATTCACAGATTTCTTCTATTCATCCTCCATTCATCTACTTATACCCTTCTTGCTGTTTTTACCAGTACCCCTGTGCTTCATTATTTCAATTTTTTAAATTTCCACTTTAACTGCCTTTTTCTGTTGAGCCTAGTAAATGCATTAAATTAAACACATACCAGCCTCCTTAGCTCCTCTCTTTAGTCATACATGTTTTTTCCCGCTATGTCACATTTTAGTTTTTCACCATATTGTACTGTTCCTCTCATTATGGTTTTAGCTGACCTACCCAAACTACAGGCCTTCATGACCATAGCCCCATTCATCTCTGAACCTCAATATCAAAACCAGTCACAAACCTTGATAGGTCGTGGAATGTCTGGCTTCTTCCATCGAAGAACTATCTGCCCTGCTACTGTCACTCCATAAAACAAGTAGTTGATGAAGCCCACATAATTGATAAGAGTGTACATATCACTGGTCACCAACATCAGAAGAGTGGAGAGGCACTGTGGAAGTAGAGACTAAAAGTTATAAAAACTGCACAGGATTGGAGGCAAAAAATGCAAGTAAAGCTGGACATGTACAAATGAAACCATGTACTATGAAACCTATGTACCCTTAATAAAATAACTGGTAACACATTAAGATTTCTCCAACCAGGTGTTACCAGCAGCAGAGAATCTTGGAGAAAGATAAAAAAAAAGTAGCACACAACATTGCCCCAGATTTTAGGTAAACCATTAACTATAGTTAAAACTACAGACACAGTAATCAGATGTCTTCATTTATGGTGATTCTCCTGAACATAACTTATTAGAATAATAAGATTTTACTTCTCCCATGAGAAGATATCTTCTTGCAAGGATTGCAGTTTACAAACTTACAGTAAAAAGTAATGCTGGAATAGGAGTGCAACGTTTAATGTGAATCATTGCCAGCACACTGGGGAGATGTCCTTCTCTGGCACCCGCAAAGAATAACCTGTTAGGAAAAGAAAGCCATGTTAAAACAAGAAAAGGTGTAATAGCTCTCATGCTTGACTGCAAAAGCATAGCATATTCATCTTAGCAATACCTGTCATGTCTAGGGAACATATAACATTGTACAACGCTACAGATGATTCTAGATGTGAAACACAATGCTTTACATTATTTCTATCGCATTCTGCTTTACTTAACTGGTGGGACTTTAGATTACTTTTTGTACATTTAAGTGCAAAAACCATAGACCCACATACTGGATAAAAGTTTTTTTTAAGGCAGAAAGAGCAATATTTTTTAAGTTTAAAGGAGAACTAAACTAATTTTTAAAAATTCCTAATATTAAAGCTTTTCTCCCCAGGTACATCTATACCTTGTAAAATTCTTCTCTAGTAAGTTGCTTTTATGTACATGCGAGAAAGATTCTGTAACTAAGAGGGCTTCCAGTACAGCTCAAAGCCCATGTAGTCTTCAAAGAGCCTTGTGAGCATGTGAACATATTGCCACACCCCCTCATCCCAGTATTCACTGTCACTATGCACAAAATGTTTTCTATACAGATGCCTCCACACCATTAAGGAAGTCCCTGATAAACTGCATGTTAACAAGGAGCTTATTAAGTCTTATTTACCAGCCAGCATGAATTGCATACAGGTTAAATGCTGGTTTTAGAAGCACACAGCCCAAGAGATCACATGTTCAAATCCCCAGACTTTATTTTATTTTTTTGTTTCTATTATGCTCCTAGCAAAAGAATAAGATTCTACATTTAGTATTGTTCCACATAGTAGCTCTGTTGAATTAGTGGTAAAAGCTTTGCTTTTGAGTAAATAAAGTTGCAGTTTAAATGCTATCTAAGAAATACACAACAAAGATTACTTTTCTTTTTTGTATGAAAAGAAAAGGATTATATCATTGTAAGGATGGGAGCACTGAATGTGAAGAAATCTCTGTTTTGTGTCAGGGAGAGGGAGGAAATCTGCGCTATTAAATAATTGCCTGTCAGCTTCTAGGTAGCAAGGCTGCAACTCCCTTGATTTGATTTTTTTAGCACTACAGAGCATGTGAATCCACCCAAGCTAGGGTGGATTATGGTGGATTATGGGAGCTGACCCCTAGAACACACAGGTTAATTTTATAAATCACCCAGTATTCTGCCTTACAATAAATTGTAGATTTAATTATTTTATCCAGTTTGGTTGTCTATGGTATTTTGTATTTGAAGGCATTACTTGGGTGACTAAACTAGAGGTCCTTCCACCGACAGTTCCCAGATTAAACAGGATGCAAAATATGCTACAATGATACATACACAGTAAATATACTTTCTCTAAATCTCATCTTTAACATTTAGGTGTAATTTAATCATTGCTGTTCTGCATTACTGGGCCAGACTGAGGGTCACGCATCAGAAGACCAATAGAACTGACTCTCAAAAGGCATGTAAAGGTGACATTCAAAAAAGTGCTGCACTACAAGAACTATATACTACAAACTCCACAAGGGAATACTTAGCCAAGAATAAGATACACCAAAGCTAAAGGACATGGGTAAAGCTGGCCATACACTAAATTGACACTGATTCGACATTCGATCCAAAATGAATGGTGAATCTATTGTAATGGTCCTGTGAGGTTTCCCTGATAAAAATCGCATTTACCATCATAATATTGATCACGAAATAAATGGGACAGACAGTGGAAATGTTGCAGAAACAATGGTAGGTAAGTCTGTAGTGTATGGCCAGCTTAAAGTAATGAAATAAATGAAAAAGAAGCAGAAAATTATTTGTGGGGGAGATAAAAGCACACTTCTTTTATGATAGGCAATAACCTATAAAAATTCTGCTAAAAAACAAATAAGCAATAAAAGTGTTTGATGTACAGTACTCCCATATCACAATGGCATGGTATATTGTATGCGGTTGTCAGTACATCAGGCATATTAAAGATTAACTAAAGCTAAAATAAAATGACCCTGCATGAAGTATATAATTGCTAACTGCAGTATTCTGTATATCTTTGCAGAAATCAGTTTAAAATCTGCAGGCTTTCTTGCTGGAGTGGACCATGAATCCATATACAGAAGTGTGTATGCTCAGAGAATTCTCTAGCTCAGGGTTTCTCAAAGTGTGTGCCGGGGCACACTGGTGTGACTTGAAAGAGCCAGAGGTGTGCCTCAGAATTTTGTAGTTACAACTTAAAAACAACCAACATTAAGAACACAGGTGCGCCTCGAGGAAAACTTGTATTGCCAAGTGCGCCATGGTCTGAAAAAGTTTGAGAACCACTGGACTAGCCCTCTCCCTTCAGCCAAAGTTAATAAGTATCTACTGGGTGTCCTGCCTGTGACCTCTTTGTAATGAAGACTGAACTGTCAGTAAACTAATTGGAAATCACTAGGAAGGAGGGCTGCAGAAAACATTCACATAGGAAAGCATATTAGTATTCCCACTAATGGGTCCCGATCGCCACATACCAATTCCAAATGCATTGCAGGATGCATTTCTGTTCATTACTGCTGTTAGGTTTTTATATATTCTGTATAATCACTTAGCCTAATAGCAGCCATTTTGTTTTTCGACGCCATTTTGTGTCCATATTACTTAGTCTGTTTTTCTCAAAATGTACCAAGCCAAAGCTGTTTCTCATGGCCATAGATAATACGTTATCTCAAGGTCTTTTGCCTCCTACATTCCAAGGTTTTAGTACGTCATCGGCAGACACTGTGTCTGGCCACGCCCCCTTTTTCTCTTTGTGAAAACTCAATGTAATAACTAAATAAAGGGAGTTAGATTTTTGCTACAAAGATGTGTAGTTCAACTCTATCTCCCGGCGCTGTAAAAAGGTCTCTTAGTGCGTCTGACAGGCATCAATCAGAGTCCGGGGGACTAGTGAGGATATTTATTCTAACAACTGCGTGTTTTCATTTTAATATACAAACCGAAAATAGGCAAATAAACAGGAAAATGCACAACCGGGAAAGAATAAAATAACAAATAAATCAAGTGCAAAGCATTTGAACAGAAATAAATCAACTTTTTAAGTTTTAGAAATAAAATTTTTGGAACAATACCCATTAGGATAAGTATACTATAAAACAAAGTTAGGGTCAATTGGAAGCATCAGCTTTAAAATAAAATTGCCATACCCCCCCCCCCCCCCCGAGCCTACCTTTGCAGAGTCAAAGTTGCTGACATCTTGTTTATCAGTAGTTAATTACTTAGATCCGAATAGAAACCAAAGTCCAATGCACTCTAGCCCAAACTGTGGGTGCTTACTCCTCATATATCCAACCCTCCAAGGATGAAATTTCACAGTAGAGAAAACAGATTGAGGGTCGCACTCCAAAATCAGTTGAATACTTTATTTAGTGACCAACATCAAAAACACAACGTTTCGGGGGCACCTGAGGAAGGGGGCACTTGTCTTTCCCCCAGAAACGTTGGTTTTTGATGTTGGTCACTAAATAAAGTATTCAACTGATTACTTAGATCCGCCCCTCCGAGATGTTGATGTAGATGCTGATTGGCTAGCCTCATTAGGCAATGAGGCTAGCCAATCTGGGTGCTCCGTGCGCGCGCATGATGTCATGGCGCACCCACAATGTCAAGGAGCGCCCAGAGTGATCGTGCATTACCTAATGAAGCTGGCCAATCAGCATCTACATCAACATCTCAGAGGGGCGGATCTAAGTAATCTCCTAATGACAAACAAGATGTCAGCAACTTTACACTGCAAAGGTAGGCTCTTGAGGGGCTTAGGGGGAAAAAAACATGGCAACATGGCTGATGCTTCCAATTGACCCTAACTTCATTTTATAGTATCCTTTAAATGTCTTTTTACCGATTTTACCGATAGTCAACACACCAAGGCACTGGTACTGAATTTGTTTCTGTCAAAGCTTACCAACACAATATGAACCACCACTGTACAGAACACATATATACTGCAACATTGCACTGTACACAAACTATTAAACACATTGGCAAATCCCACTAACCTGGAAGAAGTAAAGAGAGATCCATTGACTCCCCCAAATGTGGAGAGAGCCACAGATATTGGCATGATCCAGGCCATAACACCTAGCAACTTCTCACCAAATGTCTGAGGGGGAGAGAGAGATGGCATATGAATGAAGACAAGAAATGGGGAAAGAGAAGTGATACTATAATGGGCATATTTATAAACCCATTGTATTCCCGATAGTGAGTCCTTCAGCTAAAATCCACTACTGCAGGAATACCGTGGGATATATTTGGCACATGTTACATGGGAATTGGAATACCAAGCCAACCAAAGATATACTGCACTGAATAATGGGTTGTATTACCTGCCACTGATAAAGAAGCAAGATAGAATACCTTTACTTTTATTATTCAGCCCAGTGTCATTTTTGGTATTTGCTGTATACCAAAGATCATGACCAAATATTTCTAACAGAGCAGTATTCCATCACTAGAATATCACACCATTATAAATATGCCTATATGCAATGTAAATGAAAATTCAAGTGTAAATGTATGATGAATATAAATATTAGCATTTTCAATGTGACAGATCGGCACTCTCCTCCTCTCTGTGAATTGCCTGGGTGCCGTCCAAAAAATATAGATAATCTGGTATGGAGGGACGCACTCACAGGGCTTACAAACAAACAATTCCTTTATTCACCTGTTAACATGTTTCCGTCTGCATCCCAGACCGTCATCAGATGACGGTCTGCGATGCAGACGGAAACATGTTAACAGGTGAATAAAGGAATTGTTTGTTTGTAAGCCCTGTGAGTGCGTCCCTCCATACCAGATTATAAATATTAGCACTAATGTCTATCCAGCAAAGGAAAAAAAAACAAGTAAACCGGTTCCATGTATTTGGATGTGTTATCTATAAGTGGCACCTGTAGTCCAGTCCTCTTATAGTTGCCAATGCTATATGATGTTTCGCTACTACAGTGCATAGTGTGTGATGTTTATGCAGAGGTAGATATGTTTGTGAAGGTCACATGTGATGGGCTGAGTGTAATTAATTAAATGGTTAAAAGGACAACTCCCCTGTAAAAAATGGACTTTTTAAAAATTATAAGTACCTTGGGCAGTGAATTGATTAATCCTACCTCCCTGCCCCAGGTACTTTTCATTTCAACTGGGGTTTTTAAAAAAAAAACCAAAAACTTAATTTGCATTATAGTTCTTCTGTATAAGGCCTTAAAATAAGATAAAGAAACACGTTATTATAAGAGCATGTGTGTGCACCAACCTCCTAGCAAAGCATGAAATCTGCAAATCAAAGGTTTAGCATAAACAATTTAGGCTTGATACACACAGGTCGATATTTCAACCCGATCACCTGGTCCCTGCTATCAATAAGTCAGCAAGGTTCAAATATTGTCGGTCACGGTGAAAATCAGTGCCGCCAATATTTCATATCCAATCGTGCCAATCGTGCCCTCCAAGATGAGCCAAAAATATACTACCATGTCCACTAGAAATTTAGACCGATTTTTTTCTCAGTCGGCAGCAGACAAAAAGTACCGCCAATGTTTCAACCTGATCAATAGAAAGATCAGTCGGTCAAGTCTAAATGTGCCTAGCCTACACCAGTTTTACCTGTATTAAAAAAACAAAGTACAACAAAGGCAGTCCATGGAGCTTAAATCAAAAATGTTTATAACAATAATGCAAAGTAGGAATGTCTAAGGACACATAGCAATACAGCAATCAAAAATTAACAAGCCCAGTATCCGATGGTTACAAATGTACTTTCTTTAATTTTATTAAAGGAGTACTGTAACATTATTCCTAGCTAACAATATACAATACATGCTGCGCATTCAATGATGTTTACAGATACTGAATAGCACCCACACAATTTGTATGCAATGCACAGAATTTCCAGCACAAACAATAAAAGACTGTTATTTTCTTAGCACCTAGAGGGTCACAGGATAAAAATACCAAGGAAAAAAACAGATGAAATAAGCTGACATGGTCTTATTGAATTTAATTTGAACAATTTGCCATATAACTCACTCTAGAGGGGATGGAGATGGTTTTGATTCAAATACTCACCACAGCCACAGCATTGGAAGCAAGTAGTTCTTGAGGTGACATAGCAGTCACATAGGCAATGTTGGCAAAAACATACACAAAGGTGACGAGTGGAATAGAGATGAAGATGGCACGGGGGAGATTCCTGTAGGAAGAAAAAGACTATGATAGTATAGTAAACTAAGGTGCTAATAATCTATATAATTATAAACCTGATGATTTCAAAATTAATTGCAGGTTTTAGATATGTTAATCTTAGTCTTATACATTTTTACTGGTTTTCAAACAGTTTTCATTCATATATATAGAATAGAATATATATAGAATACAACATAATCTATGATATAATCAAAACATCATCAACCAATGGGCCCATGGAGGGGCTCAAGCTCTATAATACAATACAGTAAAGTTTCTAGTGGGGGTTCATAAAATAAACATTATCCTAAGAGACGATTATTTTAATACACACAAATTGAGTGTCACATTAAAGTGTAAGTAGGGAGTTGTATTGGTAGGTTTATAGTAAATGGAATAGATCTCCATGGTAACCAGGTTTTATAAAATAAAGGTACCGAGTCCTGTAGGACTTGAAATATTCTTTCATTTATCATAATGGTGGAAATTCTGTAGATCACTTTTTCTGTATCTAGGGTATTATGTCTCCATTGTGTCCCTATATGGATCTTGGCTGCTAACATGTGATTAACGTGGGCTCCTTTTTTCTCACCTTTTCCTAAAGGTAAATAAATACCTCGCAGGAGACGCACTCCCACCACTGTCAGTAAGTTGGCGCCTAAAATGATCACACACTCTTGCAACGACTGGCAATTTCATAGTATATGCTCAGGGTTATAGTAGGAATATTTTGTAGGAATTTAAGCTACAGACACTAGAGGGCGCTAAAATGTTTCATCCCCACATTATCATAATTAAGGATCTGAGGTAAATAATATATCAGAATAACATTTACATAATTTTTTTTTTTATATAATATTTAAATAAAAATGTTTAAAAATAAGTTGCTAGAAATAGTGCCAATTAATGTTATAGGTTATGTAAAGGGTGTTATAAATGGGTTTGTGAAAGTGTTGGTAACAACAACAAACTGCTTGCACACACCAGCAGATATTTTCAGCCAACTGACCGATTCACGGCACTTTCGGTCTGCTGGTGTGGGGTGGCTGGCCGCGACCGGCCTCGATCGCCCGGATAGGACAAACAAACGATTGGACGTGTCGGTAAATTCCGATCGATCGTGCGGTTCCCTATAGGACCGCACGATCAATCGTTCGCTAATTCGGCCGCCGGTGAATTTGCCGCGACCGATGGACATTGGCTCGCTCATAGCAAGCGCTCGGTCAGGACAAATAGTCCCTCAGTGTGTACCCAGCCTAACTCAATGACAAATGACACCTCACCTTAAAGCCCCTTAAACAGGTAAGACAATTGTCTCCTGAAAGCGGCCTGAGAATTCTCCAGCAGCCAACAAGCGTACGTGTGTATGACTGACCAAAAAGAATAGCGATAGGAGACTATGAACACATAAGATTGACTTCTGAAGTGGTCAGCCATTGAACGTTCATTGACTGCCGAAATCGTATGTGTGCACAAAACCAAATATTTCTCCAGGTTGTGTATTTGTAAGACCACCTTATCCACAAATATCATTATTGCTGGGGGGCCAGATCATTTAATTATACTTTTTTTTTTTTTAAATCCCCTCCCTGAGGAGGAACTTTATTGAGATAGTAGAGTTGGCACACAATATATACATACATTTTCTTTGTGTTGACAGACAGTTTGTAATTAGTATACATCATCTGCGTTGCATATTGTAATGTCTTCTTTTTGTTTTTTGTTATTAATTACCATTCTTCAAAGCACTTATACATGGGGGGATTATTTAACAATAAAACAATTTAACTTTTTAAACATTTGTATCCTACTAAACCATTTTCGTTTGTTTGTATATGTTTCCTTTGTGTTGTCTCCGTTCCCTGTATTAGGAGTTTGATTTTCCGGCTCGTGCTATGGTGTTTTGTCTGTAAGGATTATCGTCTCTTTCACAATCCCTACATACAACCGTTGATCTCATGAGTTACCTGTGTTGTGAGAGGTCTCCCAAGAGTTCCAGGATCTCATGAGTTACCTGTGTTGTGAGAGGTCTCCCAAGAGTTCCAGGTTTTTCCGTATTTGAGGGGGCATCCCCTGTGGGCATATAACAGTTTTTTGTATGGCAAGGTATTATTAATTTCTTGTTTCCATTGTTGAATAGTGGGGATATCGGCTTGCATCCATGTCTTAGCAATTTGTTTTTTGGCGATAAACAATGCTTCTCTGATAAATATTTTGGAAAATCTATCGGTCGGTAGGGAGTCTACTGCATTTAGTAGGCATACCTTAGGGTCCATGCCCACAGGGGACCCCATCTCATCATGGAGGAACTGTATTATCTGTTGCCAATAGTTTGCATTTGGGGACAGGTCCATAGCATATGGAAGAAGTGCCAGAGTGTGCTGGCATTTGGGGCAGTTTTGGGTTGCTGTTCGCCCTGTACTTGGAGATTTGTAGGGGTGTTAGATAGGCTCTATTAATTATATATATTTGTGTTAATTTGTCAGAGGATTTAGCTGAGACGTTTTTGCAGGTCTCCGTTATTTCCTCCCATTCCTCGGTGTCTATTGGACCCACATCCTGTTCCCATATTAATTTCTTGTTGTGCGGGAGGGGTTTGAAGGGTTTGGTATATTATGGAGGTTAGTCTGGTTGAGGTTTTTTGACTAAGAATGTTTAACAGGGGGTTGGTGGTTAGTTCTGGTGATGGTGTCTGAATTGGGTATGGAAGCATGCCTGATTGGAGATATCGGAAAAACTGTGGTTCAGGAGATGAAATTCTTCTTTAAGTTGGTCAAAGGTTTTCAGCGGTTGTCTTGTATAATATGTGAGAGCTGATAACTCCGTGATTGAACCATTGGATAGTTTGGGGTATTGTAAGGAATTCCGGGAGGTTGTTGTTTTCCCGAGTGGGGTCTGTTTATGGATGATGGGATTTTCAATTTTTTGAGGGCTAGGTCCCATATTTAGGCCTGTGTCAAGATTGTGTTTTTTTTGTTGTTGTCGTACCGAGCCTGTTCCCTTTTGACCCCTGGCAACCAAATAGAGCGGGTCTGGATATAGTGTTGCATGTGGTATTCCCATCATTTCAAGGCACCTCAACATTTCTGTATTATACCAGTGGTGCATGTGGGACAGTTGGGATGCTATGTAATAGAGATTGTAGTTGGGGACAGCCAGTCCCCCCAGATGGGTAGGTCTTTGAGCGTTTCCCAATTTACTTTATGTCTTTTTGAACCCCATACAAATGATTTGAGTAGTGATTCTAATATTTTAAATATTTTAATGGAATATATGTTGGAGCGTGCCATATATATATAGTGTTTTGGGTAGGAGAATCATTTTTATTAGGTTCGCTCTGCCTGTTACTCCTAGGGGCAATTTGCTCCATATTTGAATTTTGTTTTTTGTTGTAGCAATGAGTGGTTCCAGGTTGAGTTTAATAATATAGTCTGCAGGTTTCGAGAGATTTGTAGGCCCAGTATTTTATTGTGGTTATTCTATGTAGTACTTGGTGTGCGCTTTCTATGGTGGGAGGGAAAGTGTCTATTGGGAGGATTTGGGATTTGTCCCAGTTGATTGTGAGACCCGAGTATTGTCCGTATTCGTTTATAAGGGCCAAAATTTTGTTTAGTGAGGATTTAATTATACTTTTAACCCTATACAATTTCAGCTTACACTTACTGATAAGGATTTACCAGCTCTTCTGTGACATAGTTTAAAAAATTCCAGCCACCATAGGCAAAGGATCCCTGCAAGAACGCCAGTGCTATCAGTCCAATGTCTGGTTCCTGGAAATTCTCGAAGGCGTTTTTTGGCTCCAGCCAGTAATATTCTCCTGAGAGAAAAATGTTAACATATTTTAGTACACACCATCCCACAAAACTTTAGAAACCATTTGCCACCAAAACATGCAGAAATAACAAAATGAGGCAATTGACCAAGTACATATTTTCCTTCAGATTTAACCTAAAGATTTTACCACAATCACACTGGGTAAATCTCCTGTAAGCAATTCAACATCAAATGTGCGCCCTCCGGTGAATGGGAAAATGGCTTTGCCACTTGTGCAAATGGAATACTTCAGCAGGCTTTGGGGGTGTCTTCTGAGCTACCCATGCAAAGATGAAGTTAAAGTTGTGGTAACCGTTACTGAATCGGTGAGCCCAACTTTAACTTCAGAAACGTGCACAGCGCTTCGAGGTAAATTCGGCAGCTAGTTGTTACCTTCCAACCTTCCCATGACATTCAGAAAACCTCCCTGTCTAATCATCAGTGTGGCCTAGCCCTAAATCAGCGTAATGAAAGGTCAGTGTATGGCCAGCATTAGGAGGTACTTTTGGCTTTGTTTAGGACTTAACTGTATCTCAGCTGGTCTTTTGAAGCCTGGACTAGGGCTAGATGACATACTCTCGTGTGTTTTTAACCTTGCAAGAGAAATAAATTATACAGCTTTCTACAATTTATCTTTTTCTGAATAATACATTCTTTAATATTCAATAACACTTAAATTAGAACATATTTACTATCTTTTCTAGGTTAATGGGCTTTTTATTTTGCATAATCCGTTACTACAATTCTACTAAATAGTTACTAAACAATAAAAGGGCATTTTCACCCCCCAACATCAATAAATACAATCAGGACCCCTTAAAACACAAGTCTTTTTGGGGGCATTGCAGAACAAAGATCTTTTTCTTTATTCTAACAAGCTTCCATCTTTCAGGTTCACGCCTCCTCACAAGGTGACTTTGGAATCAGTCATATGTAGGGATGAAGCCCAGTTCCCAAGTTCCGACGGATATCGGATTTGCAATAATTATTGAATTTTCTAAATCAATTATATCAAGAATTACCGATTTTAGGAAATTCAGTTTTGAGAAAATGATCAAATATACAGGGATGATTTTGAGAAATATCGAGTACGTGAATCCTTGATTCCGAATATGGAAGAAATAGTGAATATGCGGGTGCTCAGTTTCAAAATATATTTGAAACGAAGCAAATTTGTGATGTGGAAACTCAAACAAAAAGACACTTTCTTTGGATCTGTTTACAGATTTTTTCTTTTCTTTTTTTTTTTTTTTAGAAAATCCAATATTGGACTGGAACTTACATCTCTAGTCATAAGTAATTGGCTGTGACATCACTGTCAAGGCTAACGGCTGCTTCCTGCAAGAAGTGTTGTAAACAGAGGATAACAAAATAGATCTTGGTTCTGCAACATTCTGTAGATATGTATTGCAGTAAGGTTTTTAGGGGTCCTGGTGGTTGATATCTACACATGGTAAATTGCCACAAACAGGTTATTGAGAATTAGCCATAGCCACCCTTGGTACACAGCCCTGATAGTATACTAAAAGATGAAGACTAGGTAAAAAATGTACAAACCCACAAAGCATGTGTTTATTTAAAACTGTGTAACTTACTAAAGGCTTTAGTTGTTCAGACCTACAATAAGAAATTTAGCTGCTAACATGGTATAGCAGAATGTTATAGCAAATGTGTTAAATTGTATAGTGTGTCCATGTTATTAAATCATAGAAAACATTACAATTAAAGGTTATGTCCATTCAAAAATTAACTTTCTTTCTATCTGTTTTACTGAAGAACAGGAGGTAAATGCACTATTTCTTACCTCCCGTTCTTCAGTAAATCTTGCAGGAGAGCAGGAGAGCAGGAGAACTTACCGGGATCGTTCCAGCGCTGACAGAGCCGCGGCCGAAATCCCCGACACCTCTGACCTCTGACTGTGCTAAGGAAAGAGGAAGCGCCAGAGGTATCGGGGATTTCGGCCGCGGCTCTGTCAGCGCTGGAACGATCCCGGTAAGTTCTCCTGCTCTCCTGCAAGAAAGTGGAAACATAAACATACCCTCAAGGAATAAAGAAAAAAGGGAAAAACTAGGTGTTTACTCTTATTTCTACTTGTGAAGGTTCTCATTCATCCAGGTCATGGTATATCTGTTGTATTCTTTGTACTCTTATTTCTAGTTGCTTGGTGGCAGACGTTTTTGGCAATACTGAAAAAACAAGTCTTATGATTGTATAGCTGGGGCTAAACATTTTATTAGCTGACAGTGTTAACCAAGGTGATCTCACTTCACCTGTTTGTTTCCCTGAATTATCTGGTTTCCAATTCACCTGCCTGTGCTCAGTAATTGGATAGCTCTATGGAGCTTGTGACACCTATCCACTGGGAAATCTCATCTCCATTATAATGTACAAAAAAACAGTAAGGGCTCATTCACACTACATCAGTTTGTATCCGTTTTTCAAACGCAGGTGCGTTTAAAAAAATGGACAGACAGTAAAATCCCATAGGATTTCATAATATTGTTCACACCTGCTGCGTTATAATCCGTTCCGTTCCAGTCTGTTTAAAAAACATGCATGAAAGGTACATGCTAAAATGCTTAGGACAGCGTTTCACAAACTGTTTGATGTATGAGGTGTGACACCCTAATGTTCATTAACGACAAAGTAAGGGCAGGAGAGGTTCTTAAAAATTACGTCCGAGAGCTAGAGGCCAAGTTAAAGGCAAGGATTTTACTACCGCAGCCATGTGCTATGCAAAGGAGACCGCGGGAGCTTAGGAGTATCAATTCAAGAACTTGCTGTAAGGACATCTGGGCATACTTTTCTGTCAGCTACAGGCTATTTAGTATTGGAATGGGTTGCACCTCACTGATGGTGGTGCAGCTTCTTTGTCGAGATGATGTCTGGAGGAGATTTTACACTAGGTTGGGAGGGGGGGGGCACGTACTGTCAATCTCACTGGGGTAGATAGCACAGGGGGTAAGCAGGGTGTATATGTGCCAGTTGTGGGAGAAAAGGGGGAAGGAGGATAGCATAGAGGATAGGCAGGCATGTATATTAAAGTGCTTAAATAAATTACAGAATCTAAACAGTATGCTGAAAAAATGGGAGAAAAGGTGATAATGGATTTGACTAAAAAGTATTAAGTAATTGGAATAGCAGAAACATAGTTTAATAATTCACATGGTTGGGCTGTAAATTTAGAAGGATAATCCTTGTAGGCATGATAGAGAAAATAGTAATAGGGGAGGGTAATGTGTTTATGTTAAATAAGAGTTAAAGGGCATGTCCACCCCCAAAACTATAATTTCACCCACTACTGGCTCCACTGTGTAGTGCATAAAAATCATTACCTTACATCCCAGCTCCAAATGGTTCTCCTGTAAACTCCCCCAAAGTCCAGAAAACTGACCACCAGGAGCCTGGCCACCAGGGAAATTGTTTCTGCCTCTGAGATCTCCTCTCGGGGGTTTTTGGCTTGCTCAGAGCAGCCCTTCACCCCCCCCCCCCCCTTCTCTCACCCGTTTTGTTTTCCCTCCCCCTAGTGTAAAAACCCATTGCCAAATATTAGAGCTAATTCCCCCAGCCCCAACAGCTATAATATATTTTCCAGAGACTCCCCCGATCTTTACTTACCTTCCTCTCTCCTCCGGCATTCTGAACTGCCGGCAGCTGCGTCCATGATTGGCTGCCTCTCAGAGAAAAAATTAAAGGGGGAGGAGTATGTGTTTATGTTAAAAAAGAATTAATGCCATTTTTAAAAGAAGAGATAACTGGCGATATGGATGTAATATGGGTAGAATTAGGCAACAGGAAAGGGGGCAATGTCATTGTTGGTGTCTGCTATAAGCTGCCAAATGCTACCAGGGAGGAAGTGAGACAGTTCATATGCAGTTGGCAAGGGCTGCAAGTTTGTGGAGTGTGCTCATTATGGGGGACTTTAATTACCCTGACATTGATTGGTGTAGTGGAACTGCCATCACAGAAAAAGGGGATGAATTCCTGAATTTGCTGCAGAATCATTTTCTCTCACAGGTGGTTGAAGTTCCTACTAGAATGGGGAGCTCTGTTGGATCTGGTAATATCTAACATCGTGGAGCAAATTATAGATATAAAGGTAACTGGAGGCTTAGGGAATAGTGACCATGAAATAGTGTTGTTTGGACTTTATTATCGAAAAAAAAGGGTGCTGGGTTAACAAAGACTTTTAATTTCGGGAAAGCAAATTTTCCCAGGTTAAAAGGAGCTCTTCAGAATGTCAACTAGGATAAGGTATTATCAGGTAAAGGTACTGAACAGAAGTGGACTGTGTTCAAGGGGATTTTAAGCCATTTCACATCTAAATTTATACCCTTGGGAAATAAATGTAAAGAAAATAAATCCGCACCCATGTGGCTGAATTCTGATGTTAAGAGGCAAATGGAAAGGAAGAAAAATGCATTTAAAACCTTTAAGTCAGAGGGAACAGAAAGGGCCTTTAGGGATTATTAAAACCGTAACAAGGAGTGTAAGAAAGCAATCAAACTAGCTAAAATTAATAATGAGGTTAGGATAGCTGAACAAAGCATCACTAAGCCTATAAGTATATTAATAGTAAGATGATGAGGGCTAAAAATGTGGCACCATTAATTAATGGGGATAAGTTAGTTACAGAGGATGGCGATATAGCAAATGTTTTGAATATTTTTTTCCTCAGTATACACTATAGAAGATCAAAGTACAAGTATCATAGTGTCTAGTAGCAATAATGGTATAAAAGATTCAAGTTTTGGTTAACCAAAAGAACTAAATAAGGTTAATATTAATAAATCTCCTGGACCGGATAAAATACATCCTCGGGTGCTTAGGGAGCTAAGTTCAGTTTTATCTAGGCCATTGTTTCTTATTTTTGCAGATTCCCTCATGTCTGGATGTGTGCCTCTGGATTGGAAAAAGGCTGATGTTATTCCAATATTCATAAAGGGTAGTCGTTCACACCCGGGTAATTACGGGCCTGTAAGTTTGACTTCAGTGGTTGGGAATTTACTGGAGAGTTTAATAAGGGAACATATTCTAGAGTATGTTTCAAGGACTGAAATTATAAGTAGTAACCAGCATGGATTTAGTAAGGAAAATTAACTTGCTTGGCTTTTATGAGGAAGTAAGTAGAAATTTAGACTCTGGCATAGAAGTAGAAGTAGTATATTTGGATTTTGCAAAGGCTTTTGATACAGTCCCCATAGGCGACTAATGTATAAGCTAAGGTCTGTTGGTCTGGGGAGGCACATTTGTACATGGATAGAAAACTGGTTAATGAATAGGATACAGAGAGTAGTTGTTAATGGGGCTTCATCATTATGGACTAAAGTGCTAAGTGGTGTGCCACAGGGTTCTGTGTTGGGGCCGCTTCTATTTAATCTAATAATTAATGATTTGGAAGTGGGTATTGTCAGCAAAGTTTCTGTGTTTGCTGATGACACAAAACTTTGTCGACCATTAAAAACTTCAGAGGATGTGCAATCGTTGCAGGGGGATCTAGATATATTTTAACATTGGGCTGCTAAGTGGCAGATGAGATTCAATGTTGATAAATGTAAGGTGATGCATTTTGGACTTAAAAATCCTTGTGCTGCTTATATTATAAATGGCTCTGTGTTAAGTGAATCCCTGTTGGAAAGAGTTTTGTTGGATAACAAACTTAAAGGAAGCAAGAAGTGCCATATGAGAGACTTGAATAGTTACAAATATGTACGCTGGAGAAAAGGCGCTTGCGTGGGGATATGATTACTGTGTATAAATACATTAACAGGCCATACAATAAACTATCTGGGGCATTGTTCACCAATAGAGCATGTCAGAGGACACGAGGACATCCCTTAAGTAAAAGGTTTAGGCTTCAAGCTTGGAAAGGGTTTTTCACTGTGAGAACGGTAAAGCTATGGAACTGTCTTCCAGTGGACTTGTTATGGCAGGTTCATTGGTCAGTTCCAAAAAAAAGCTGGATGAGTTCCTAAAACAGGAATGTTGCAAGTTACTGGTATTGATACATAAAGTAGTTGATCCAGGGAAATTTCCAATTGCCACTTGGAGTCAGGAAGGATTTTTTTTTCCCATTTGTAAATTTGGTGGGTTTTTTTTTGCCTTCCTCTGGATCAAGTTAAGGTGCCCATACACCTATAAGATTTTACTTACCCGACCGAGCGCTCACACGATGTTCATCGATGCTGCCGGAACCGCTTCTCCCAATCTTATATTCGGCCGACATGCGATCGCAAAATCCCATTCATTTTGCGATCGCATGTCGGTCGAATGTAAGATCGGGAGAAGCGGTTCCGGCAGGATTGAAGGAACATCGGGTGAGCACTCGGTCTGGTAAGTAAAATCTTATAGGTGTATGGGCACCTTTAGGCAGGAAATGAGAATATTGCTAGACGGGTTGGACTTGATAGACGTATGTCTTTAATCAACCTCAAATACTATACTTTATATATTCAAAAGAATTTGCTTTTATAGGCGTCTCTTATTAAAATCAAGGTCTGCTCAAGTTAAATAAAGTCATAAAATGCTGTCAACACATGCCATTCACAGTTAATGTTAATTTACAAGCACCTTGTTTTTTCTATTTGGTGCTGGATCCATAAACCTTTATGGATGAATTCATGATGTTGTAAATCAACGCTACATAAACTAGACACATCTCGTCTAGCTTATGCAGAAACCTACAAGAGTTGAGTTTAGAAAAACATGTGTATGCCTTTTACCTTTGCAGATCTGCACTACTCCCATGATGATAATGAGTGCGAGCGCCAACAGTTTTCCAGCAGTAAACATGTCCTGCACGCGAGTTGCCCACCGTACACTGGCACAATTTATCCATGTTAGTAGCACTGTGGAAACAAATGTAACATCAGCTACTGACATTTTCTTCAAATCTACAAAAACCCTGATGTCATATATACTCCATTGCCTAATTATTGGTTCCAGAATTCCTATATAAACTTGGTAATATCATTTTAATTACCTTTTTATCATTAACATCTATCTGCAGCTTGCATCTCTGTAGTGAGATATTCTTCTGAAATTTACCTTATGGCAGCTTACAGATTTCCTAACACTCTTTAGATACTTGTGCAATTGACGAAAATTTTCCGACCTGACCGATCAAAATTAAAACTAATTGCAAAAAAGAACAGGTAAGGAGGTTTTTCTGACATTGTGGGAATGCCCAAAGGTAAAGTATAGTGTATGGGCACAGTCTTTCGAAGGACCTTCCTGGAATGTGACAATAGTTGTCTGCCAGATCTATAAACTTGTGATGTTGTAACATTGGTTATATAACAAGCTGTTTCTCCATGTCTATGTCGGGTTTAGGTATAAAGCACCAACTGTACACCTCCCAGAGACTACTTCACCAAGTACCCGGTATACAACAATCCACTTTAAAATCTCTGGGGGGCTCTGGGAAAAGCAAGGTGTTGATATCATCCCACCCCCATCAATCATGTTTGTTTTTTTCTGTACAAATTGAAGGCAAAAAAAGTTCAGGGCATATACAGAAGAGATTATATATTCAGGGCATTTACAGGAGAAGATACACTGTTATTTTTTTTTTTTTATATACGTAGAATGGGGGAGGTTTACACTCTCAGCCTTTCTAAATACTTACCAGCTGCTATAGAGATGTTTTTGTAATGTAGTAGGGGGATGTTTACCAAGACCATCCCCCTTTCTATTTACTGAAGAGAGCATCTTCACAGCAGATGGTCTCTATGCAAAGGACAGGGAGAGACCATGCAAAATGAAAAAAAGAGCCCAAGAAACTAGTAAATTTGGCAAGGTTAAGAACAAAACAAAAAGCAGCCAGTTGTAATTTATAGCAAAATACAACTGGAGACAACAAGTACTTGGTTAATTATTAAGCAGGCCATAAACGGCAATGATATTTTGACCGTTTACGTTAAGTTAATAGGATTAAGTCTTTGATTTTTCATATTTGTCTTCTAATTCTAGTCATACATGTAACATGTACCAGTTAAATAACCTGCACTGTGATAGTCAATAACAATGTTATGTGGATATTCTTCAAATCAACATCCTTATTTCTCCAGCTATTGTAAAACATTATGCCTACTCTGTACTAGAACATATTGAAATTTAAATGTGCTTTCCATGCTTTAAAGGACACA
Organism: Hymenochirus boettgeri; assembly: GCA_019447015.1. Classification (NCBI taxonomy): domain Eukaryota; kingdom Metazoa; phylum Chordata; class Amphibia; order Anura; family Pipidae; genus Hymenochirus; species Hymenochirus boettgeri. The sequence goes on from CM033469.1 coordinate 264,369,785, forward strand.
AGATGCCTTTAACTGCAGCACATAAATGGGTGGTTATTATAAATTTATGGGTCTCTTGCTGAGCTTACCACTGTAATTACTGAGGAGCAACTGTTTCAGTAAATATGGTCAGTTTACCATTATACAATACAGTATCACAAGAAACACAACAGTCAAAGCACCAGTGGACATTCTTGATATTTTACATTCACTGCTCTGACTGGCTGCCTACAAAGATGTCTCCTGGTTGCACAAGTTCATGCCTGCCAACTGTTTCGGGTGAAGAAACAGGACCACCACTGAAACGCACAGCCACACCTAGAACACCCAAGCCCAATCACAGAACTTTACTCCACCCACGGTGGGACGTTGCAGGGATTACCAGGACTCTAGGGCAGACCCTTTCAACACTTTAACTAGCACTACATTATCTATTTGCAGACATATTTTAGATGTTACCAGGGTTTAACAGCCACATCTATCTCTACTCAGTGTATGCACTTTGGGCATACATAAATACACTGCCACACCCCCAGAATCTAGTGTAAAGTAATTTGATCATCATTGGTGATCAAAGGTACACACAAACAGATATACTGTCCCGTCCAATTTTTGGCCACTATCACCTGGGCCGGTATTCACGAAAGAACAGCGGACATTCGTTGTGGTGCCTGAAAAAGTACCACAGATATTTGTGGGACACCACAAATAGTAATGTTCTGTCTAAAAAAAGCAAAACCCACAGCTGCCTAGCTCTTTGAAATTTATTATGCACAGACATGCTTGCCTTTATACAAAAGGACATTATTTATGAGTCATAGTGTTCTCCATTGGACCTCTATATCCCCCTGGTTTTCTTTTAAGCTAGTCATACACGGCCAGACGTTCTTCCTATAAGACGATCGGGAGAAACGCTAGAAGAAGAGGACTGAAAATGGGGTTGGTGGAAAATTTTTATAACTGATTGAATGTTGTGGGATCGGTCGGGAGGTGAGTGCTAATGTATGGGCAGATTTAGTACTCTGCAGTAACAGCAGAACACCCTCATTCCTGTAACCTCAGGTGAAATTGTTCTGGTCTCTCTCATTCTGGCCTGTTAACCTAAATGACCTGCCTGCTGCCCATTAAAGGATAAGTGCAGTGTAAAATCAAGTTATGTTCATTTGGAAGCTGCAGCTTTAAAATACCGTTGCCATATTTTTTTTTACCTATGTCCCTCCAGAGCCTAGCTTTGTGCCTTGGAAGTTGCTGACATCTTGTTACTGGTTTGCTGAATGTTAAGCTCCACCCCTCTGAGATTTCCTCTGCTTTCTCTTGCTTGAGCCTCAAACAGTAATGCTTGTGAGTTCCGTGCACACGCATGTGCACGGAACTCACAGGCATTACTGTTTGAGGCTCAAGCAGGAGAGTGCACTGAACTCACAGGCCTTACTGTTTGAGGCTCAAGCAGGAGAGTGCATGGAACTCACAGGCATTACTGTTTGAGGCTCAAGCAGGAGAGTGCACGGAACTCACAGGCATTACTGTTTGAGGCTCAAGCAGGAGAGTATGGCAACGGTATTTTTAAAGCTGCTGCTTCCAAATGAACATAACTTGATTTTACAGTGCACTTATCCTTTAAACACCTTCTACATTGTTTATTAAATAAGCCCACTTTAACCCTTTCCCTGCCACAGATCGTATATTCACGATCTGTGCAGAGAATGCTTTAACTGCCACAGATCGTGAATATACGATCTGTGGCTTCCCCCCTGCAAAAAAAAATTTCCCCCCTGCTAGGGCCGATCGGGGGGCAGCATTCAACTGCCCCCCCAGCCCCCTCGATCCCCCCTCGGTTTCGGCCAAATCCGAGGGGGGGATCGGAAGATATCCCTACCTTAACATGGCCCCCGCAGCTGAAGCCGGTCCCACGTGGAGGAAGTTCCTTGTTCCGGAAAGGGAGACCCCGGTGATGTCACTGATCTTCCTCCTTCACCGGGGTCTTCCCATATGGAGGTACACTGCTGCCCCCGGTGGTCCAGTGGAGGTACTGCAGCATGATCTCTATATAGATCATGCTGCTGTACCTAGTATAGAACAAGCTGTCAAGCTGACAGCTGTTCTATACATTTTGTGAATGGAACTCAAAGTTCCATTCACAAATAGGATTTTTTCTAAGTCTTTGCTACTTAGCGAAGACTTAGAAAAAAAATGGGGACAGAGATCAATATTTGGTGATCACTTCTGATCACCAAATTATTGATCTTTGCCAATGAATGAAAAATCACTTCCTGGAAAATGATTTCCGGGAAGTGATTTTTCCGATCGGATTTCGAATTGGAAAACGGGCATTTATGCCCGTATTCCAAGTTCGGTATCATTCCCTAAGATGATCTGATGATTATCTTTGGGAATGATCGGGGAAAAAAAGGGGAAATACACACAAAAAAATTCTTAAAGTGATACACACACCCTTTTTTTTTTTTTACCCTAAAACTATAAATTAGAAAAAAAAGTTGTCTTCTCCAAGCTCCCCAATGTCCCCAGTGATATCGGTAAAGTAAACGCGGATACTTATTTGTTCGATTTCAAGGGAAACTAAGCCTATATTTTATAAGGAAATTTTGCAGAGGTACCAAATAAAGACCGTATTGAATTTTTAGGATCAGTAAAGTGTGCAAAAACGTGTGTGACTCTCCATACTAACCGACTTCACTAAAATACCACTAAAAGGGGGAGAGTGTGTGTGTGGGGGGTGGGTTGTGGCGTTTTTAAAAATTTTTCTTGTAACTGCACTTCTAAATGCGTCCCATTTGAGCTAGTTGGTGGCCTCGTCTCTGTTTGCACCCACGCAAATGGCACACCGTTTGATTCAGGACATGTGGGAGATTGCTATTTAGTGGGTTTTTTTGCTTGTCAAGTGGGTTTAGGTAGGATTTCAACCCTTGAATCATCTCATTTTATTTTTCACAAAATCTCGTAAAAACACCGAGTTCTTTGGATCGCTGGGTCTGGAATTCTTCATGCATGTATGAAAGCATGGCACCGTAACGTAGCTGAAGGTGTGTAGATTCCAAAAATATATAGTTTGTGGGGGGAATTTCCATGTTTCGGGACTGTTTCCTTAGAAAAAGGGTAGGCTGTTCAAATTACAAAGCACTTTGATTTTTTCTTGTAATTGCATTTGTGCATGCGTCCCATTTGAGCTAGTTGGTGGCCACGTCTCTGTGTGCATCCACGCATATGGCATACCGTTTGATTCAGGACATGTGGAAGATTGCTATTTAGTGGGTTTTTTTGCTTGTCAAGTGGGTTTAGGTAGGATTTCAATCCTTGAATCATCTCATTTTATTTTTTACAAAACCTCTTAAAAACACGGAGTTCTTTGGATCGCTGGGTCTGGAATTCTTCATGTATGCATGAAAGCATGGAACCGTAACGTAGCTGAAGGTGTGTAGATTCCAAAAATATATAGTTTGTGGGGGGAATCTCCATGTTTTGGGACTGTTTCCTTAGAAAAAGGGTAGGCTGTTCAAATTACAGAGCACTTTGATTTTTTCTTGTAATTGCATTTGTGCATGCGTCCCATTTGAGCTAGTTGGTGGCCACGTCTCTGTGTGCATCCACGCATATGGCATACCGTTTGATTCAGAACATGTGGGAGATTGATATTTAGTGGGTTTTTTTGCTTGTCAAGTGGGTTTAGGTAGGATTTCAATCCTTGAATCATCTCATTTTATTTTTTACAAAACCTCTTAAAAACACGGAGTTCTTTGGATCGCTGGGTCTGGAATTCTTCATGTATGCATGAAAGCATGGAACCGTAACGTAGCTGAAGGTGTGTAGATTCCAAAAATATATAGTTTGTGGGGGGAATCTCCATGTTTTGGGACTGTTTCCTTAGAAAAAGGGTAGGCTGTTCAAATTACAGAGCACTTTGATTTTTTCTTGTAATTGCATTTGTGCATGCGTCCCATTTGAGCTAGTTGGTGGCCACGTCTCTGTGTGCATCCACGCATATGGCATACCGTTTGATTCAGAGCATGTGGGAGATTGATAATTAGTGAGGTGTTTTATTCGCGGGGGGCATTTCAAAGTTTTGGGGCTGTTTGAAATTACAGAGCACTTTGATATTTTTCTTGTAATTACACTGGTGCATGCGTCCCATTTGAGCTAGTTGGTGGCCACGTCCCTGTGTGCATCCACGCATATGGCATACCGTTTGATTCAGGGCATTTGGAAGATTGATAATTGACAAGTTTTTTTTACATGACATGGAAATTTGCCATGATTTTTAACTTTGAATTGTATTTTTATAAATTTTTCCTGAAAATCTGGTAAGAAAGCGAAATTGTACACAAAACTGCACCCACACCATTGGTGGTATGCATAAAAGAATCACACCATTGTGTAGCTGAAGTGTGTAGAGTCCAAGAATATATAGTTTTGGGGGGTATTTCTAATATAGAGGGGTGTTTAGTCTGACAAATCTGAAAAGTCTGTAATTGGGCCACTGTTCATTGCTCCTACTTGTGTGCTAGTTGATTCCACGTCTGCGTGTGTAACCTACATAGGGCATACCGTTTGATTCAGAACATGGGGAGATTGATATTTGGTAACTTTTTTTACATTACTTAGCTGGGATTTTGGCATGATTTCTACCTTTGAGAGTGTTTTTTTTTTAAAATTTTTTAAAAATCTGCTAAAGCTGTGAACTTCTACGAAGAACTGCGCCCACACCATTGATGTACGAATGAACAAACTACAGAATTTCGTAGATAAGGTGTGGTGATTCGAGAAATATATGGTTTGTGGGGGTTGTTTTGTGGGGAAAATTGCAGACTGTTCAAATTCAGATTTGACTGAATATTTTTGCTGTTTCTGACCATTGTGCATTGTTTCCACTTTGTGTCTTTTGGCTTCCACGTCCACGTGTGTAACCACACATATGGCATACCGTTTGATTCAGGACATTTGGGAATTGATATTAAGTAGCTTTTTTTATACATTCCTTGGGGTTTTGGCATGATTTCTACTTTTGAAGTTGTTTTTGTTCATTTTTCAGACAAATGCGAATTTCTACGAAGAACTGCGCCCCACACCATGATTGTATGAATAACAAACTACGCGTTACGTAGCTGAAGGTTGTAGATTCTGAGAATATATAGTTTTGCGGGTATTTCCAAGTTAGAGGGGGTGTTCAGTTTGGAAAATCTGGGGAAATGCTGTTATTGGCTCACTGCGCATTGTTTTACATTTTTTGACTAGTCGCTTCCACGTCAGTGTGTGTAACCACACATATGGCACACTGTTTGATTCAGGACATTTAGGAGATGATATTTGGTAAGTTTTTTTTACATTACATGGGGTTTTGGTGTGATTTTGTAACTTTGAAATGATATTTTTCTCTATTTTTCCAGAAAATTGTGTAGAAATGCGAAATTCTACGAAGAACTGCGCCCACACCATTGATGGTATGAATGAACGAACTACAGTGCTACATAGCTGAAGGTGTTTAGATTTCAGAATATATAGTTTGTGGGGGGTATTTCTGAGTTATCAGGGTGTTTTGTGGAAAAAACTGCAGACTGTCCCAATCGTAGTTGGCTAAATATTTTCGCTGTTCTGAGCCATCGTGCATTGTCTCACTTTGTGGCTTTTCGCTTCCACGTCCGCGTGTGTAACCACACATATGGCATACCGTTTGATTCAGGACATTTTGGAGATTGATATTTAGTAACTTTTTTTTAGATTCCATCAGGTTTTGGCATGATTTCTACCTTTTGAAGTTGTTTTTTGTTCATTTTTTCAGAAAAGTGCGAACTTCTACGAAGAACTGCGCCCACCCATTGATGGTATGAATGAACAAACTACAGCGTTACATAGCTGAAGGTGTGTAATTTCAGGAATATATAGTTTGTGGGGGTTATTTCTAAGTTACGGGGTGGTTTTGTGGAAAAAACTGCAGACTGTCCAAATTCGGAGTTGGCTAAATATTTTCGCTGTTTCTGAGCCATCGTGCATTGTCTCACTTTGTGCTTTTCCTCTTCCACGTCCGCTGTGTAACCACACATATGGCATACCGTTTGATTCAGGACATTTGGGAGATTGATATTTAGTAACTTTTTTTAGAGTTCCATCAGGTTTTGCATGATTTCTCACCTTTGAAGTTGTTTTTGTTCATTTTTTTCAGAAAAGTGCGAACTTCTACGAAGAACTGCCCCACACCATTGATGGTATGAATGAACAAACTACAGCGTTACATAGCTGAAGGTGTTTAGATTTCAGGAATATATAGTTTGTGGGGGTTATTTCTAGTTACGGGGTGTTTTGTGGAAAAAACTGCAGACTGTCCAAATTCGGGTTGGCTAAATTTTTCGCTGTTTCTGAGCCATCGTGCATTGTCTCCTTGTGGCTTTTCGCTTCCACGTCCGCGTGTGTAACCACACATTGGCATACCGTTTGATTCAGGACATTTGGGAGATTATTTAGTAACTTTTTTTTAGATTCCATCAGGTTTTGGCATGATTTCTACCTTTTGAGGTTGTTTTTTGTTCATTTTTCGAAAAGTGCGATTTTCTACAAGAAACTGCGCCCACACCATTGATGGTATGAATGAACAAACTACAGCGTTACATAGCTGAATGTGTAGATTTCAGGAATATATAGTTTGTGGGGGTTATTTCTAAGTACGGGGTGTTTTTGTGAAAAACTGCACTGTCCAAATTCGGATGTTGGCAAATATTTCGCTGTTTCTGAGCCATCGTGCATTGTCTCACTTTGTGGCTTTTCGCTTCCACGTCCGCGTGTGTAACCACACATATGGCATACCTTTTGATTCAGACATTTGGGAGATTGATATTTGGTACCTTTTTTTTACATTCCATGGGGTTTTGGCATGATTTCGACCTTTTTGAACGTTGTTTGATGTTCATTTTTTTTTAAAATCTGGTAAAAGTGCAAACTTCTACGAAGAACGCGCCCACACCATTGATGGTATGAATGAACGAACTACAGCGTTACATAGCTGAAGGTGTGTAGATTTCAGGAATATATAGTTTGTGGGGGGTATTTTTGAGTTGGGGGGGTGTTTTGTGGAAAAACTGCAGACTGTTCAAATACAAAACTGGCTAAATTTTTTTTGCTGCTACTGACATTTGGCACTGGTCACCGCTTCTGGTTTTTAGTTTGGCAAGCCATGTCTCTGGGTACACCCATGAATGTGGCATACCGTTTTATTCGGGAGGGGTTAGGCTTTCATATTTGAGATGCGTTTGAACTTTCCTCCACAGTTTTTAGCTGAAATTCGCATTTGATTTTGTCTCTGATTTTACAGTTGAGGAAAAAAAGGAAAATGTGAGAAAGTAACTTACAATTTGACGAAGAGCTGCGTCCGGGTATCTGCATTTTGATCGAAACTTATCTCACTCGTAAAATCCTGCGGGTGTGTAGTTTCTAAAAATATCTCACTTGTGGGGATATTTTAGTTAATTTGGTAGATATTCTATGTTAACTGTCAGTAGTGGTTATACATTTTAATTTGGTGTAATATTCTAGGAGGTGCAGTTTTAGTTTGGGGGGGTCTCCTGTACAGGAAAAGTGGGGTACCTACATATATCTGGTATCGTTGTACTCGGGAGTATCAGAGCTTTTAGAAACAGTAAGATTTTTGTGTGTAACCTTAAGATAACTATAAGTAAAAATGGGAAAAATCCATGAAAATTTGCAAATTTTTCATTTTTTTTACATATTTTACCCATAATTCCAGTAAAATTTCCAGAAAAGTTACAAAATTTTGTTACCATATTAAAGTACACTTTGTGCTGAAAAAAACAATGTATAATATTCCTGATTTACTGCAAGGTTTCCTACTGTAAAATTAGTCTAAAGCGATTAAGGACAAAATCCTGAAAATTCTTCTGGCAGTTAACGCAAAAAAAAATCAAAATCTCCTGGCAGTGAAAGGGTTAAAACTAATTTACTACAACACACCTTTTTTGCATTAAATATGTATTTTAATAAATAGTCTAAATAGTTTTTAAAAAAAGTCTAAATAGTTTCGAAAAACACACCTGAATCACACACGCAATCACATTGTGTAACGCGTGAAGTGTGGCCAGTCCCTCACTCCTGCACTTATACCCTTTCCTTTGTATCTAGATTGTAAGCTTTACGGGGCAGGGACCTCCTTTCCTCTTGGGGCAAGGCACTAGAACTTCTATTTATTTCTATAATTTATATATTTATGTACTAAACTATTGTATTTGCCCCCCTTGTTTGACTTTTTTGTATTTTGTTATTGTACAGTACAGTGTCCCAAAGTGGCGCTTTATAAATAAAGTATACATACATTGATACATACATACATTTAAGTACATTTAGTAAGCAATTTTTGCTCTTATCCAAAGGGAGGAAGAAAAAAGTGGGGTTTTTTCTCAGGTGTCGTGTAAACACTGTGCTCAGATATAATTCTATATGCCATGTCCATCCTGTGTGCCACTGGAAGCTCATATTAAACAACACCAGGAGAACTCCTGATATATTATATCCTAGAAGATTCTAGTCTGTACAAAGTGCAATTGCGCTGTGCTTAATGAACACTGATGTCACTACCCCCCCTCCAAACTACATGAGTTAAAGCATCAGTTACAATCTGATCTGTTTCCAGAAAGCAAGTGTTGCTCTCATTCAGTTCCAAGAAAACTGTTGTGCATGACAAGAACAAACCCCCAACTGAGATAAGTACGAAAGTAAACAGCACTAAATAACATAAGGAAATCATTTCATGAGCAGTTTAATCTGTGTCAAGGTTAGGGAATGGCAGACAATATCCCCCAAATAAAACGTAGCCCAAATTAATTTCCTGACACTTTAGCCCCATAAGCACATCTGCCGCAGGGCAAAGTATGTTCATTACGGACAAAGTTGTAAGAAAAAGAGATCTATAAAATGTGAAATATTCAACTTTTCTTATTTTTCCCAAATATAACACCTTTTCCTATCTGTCTGTGTAACAGACAAATGTATGCAAAAAAACGAGTATAAAGGGTGTGTAGAGAAACCAGGGGTGTGAGCGTTGAAGGTCATAGCTCAGCATGATCCCACCAGTTCTACAATGCTCCCTACTTTGTTACCCAAAATAAACATCCTGTATTGATTTTCACACAAGATCTAACTTAATTTCAAGGAAAAATACTTCCCTACCGAGTCTGTACATACCGCGCTTAGGCACTCACAGTGTGCTTCTTCCTTACAGTACAATACACATATACACTAACAACCACCTCCTGATACACATCAAAGGATATATTACCATAACAAGCGAATTCTGTTGACTAGACTTCCCATTTAATGTGTTTCTATGAGGGAAGCAAGCAAATTCTTTACTCTGATGCTAGGTACATCCGGGCCAATATTTCAAACTGACATTTCATTATTTAGGTAGAAATAATCGGGGGTTTGATTTTCCCTATAACTGACAGACGTCAGTTGAAACTTTGTCCAAATCGATTTGGACAAAGTTCACAGAGCTTTCGCGCATGCGCAGTGGAAAAATCACAGGGTAGATCCTCTAGTCATTAGCCATGATCTCATCTGTCATGGCCATGACTGATGGGTCTACCCAGAAGAACCAGGAGATCTAGTACAGATGAACATTGGGATAACTCCTTGTAGAATTGCTTGAGAGCAGTGCGAGTATAAAGGTTTCAGGGTTTGGCAGGGTTTGGGAGGGGTGTTGAATTTTTATTTTTAGGTAAAGCTCAGTAGTCATTTGTAGAAAGGAAAAGTGAACAGCCAACATTTTAGTCTAGTGGTTATTCTGTTGAAACTTTTGATCAGTTTCTGGCATAAATATGATCAAGACTCAATTGAGGCATGTTATGTACCACTGAATGCAATTCAAAGTACTAGGGCATCAATTTTATGAAGCTGCCTGTACCATCCACCAGGCAGAAAGTTTTTGAAAGATCTTTACAGGGAACCAAAAGCGTCTGCTGGACACCTGAAAGATCTTCCAATAGTTTAGAACATCAGGACTGTGTGTGGTGTTTTATAGCTTCCAATGAAATCTGTCATCAGCTATAAATCTGTGCTGTATGAACCCTGCTAATGCTGGCCTTACACTACAACTTACCTCCCGATGTTCAAGCAACGTTCCAACAACTGCCTGGTCTGATCATTTTGCGAACAATATTATAATCGTAATATTGATCATAAACATGATCCAGCCGGGAAATATCACCAGGTAAAACTGTTGCTCCTTTCGACATTACAACTGATTTCAAACCAAATGTATAATCAGTGTAATATTGAGGTAGTGTGTGGGCTGCTTTAAGCTAGGTAGAGACGTGTGATATGCGACAATTTATTTATAAAATTGTACAATTTATTTGTAAATAGGCAATTGATTGGGCGCCATTCATTTACCAGCTTGGATGGTTAACGACCCTCAACCATCCACAAACAAATTGTTGGGCGAAACAGGCAGTGTCATGTAGTTGGGCCCAATTGCATGTCTGTACCTTACTTTAGTCTTTATTAAGGATAAGGATGTTTAAACATCTATCAACTGTTTTAAAGAAGCTTCAAATTTAATTATATATATTTACAAAAAGTTACTTTGTCTGCAATCCTCTCTTCCATACTTGATGCCTCGGTGCTACTTCTGTTAAAAATACAAACAATTCAAATCAAGAGCACTCACGAGGACTTGTTCCAAAAAGAGAAAACCTTTTATTTACTAAGTTTTTCTGCCTGCAGGGCCGTTGTCAGGGATAAAGCTATTCCTGGCGACCGCCCTGCGGGCAGAAAAGCGTCCTTAATAACCACAAGCAATGACTATTGCTTGTGGTTTATAGATGCCTTTATAATAGATGTTTTTAATTTATATATGCCTTTATGATAAGATGTTTTTATTTTATAGATGCCTTGTGACCTGCTTTTACTTCTTAAAATCTGTTTATTTCTATAATGTTAAGGACACTAATTTATTAAAAAGGCTAATGGGGTGATGAACTGAGAGATCCTTTAAGAGTAGAATTAAGGTGGTTGCGGCGGTGCGCAAATAGAGGATCGCACAACCAATGTACTTGGCTCTTCAAGATGGAATCCATAAAAGATTTGGAATGGGTTTACCTCACTTTCAATGTGTAAAGATCAGCCATCTGATCTGTGAATTGCCTTACGGGGGGAAACGAGAGCGATAGCAAATCTCCATTCTTTGCCCCATAAGTGTCTTGAATAGAAAAAATGGAATGTATAAAAATGAAAGTGTCAGCAAAGCTGTGTGCGTTGTTGGCAAATGCCAGTAAATTTATTTATGGTCCGTAAAAAATATGTTGAACCATTTCCATTAGAGAATGCAAGGTCAGTAAAAACATTACTTCATCCTTTGTCCCACTATGCTTACAAACCTTTTTTCCCCTTCTTTCATTAGAAGTTAACTCTGTCTAAGTAAGTAAAAAATCTTTTTTCATTTTGGTTTACAGTTTTGTCACATAATTAGCACGTGCCCCCATCCTCCTCCCCACTCTTTAGTTCCTTCCTCTTGTATACTACATAGTGAATTTAAATGGTCTGATCCATCTGCACACAAAGTGCCCAACAGATCAGGGAGTTCTGCCAGAGGAGACAACTTGTTTTTTATGCTCAGAATGCTACTAGAAGCACATCGTTACGAAAAGAAAGTACATTAAATACACAAGGGCAAGGAGGAAAAAGGCAGATAAACAACTGATAGGTGGTGAGACAGGGCAGGAGGGAAGGAAAGGGTAGAGAAGTCAAAATATTTCTCAGAAAAGAAGGACAGACTGATAGAACTATCATTTCTTGGCGTCTTTATATTTTATTATGCAGTAAGATGGAAAATGTAGTGCTAGAAATATAATGCTTTTCTTTAGATCATGACGTCAGTCTCATTCTGGTATAACTGACTGGTGCCGAATGTTTAGTAGCTTGAAGGGCCTTTCAGCTGTAGAGGAGCTTAAAAAGGATTTCAAAATATATGGGCTATCACATGTGTGGTTGTTCGTTTATCTACCACTGACCAATCACCAACACGTGGAACAATCAGTCGGTGGTTGGCCATTATGACTGAGCAAAATTGACCACGTGAAGAAGCTTTAGGCTTGGTACACACCATACAATATTTACTAGTACTCTGTATTGGTCCATCGGAAATATCACATGGTGTGGGTGGCTGCAACTGAGCTTGGACGCCTGTTTTTTCCGGGTTTGGACGAACGGCCGATCAGACCTGTTGGTAAAATGGGACCACACCATCGTTCACGCGAACTGTCGACCACTCCCACTATTGCCGCGACCGGCAGTCACTTGTCCCGGCCGAGCACTTGCTAGTAGCAATCGATCAGTCGGGACAAAAAGTCCCTTTGTGTGTACCCAGCCTTAGTTACTGTGCTCTATGTGGACTGGGTAATAAATCTCATTTGGGCAATTGCTCCAAACAGGATTCATCTAGTTCGTAAACAAGGCTTATGAGAAGGAAGCAGCAGGCACCCTCTTGTGCATTATTACAGTCTCACAATCAGAAAATTGTACCCTGTTCTTATATCAAGCAATCAATTTAGACAAAGGCAATAGGTGGATCATTTTCCATCAACTACATTTTCCAGTCCATATTTTCAGCAGATTTTAAGCTGAAATCTACAGGTTCTTCCGATCAAACTTTCAATCGATTCGTCCCAATTAAAAAATACATTTCTGATTATTAGAATACATTTACTGATGTACCAAAGGTTAACGTGGCTTGAAGACACAAATAACATCGGTTGCGGCAGTTCGCAAAACATTGGTGCCGCAACAACTGTACCGAGCCGATAGCAGCTCTTAAAGGGCAAGTCCAGCCCTAAAATGAAAACTTAGATACAGGTAAATCATCCCCCAAAATCCTAAATGGTATAATTTGAAATGTGAAATATTTAAGTCTAACCTGAAATCCTGCACAATGTCCTGTTTCCCCTGTTTCTGCTTCCTGGTTCTTCCAGTTAGTAACTGTCAGTTATGAATTTGACAGTTGACATCACAGCCAATGACTGAATGTTAATCCCCTGTCTGCCTCTTCTGAGCATGCCCAGGCTCAGTAAACGCTCAGTACAGGTTTCTGAATTGCTCAATTTCCATGAGGCCTCCAGAAGCATAGCAGGCATACAATAATGAATTCATAAGACAAACTATGATATATCAACGTATTTTAAAGAGGCCATTCTTTCTAAAAGATGTTCTTATGAGAGTGGAGTTGTCCTTTAAGGATGAAATTTTAAATGCCAGCAGACAGATTCTGAATGGTTTGCACCATTCGCTATGCACTGAGAGCAGCAATCAGCTCGCTCGGTGCATTGCCTAAACGGGCAATAGAGAATGATAGCAACTCTCGGTACATTGCCCCATAAATGTGTCCCACCCAAATAGCAATATTATTTTGTATCAACAAAATTGTTCAGCATGTTCAATAAAAAAATCAGACTCCCCACACAATTGTACTATACAGAGCCTCTTATAATTAGTACATCATTGTGTGGATGGGTCCCTCTACAGCTTTTCCAATTAAAACCTCTATGCACCCAGCTGTGCATAGAGGTTTTAATAATGTCCTAAAGATTATAGTTCTCTTCCATGTTACAATTTAGGTGTCACTAATTATCAGTTACCTTGTGAATCAACACAAACTAAACACTATCGGCCTCATTTACCGGCCTCCTGCTCTTCTCTTAAAGTTGCGTTAACCGATTTACGACCGGTTTGTGCAACTTTAAGCCTTGGATTGCGGCGGCTGAGCGAGAACCGGAAGAGGCACTCGTGCAGCAGTTGCAAGCCTATTTACCAGAGGCTGCATGACTGTTTCACGTATTTTATAGTATTTAATGCCCAGAGAGGTGTAAATCCGCTACAGGATATTTGCCCAGAGCGCTTGTGGCTCTGGGTCAATCTCCCTGTAAGAACCCAATGCAAGGTGCATAAAATTAAAAGATAACTCCAAAAATGGTACATGAAAGTACATGAATCAGAGAGGTAGGGTTTATTATTCTTACCTCATTTATATTGTTTCGTTGAGGAGCTACAGCACATTTTCATTTGCCAGGTTAGTCCTGTATTTAAGTGCTGAAGCCAGGAGGAAGACTGGCAGAATCAATATTGGGAGGTAGGAATTACCAGTCCTATATCCCGTCCAACTGTTCCTTACTAGCAAGTGGTCGGCCAGGACGAATCACTGGTTTGGGGCAAAAGACAGTTTAGGGAGGAGGGATAGTGCGGTCTATACCGACCAATAAATGGAAATATGCACCCCCCCAAAAAATCTGCTTGTTTATACCCAGCCTAACAAAAATTTAGCATGCTGAAATGCAGGTCATTGTTTTCATGCAAATCATAAGACTGCATCAGTTTAAATGTAGTCATACAGTGTGCATTTAAGGACCTGGAACATAACTGGGCACCAAGTAGATTTCATGGGAATTCAGTTTTAAAGGGAGGTGCAACCCTAATTATAGTAGAGCTATAGGATGGTGCTTGATCTGTTCTCCATAGCCCATTTCAACATTTATTATACAAAAGCAATAGAGCAGGACTCAGGCAGATAACATATTGTCCTTTTGATTGTGTTTATACAAAACAAATGTAAGATATAACCTAAAGGACTAGGATAACTAGGCAAAAGAAAATACAAAATTCTTCAAGATTTAGACTACAAAGTAAAGCAAAAACTCCTGAAGTTTCATTGCACAGAGAAAAGAGATAGTAAAAGACGTTAGGTTTAAAAAAATGGACATTTAGATCTGTAAAAAATTAGGGGGAAATAACCATATCAATTGTGCTTTTCAAACTGGAAAGACACTATCTTTAGCATCCATTTATCATTACCACGCATTATTAGTGTGCCACACACACACATATGCTAATATCCTGCTCACAGATGCTCAGGCAAAAGTTGATTTATCATACCACTTCCCTCTTTACCCTTTTGCTGACTCAGCCCTGAGTAATCAAGCTGTCTGTACAATGATATTTCAGCAGTTGTGCTTGCATGATCTAAATCCCCCTCCCTTTATGTTTTTAGCTTCCAGTGAACCAGTTTAAGCAGGATTTTCTCCTTCAGGCAGCTTGGCACCATGTTCAATGAACACAGTCCAAACATCCCATCCCCCAGCAGAGGAGAACTAAGGTCCAATAAATACTCATTAACGGATTAATTATGCTAAAAGCTCTATTGAAATACCTGCTGTAGTTCTGAAAAGTTGCAGCATTGCGGTTCTCACAACCTTAATGGTCACTGCAATTTTTGACTTTATTCTTTGTATCACTTATTTAGTGTATATGAGGGATATGATATGGTTATTTCCCCCTAATTTTTTACAGATCTAAATGTCCATTTTTTTAAACCTAACGTCTTTTACTATCTCTTTTCTCTGTGCAATGAAACTTCAGGAGTTTTTGCTTTACTTTGTAGTCTAAATCCTGAAGAATTTTGTATTTTCTTTTGCCTAGTTATCCTAGTCCTTTAGGTTATATCTTACATTTGTTTTGTATAAACACAATCAAAAGGACAATATGTTATCTGCCTGAGTCCTGCTCTTTTGCTTTTGTATAATAAATGTTGAAATGGGCTATGGAGAACAGATCAAGCACCATCCTATAGCTCTACTATAATTAGGGTTGCACCTCCCTTTAAAACTGAATTCTCATAAAATCTACTTGGTGCTCAGCTATGTTCCAGGTCATTAAATGCACACTGCATGGCTAGATTGAAACTGATGCAGTCTCATGATTTGCATGAAAACACTGACCTGCCTTATATCATGCTAACTTTTTGTTAGGCTGGTTATAAAAAAGCGGATTTTTGGGGGGGGGGGGGCGCGTATTGCTTTTGCCCCAAACCAGTGATTCGTCCTGGCCGACCACTCGTTAGTACTGAACAGTTGGACGGGACAAAGCACTCTATAGTGTACACCCAGCAGTTGGTACCGAGGGGATCGGTACTTTTTTAGTAATGTGTGAACACGCCAAATAAAAATTCTCGGCTCCCTGTACTGTAGTATAGGTAGTCAGCAGCAATCATTAGGGTGTGTGGAAATCACAATGATCTCCCATTACTCTATATAGGGAGAAGGTTCGAGATTGTGTGTAGCCACATCTTAAGCTAGCCATACCCATCCAGATGTTCTTCCGATTGGATTTTCGGTCAAGTGCAACAATTGGAAATCTGATCGGAAGAACCACTCAAAATTCCCCATCTTAAGGCTCTAATCTTACCATAGATTTCCCTTTTGAATGGGGATGGGGGGGGACTTAAGAAAATATTTTTGAAACTATCAAGTGGTCGATCGGAAAAATGGAAAATAGTTTTTGACATTTTGAGCAATCCAATCAAATTTATCTCTCAAAATGCATGTGTATGAGGTGCTTAAAAGATCCGGTCTGTTATCTTTCAAAGATTGGTAAGATACCACTGTTCTTCTGAATATGATGTATAATTACTTACAAAGACAGACTGCAGCCAGCAAACGAAGTCCAGACTCAGGTGCAAAGCATGTAGGGAAGAGTGGCTGTAGGACATAATTCGAGAAGGTCAGAGCAATAACTGCTTGGTTTGTAGGATATATCACCAGAACTGCTATCCACAGCCGAAGGAACCTGTAAAGACCACAACATTATCTTAAATTATTGTCAGTATGCACTTACATTATCAATAGCAGTCAGTTATTTTTATGAGAGTTTAGTTTTATGAGGGTCAAACCTTGCCAAATAAATGTGCTTCTCTATGGTGAGGAATACCAATTTAGCTAAGATTTAACAATCTGTAGCAAGTATATTGCTTGACCCTTATAAGTTTAATGCAAAAACTAAAAAAAAGTAATTAAAAGAGAGAAATGGTTTTAAAGATTACTCGCTGAAAGGAGTTGTGGGTACATTCTATCTAGACTAAAGTCTACCACAAGGCTGTGTATTGCAGTAGTCTATTTATTGGACACTTGAGCTAGCCATATAAATAATGATTGATGATTCCCCAATCTAGCAATCATTTTACATAGGCCAAACAAATGCAGCTCAGATTTTGCCATCTTATCAAGGTCCCAAATTAAATGTAGAGATTATCAATAGGACTAGTAGGTAGTAATAGTTTTTTGGCATATATGATCTAAGTGATTGAATTGATCCATGTATGATCATCCTTAAGTTGCCCATACATAGGAACTTACCTTCCGACGTTCCTGCCAACGGTTTCTGACCGTTGACCAATTCTTTCATAAAAGTGGTTGTTTTAGACCTGTTTGTAAATATTGAATATTTGTGTTATTCCTATGTGCCATCCAGCTAATCAGGGAAAATTTTAGTCTGGCTTTTCATATACATTCGACTGACAGACTTGAAACAGGGTAAGCCTGTGTGTACCAAGCCCTAGATAAGAGGCTTTAGACCTGTACAGATGTAACATTTCAGCTGGCCATGAGTGGCAGATAAATGTCTAACCACTTCGGCTGTGTGGTGGGTTGCATTTGGCATTATTTATTGATGGAAAACAAACAAAGCTAACAGGAGCCACAACACACAAACGGTTGTCAGCTGAAGAGGTCAGACTACAAATGTTCACATTATTGTACATCTGAGAAGGCTTCAGTTTGAGCAAGCAATGGCAGCCTAAAGGTGACCATACACTGCTAAATTACCTGCAATGTTCCCCGAATGTGATTTCCTGATCCACTTTACGACCAATATTACACCAGTAACATTGGTGTATTCCTGATGGGGAACATTGCGTGTCATGATGTTAAAGCACATATAATCAGGTTTCACATCCATATAATGTATGGCCAGTTTTAAGCAGTTGGAGCCATGTATAAAATCAATATTCATATGTCTTTGTTCAACATTGCCAACTTTGTATTAAAAAATTTCTTTATTTCATATACAGACAAAAAGAAACACAGGTACACTTACCCTGCTAATCCTCCAAAAATGTCTTTAACATATGAGTAATCTCCACCAGATTTTGGGATAGTGACTCCCAGTTCTGCATAGCACAGAGCTCCTACCGCTGTGATTACTCCAGTGACAATCCATACAATTAGTGCCATTCCCACCGAACCAGCATTTTCTAGTACACCCTTTGGGGACACAAATATGCCAGACCCAATAATGTTACCTGAAAGATAAAAGAAAATAATTAAATTTAGGGAGCTAATACAAATGAGCAGTATTTTTCCAGATAAGTATTGCCCCTATTAAGGCAGAGAAAGCCAACTCCTCAATCCATGCTGACATCACAGCCAATGATTTTCCCCTGCTGCCTCTTCTGCACATGCTCAAGCTGAGCAGGAGGAGGAGGCAGCAACCTTTGCAAGAAAAGGAAGAGAACATGAGCAATACTTCTTAAGTTCTAAAAATAGCAGCTGGGGTTCGGGGCAAATAAATGACAAGTGACCATTATTTTGTTTTAAGGTTAAACATGCCCTTTGAGGCCAAAGACTGTGAAGCACTTCAGAAAATAGAGGCATACATGCAAGAAAACAATGTGAAATATATAGTGGCATAGATAACGTGTAACATGCATCATGGGACAAATGCCCTGAAGCAGGCAGGAGCTGGTAATGAAGAAAACAAGAGAGAAATACATAAGAAATACTGTAAGTCACAAAAGTGAGCACATCCTTACATTTTTGTAAATATTCAATTATATCTCTACATAGGACAATATTGAAGATATGACACTTTGATACAATGTAAAGTAGACAGTGTACAGCTTGTATAACAGTGTAAATTTGCTGTTCCCTAAAAATAACTCAACACACAGCTAGTAATGTACAAACAGCTGGAATCAATAAGGAGTACACCTATAATTAAAAAATGCCCAAATTGTGCCCAATTAGATATTTTCCCTCCCCAGTGTCATGTGACTTGTTATTGTTACAATATCTCAGGTGTCAATAGGGAGCAGGTGTGTTAAATCTGGTGTTATATCTCTCATACTGGTCACTGGAAGCTGAAAAAAAAAGAATTGTTGCTTTACATAAAGATAGTGCAGGCTATAAGATTGCCAACACCCTGAAACTGAGCTGCAGTGGTCGAGATCATACAGCGGTTTAGCAGGACAGGTTCCACTCTGGACATGGCCTCACGATGGATGAACAAAGAAGTTGAGTGCACATGCTCAGCATCATATCCAGAGGTTGTCTTTTGCAAACAGACATATGTGCTCTGCCACCATTGCTACATAGTTAAAAGAGGTGGGTGGTCAGCTTGTCAGTGCTCAGACCATACTCTGTACACTGCACCAAATTTTTCTGCATGGCTGCATGGCCTCTTCAAAGATGATGCACAAGAAAGCCAGCAAACAAGCAGATTAAGGACAAGGATTACTGGAACCATGTCCTGTGGTCTGATGAGAACAAGATAAACTTACCTGGTTCAGATGGTGTCAAGTGTGTGTGGCGGCAACCAGGTGAGGAGTACAAAAACAAGTGCGTCTTGCCTACAGTGAAACATAATGGTGGGAGTGTGATGGCTTAGGGCTGAATGAGTGCTGCTGGCACTGGGGAGCTACAGTTCATTTTGGGAACTATGATTGCCAGCATGTACTGTGACATACTAAAGCAGAGCATGATCCCCTCCCTCAGGAAACTGAAATGCAGGGTACGATTCCCACATGATAACAACCCCAAAAACACCTCCAAGACAGCTGCTGCCTTACTAAAGCTAACCTAAACATTATGAACCATCTGTGGGGCATCCTAAAAACAGTGGGTGGAGGAGCACAAGACTCTCATGTTGGTAGAAGAGGATTTATAAGGATTTTGTTCATTATACAGATATCCACACACGCATATTCATCGTCAGTTTTGTAATCTTTGCAGAGATAGCAGTGGGTGTGGGAGTCTCCATAAGCTGCCACAACATTATCCAGCACAGACATAGTGAGCTATTCAGCAGATAGACACACAGATCTTATTGCATTTCACTCTAGCTCAGTGTTTCATTATTATACAATTTTTTCTTTCTCGACATCAATTTATTACAAACGTGTAATTCGTGGATCTATAATATATCAATATTAAAAAAAAATCATCACCAGGGTAATCTATACATATCAAGGCTGTCACTATTAAGGATCTTCAATCGACCTCTCAGGTCCCCAAACCCATGGTTGAGAAACATTGCTCTAGCTTATTTAAAATTTTGATGACTAACCTATTTTAGCACAACACAGGATTGATAATGGGGCAAAACACTGCATGAAGTGCATCTAATAACTGATGGTTTTAACTAGAGCCATGTTAGTACAAGCTATTAACACAATGAACAATAGTTTCTTGGCAAATGTTTTTATAAGCTTCCCCATAACATGCTGACAAAGGTATTTAGGTTTGAACTGCAGATTAATAACTTTCACACAGATTTTCACAGGCTGTGCAACTCTGGACTAAAGGGGATCAGGTCTGCTCTCAGAATGACACCAGAAACTAGCTCAGAGACCACAAATCCATTAACTTACAAACCATGTGAATACTATTACAAGGTCAGTATGTTAGAAAATCTAAACTCACAGTCTTGCGAAAGAATTTAGTACTTACCGCTTTAAAAATCATGAGACTAAACCTTCCAGAATCAAATGCTTTTCAATTTTCATACACAAGCTCCTTCCAATATCTCATCAGGTACTTTTAATATAACTTAAGGTTCATACACATGTGCGATCGCGGGTGCCGACCGGCGACGCACGATGTGTACGAAAGTCTGTTTCACCCGATAATCCTGCTGTCTATGGGCACTTTATCGGCTGAAACAGCCGCTTGTTGGGAGATCCGCCTGGCAGATTGGGCAAAGATCCCTGAACGAATGGGCATTTCGGGCGATAAAGTGCCCATAGACGGCACGATTATTGGCTGAAACAAACGTTCGTACACATATCTTCAGGAGAACTCAGATAAGAGGGGACAATTCATTGATGCACAATGAGTATTATATGGATTAATTAGAACTGGACAGTTTTTTTTTATCCTTCACCTTAAGCTAGCCTAGTCGGTCAACCAGTAATTTTGATCCACTTTTAACTCGATTCCTTTTTTTTCTACCAAGTGTGACTGATATCAAGTGCAGAATTGGTCGGTTAGGTCGGAAAATTTTAGCCATTGTAAGTCAAAAGGTATCTAACAGTTTTTTGGGAAATTTCAATTGTTTTTTGTTCATTCCCAATAAAAAGCATGCAAATAAATCAGTAAGAAAAAACATTAGTAATGAATCGGTTTAAAGAATCATATTTATGATCAAATTTACAATATAATCACGTTTCAAAAGGAATAGCATTTAGAAAGGAATTGCGTGGTTCTGAGTTAAGGTGCGATATTACTTACCCGACCGAGCGCTCACACAACGTTCATCGATCCTGCCGGAACCGTCTCTCCCGGTCTAATATCCGACCGACATGCAAAATCCCATTAATTTTGCGATCGCATGTCGGTCGAATATAAGAAGAGGAGAGGTGGTTCTGGCAGGATCGCAGGAACGTCGCGTGAGTGCTCGGTCGGGTAAGTAATATCGCACTGATGTATGGCCACCTTTAAGGTGGGTACACACGAGGGGACTTTTTTGTCCCCGCCGATCGTTCACCACTATTCTGGCCGACAGTTCACGTGATTGATTGTGGCACTGATCTGCCACGATTTACTGGCAGGTCCAGCTGCCCCCACCATGTGATATTTCCGGCCGACTGACCAATACAAGGTTCCATCGGTCAGTCGCCCAAAAATATTGTACAAACTGTACCCAGCCTTAGATTTAATTTAACCAAGTCGAACATTTTATCTAACAAGTCAATCAAAATGTAAAACGATCTAACACAACTCCCTAATTAATGGCCATCTTTAAGTGAACACAACATGGTACACACCATGAAATATATTGGCTCGATCGGCTGATTTAATTTATCAGTCGATTGGGCCGGAATAAATGCATGTTTGACAGTTAGACCAAATAGGACAATTTTACATGTCCAAAAAGCACGGCCAATCGTTCATTCCTTTATGGACTGCACACTCGGCCCCGGTAAACTGTCAGCCCCCCACTCTTTTGCTGTGACCGACATTACTTTCTCCTGGCCAAACAGTCAGCAGGAAGAAATGTTGCATGGTGTACCATGCTTTAGGCTAGGTACACCAGACCAATTGATATTTCTGTATAATCTGTATATTTTTTCAGTCAGTAAATCACAGCTGATTGTGCAATCCCCTACAGACAAACAGGATTGGTTGTAGTGGAATGTTGGCTGTGGCAAACTTTTGACTGACACTATTTCAGCTGCTTAAACGGCTTGAAAAATCAGTGTTGTACCTACCTTAGGCCAGAGCCCAATCATTTAATTGCAGCTGCACTGTGTTTTCAGCATTGGTCTATCCTTGTTATTTGGAAAAAGCTGCATTGTTTTTTCTTCCTCTAACCTTCCGAGAATGCTCATGAAATATAATAATGTTACCCAATAATATCTTAGCCAGAAATCATAAGACCTGATAAGAAAGCAATGTCAACTCTTTGCCAACTTTCGTGTTTTCCATCTTATAAATGCTTCTTACCTGACTTAAGACCAAAAATTGCCCTTTACAATCATGACCTTGGAAATTGGAATTCAAGTGTACCCTTGGTTAGGACATACAATATAATATCAATAAAGTGATTCTCTAGCTTAATGTTCAACGAGTTAAATGCTGCAAAAATACAGTAGGTGACTTTGTCCTTACAATTACACTTTCGGACTCCAGCCTAACACTGTTGATTAATTTATGTCTTTACAACCTGAACCTTCTTTTAAGAATTAAAAGTCAGTTACTTTCCAGTCCAACGTCTCAGTACATATTTAATACATAAAGTGACAAACGTTTAAAAAATTTTTCAGAAAATGTGTGTTTTAACCCACTTGCGTATACTAAGCATTTTGGGTCCAGGTCCAGGATCTCATTCCTCTTGTTCCAAAGACAATCAACTAATCTATGTGCCTAAAGAGTTTTCACTTATCCCCCCTCTTGTCTACTCAAATTATTTTGAATGTTATATCATTATTCAACTGCATTTTTCAATGATTTATTCACTGATCATAACCAATCAATGCTTTTTGGCCATGCTCTAGTTATTGTGATGATATATATATTTTAATAAGCCTTTATCCTATATAATAAAATGCAAGTGTGCGTCTCTGTGTCTCTGTGTGTGTGGCTGCAATCTACCTGATTGGCTGCTTCTTTTCCCTTCAGAGCAGAACAGCCAATCGGATCACAAGTTTGCATTAAGGGGCGGGACCACAGACTACAGACTGCTGGCTGCTCTGGGTGGGTTGATTTCTTAAGTTAACTCTTCACAGTGTGAAAATTCCTGTCCATGCTGCATTACTGGGTCTGACACCAATAAACTGTACACACACCAGGTATGTTCTAAGATCTTCTGGGTGGGGACAGTGAGGCAGGGGGGTAGCTGGTGGGATGTGTGTTTGTCCTGGACCCCAATGATATTAATCATGTGTCTGTGGGGGGTTGTGAGGGAGAGGGTTGCACTAGACATCAATGTCTGAGTGAGGGTGGGGGAGTCAGAACTGTTCACTGACATGACACCATGCTAAATTAACCTCCTATTAACCAAAGGTGTCAGGACTGGCTGTAAAGCAGAGTGACAGAGGGGGGGGGGCTGGGTCTGGGACAGAGGGGGTGGGACAGAGTGGGTGGGACCTGGGTCTGGGGCAGAAGAGGGGCCCTGGGTCTGGCGCAGAGGGGGGCCCTGGGTCTGGCACATAGGGGGTTCTGGACAGAGAGGGGGGTCGGGACAGAGGGGGGTCTGGGACAGAGGGGGTGGGACTTGGGTCTGGGACAGAGGGGAGGCCCTGGGTCTGGGACAGGGGGGGGGCCCTGGGTCTGGGACAGAGGGGGGGGGCTGGGTCTGGGACAGAGAGGGCGGGCGGGTCTGGGACAGAGGGGGGCTGGGTCTGGGACAAAGGGGGGCCCTGGGTCTGGGACAGAGGGGGGACCCTGAGGCTTAATGTCTAGTTGTTCATAAAATACACTGCGACCATAGTTTCACTTTTTTCAGACATGTATGACGAACGATTGGTCATGTCCGAAATACAATGCAATTATTTCGCCCTGATCGGCCAATACACTGAACTATCAGTCGATAGGGCCGAAATATTGCATGGTGTGTACCATGCTTTAATTAATCAAAAATGTGCTTTCAACAAAGTGCTTACAGCCTAGGACCTTTATCAAACCTACTTGTGCACACGAGTATATATAACAATAGAGTCTTCAATGTAACCAATCACAAGAAAGACATGTGACCAAAATCAAGGCCTCACACAATAGAGAAAAATGTTAATATTAATGCTTATAAAAGACAAAAGCATTATTATAAGTGATAAAAACTATTTAGCATATAGCTCAAGCTAATTCATCAATGTATCTTTCCCTCTTCATCAGTTAACTTAGTTCTATATTGAATTTATGTATGTGTGTATATATATCCCTTATATTATATAAATAAATTTAGTAGTAGAGAATTGTACCATAGATGAAAGTGAAGACATCTTGGATATAAATAATTTCATGGGGAATACATTGGGTTCTTCGGAGGTACTATGTTGGTGGGGGTGGGTAAAAGTAATATACATACAGACAGTATTTATGTGATGTTTAAGTACTAAATAAATAGTTATATCAATATTAACAAATATGTAGTAATGACATTAAAGTATATAGAAATGTAAATAAGGCAAAATATATAAATGAAAAGTACTTAGTAGTCACCACTCCTGTTTTGTAATGGTATCTTCAAAATGGACTGTTAAGGCCACACCCAGGAAGTTTTCTTGAGGCAATGGAAGCTTACAAGGAACATATTTCTCACTTCCCTTTTAGTGTTGTATCCATGGTGTGCTTAATATTAGATTGAAAGCGGTTAGCCAATCAAAACATTTTCTGAGTGTTAGTAGGGAAGTAGGAAGTTAGTAGGAAGTTGCACGACTTATATGTCACTTCCTTTGTAAAACACGTGACAGTGTTAGTAAAAACATTCTTCTCAGTCTCACCTAACTCGACCCCTCTCAATAGAAACAAAGGAGAGCTGCTGTTTGCTGGACAGGAAGAGAGAACTATATGATTGGGGGACTGAAAGGAAAACATCTCCATGCCCACTTCTCTGAGACAATGAAGTGAGTTTGTTAATGGTTTATTACATTATTTAAGCAATAAACCCCATAGAAGCCACAAACCTTTGTCCTGAACTGATAAAATGAAGATTGAAACATGACAGGATAGTCTGAGATCTTTATAGGACCAATAGTGATCCCTCTCTAACACAATGACCAATAGTGATCCCTCTCTAAAGCTGGGTACACACAGTAACGATAAAGCCCCGATACCGTCGGATCCGACGGTATCGGGGCTTTATCGTTATGTGTGTACGCTTGTTTCCCGAACGAGCGTGCGGACGCGAACGATCGGGTCGGCCGAACGCTCGTTCGGGAAAGGCCGAAAATTTCCATCGGCCGCGCTAGACTCCATATAGAGGAGTCTAGTGCGGCCGAGGAACTATCACACGGAGGCAGGCTGACAGTGTTCTGTCAGCCGTCTCGCACACTTGGTTCTGGAAGAATCACGTGGGGGGCGGGTAGGGGTGTGTGGCCACGGGTGTGTCAGTGGCTATTTAAAGTGATTGTTTTTTACTGTCTGTAACCCTGAGGACGGCCCAGCATATGGGCTGAAACACGTAGGCTTTCAGACCTACTTTTCTTAATAAATATTGTTGTTCCAGACCTCGGAGTGCTCCGTATCTTTTGGAATATCTGTTACTGTATGGATAGCACCCAGGCACGTACTATTGGAAGGAGTGCGGTGGACTTCTAGTATATATATATATATATATATAAATATATAGTGCACTTCAGGAATTTTCAAACTTGCGCTTCTATTAAACCATGCAAAAGCAACATTTTGGCCCCTTGTCTTGGGCCTTTCTCAAGTCAACATCTGTGCATACAATACAGTGATCATTACATAGAGTGTATCCACACCTTCACATTACAAATCACCCGGGCAGGTGAAGCAGCTTGGAGTGAGTGCCTGTGATTAAATTATTTATATATATATAATTCTAAACACACACAGACTCAAACACACAAATTGTTTTTAATATTTATCATGTCTAGTGGTCATAAGAAAACTAGGCACATCTTAGTATTCTAACCTATCTTCGTTTTTTTATACAATTACTCTTTACAATTACTAATTACTCAGAGGTGAGACAGCTGCTCAAATGCATCTTTGGCTGCAGATATTTGGACCAGTATTCCCCTGCCCCATTTTCATTTAAACATAGGTCATTTAAAATAAATGTAAAGCTCTGTGCTATAGAAGAAATTATACAGACAACAATGTAACTAAATAAAATGTAACATCAGAATACACAAGAGAAAGCATCCTGCAGAATTCCATCCCTCATATGTTACACTAAGATGCATAGGCAGAAATACAAGTGAGATCGTCACAGCTCTAAAAATAGGTTTCATTCAGTTCGTCACTTCAGTTCATTCATTATTCAACGGAAAAAGTAGATTTGGCCTGAGATTATTGTAGTGAGGCATAAAGAAAAAGCAGAAAGAGGGACACAGCAAGGTGAAAGAACAGATACTTTGATCCTAACTGGGGTGAAAATAAGATGGAGGAGGATATAGAGAGCTATCTCATGATC
Organism: Hymenochirus boettgeri; assembly: GCA_019447015.1. Taxonomy (NCBI): domain Eukaryota; kingdom Metazoa; phylum Chordata; class Amphibia; order Anura; family Pipidae; genus Hymenochirus; species Hymenochirus boettgeri. The sequence continues at coordinate 264,396,476 of CM033469.1, forward strand.
AAGCTGAGGTATTGTCAAAAACCCCAGACAGACATGTAGTAAGTAATAATGCACCCGACCGGAACCTATTATGTAAAATAAAAGCTTAAAAATGTGTATGTTTGGCCTTTTTGCCTGGTCCAATTTTAAAAATCACAAGTAAAAAGTAGAGTACTGTGATACTTTTAATGGACTAACAGTTTAGAGCAGTACTGATAGAAACAAAGGTTAACAGAAAGTAAAAAGCTAATTACATAAGATAACAAGATAATAACCCCCCCCCCCACCAAAAAAGTCCAGAATATTCTAGGATGAGTGGGTAATAAATATAGATAACAGCATCACTAGGGTGGGCTAGGAACCCCAAGTCTTGGTTTAAACCCATTGTTTTTGGAGTCAAATAACAAATCATTTTGGCTTCAAATGTTTTTCTATCTTGGTTACGCTAAACTGTCCCTTCAACACTCTGTGACTTGAGGTTTTCCATGGAGTGTCCTGGTTGAGAAAATGATGCCCCACAGCAACAGTTACCGTATACTCGAGTATAAACCGTCCCGAGTATAAACCGAGGTACCTAGTTTTTGGTAAAAAAGAATGAAAACCACATTGACCTCGAGTATAAACCGAGGGGGTAGTATTTGCCACTAAAGATGTTTGGAAACTACAACTCCCAGCATGCTTTATTGCTGGGAGTTGTAGTTTTCAAACATCTTAAGTTGCAAATACTTACAAATAATAGTAAAACCTTCTTTATTTGTGCACTGTATGCACAATATAGGAGGATTTACCCCTATTTGCAAGTATTTGCCACTTAAGATGTTTGAAAACTACAACTCCCAGAAATAAAGCATGCTGGAGTTGTAGTTTTCAAACATCTTAAGTGGCAAATACTTGCAAATAGGGGTAAATCCTCCTTTATTTGTGCATACATATGCACAAATAAGAAGGTTTTACTCTTATTTTAAGTATTTGCCACTTGTGTCCCTGTGTGAAAAAAGTTTCTCCTACCTTGTCCGGCGGCCGCACGATCCGCATCCTCCATCCACAGCCCTCTGCGCTCCGGATGATGTCACTACCTGGCGCCTCTCACTTTGCGTGCCGGGTAGTGACACATCCGGATGCGCAGAGGCGTGAGCGAGGATGCGGATCACGTGGCCGGCGGACAAGGTAGGAGATAGGCTGACTCAAGTATAAACCGAGGTAAGCTTTTCAGGCTTTTTTTAAAGCCAGAAAACCTTGGTTTATACTCGAGTATATACGGTAGTAATCTCATTATGTTTGGTGATGCTACTTCTGTGGGAGTTCATCCTCTTCTGTAGTTTTTGACTGGTTTCCCCTTTATATATAGTGTCCGCACATTTGACTCCAAAAACAATGGGTTAAACCAAGACTTGGGATTCCTAGCTCACTATAACTGTTGATGTATTTGTATGTAGAACAGTATGTGGATGGTATACAATATGTGCATATTCTCAGTGTCTTCTTTTCTCTCATCCAGCATCCCCCCTCACTATTACCCTACCCCCCTTGCTACCCTCTCTCCTTTCCATTTGGTTGCCCACCCTAGTATGATGTTATCTCTCTATTTTATTACCCATTCTCATTCCTCAATATATTCTGGACTTTTTTTTTGGGGGGGGGGGGATTATCTTGTTATCTTATGTAATTAGGGCTTTTTACTTTCTGTTAACCTTTGTTTCAATCAGTACTGATCTGACCTGAGGAGGAGCGTTGATCTCTCGAAAGCTTGTCTACTAAAATAAAATGTTAGTCCATTAAAAGTATCACAGTACTCTACTTTTTACTAAATATATTGGACTAATACAGCAAAACAATCATTACATTTCATGAAGGGTTTGGTGCCTCACATCTCCACACAACTTCAAGCTCTCTGAGCCAAGGAAGCAACTGACAAACAGGGAACAATTATTAATTTACTTACATTCATCCCTGCCAGTTGTAGAACTGCAGAAACAATCAGTTAACTGACAATTAGATTCTGATGGAATCTGATCATGAGATTGCACGATGTGTACATACAAAGGAAAGATCATTCCATTTCAGCTGGGTACACACAGTAACGATAAAGCCCCGATACCGTTGGATCCAACGGTATCGGGGCTTTATCGTTATGTGTGTACGCTCGTTTCCCGAACGAGCGCGCGGCCGCCAAGCGATCTGGTCGGCCGAACACTCGTTCGGGAAAGGCCGAAAATTTCCATCAGCCGCGCTAGACTCCTTATAGAGGAGTCTAGCGCGGCCGATGGAAACACACAGTCCCGAGCGTTCTCCTTATGATATTCATAGGGAGAAAGCTCGGGACTGTGTGTATGCAGATCTTTGAAAGATGGCAGACAGGATCTTGCAGATCCTGTCTGTCATCTTTCAGAAATCTGGACTGTGTGTACCTAGCTTAAGACTTTATACAGGACGGTCGTTCGGTGACTGCAAACATGGCAACAATATTGTTAGCTAACTATACTGCAGTAAAGTCTGATGAATGGTGAAGGTGCCATCTCGACATTGAGACGTCTTGTGTGTAGCACGCTTATGTGCTAACAAATGCTTTTTACACTAAGACTGGGTACACACGGGACATTTGTCCTGGCCGACCATTCGCCACTATAAGTGGTCGGCAGTGACAAATCACTGTCACTGATATTTAAGAAATCAGGATTTACCGAAAATCCTTTATGTGTATGGCCACCTTTAGGCTTGGTATACAAAGGCTCAGAGTGAAGAATGATATGCCAATTAATAGAAGGATTAGTAACCTGTTTGATGGGAGTGGCAGTGTGCCAGGTGTTTAGATCAGGGAAAGCTGTTTGCATATTAAAATAGACGTTATCAGTATAGATTTACCAGCAGGACGGATTGGCTAGCAAAATTAAGGTGGCCATGCACATGCGATTTCCAAAGCATGTGTGCCGACAGATCAAATTGGTATCTGTTGGCACACATGCTGTGGGGACTGCACACAGACCTGACCAATCCCCATACGTGGTATAGGGATCGGTCGGCTGTGCGGCCATACACAGTATGATCAGCTCCCTTTACTTAAAGTAAAGGGAGCTGATACCGACTGATGGAAATTTGCTTTTGTTCCAGACTGACCGTAATTCCAAATACGGTTGTTCGCCGGAACTACGATCGATCAGGAAGAGGCCCTACACACTGACAAAAATGGGTAAATCCTGTCGTTCCCCGACGGTATTTACCCATTATCGTTAGAGTGTATGGCCACTTTTAGTCAGAGACAATCTGCCTGCTGCTGGGCTTACCAATTATCCTTGGCTGATCCAACCAAAAGATCAGGCAGAATTTATATGCCCCTTTGTACCAGTCCTTGGACTTCAGAACAGGCCTACATATGCGTTTACTTTTAGTACTCTAGATTACCAATAAAATAAAATAAATCAGTTAGTGCACAACATGGCTTATGGTTCTTATATAAGGTAGATTAAATGTTCGTCTATAGAGGAATGTCTAATCTAACTATTATCTATAGCGATGCCCATTCATTTTACGATTGCAAGTCAGTCACAAAAAAGAACAGGTCAGACGGACACTTCAGCACCACTCAAACGTCTTGGGAACATCGGAAGACGAGTTCCTAATGTACGGGCACCTTTACATGTTACGAGTTTCAGGCAAGACTTATAGGGAGAGAGTGTTATCGACAACAGTTTATTACATATGTTATTGACAACAGTTTATTACATAGGTGTCTCATCACAAGAAAGGACATAAAATCTGTTTGTATGCATGTGTAAAGGTGGCCATACATTAGGCCGATTTTATGTACAATTCGACATACAATCAGACATTTCCATCGATTGGACGAAAAATTGTACATTTTCCCATTCTTATCATGCGACATTAGATCGTAAAATCGATCGTAATTACGATCGGGAAAGTCGGTTTTTTAAGTCAATTGGTAAAATGATTGTAGTGTTTTCTGAAGTTTCGATTAAATGTTAATGTAATGTAACCTCACAATGGACAACATTCGACATTAATCACAAAACAAATTGAATGTCGAACAATATTTATTGTACATCTACGTTCAATTAACATTGTACATCTGTCTATCAAAGTATCGGTCGGTTTAAGATCGTAATTACGATCGTAATAGTGTATGGCCACCTTAAGGTGTATCCATAAGAATGTGTACATTTGTACATCTGCATATGTTCTCATCCTGTTTACTGATAAAGCAGGCAGGATGGTGCAGGGATATCCTCTATTGTTGTTTAAATGCTTCCCTGTGTTATCCTTCCCACAATATACGTGCAAAAGAACTTTAAAGGTACAGTTTCTTCCTGTGATTTTGCTAAGAACTTTGCCAATGCAAACGATATCTAACTTGTTAAAGGGACACTAAAATAATAAACCAAAATTTTCAAATAGAAGAATAATTTGCAGGGAGACAGAGTTAGAGAGCAATAGCAGAAGCTGAGCATTCAGTTTTGTTTAATAAGGAGAGGGGCAATAGGAAGACTAGGCTTAAAGTCTTAGCTTTGCCTAATCATACAAAACCAAGAGCACTTGAATTGCCAGGAATCAGATTTTTGACTGAGGATTTGTTAGAATTGGGTAATATTGCATTATAAATGACATGGAGCTGCGTGTTATTACAAGTAAGCTCTAATTATAAGAGATTAAGTATTACTTCATTTGCTCTCTATAAGGGACACAGACATCAAAATGTGCACACGTTTTTGTGCTGTATGTAGGCTATCCACATGCTCTCTATGTATGTTGAACACTATTCTCTGTTTCAAGTCTGTGACAAAACCAATGGAATAATGATTAATCAAATTCAGTATAAACCAGAGTACATTGGGCTAGAAACGCAACATTTTAAAGTGGGAATGTGCATGATGTGTTACTGTAAATTCCAAATTCTCATTAGACATCCACAAAATAAAATTTGTCTTGCTTTGGAATGGATGCAGAAAGGCCTATCAGCATTTTAGGGCCCATCCTATAATTTTATTATGTCATCTTAAGTTGAATTGCACTTTGCTAGCTCAAAGAAAATCATTTTAATTATTCTTTGTCTGCAAATTATTATAATAAACATATCTAACAATTATGCACTGTATATTTCACTGCAAAGTTCACAGGTTTCTTAAATTCACCAAATGATGAGGGGCAGTTTGGAATCCCTGTGACCAGAATGCTATTCTCTGTGACTGCTCTCACCAGTCAAGTGCCAATGAATAAAGGTGGCCATACACTAACGATAATGGGTAAATCCCGTCAGGCCGACTGCAGTGCCAATGAACGACTCTAGTCGACATTACGGTCAGTCGGAAAAGAAGGAAAATATCCATTGGTCGGTATTGGCTCTCTTCACTTTAGTAAAGGGAGCGATCTGATTGTTATGTGTATGGCCGCACGATCCCCATACCGCGTATGGGGATTGGTCAGGTCTGTGTTTGCATGTGTGCCGAGAGCTAACAATGTGATCTGTGGGCACATTGCGATGGAAATCGCATATGTATGATAGACCAAATTCAGCTTGTTTAATGGGCATGCAATATTCACTCACTAGCCACTTAGGTGCATGCAGGGGTGTTCCTAGGGTTTTTGACACCTGAAGCAACTTTTAAATCCCGCCTATCGGTGGACGGGTGGTGGCACGTGAAGCATGCAGGGTATGCACTGCATTCTTACCTTAAAGCATTCCCAAAACTGCCAGGCCCAATTACTTGCCATAAATGTTGTGGTAATGGCAGCTGCTAAAACTGGAGCTGCATTCGATGAATTCAATCTTCGATGAAGTCAATGAATTGCTCATGTTGGATCAAAAAGCCAATGAACACCTGGTCAGTGTATGGGCACCTTAAGGTAGTGCTGTGTTATGCTGGACTTTCTCCATTTATGGTGACTGCTATCTCTTTCCCAGGTCCAGAAAACAAACCAGTTACCTCTATACTCCCCCAATCCTATATTCATTTTTTTTGGGCAAATATTCAGTAGTTAACTGATTAATTTATTTGATCACACATTTTCAAACAATTTCCAATTCTTAAGGGGGCCATACATATATCCGATTTTACTTACCTGACCGAGCGCTCCCGCGACATAAGACCGATCCTGCCTTTCCTGTTCTTTATGTGGCCGACAAGCGATCGCAAAATGAATGGGATTTGCAATCGCATGTCGGTCTCATAGAAGAACAGGATAGGCGGTTCTGGCAGGATCGGTCTTATGTCACGGGAGCGCTCGGTCGGGTAAGTAAAATCATATAAATGTATGGCCACCTTTAGCTTGGAAATCATTTTAACAAGCAATATGTACTTTTTAAGACAATACTGTGGCTAGAACTGACAGATTATTTTTACCCAATTATTGAACCTATTATTTTTTGCAGCTTATTATTAGATTGTAGCTAAGTTGGTAAATACATTTTAACATTGGCTATTCATTGTTATATCTGATCTTGGCCAAGTGCTTTCCAAAGGTAAAATACACAACAAGTTCAAGGTGATCAAAATCCAAACATTTTAAGGCAACCAAGCTAAAAACTAACAGGGAGATTCAATTTAAGTTCCTATCGTTAAAAATGGTGCTAATTTTGCCACAGCCAATCAGATATTGCGTAACATTTAAATGCTAACATCTGACTGGTTGGGGCAAAATTAACACAATTTTTAACGATAAGAACTTTTATAGAATAACCCTGTAATTCTTTAGTCAGGGAGCCTACTACAGATTATACTATAGGCTGGGTACACACCAGCCAGTATTTTCGGCCGACCGACCAATTCCCGGCACTTTCGGACGAAAATATTTGCTGGTGTGGGGCGGGCGGCCACGACCGACAATCGGACGTGTCGGTAAATTCCGATCGATCGTGCAGTTCCCTATGGGACCGCACGATTGATCGCTCACAAATTCGGCCGCGGACGAATTTGCTGCGACCGACGGACATTTGTCACAGCCGAGTGCTCGCTCGGGACAAAAAGTCCCTCCATGTGTACCCAGCCATAGTCATATGTTTGTAAACAATAACACAGTGCCCTGCTAAAAATCCCATCACACAAACCCTCCCACTGGAACAAAATACTACAAAAATAGAACTAAACTTGAAATCCTGTAGTTAGCTGTAAAATAAGTGTTATTACATCAGATGAGAAACCATTTAAGTAAAATCCTAAGGCTAAAATACACTGTTTCCTATAAATAGATGTAGTGTGTGTGTTCCTTTATTTGTGAAATTCAAAAGAATTTGCATATTGCTATATTCAAAGTGACACGCGGAAATCGATAAATTAAAATCTTTTAAGTTCTCACCGGTAAGCCTGATTAGTATTTTTTAATCTAATTTTCTGTAGTTCTAAACTCAAAAGTTCTCTGGTTATTGTCAAGGCACAAGCATGATCAGGGCCCAATATGAAGGAGCTAGACATTCCAAAATATGGATACTGAATAGTAAGAGAAGTATAGTGAGCAAAATAGCTGATCGGAGATACATTTTAGAGAAACTTTCTTTTAATACTGCTAGATATGATACATTTATGGTCTGTACACAAGTCCGACAGGATGCCCGACCCCAAGACACATGCATGCCCGTTTTGGCATCACGTGAGTATATGTGTTCCCTCGGGGGGCAAGATTCTACTAGTTGCTGCAGAACATGACTCGACAAAAAAAACAGTGTGTGGTGGCTCCCACCATCATTTATGATCTATCCAGCTAGATCAATGAAAGACGCCTGTAAACACACGCAAACTTACATCTGAACGAGGCTTACGTGCGGCTTAGAGTCAGAACTCAGACAAAATGATGGGGAACTGTGGTCTCCATACAAGTGCTCTCTATTAAAAAGTGCAAAAGTGAACTATTCCTTTAATTCATTGATTGAAGACCAGGAGGTTAAGGAGCTATAGCCTTACCTTTCATTCTTCAATTAAAGGACAATTATACTCACCTTTTCCTCGATCCACTGCAGCATAGTACCCAGGGTGAGGACCTAAAATCGCTAAGTCCTCACCCTGAGGATGGCTGGTGGCTGTCATGATCGTCTTATGTCACGGAGCGCTCGGTCGGGTAAGTAAAATCATATAAATGTATGGCCACCTTTAGCTTGGAAATCATTTTAACAAGCAATATGTACTTTTTAAGACAATACTGTGGCTAGAACTGACAGATTATTTTTACCCAATATTGAACCTATTATTTTTTGCAGCTTATTATTAGATTGTAGCTAAGTTGGTAAATACATTTTAACATTGGCTATTCATTGTTATATCTGATCTTGGCCAAGTGCTTTCCAAAGGTAAAATACACAACAAGTTCAAGGTGATCAAAATCCAAACATTTTAAGGCAACCAAGCTAAAAACTAACAGGGAGATTCAATTTAAGTTCCTATCGTTAAAAATGGTGCTAATTTTGCCACAGCCAATCAGATATTGCGTAACATTAAATGCTAACATCTGACTGGTTGGGGCAAATTAACACAATTTTTAACGATAAGAACTTTTATAGAATAACCTGTAATTCTTTAGTCAGGGAGCCTACTACAGATTATACTATAGGCTGGTACACACCAGCCAGTATTTCGGCCGACCGACCAATTCCCGGCACTTTCGGACGAAATATTTGCTGGTGTGGGGCGGGCGGCCACGACCGACAATCGGACGTGTCGGTAAATTCCGATCGATCGTGCAGTTCCCTATGGGACCGCACGATGACGCTCACAAATTCGGCCGCGGACGAATTTGCTGCGACCGACGGACATTTGTCACAGCCAGTGCTCGCTCGGGACAAAAGTCCCTCCATGTGTACCCAGCCATAGTCATATTTTTTGTAACAATAACACAGTGCCCTGCTAAAAATCCCATCACACAAACCTCCCCCTGGAACAAAATACTACAAAAAATAGAACTAAACTTGAAATCCTGTAGTTAGCTGTAAAATATGTTATTACATCATAGAAGAAACCATTTAAGTAAAATCCTAAGGCTATACACTGTTTCCTATAAATAGATGTAGTGTGTGTGTTCCTTATTTGTGAATTCAAAAGAATTTGCATATTGCTATTTCAAAGTGACACGCGGAAATCGATAAATTAAATCTTTTAAGTTCTCACCGGTAAGCCTGATTAGTTTTTTTAATCTAATTTTCTGTAGTTCTAAACTCAAAAGTTCTCTGGTTATTGTCAAGGCACAAGCATGATCAGGGCCCAATATGAAGGAGCTAGACATTCCAAAATATGGATACTGAATAGTAAGAGAAGTAAGTGAGCAAAATACTGATCGGAGATACATTTTAGAGAAACTTTCTTTTAATACTGCTAGATATGATACATTTATGGTCTGTACACAAGTCCGACAGGATGCCCGACCCAAGACACATCATGCCCGTTTTGGCATCACGTGAGTATATGTGTTTCCTCGGGGCAAGATTCTACTAGTTGCTGCAGAACATGACTCGACAAAAAAAACATGTGGGTGGCTCCCCCCATCATTTATGATCTATCCACTAGATCAATGAAAGACGCCTGTAAACACACGCAAACTTACATCTGAACGAGGCTTACGTGCGGCTTAGAGTCAGAACTCAGACAAAATGATGGGGAACTGTGGTCTCCATACAAGTGCTCTCTATAAAAATGCAAAAGTGAAACTATTTCCTTTAATTCATTGATTGAAGACCAGGAGGTTAAGGAGCTATAGCCTTACCTTTCATTCTTCAATTAAAGGACAATTATACTCACCTTTTCCTCGATCCACTGCAGCTAGTACCCAGGGTGAGGACCTAAAATCGCTAAGTCCTCACCCTGGGTACTTTCCCTAACTCCTGCACTACTTACCGCAAATCTGCTTCGCCGATCCACACTGTTCCACCTCTCTTCTACTGTCATGTGACAGTCCGCGCAGCCAATTGGAAGACACGCCTCCTTGCAGAGCGTATCTTCCTATTGGCTGCCTCGCGATCTGTCACCGAAGCAGGAAAGCGGAGGAATGGAGCGATCGCGAAGCAGATTTGCGGTAAGTAGTGCAGGAGTTGGGAAAGTACCCAGGTGAGGACTTACGATTTTAGGTCCTCACCCTGGGTACTATGCCGTATGGAGTAAGAGGAGCGAGGGTGGGGTGAGTATAGTTGTCCTTTAATGCCTGTGAAGCCAGGAACAAAGGTGAACAAACTTATGCTTCACGCATCCTCCGCTGTCACACTGAAATTCCTGTCCCTTCCTGGGTCTGATTAACTATAGCGTGCAATATTGTGCATGTGCACTACAGTTAATCTGAACCAGGAAGTAGTCGAACCTGGCTCCACAGGCATTGATTGAAGAACAGAAGGTAGGCATAGCTTCTTAACCTCCCAGTCTTCAATCAATGCATTAAAGGAATAGTTCACTTTTGCAGTGAATGATTCCTTTAAACCCACCCACAAACAAGTTAGTCACAAGCCTAAAAAAATTATTTTCTCAACCTGAAGTAACCATAGGCAGAGATAAGCACAGAAATTGATTCAAATCTGTAACCAGCTGCAGAAAAGGTTGATTTTTTGGTTTGGATGTTTCACAGAGAGAGGGCAGAGAAGGAGAGAGATATTTATGTATAAAGCTAGGTACACACGATACAATAATTCGGCCCGAACGACTGACATTTCAGTGTTTCAATCAGTCGGGAGGAATTATTGTATGGCGGCTTTTTGTGGCCGCGACCAATCACCAACCGTTCGTTCGTCCAAATCGGAGGAACGAACGATCGGAGAGGTTGGACAATCACAACCCACCATGCGTGCCTCTATGGACCACATGATCGGTCGCGCCTAACTGTCGGATACGGCTACTTTTGCCGTGACTGACAGTCCTTCCTCCTGGCCGATTGGTCGAAAGCCTCGAACGTCGGTCAGGAGGAAGGATTGTATAGTGGTACCTAGCTTAAGAGATACTGTTGACTCTGCGCTAATCTCAGAAGGTAAAGTGTATGGACACATTTATCACTATCAAGGTTGTGCAAACACGGCACAATATTTTCAACCATCTCAACACCAAAGTTTCAGTAAATAGTCCAAAAATATCTGCAAGAATTACAATCAAGCTATTGACCAATTCTTTTATCAAAATTGAATGGATCAGATGCAGTGGAAGTTCAACATGTGGTTTTAAATACACTACTAGATATTAGATAGATTAAAGGAACACTAAACCAAAGCATTTCCATCTGTTTCTTATTCGGGTGATAATCAGGGCATGTATGGGCACTTTGTTGGCCGAAACAGCCAGGGCTCATTGAAGATCCGCCTGGTGATTGGCCAACAAGCCCCAACCGAATGTCCACTTTGCCTGACAAAGTGCCCATACATGGCACGATTATACACATTGTGCGTCGTGGGTCAGCACCTGTGATCGCACGTGTGTATGAAGCTTAAGGTTGAAAATTCAAAATTTGATTGTGATTTGTTCTTCAATTAAACAATCAGGAGCCAGGAGAGAAGGTAAAGAAATTACCCGATCCCTCGCTCCCCCGGCGCATAGTCTGACAAGATCCGACCTGTGTCTCTATGTGCATGCGCGATCCATACTATGGCACATACTATGTGTAGTATAGATCCTTAAAAATACATTTGGTCCCTTAATATATCAGATGAGACACAGGCAAAACATATACAGGGAGATTTAATAAAAGTTCTATCATTTAAAATGGTGCTAATTTTGCCCCAACCAATTAGATCTTATTTAATATTTCAAGGTAACATCTGATTGGTTGGGGTAAAATTAGCACCAATTTAAACGATAAGAACCTGATAATTTTTTAAAAAAGTAAAAATGTATCTGAAAAAAATTCAGGAAAATTTGACAGACTTACCCACTATAATTCCACATGCGCTCACCAAACCGATCTCCTTTTTTAGTGCTACGCCACCAGCTTCCCCAGAGCTTGATCCTGACCAGAGTCCTGGCCCTGGTCTTCTGGTATTTTTTCAGCACTGCTTCGAAGTCTTGCCCCCTCTCCATCTTTTTGAACAAAGTGACACTAGGAAAATGAGCTGTTGAAAGGTTTTTGTTACCAATACCTGTGTAAGAAAAAATAGAAATAGAATAGAATCTAAATAAACAAGAATTTCTCATTTCCCCATTTAAGAATATTTGTATTTTAGCTGTCCATGTCTATTATGTCTAATGCCACATACTGGGTTGAAATTGCTTCAGTGAAATTATTCTATAACATTTGGCAAATAATTAATTCAAGCTCTGCTCCAAACAGCCAAAAATACATACCCTATCACACACCTATCAGTATATCTTTTTTTTTTTCTTACTGAGGTGGAAAACAATTGCAGCACAGTGACTTATCTGGGGAGACTGTCACTGCTTGCACTTCTGGAAAAGTACTACTCACTGCGTATGCTAATTTTTCAAATTGAAAACTTAAGATGTCCATAAATGGAGAATAAAGATTATTTCCAACATTTACCCGACAACCATCACTCTCCTCAATCCCCAATACATCACAGACCTGCCATCCATTCATTGGCAGATCCCAGGCACATAAATCTACAAGCAGGTTTTAAAAAGGGAAATCAGGTGGCATGTGCCCTTCTTCTTTGAAGGTATAAGCCTTTGATGATTCCCACACATAATTAGCAAGCAGTCTGACAGAAATGTGCAGCCAAATAAAAGATTTCTATGTAAAACCTTACAGAAAGTTGCCCTAAACCATCATGTGAGACCCCATAATCTATGCCCTGTATATTGGACATAAGATCACACTCCACAATTTGGTACCACTGTTTAAGAACATTCTAGGTACATTTCCCTACTCCTGACCAAGGAGATATATCAGCTCCTACATAAGCACACTTATTTAGTGCAATGCAAAATTACTTAAAAGTACAAACTTTTCCAGCTTTACCTGAAGAAGGGTTGTCCCCAAATGTTGTTTCAAGTTTCAGCTAAAGTGTGCTTTCTCCTGTTAAATATTTTTGTTAAATTATTTACTTGGGCATGATCTATTTTTAAGGGCATGTCCATCGTAAAAACAAAAAAACTGGTGACTTGTCAGTTATCTGCCCGCAAGGCCAAATGCTACTTTTACCAGTTTAATTAATGCATTTGTAACTAGTATATTCCTTTCTGGTAAAGGTATTTGCCTCCTCCTCTGCTCAAATAGCTATTTATAAGGTTGAGCAGGTGCAGAGGAGGCAACACGTGAAAAAGCAGTCAAGCATTGGCTGTGATGTCAGTTGTCATAGACTTGATTGACTGTTGGAGGTGAAGGGACAACTTATTATGCCACAATGGGGACAATAACTATCAATACCTGGTTAGTATTTTCAGGTAATAAAGTAAAAAAATATATTAGTTGGGGTTGGGAGCAGATAACTGGCAGTTTTGCCATTTTTTTCGTTTTAAGAATGAAACTCCCTTTAATTTGTGGTTTTTAATTTTAGGTTTAATACCATTACAGGCTTCACACTGTGTGGGATGCTATGTGTTTCCATCAGGTTGACAATCTTATAATAAAAACAATAAATAACCAGCAAATAACTAATTTACTTATTGTTCCATATGAAACCGATGCTTAATCCTAATCTAAGTATTATGTCCTGTATCTCTTCTTTTTAGGAGTTTTTTTAAAAATTAAACAATATTATGATTAGGGATGACATCAACCTAGATACAACCCAAAGCCCAAATAAAATATTCTAGAATTATCGAGTCTAATATTCTAGATCCAGTTGTAAAGCCGATTGTAATTTTAGAAGCAGGAAGGATTTTTTTTTCTTTTTTTGCCAACTGCTAAATGCCAAGCCCTTCAAAATGGCATTTAAAACATTAAAATTTACTATAGTTTAAATACAACTCATATTTTAGATGCATGACTTAGAGGAGTATGTCGGAAATAAGTTTGCACCCTTGTTAAGCCTTTAGAAGAAGGGTGGATATACGGTAACTCTCCACAGTATGAGGTTAGTGGCATGAACAATACAATTAACCTTTTTAAATATATTGGTGCCTGCTGGTTTTGTTGGTTACATATGGGCTAATGTTGGCTGTTTTTCTCTACCTAGCAATGTACAGGGAAAACCCTGCATAGGAAATACCCTGTACAGGAGATATTTCATCAAAGCACCCATAAACGCAAATCTGAAAATGCTGCATAGGGCATAATGACTGACTTGTCCGAACAACTTATCAACAACTGATTTTGGCAAAAAATAAGCCAAAAAATGTGGGTTGCTACAAAACTTTCTGACAAAAACTGTACTGTATTTCTTACATTCATTACAAATTAAACACTCAGGGAAAGCAGGTGAATTATACCGCATTTCAGAGTTATCTAAAAGCATTCCTTACACCTACTACAGCATGCATTTTCCCTATATAGTAAAGAGCATCTATATCATAATTTTGAAAACCTAACTTTCACCAAAAAAACAAATAGTTGATCCCTAACTATGTCTCTCTGCTCCTAGATGTGGTTTGTTACCTGTGATGTGTCATGACTCATTACAGGTAATACAGATCAATAGTAACATAAGCTCCACCAATCATTCATACGCAGGCTGGCAAGCCTGTATAGGGCATTGCGTGTCTATACCTATTAGATTCTTATATTGGTGAGGTTGAAATGAGAATGAAGTTCCTAGTGGATTAATTTCTTAATTATTTTTTTTTTTATATAACTTATCTTTACTTTTGTTATAAAGAATATTTATATTATTTAAATATACTTTTAAATTTTTTTTCATTTAAAGACCCTTCCTGATGGCCCTGGCATAAACATTTTATTTACATATTTATTTTTAGAACCGCTATGTAATTTTTCCCAAAATAAACTTCTAAATGATAAAAACACAAATTTCAAACAAAACAGTCTTTGCCCTTAACTTTGTATTTAATGTGTTGTTAAAAAACAGACACATGTGATCGGTTCAGATAAACACAAATAATCTGTCTGAATGAGGTTAGTGAGCTGTATGTACTATGTAGAGCTAGAATGAGGCTGAGTGAGCTATATGTGCTATGTAGAGCTAGAATGAGGTTGAATGAGCTGTATGTACTATGTAGAGCTAGAATGAGGTTGAGTGAGCTGAGCTAGAATGAGGTTGAGTGAGCTATATGTGCTATGTAGAGCAGAATGAGGTTGAATGAGCTGTATGTACTATGTGAGCTAGATGAGGTTGAGTGAGCTGTAGTGCTATGTAGAGCTAGAATGAGGTTGAGTGAGCTGTATGTGCAGTGCTATGTAGAGCTAGAATGAGGTTGAGTGAGCTGTATGTACTATGTAGAGCTAATCTAACCATTTGCTTTGCAGACAGAGCAGGATTATCCACAAGGCAACCCAGGACACCTGCCTAGGGCCCAGAAACTTCTGGGGCCCAGCTTCAGAAGCAGTAACAATATTATAGTCTATACAACATATATACCAAAAAGGGGCCCCTAATGATGGCCCTGCCTAGGGCCCCATATGATCTTAACCCATCTCTGTTTGCAGATCATGTCTATTCGTACAGTAAAGCATTCACAACATTGGGAAATAGAATACACGACTCCGTAACACTCTTAATAGTCTGTAATGCTTGAGCCTATCAGATGAATATAATGATTATATCTGCTCATATGACCCCGGGGGGCAAAAAACTAACATAAACAGCCAATGATGTGAATGGCACAATATCTGGTGTGTTGGGAATATCAGCTATAATAGACAATATGTGTACAGCACTGATGTTCCAGTCTGTGACCCGAACACAATCCCCCTCACACACCGACCCTTTTTCTTACCCAAACCGGGTTCAGCTGCCTTTTATCAGGATGTGCTCCGCATCTCCACCAGACTAGGTTTAATGGCTGGCTGGCTGGCTGTCAGTAGATGTCATTATTCTGTCGGGAGAGACCTGGTGAGCTTGCCTGAGCTGGACGTTTCTTGGATCGGTTCCGGTATTGTTCAATGTCCCTGGTATCACCCCTACCAATCTCCCTTGTGTAACATCAACCTGACAGCACTGCTCAACCTCCCTCTGTAAGTCTCCTCTGCTCCTTATATTGCCTCACACCTTCTCCTCCTCCCTCCACGTTATGTCACCGCCCACAGGATTTGCCTTTTACTGATAAACACCCAGATAGAGAAGCCACAGGACCCAGTTTCCTAAAAGGGATGTGCAGTGAATCCTTCATTTACTTATTTACCACCCCCCCCCTTCCCTGATTTCAGAGCTCACCACTCTTGTTAACCTTCCTGTTTATACCTTTAACAATTCATTGATCACTGAAATGGCTGAAATATGTAACACTGTACCTTGATTCAGAACATTTAGGATTTAAAATTACTGAGAAAGAACAGTAGAATCTTGAGAAATATTAAACATGTATATCTTCTAAAAATCAAGACAATGGGTGAGCCTAACTCCCTCTAAGTTTAGTAATTTACTGTTACAGGAGAACTATCGTGTATAAAGTTTATTATAAAAAACAGTTAAAATGAAAGGTACTTGGGACAGGATGTAGAGATGGGTTATTCCTACCTCCCAATATTGTTTCTGTGAGGAGCACCAGCCCAAAGAAACTGATTCTGACAGTCTTCCTAATGACTTCAGCCCTAACTTTTAGGCTGGGTACACAAGAAGGGACTATTTGCTACGAGCGAGCGCTCAGCCGGGACAAATGTCTGTCGGTCGCGGCAAATACAGCCACGGCTGAAAGTGCGAACAATCGATTGTGCTGTCCCATAGGGAACCACATGATCGTTCGGAATTAACCGACACGTCCAATCCAAAAATATCTGCTGTCC
Organism: Hymenochirus boettgeri; assembly: GCA_019447015.1. Lineage (NCBI taxonomy): Eukaryota > Metazoa > Chordata > Amphibia > Anura > Pipidae > Hymenochirus > Hymenochirus boettgeri. The sequence continues at coordinate 264,413,216 of CM033469.1, forward strand.
TGGACTATTCGTAATACAGGAATAATCAGGACTAACCTGGCAAATGAAAACTGTAGTGCTGTACTCCTCGATGAACAATATTGTGAGGTAGGAATAATCAGCCCCTACCTCCCTGCCTCAGGTACTTTAATTTTTAAACAGTTAATTTTTATATAGATATCCTTTAAGCAATATGCATTATTTGATGTTGCTATTTAGGACATATGTACATTTGAGCATACACTGGAATACATCATGTGTTCAAAAGCATACTTGGAAAATGTATATGTAGTGACTTGGTAATTCCTACTGCCACCAGCCAGAACAAAGCTGAACAACATTACTATAGCAATGAATTCCCAAATCTCACATCTCACAGGAATTCACATTCCTGCCTTTTCTAAGGTCCATCCTCAAAACGGCCCATAATCTACGTCAGATTATTGAACAAATGTCTTGCTCCCCTTAGGGTTGCAAGCCACATTGAGAACCACATAATTCCAATGGCTGAGCACAAAAACAGAACAAAGGGAAAAAAACAGTAGGAAACAAAAGGGAGGAACCACTCTCCAGGAGCACCAAAGTCTCCAGGAGCATTTTGGGGTCAGACCTTTCCTGTAGATGTATTTTTGGGACTGATATTATTCCGCTCTTTGTTATGCTCGCTTGGTTTGGGTCTGTTGTTTGCTTTTATAGCATTAATATTCTGTTTCTGCATTTCACCATGTCATTATATTTTTGTTGGCCAGTAAAAGCTATCACAAATAATGAAGCTCACAGAATTCACAGATCTTAGGTTCGACAGTTTAGAAACTCGACTTGTTCCTTTCTATTTTATAAAGCCCATTATGGCAGGAACCTATATAAGTATCCATAGATCATGCACATTACCCAGTGACAGGACACCAGCCTATTGTACTCACACCAAACACTCCATCCATGCTGTTTGTTAAAAAAAAACTTTACCATTTAGATTATTTTTTTTTAACAATGAAAATCAGTGCAGGTAAATCATGTTAAAAACAATTAAAAAGAAATAAATATAATTATTTAGTTTACATAGATTCAGAGGATGAAAATATTTGGGACACCACTGGGTCAAGTGTTTTTTTCCTAAATAATACAAAGGAACAGAGTAAATGCTGCATTTTCCTCTAAAACATGAGACCTACTTTACAGTCACATTCTATAGGGTCTGGAAATGTAAAACAAGACACATTGCACAGTGGAGGAGGGGTAGGCAGCTCCAGCAACAGCAACCAGTCAGATAATGGATAGGCTTGTAAAACAAACATTAGCAAGGAAGATTGACAAATCTTTGTGATTGCTATTATGGTCACACACTTTAGATTGTTATCGCCAATAAGGTTTGTGTATTGCATAATGACATGGAAAGTAGAAAATCAAACAACAAAAACTTAAAATACAAATTAAAAAATTGAGTGAAACATGCATGATGTGTAACTATCAGGGGAGAAGTCCCTGACTCCCCCCCAGAACACCACTGTAGTGAAACAGGAAAAGGGTCCATGTCATAGGTTGCTGGGGGCCCAGTGACTGCTGGTTACACCACTGGAAACTACAATTTGCTTCAACAATGGGGGGAATGTCATGTGGATCCTACAGAATGAGCCAAGTTGAGAGCATCTGTCACAATTTATTATCTGCTACTTGTTTTTTTGTTTTTTTTCATTTGTAAAAATTACCAAAAGCAGAATCAGTTCCCAGTTTCCACAGTATATGATAAAACACAGATCAGAAAAAAACATTTCAAAACAACAAGATATTATGCCATATATTTACATTTCACTTTAATGACTATGTAATGTGGCCTGCATGCAGGCATGGACTGTCCCACTAGGACAAGGAAAAATCCTGGAGGGTGGAGGGCCCTAAAGTCACCAATAAAAATTGAGAAAATCTTTTACATTAAAGGAGAACTAAACTTAATTTTTTAGTCCAAATATGAAAGCTTTTCCCCCAGACACCTATACATGTTAAGATTCTTCTCTAGTAAGTTGCATTTAGTACATGTAAGTAATATTCTTTCTGTACTAAGAAGGATTCCATGTTGTTGCCAGTACAGTCCACAAACCATGTAGGCTTAAAAGAGCCACCCCTCCTGACCCCATTAATCACAGAGTTTCTGGCTTCTGTTTCTAGCAAAGATAAATCTTCTAAATGTATTGTTATATTATCGTTGTATCTCTGGTGGTGCAACGTAAAAATGCTAGAAGTCACAGGTTCAAATCCCCAGGCTTACTTACAATACAAAATAGTCTACTGCCTGAATTTATTGTGAATTTTTTGCTTCTTTCAATCAGTTTTCTGGGAAAATACAAAGTTTATATATATGTACAAATTTTAAATATAGCACTCTGTTTACCAACCAGCATGAATTGCTGACAGCCTTCTTGGATCAATTCAAAACTGTCAACTGAATTTACTGTTATTTTCCTCAACTACATTTCACCTAGTAGCTCTTGTGGGATCGTAGTAGAAAGTGTTTTTTGGTTGTTTTTTTTTTTTTGCAATACTGTGCATGAGGTTAGAGGTTTGATTCCCCAGACCAACTTTTTTTTTTTTACTAAATGTTAATTTTCTTTTCTTAATCCATGCTAGCTAAGAAATAAACTGCAAATTTTACTTTTTTTGTATGAAAGTCAATAACTGCTCAGAAACCTGTGTTCTGTCACAGAGGGAAGCTGTAACATGATTGGCTGTCAGCTTCCGGAAGCAAGGGTGTGCCCAGCTAAGGTGGATAATGGGAGCTGACCCCTAGCATGCACAGGTTCATTTCATAAATCACCACCCAGCAGCCATAGCAAAGGCAGAGGTAAAACACAGCATTTGTATCATTCTGATGGTGCTTTCTATTGGGGCAATATTGTCTGAGACCTTAGTTCCACCTAAAAGGTAAAGTGAGAGAAAAGCAGACAACATGCATAAATATTAAACTAATCTATGTATTATATATTTTATTTTATTAATTTCATACAGTGGATTCTGTAAGAAAACCTCTGGCTGGTCACCATAATCATTTATTCCCCAAGCACATTCTAACGTGGTGATCAGTCATTTGATCATCATAGCCTGAGTGTAGAGAACTGAAACTGGTTTGTCCCGTCAAATGAAGCCTTGTGGGCCTTTGCTTCAATGTTTTCAGATTTCCCCCATTGCATCAGTCCTCTGCCTGGATGTCAAGAAAAAGGTAATCACAGATACATAGCAGAATTACTTTTTTTTGTTTTTATGCTTAGCCATGATGCAACATTCAAAATATAAAAGATTATTATAGGAAACTGTTATTCTATGATTAGAGGGCATTTCCACCCCCCAAATTACAGGTTAAAAATGCTGCCAGATGCTCCAAAACATACTTTTATGTAACCCGCACCCAATCCCTTGCCAGCTCTCACTAACTTTTCTAGTAGTGCTTTGCGTGAGAGTCAATGCCGCTAATGTCATGGCCAAGTATGGGCGGCACAGAAAAGGCACGTACAGCTAAAGTTTAAATTTTAGCTTGATGGGAGGAGATGCTGGAAAACTGCTCAAGATAAATCCAAAGTGTATGGCATGCTTAAAGGGCAATTAAACTCTAGAAATCCCCCCCCTCCCAAGATAATACCCAGGGTAAGTATCTAAACTGTAGAGTTCTCACCCCTGGGTATAACTTAATTTCTTCCAATGACCCTGCAAAGTCGGCTTTGTGAGCTGCTTGCATTGTTCCTGGACTATGGCAGATCAAAGAAAAGGAGCTTTGTGACCCAGAGTGAGGACCTAGTGGTTAAGGTCCTCATCCTAGATACTATCAACAGGAGGGGGTTTAGTGGGGGGGGGGGGGGGATAATTGTACTATAAGACTTTTTATAAAGAACACTCATTCCAGTCCTGTCACTGAATTCTGATGTAAAGCATGTGATTCACCATAAAAATATTTTCATTGTAAAATCATAAACGTGGCTATGGCAAAAATAGTGGCAAAAAATAAAACAAACAATTCTATTAACGACATTACCTTTCTGCAGCCATTTCCATAGGCACATGCATTAGCTTATGGTACAGTTCTCTTTTACTTCTGTAGGCTATTTTCATGCATAAAATTTTGCCACAATCATTTTTTTAATGTTAGTCCAGAGAAAGTTGTGACCTTAGCCTCACTAGAGATATTAAATAATGCAAAATAAAGCAAATGACAGAAAATGCATTCCTTAATGGGCATGTCCAAAACTATAATCCCCCCGACTACTGGCCCCATTGTGTAGTGTAGTTTAATCCTTACCTCACATCCCAGCTCCATATGGTTCTCCTGTAGTCCCCCCCCAAGTCCTAAAAACTGCCCACCAGGAGGATAGCAAAGTCCATATAGGACTCTGCCTCCTACCTGGCCTCCGGGAGAAGTTTGGCATGCGTACTGCCCCTCTTCCCTCCCTCTCCCTCCCGATTAGGATTTCCTCCCCCTACCATAAAAACCTTTTCACCAAGCATTCCCCCTGTCCCCCAGCCCCAACCGCTATGTTAGTAATATCACAAAATGCTCAAAACATTACTTACCTTCCCTCTTGCCTCCGACGAACTGAACTCCCGGCAGCCGCGTCCGTGATTGGCTCGGCTTGCATTTTTCTCGCAAGCAGAGGGCCTGGCAGCGTGGCAGAGGAAAGAGGAAGGTAAGTAAAGTTTTGGGCATTACTAACATAGGGGTTGGGGCTGGGGGACAGGGGGAATGTTTGGTGAAAAATGTTTTTGAAGGGTGGACATACCCTTTAATGAATACTGCTGTGTCTACAGGAAACAACAGGAGGAGCACTGAGCAGATCTGTTCATATTGGTACAGAGGAAAACATTATATATCAAACTGAACCATTTGGAAAGAGGTTTACTGGGAATTCATTCATTTAAGCTCCCTTACTCTCTGCAACAGTTGATCTTCAAGAAATAAATAATTTAAGGCCAAAGGGAAAATAGCATCTAAAAAACAGGGTCCATTTAAACATAATTTCAGAATAATAATTAAATCTTAGTTGTTATTTAATTGCATTTCTTCTGGTATACATGGAAGAATTTTGGAATTCAAGTGGTTAGTCAGGCGACTATGTTTCAGCCTGACTGAATGTGTGCAATCATTTGTGATTTACTGACATGTAAGATTATTTGGACCTACAAGTTTTGCAGAAAAAAGTCAGAAACAGCCGTCGATAATTCAGCCCATCTGACCAAATATTGTGTGGGGGTGATGGATCAGCCTAAAATGGCTTACCAGCCCTAAATTGGTCATGAAGTTTAAATAGGCATTAGCTTTTGCCACTTGAGGTATTATGAAGGCATCAAAGGTTTGAGTTTCTTGCTGGAGACTATTATTTCAGCATATGAGGTCTGCAAAGTTATATCATAAATATTAACCAACTTTTAAACAATGATCTTAAAAAATACATGAAGGTATACTCTTTTCAGTTGTAAAAAATAACTTCCCAACCAGATATGTAGAATGCATTTTCAGACTACCCAAACAGGTGCAATTAGGCATTTAATTGTGTGTCTAGTATCAAATATTTCCCTTTGCATTGAGTAAAAACCACACTAACAGTGTTCACTCTGGTTTACAGGTTAGAGAAAGATCATGTACAACAGACAACCCTTGGCCAGTAATGGGTGGGGGAGGGACCAAAGGTAAAGCTGTGTTTCCAGACAACACACTTATTGATCTGGAATAGGAAGGTAACTGCAAGTGACAGAACTATCAGGGAGATTCAATAAAAGTTCTTATTGTTAAAAATGATGCTAATTTGCCCCAACCAATCAGATCTTATTTAAAATTTGAAAGATACATCTGATTGGTTATGGCAACATTTTTATCAATAAGACATTTATTGAATCTCCCTGAATGTTCCTGTAAGGGGAGCCAAATTAGCCGAAAACAAAGCTTTAAATTTGTAATGTTGTGCATACAGTACAAACTCTCCGGACCTGTCAGAAGAACATCGTAGGAGACAAGACCTAAGTTCCTTCCTGGCGCCGAGTGCGTTTTATTGAAGAATGGGAGGTAAGGTTTAGCACCTATACCTCCCATTCTTCAATTAAACCCAAAACCTCAAACTTCATTTCCCTAGTGGAATACCCTTTAAAGTGTCATGAAAAATATAGTCATTACACACCCTGCCCCTTTTTTTACAAGGCATCCAAGAGCATAACAGACATAACTGATTCCAGAGGACAAGGTAAGATATTGCAACATATTTTAAATATGTTTTCTAAAATATATCATTAAAAGGGTTGAGTTTTTCTTTAAGGCAGCAATCTAGGTTGCTGCATTTTATTTCCTAAAAGGGGAACTAAATTTATTAAAACCTACTCTCTCTTGAATTAAGACGGAATGCTACATCCACACTACTTGTATTCAAAAGATCAGTATAAATACTTCTTTCCCTTGACTCAGGGAGGTCTGGCGTACAGGACCTGGCGATCATAAATTTAGGTAAGTCTGCTTTTGACTGAGATTGGTTGTGCCATTTGCACCCACCCCATACAATATTTTTGGCCAGTCAACCGATACATGGTAATATCAGTTGCCCAAAATATTGTATGGTTTGTACCCAGCCAGCTGCTTCCATTTAGTCCCGGACTGGCCAATGGAAAGACACACTTCTTGCAGAGTGTGTATTCCCATTGAAGAAGGGACGAGGCCAAAACCAGCACTTGGAGACCAGCTTTGCTGTTTCATTTAGGTTGAGTAACACAAACCTAGGGGTGAGGACCTCGAATTCTGGTCCTCACTCGGGTACTTTTGAGGGGGACCCGTATTACTGCTTACTTGCTAACTGGTCTTTTAAAATCAATTCCTTTTTCCATTAAATCAACAGAAAGTCAAGTTTAAATGCAATGTAAAATCTGTAGGTTTGGAGACATCTCAATTGATCCTGTTCAACAATGTGCTCTTGCTGGATAATCAGTAAAGAATCACATTTACAAAGACTAGAACGTGTGTGTGGTTCCACTATCAATTAATTTTTTGAAATTCAATCACTTTATTGACAGGTTTGAGCCAAATATAAATTGATCTAACACAACTTGGTACACCTCATACACAAAGTCAGATCTGTAAATTTCATGGCTAATATTATACCTGAACTGGGTTCTGGATATTTAAATATGCTGGATCGTCTGTGATTAACATCAGGTGCAATTGTCCGTAATGACCAATTTTGCAGGTGGCCATGTGCACCAAATCTTTAGTGTTATTTTTTTACTAATCTCTGACTATGTATTTAATTTATTGAAAACAACAATAAAAAGATCATCTGCAAATTATTTCAATTTATTCTGTTAAAGGACATGTCCATCCCCAAACTATAATCTCATCCCCACTACTGGCCTCATTGTGTAGTGTAGTTTAATCCTTACCTCACATCCCAGCTCCATATGTTTCCCCTGTAGTCCCCCCCAAGTCCAAAAACTGCCCACCAGAGGATAGCAAGTCCATATAGGACTCTGCCTCCTACCTGGCCTCCGGGAGAAGTTTGGGCATGCGTACTGCAGCCCTTCTCCCCCTCCCTCTCCTCCCTTTTAGGATTCCCTCCCCCTAGTGTAAATCCCTTTAGATATAGATTGTATTCTTAGAAATGGCCCAAACTCTACTTACCTTCCCTCTTTCCCCCGCTGCAAAGAACTCCCGGCAGCCGCGTCCGTGATTGGCTGCCGCTCAGCCAATCTCAGACGCGACGTGCCGGTCCGCCCCTCTGCTTCATTTTCTCGCAGCAGAGGGCCGGCAGCGGCGCGGAGGAAAGAGGGGAGGTGAGTTTGGGGCACTTTCTAAGAATAAAAATAGAGCGGTTGGGGCGGGGGGACAGGGGGAATCATATATCAAAAAATATTTCTAAGGGTGGACATACCTTTAACATTTTTGCCTGCAAGATAGACAGTTTGGCCTCTTTTTAACCCTGAAGCATGGTTTTGTGGTAAACCCTGCCTCACTTAGAAATTTTACTAGTTGTTTCCGTGCTCTTTCAAACAATTCTGTTGCCATGGATGAATCAGAGGTGAGGCTAAAAACAACTGAAGCAGTTTATATACCTAATGCTTGCAATGCTTAAAAGCCATTTAAGTACATATACTGTACCATCAATTTCATTACCTGTTTTTTCAGTTCAAGACCATATAGAAATAAAGGTTGCTGAAATATTTACAGAGCTAACCATTGGGAAACTACTACCTTACCCATCCTTCCTGACTCCAAATGGCAATCAGAAAGGATCACTGGATCAACAAAACTATATATGTTTACTTATATAGCCCTACTTGGGGATGCAGTGATGTACACTATTATGATACAAAAAGCATACTTGAGGGACAAAAATATATGCATTAATTAGTATCCATGTTCTTTAAAGGGCATGTCCACCCCCAAAACTATAATCCCCCCACTACTGGCCCCATCATGTAGTGTAGTTTATCCTCACATCCAGCTCCATAAGGTTCTCCTGTAGCCCCCCCCCCAAGTCCCAAAAATGCCCATCAGAAGGATAGCAAGTCCAATAGGACTCTTTTTTAAGGGTGGACATACCCTTAACCATGTAACATGAGGAGAAGCAGTCCCTGCACTGTAGAGCTTGCAATCTAGTTAGCTGGGTAATATACAGACACATAGGGAAGAGTAGAAGTGCCCATTGTAAGAGCTTGTGCAGTGTCAAATGAAAGGAACACTAAACTGCAATTATAGGTGCTTAAAATCTGTTTCTATATTCACAGGGAGGTGAGAACTCTTATTCCCACCTCTCTGTGAATAAAGAATGCCTGGGGACACTGACGAACTTACCTTACTGCGCTCCACTCACAGCTGCTACTTAGCTGTCAGCCATGCTGCCTGATCGCGCACCTACTCTTGTATTGGCGACATGTGCCAAAGATAGGCGCTCGTCGGACATCGCTCCTGACAGTTAAGGAGCAGCTGCGAGTGGAACGCAGGTAAGTAAGTTTGGCAGTGTCCCCGGGCATCTTTTATTCACAGAGAGGTGGAATAAGCGTTCTCACCTCTCTGTGAGTAATAGAAAAAATTTATACATAAAATCTGTTAGTGTTCCTTTAAACAATCCTATACTGTGCTGGAGCTTTATGAGGTAGGATGTGAGATTTGATTTAAACCAATTTATTGAGTTTTCTTGACGAAGAGAGAGAGATAGAAATAGAATTCCAGAGGATCAGAGCCACAGAGTAAAAGCTTTAAAGGGCATGTCCACCCCCAAAACTAAAATTTACCCCCATACTGGCTACACTATGTAGTGTTAATAAATCCTTACCTTACTCCTCTGCTCCAATGGTTCTCCTGCAGTGCTTCCCAAAGTCCAGAAAAGTGAAGAGCAGGAGTCTGTCTTCCTGTGTAAAGATTCTGCCTATTCTCTTGCCTCCGGGAGGTATGCAGACATGCGCAGGGAGACGATTACCCCCCTCCCTCCCTCCACATCCATCTCGCTGGATTTTAAGTTTTGCATTAAACCCTTTCCTGTAGTGTAGCCTTCCCCCTCCAAGCCCCAATCACATTGGCAGTTTGTTTTTTTTAAAAGCAGATTACTTACTTACCGCCTTCGTTCCAGCAGCATTCTCAATGGCCGGTCTGGCCCCAAATGTTTAATCCTCAAACGGGAATAAGGCTGGTAAGTAATCTGATATTTTTTTTACAATGGACAGTGCAATTGGGGCGGGAGGCTACACTACAGCAAAATAGGCATAGGCATTTTAGGGTGGACATTCCCTTTAAGATGAGAGGAGGCGGTGTGAGTATGGTTTTCTGGTTCTGTGAGGAGAGTACGGCAGGACATATTGGGGTATGACAGAGCAGAGCAAAATGATTTTAATGTTAATAGAAGGATTTTGTAAACATATGTTTTTAATGGGATCTAGAATTTGGTTCCTGTTTATTAGAGAGCGATGCAAGGTGTGCAGCAGAGTTTGGTATCCATTAAGGGGAGAAAGATGGGAAGCAGAAGGCCAGTAGTAAGAAGGTTACAACAGTCCTGGCATGATTGGATAAGAGCATGGATAAGCGGGTAGTTGAAAGAGTAGGAACCTATGTTTAGCAACATTTTTATGTGGTTAGAATAAAAAAAAGAGAGGAATCAATAATTACCCATAATTATTGGCATCCTCCATAACCCCATATTTTAATGTTCCAACATTCTGTCCTCATCTAAAATTATCAATATCCTTAAATAATCCTCTATAAGACTATAACCCCACATTTTAATCGTCCAACATTCTGCCCTTATCTGTAAATTATTGATATACTTAAAAAGCATTTAGGGATTGTTCTTGCTATATTCAACTATGAACTTACACTTATTTGAACTTAAATTAGTCTAAAGGTGCACATACACTAGCTCTTACCTGCCGACATTCCAGACAGCCACCTGCGCCGATAACTTTAGGTTACAATTGTATTATCTGGCTGGGGAACATTGCAGATAAGAACTGCTGTTGCTTTAGACATTAAGGCTGGGTACACACAAGCCAATATTTTAGGCCAACTGACCGACATTTCAGTATATCCGTCAATAATCCGAAATATTAGAATTTTTTGGGCAGACTGACCAATATCCGACCGTTTGCTCATCTGAATTGGACTGGCGATTGAACACAGTGGAAAACATGGCTGATCGTGCAGCCCTCTATGGCTGCAAGCTCAGTCCACGAGAACAGTGCTTGTTGTCGCCGACCGCAAGGACACAGCAACTACGGTTAGGAAGAAAAAAAATACATGGAAGAAAAAAACAGAAGCACGGATGCGGCAAAAAACAGCCGCAACTATGGTTTGTTTTGATGTAAGTTTATGGTTGCCCTCTGTGCGCAGTGCCTGTTAATGTAGTGGGCTAAATGTCTAGTATTATGTTAAGAGAAAAAATCTGGTTTGGCACATTTCCCACTCACCATCCTCTATAACCATCTAAGCCCCATTATTTATTGGTCCACATTTTCTATCCTCATATTTTTACTATTGATATACTTACAATTGTTCCAGTCTATGAGCTGAATCGATTTATATCCATAGAATTGCTTTCCTAAATTTTTAAGTACCCATGATACTTTTGTTTTTTGTAGCATTAAATGCCATATCATGATTACAATTTCCTAAATTCTGAAAACTTTCATCTCATCATGAGTTCAAGATTTATTACCAGATCCAAAAAAGCACATTTTCTATCTCTGAAAGAAAAATGCATTTGAGGCAGTTCAACTCACTACTCCAATCCAAACTTGCAGCATTTGCAATCTGCATATGTAGGTACATTTCTTAAGCGTATCTCCAATTCCAAAGTTAAATTTTGCTTAGTGTAATGGACCATCCCCCCAACCCTAAACGCTAGGGTTTTAACTTTAAAACTGGAACAAAATTGACCCCCTTCGTTCCCTCTGCCTCTACTGCTACTCCCAGGAACAGAAGAGCAGTAGGGGCAGGACTGGATGCCGCCGCCTCTTTGATTGGCAGAGAGTCAGCAAGAGTCAAAAGCTTTACAAATTTAGGCCAGCAGTGGGCCCAAATTTAGTTTTGGGGTTGACATGCCCTTTATCTTCATTAGCATTTGGTGGCTTGTAAAAGACACCTGCAATTATTTGCCTACCTGCTTGGTTTCTGTGCTCAGTTCCACTTGTATTGCTTTAAACTTATCATTTATACTCAGTTATTTAACCTTTTAAATTAGCTTTAACTGTTCTTTAGCAAAATAAAAACCTCCTCCTTCTTTTATTTGTTTTCTTTCATGACTAAACAATAACCTAGAAATGTACTGCCCCGTCATGTGAACATTTAGCCATGGTTCTGATATACCAATACTTTTTCATTTAAAGTATTAGTTTTTAATGCTTACATTTTCTAACTAGGATTCTTGCATTTTCAAACATGCATTTTAAATCATCATTTATTTATACATTTGATGCATCCCTCTCCTATAGTAACCTCTCATCACAATATCTTATTTACAACCGGTTTAATTACTTGGCTATCTACATCAGTGTTTTCACATCCTCCCCCCCATACCTAGTTAAAAGGGAAGTTCATTGCAAATACATATGCTTTTCAGAAAAAAACCCAGTATTTTTTCATCCCAATGACTTTAATCTGCCAATTCAACATTTTTTTTGTGTATAAATAAATGCAACCAAAATACTGACTTCCTGTTTGCAGGACCCCTAATAGAGACCGATATAATCTTGCCCTTGACCAGCAGCTGGGTGATTCAGTTGTGCAGTAGAGATCTGAGCATCTTTGACCCATCCAACACCAATCATTAAAAATTACTGTAGAACATTCCAATGACGTGTGTCATCCTGGGAAGAAGGACCGTTAGAACCTGAAATGTCAGCTCACTAATGTCAACAGCAGGGAACACAAAGGGTATGAAATCAACTGATTTTTCAAATGGGATAGAATAGTGTAGAATAACTAAGAAGGCATTAACAAACTAACAATTTAACAATATTAGTCATTTTCCACTGAACTGTCCCTTTAAAATCTTCTCAAACCGTTCACACTCAAGTAAAGGGTTTGGGGCGTACACAACCGGACCATCAGCCTACTTTAGTAAGTGTACCATTGGGATATTAAAATTGTTAATGGGATTCGTTCTCCTCATATGTATATATGTCTGAGTTTTAAGGCTAATTATGCCGGTGTAGAAAACTAAACATGCATACAAATGTATCTTATTTATAAGATATATTCATGTAGAGCCCTATTGCCTTTATTAATAAAATTATATGACATTATCCCATTGAACACTTGTATTTCCATGGAAACCATCCTGAATTTTAATGATTAGAAATACAAAAACAAACCAGCCAATCAAACACGGTGCACACACCAACAGCATACCCCTTTACCCCACTTTGCAGCAATTCTAGACAGACAAGTATATTCTTATCTTTCCCTGTCTAGTTACAGTGCCTACCTCTCTTGGGCTGCAGTATGTGAGGTATGTTAAGGTACACTGATAAGTCTTTAAGGTGGAAGCTGAACAATGATGTTTGTTTAAAAAAAAATAAACATTTACGGATTTTTACATTTTAGATATAAAATGTAGAGTCAATGCACCATATTTATTTAATTGATTCATGTTTTTTTGGTCATAAATTACAAAATTGCATTTTATTGCATATCAAACCAGTACTACGTACAGGTAGGGGGATACTTTTAGGAATACACATTTTTGACCACAGCAGGTAGGTTATGCATCTGGAAAATACACCTAGTAAAGCATTACAGATGCTAATGAATCATTTTAAAAGCGTAGTTTTCTTTGGAGAAAAGTAAAGAGAGAGAACTGGAAAGTCTTTAATAATCCTTACATTGGCAACAAGGAAAACTGTCTAACCACAGGGTTAAAAAACAGAAATAACAAATATTTGACCTGACAAAGGGCAGACTGCTATGAAAAAAAAAAACATATTTACCTTCTTCGCTATAGGTAACTATATTTTATTAATATTATTGTAGATTTATTATCGCCAAACATCTTCCGTAGTGTTTTGCAGTTCATTAATATACATTAGGAAAACATACATGTTACATACAAGGGTAGTGCAAGTATACAAAGTGGCAAATAATTCATGCTGGTCCGCAGCATTCAATGTGGTAAGTTTACAGCAATTACTGTGGTACAACAGGAAGGAGGGCCCTGCCCAAAGGAGCTTACGTCTAGGCAAAGTCTGTTTATGAAAACTACAGAAAATTGATACCCATGCAGAGTGTGTGTGTGTGGGAAGGTGTGGGGTTGATCGGGGATTATATATAGAATCATTTGAATGGAATCTGACATTAATTTGTTAAAAGTTGCATTAATGCACACTGACAAAGGTTTTAAAGGGTATTCCACTGATAAAATTAACTTTGCTTGAAATTGTAGTGTCTATTAAGTTACCCACCTACCCACAGTTTTTTTCATCCTCGCCTCCTCTGTGTTATAGCATCTGATGCTGTCAAGCTTCAGATGCCTGCAACAAAACAAGCTTCCAACCGGCTTAATTTGTGCACGCCCGCTCTGGCACCTCCCCGCGCGTGCACAATTGCGCGCATGCACGCTAAGACTCTTTCCGTAGTCGGAAGAAAGTGACCTTTCTCTTTACTCCCTCGCCAATGGAACACGCGTCACTGTTCCCATGGCTACCATCACAGTAAGCACTCTCCCGCGCTCGTAACCAATGCACACACTGTATTCAGGAGGGCTCTGCAGGTTTTTTGTTGTGACAAATAAAGAGCTAAGAGCACAGGTTAGTTTTTGTTTGCAATGTTAAATTATTTTATTAACATAAAAATCATGTGTTTTAATTAAATAAATCGCTTGATTGTATGTACTGATTTGCACTATTATAGATATAGCTGCATATAACCATTATGATTCGCAATTACTGTAGTTTTGTATTGTAAACATACAATGATTATTGTTGTATTTATAAATGTAAAGTAATGATATTTAATATAGTCCTTCAGAAACTGATTTTTTTTTTTATTCATTGTGATTTTTAATTGGTTTAGTGTGTGTTGTTATGACATTATTTGTGATTAGCAAAATTTATCTTTTATACAATTTACTTACTACTATTCCTTTAATTCATTGATTGAAGACCAGGAGGTTAAGGAGCTATAGCCTTACCTTTCATTCTTCAATTAAAGGACAATTATACTCACCTTTTCCTCGATCCACTGCAGCATAGTACCCAGGGTGAGGACCTAAAATCGCTAAGTCCTCACCCTGGGTACTTTCCCTAACTCCTGCACTACTTACCGCAAATCTGCTTCGCCGATCCACACTGTTCCACCTCTCTTCTACTGTCAGTGACAGTCGCGAGGCAGCCAATTGGAAGACACGCCTCCTTGCAGAGCGTATCTTCCTATTGGCTGCCTCGCGATCTGTCACCGAAGCAGGAAGAGCGGAGGAATGGAGCGATCGGCGAAGCAGATTTGCGGTAAGTAGTGCAGGAGTTAGGGAAAGTACCCAGGGTGAGGACTTAGCGATTTTAGGTCCTCACCCTGGGTACTATGCAGCTATGGAGTAAGAGGAGCGAGGGTGGGGTGAGTATAGTTGTCCTTTAATGCCTGTGAAGCCAGGAACAAAGGTAGAACAAACTTATGCTTCACGCGATCCTCCGCTGTCACACTGAAATTCCTGTCCGCTTCCTGGGTCTGATTAACTATAGCGTGCAATATTGTGCATGTGCACTACAGTTAATCTGAACCAGGAAGTAGTCGAGACCTGGCTCCACAGGCATTGATTGAAGAACAGAAGGTAAGGCATAGCTTCTTAACCTCCCAGTCTTCAATCAATGCATTAAAGGAATAGTTCACTTTTGCAGTGAATGATTCCTTTAAACCCACCCACAAACAAGTTAGTCACAAGCCTAAAAAAATTATTTTCTCAACCTGAAGTAACCATAGGCAGAGATAAGCACAGAAATTGATTCAAAGTCTGTAACCAGCTGCAGAAAAGGTTGATTTTTTGGGTTGGATGTTTCACAGAGAGAGGGCAGAGAAGGAAGAGATATTTATGTATAAAGCTAGGTACACACGATACAATAATTCGGCCCGAACGACTGACATTTCAGTGTTTCAATCAGTCGGGAGGAATTATTGTATGGCGGCTTTTTGTGGCCGCGACCAATCACCAACCGTTCGTTCGTCCAAATCGGAGGAACGAACGATCGGAGAGGTTGGACAATCACAACCCACCATGCGGTGCTCTATGGACCACATGATCGGTCGCGCCTAACTGTCGGATACGGCTACTTTTGCCGTGACTGACAGTCCTTCCTCCTGGCCGATTGGTCGAAAGCCTCGAACGGTCGGTCAGGAGGAAGGATTGTATAGTGTGTACCTAGCTTAAGAGATACTTGTGACTCTGCGCTAATCTCAGAAGGTAAAGTGTATGGACAACATTTATCACTATCAAGGTTGTGCAAACACGGCACAATATTTTCAACCATCTCAACCAAAGTTTCAGTAAATAGTCCAAAAATATCTGCAAGAATTACAATCAAGCTTATTGACCAATTCTTTTATCAAAATTGAATGGATCAGATGCAGTGGAAGTTCAACATGTGGTTTTAAATACACTACTGAGATATTAGATAGATTAAAGGAACACTAAACCAAAGCATATTCCATCTGTTTCTTATTCGGGTGATAATCATGGCATGTATGGGCACTTTGTTGGCCGAAACAGCCAGGGCTCATTGAAGATCCGCCTGGTGATTGGCCAACAAGCCCCAACCGAATGTCCACTTTGCCTGACAAAGTGCCCATACATGGCACGATTATACACATTGTGCGTCGTGGGTCAGCACCTGTGATCGCACGTGTGTATGAAGCTTAAGGTTGAAAATTCAAAATTTGATTGTGATTTGTTCTTCAATTAAACAATCAGGAGCCAGGAGAGAAGGTAAAGAAATTACCCGATCCCTCGCTCCCCCGGCGCATAGTCTGACAAGATCCGACGGACTGTGTCTTCTATGTGCATGCGCGATCCATACTATGGCACATACTATAGTGTAGTATAGATCCTTAAAAATACATTTGGTCCCTTAATAATATCAGATGAGACACAGGCAAAACATATACAGGGAGATTTAATAAAAGTTCTATCATTTAAAATGGTGCTAATTTTGCCCCAACCAATTAGATCTTATTTAATATTTCAAAGGTAACATCTGATTGGTTGGGGTAAAATTAGCACCAATTTAAACGATAAGAACCCTGATAATTTTTTAAAAAAGTAAAAAATGTATCTGAAAAAAAATTCAGGAAAATTTGACAGACTTACCCACTATAATTCCACATGCGCTCACCAAACCGATCTCCTTTTTTAGTGCTACGCCACCAGCTTCCCCAGAGCTTGATCCTGAACCAGAGTCCTGGCCCTGGTCTTCTGGTATTTTTTCAGCACTGCTTCGAAGTCTTGCCCCCTCTGCCATCTTTTTGAACAAAGTGACACTAGGAAAATGAGCTGTTGTAAAGGTTTTTGTTACCAATACCTGTGTAAGAAAAAATAGAAATAGAATAGAATCTAAATTAAACAAGAATTTCTCATTTTCCCATTTAAGAATATTTGTATTTTAGCTGTCACATGTCTATGTAGTCTAATGCCACATACTGGGTTGAAATTGCTTCAGTGAAATTATTCTATAACATTTGGCAAATAATTAATTCAAGCTCTGCTCCAAACAGCCAAAAAATACATACCCTATCACACAACCTATCAGTATATCTTTTTTTTTTTTCTTACTGAAGGTGGAAAACAATTGCAGCACAGTGACTTATCTGGGGAGACTGTCACTGCTTGCACTTTCTGGAAAAGTACTACTCACTGCGTATGCTAATTTTTCAAATTGAAAACTTAAGATGTCCATAAATGGGAGAATAAAGATTATTTCCAACATTTACCCTGACAACCATCACTCTCCTCAATCCCCCAATACATCACAGACCTGCCATCCATTCATTGGCAGATCCCAGGCACATAAATCTACAAGCAGGTTTTAAAAAGGGAAATCAGGTGGCATGTGCCCTTCTTCTTTGAAGGTAATAAGCCTTTGATGATTCCCACACATAATTAGCAAGCAGTCTGACAGAAATGTGCAGCCAAATAAAAGATTTCTATGTAAAAACCTTACAGAAAGTTGCCCTAAACCATCATGTGAGAACCCATAATCTATGCCCTGTAATATTGGCTCACATAAGATACACACTCACAATTTGGTACCACTGTTATAAGAACAATTCTAGGTACATTTCCCTACTCCTGACCAAGGAGATATATCAGCTCCTACATAAGCACACTTATTTAGTGCAATGCAAAATTACTTAAAAGTACAAACTTTTCCAGCTTTACCTGAAGAAGGGTTGTCCCCAAAATGTTGTTTCAAGTTTCAGCTAAAGTGTGCTTTCTCCTGTTAAATATTTGTTGTTAAATTATTTACTTGGGCATGATCTATTTTTAAAGGGCATGTCCATCGTAAAAACAAAAAAACTGGTGACTTGTCAGTTATCTGCCCGCAAGGCCAAATGCTACTTTTACCAGTTTAATTAATGCATTTGTAACTAGTTATATTCCTTTCTGGTAAAGGTATTTGCCTCCTCCTCTGCTCAAATAGCTATTTATAAGGTTGAGCATGTGCAGAGGAGGCAACACGTGAAAAAGCAGTCAAGCATTGGCTGTGATGTCAGTTGTCATAGACTTGATTGACTGTATGGAGTGAAGGGACAACTTATTATGCCACAATGGGGACAATAACTATCAATACCTGGTTAGTATTTCAGGTAATAAAGTAAAAAATATATTAGTTGGGGTTGGGAGCAGATAACTGGCAGTTTGCCATTTTTTCGTTTTAAGAATTGAAACTCCCTTTAATTTGTGAGGTTTTTAATTTTAGGTTTAATACCATTACAGGCTTCACACTGTGTGGGATGCTATGTGTTTCCATCAGGTTGACAATCTTATAATAAAAACAATAAATAACCAGCAAATAACTAATTTACTTATTGTTCCATATGAAACCGATGCTTAATCCTAATCTAAGTATTATGTCCTGTATCTTCTCTTTTTTAGGAGTTTTTTTAAAAAATTAAACAATATTATGATTAGGGATGACATCAACCTAGATACAACCCAAAGCCCAAATAAAATATTCTAGAATTATCGAGTCTAATATTCTAGATCCAGTTGTAAAGCCGATTGTAATTTTAGAAGCAAGGAAGGATTTTTTTTTCTTTTTTTGCCAACTGCTAAATGCCAAGCCCTTCAAAATGGCATTTAAACATTAAAATTTACTATAGTTTAAATACAACATCATATTTTAGATGCATGACTTAGAGGAGTATGTCTGAAATAAGTTTGCACCCTTGTTAAGCCTTTAGAAGAAGGGTGGATATACGGTAACTCTCCACAGTATGAGGTTAGTGGCATGAACAATACAATTAACCTTTTTAAATATATTGGTGCCTGCTGTGTTATGTTGGTTACATATGGGCTAATGTTGGCTGTTTTTCTCTACCTAGCAATGTATCAGGGAAAACCCTGCATAGGAAATACCCTGTACAGGAGATATTTCATCAAAGCACCCAATAACGCAAATCTGAAAATGCTGCATAGGGCATAATGACTGACTTGTCCGAACAACTTATCAACAACTGATTTTGGCAAAAAATAAGCCAAAAAATGTGGGTTGCTACAAAACTTTCTGACAAAAAACTGTACTGTATTTCTTACATTCATTACAAATTAAACACTCAGGGAAAGCAGGTGAATTATACCGCATTTCAGAGTTATCTAAAAGCATTCCTTACACCTACTACAGCATGCTATTTTCCCTATATAGTAAAGAGCATCTATAATCATAATTTTAGAAAACCTAACTTTCACCAAAAAAACAAATAGTTGATCCCTAACTATGTCTCTCTGCTCCTAGATGTGGTTTGTTACCTGTGATGTGTCATGACTCATTACAGGTAATACAGATCAATAGTAACATAAGCTCCACCAATCATTCATACGCAGGCTGGCAAGCCTGTATAGGGCATTGCGTGTCTATACCTATTAGATTCTTATATTGGTGAGGTTGAAATGAGAATGAAGTTCCTAGTGGATTAATTTCTTAATTATTTTTTTTTTTTATATAACTTATCTTTACTTTTGTTTATAAAGAATATTTATATATATTTAAATATACTTTTAAATTTATTTTCATTTAAAGACCCTTCCTGATAGGGCCCTGGCATAAACAATTTTATTTACATATTTATTTTTAGAACCGCTATGTAATTTTTCCCCAAAATAAACCTTCTAAATGAATAAAAACACAAATTTCAAACAAAACAGTCTTTGCCCTTAACTTTGTATTTAATGTGTTGTTAAAAAAACAGACACCATGTGATCGGTTCAGATAAACACAAATAATCTGTCTGAATGAGGTTGAGTGAGCTGTATGTACTATGTAGAGCTAGAATGAGGCTGAGTGAGCTATATGTGCTATGTAGAGCTAGAATGAGGTTGAATGAGCTGTATGTACTATGTAGAGCTAGAATGAGGTTGAGTGAGCTGAGCTAGAATGAGGTTGAGTGAGCTATATGTGCTATGTAGAGCTAGAATGAGGTTGAATGAGCTGTATGTACTATGTAGAGCTAGAATGAGGTTGAGTGAGCTGTATGTGCTATGTAGAGCTAGAATGAGGTTGAGTGAGCTGTATGTGCAGTGCTATGTAGAGCTAGAATGAGGTTGAGTGAGCTGTATGTACTATGTAGAGCTAATCTAACCATTTGCTTTGCAGACAGAGCAGGATTATCCACAAGGCAACCCTAGGCACCTGCCTAGGGCCCAGGAAACTTCTGGGGGCCCAGCTTCAGAAGCAGTAACAATATTATAGTCTATACAACATATATACCAAAAAGGGGCCCCTAAATGATGGCCCTGCCTAGGGCCCCATATGATCTTAACCCATCTCTGTTTGCAGATCATGTCTATTCCGTACAGTACAGCAATTCACAACATTGGGAAATAGAATACACGACTCCGTAACACTCTTAATAGTCTGTAATGCTTTGAGCCTATCAGAGATGAATATAATGATTATATCTTGCTCAATATGACCCCGGGGGGGCAGAAAAACTAACAGTAAACAGCCAATGATGTGAATTGCACAATATCTGGTGTGTGATGGAATAATCAGCTATAATAGACATATATGTGTACAGCACTGATGTTCCAGTCTGTGACCCGAACACAATCCCCCTCACACACCCGACCCGTTTTCTTACCCAAACCGGGTTCAGCTGCCTTTTATCAGGATGTGCTCCGCATCTCCACCAGACTAGGGTTTAATGGCTGGCTGGCTGGCTGTCAGTAGATGTCATTATTCTGTCGGGAGAGACCTGGTGAGCTTGCCTGAGCTGGACGTTTCTTGGATCGGTTCCGGTATTGTTCAATGTCCCTGGTATCACCCCTACCAATCTCCCTTGTGTAACATCAACCTGACAGCACTGCTCAACCTCCCTCTGTAAGTCTCCTCTGCTCCTTATATTGCCTCACACCTTCTCCTCCTCCCTCCACGTTATGTCACCGCCCACAGGATTTGCCTTTTACTGATAAACACCCAGATAGAGAAGCCACAGGACCCAGTTTCCTAAAAGGGATGTGCAGTGAATCCTTCATTTACTTATTTACCCCCCCCCTTCCCTGATTTCAGAGCTCACCACTCTTGTTAACCTTCCTGTTTATACCTTTAACAATTCATTGATCACTGAAAATGGCTGGAATATGTAACACTGTACCTTGATTCAGAACATTTAGGATTTAAAATTACATGAGAAAGAACAGTAGAATCTTGAGAAATATTAAACATGTATATCTTCTAAAAATCAAGACAATGGGTGAGCCTAACTCCCTCTAAGGTTATGTAATTTACTGTTACAGGAGAACTATCGTGTATAAAGTTTATTTAAAAAAACAGTTAAAATGAAAGGTACTTGGGACAGGGATGTAGGATGGGTTATTCCTACCTCCCAATATTGTTTCTGTGAGGAGCACCAGCCCAAAGAAAACTGATTCTGACAGTCTTCCTAATGACTTCAGCACTAACTTTTAGGCTGGGTACACAAGAAGGGACTATTTGCTACGAGCGAGCGCTCAGCCGGGACAAATGTCTGTCGGTCGCGGCAAATACAGCCACGGCTGAAAGTGCGAACAATCGATTGTGCTGTCCCATAGGGAACCACATGATCGTTCGGAATTTACCGACACGTCCAATCCAAAAATATCTGCTGTCCTGGACTATTCGTAATACAGGAATAATCCAGGACTAACCTGGCAAATGAAAACTGTAGTGCTGTAGCTCCTCGATGAAACAATATTGTGAGGTAGGAATAATCAGCCCCTACCTCCCTGCCTCAGGTACTTTTAATTTTTAAACAGTTAATTTTTATATAGATATCCTTTAAGCAATATGCATTATTTGATGTTGCTATTTAGGACATATGTACATTTGAGCATACACTGGAATACATCATGTGTTCAAAAGCATAACTTGGAAAATGTATATGTAGTGACTTGGTAATTCCTACTGCCACCAGCCAGAACAAAGCTGGAACAACATTACTATAGCAATGAATTCACAAATCTCACATCTCACAGGAATTCACATTCCTGCCTTTTCTAAGGTCCATCCTCAAAACGGCCCATAATCTACGTCAGATTATTGAACAGAATGTCTTGCTCCCCTTAGGGTTGCAAGCCACATTGAAGACACACATAATTCCCAATGGCTGAGCACAAAAACAGAACAAAGGGAAAAAAAACAGTATGAAACAAAGGGAGGAACCACTCTCCAGGAGCACCAAAGTCTCCAGGAGCATTTTGGGGTCAGACCTTTCCTGTAGATGTATTTTTGGGACTGATATTATTCCGCTCTTTGTTATGCTCGCTTGGTTTGGGTCTGTTGTTTGCTTTTATAGCATTAATAATTCTGTTTCTGCATTTCACCATGTTCATTTATATTTTTGTTGGCCAGTAAAAGCTATCACAAATAATGAAGCTCACAGAATTCACAGATCTTAGGTTCGACAGTTTAGGAAACTCGACTTGTTCCTTTCTTATTTATAAAGCCCATTATGGCAGGAACCTATATAAGTATCCATAGATCAATGCACATTACACAGTGACAGGACACCAGCCTATTGTACTCACACCAAACACTCCATCCATGCTGTTTGTTAAAAAAAAACTTTACCATTTAGATTATTTTTTTTAACAATGAAAAATCAGTGCAGGTAAATCATGTTAAAAACAATTAAAAAGAAATAAATATAATTATTTAGTTTACATAGATTCAGAGGATGAAAATATTTGGGACACCACTGGGTCAAGTGTTTTTTTCCTAAATAAATACAAAGGAACAGAGTAAATGCTGCATTTTCCTCTAAAACATGAGACCTACTTTACAGTCACATTCTATAGGGGTCTGGAAATGTAAAACAAGACACATTGCACAGTGGAGGAGGGGGTAGGCAGCTCCAGCAACAGCAACCAGTCAGATAATGGATGAGGCTTGTAAAACAAACATTAGCAAGGAGAGATTGACAAAAATCTTTGTGATTGCTATTATGGTCACACACTTTAGATTGTTATCGCCAATAAGGTTTTGTGTATTGCATAATGACATGGAAAGTAGAAAATCAAACATTACAAAAACTTAAAATACAAATTAAAAAATTGAGTGAAACATGCATGAGTGTAACTATCAGGGGAGAAGTCCCTGACTCCCCCCCAGAACACCACTGTAGGTGAAACAGGAAAAGGGTCCATGTCATAGGTTTGCTGGGGGCCCAGTGACTGCTGGTTACACCACTGGAAACTACAATTTGCTTCAACAATGGGGGGAATGTCATGTGGATCCTACAGAATGAGCCAAGTTGAGAGCATCTGTCACAATTTATTATCTGCTACTTGTTTTTTTGTTTTTTTTCATTTGTAAAAATTACCAAAATGCAGAAATCAGTTCCCCAGTTTCCACAGTATATGATAAAACACAGATCAGAAAAAAACATTTACAAAACAACAAGATATTATGCCATATATTTACATTTCACTTTAATGACTATGTAATGTGGCCTGCATGCAGGCATGGACTGTCCCACTAGGACAAGGAAAAATCCTGGAGGGTGGAGGGCCCTAAAGTCACCAATAAAAATTGAGAAAATCTTTTACATTTAAAGGAGAACTAAACTTAATTTTTTTAGTCCAAATATGAAAGCTTTTCTCCCCAGAACACCTATACATTGTAAGATTCTTCTCTAGTAAGTTGCATTTAGTACATGTAAGTAATATATTCTGTAACTAAGAAGGATTCCATGTTGTTGCCAGTACAGTCCACAAACCATGTAGGCTTAAAAGAGCCACACCTCCTGACCCCAGTAATCACAGAGTTTCTGGCTTCTGTTTCTAGCAAAAGATAAATCTTCTAAATGTATTGTTATATTATCGTTGTATCTCTGGTGGTGCAACGTAAAAATGCTAGAAGTCACAGGTTCAAATCCCCAGGCTTACTTACAATACAAAATAGTCTACTGCCTGAATTTATTGTGAATTTTTTGCTTCTTTCAATCATGTTTCTGGGAAAATACAAAGTTTATATATATGTACAAATTTTAAATATAGCAGCTCTGTTTACCAACCAGCATGAATTGCTGACAGCCTTCTTGGATCAATTCAAAACTGTCAACTGAATTTACTGTTATTTTTTCCTCAACTACATTTCACCTAGTAGCTCTTGTGGGATCGTAGTAGAAAGTGTTTTTTGGTTGTTTTTTTTTTTTTGCAATACTGTGCATGAGGTTAGAGGTTTGATTCCCCAGACCAACTTTTATTTTTTTACTAAAATGTTAATTTTCTGTTTCTTACATCCATGCTAGCTAAGAAATAAACTGCAAATTTTACTTTTTTTGTATGAAAGTCAATAACTGCTCAGAAACCTGTGTTCTGTCACAGAGGGAAGCTGTAACATGATTGGCTGTCAGCTTCCAGGAAGCAAGGGTGTGCCCAGCTAAGGTGGATAATGGGAGCTGACCCCTAGCATGCACAGGTTCATTTCATAAATCACCCAGCAGCCATAGCAAAGGCAGAGGTAAAACACAGCATTTGGTATCATTCTGATGGTGCTTTCTATTGGGGCAATATTGTCTGGAGACCTTAGTTCCACCTAAAAGGTAAAGTGAGAGAAAAGCAGACAACATGCATAAATATTAAACTAATCTATGTATTATATATTTTATTTTTATTAATTTCATACAGGTGATTCTGTAAGAAAACCTCTGGCTGGTCACCATAATCATTTATTCCCCAAGCACATTCTAACGTGGTGATCAGTCATTTGATCATCATAGCCTGTAGTGTAGAGAACTGAAACATTGGTTTGTCCCCTGTCAAATGAAGCCTTGTGGGCCTTTGCTTCAATGTTTTCAGATTTCCCCCATTGCATCAGTCCTCTGCCTGGATGTCAAGAAAAAGGTAATCACAGATACATAGCAGAAATTACTTTTTTTTTGTTTTATGCTTAGCCATGATGCAACATTCAAAATATAAAAGATTTATTATGAGGAAACTGTTATTCTATGATTAGAGGGCATTTCCACCCCCCAAATTAACAGGTTAAAAATGCTGCCAGATGCTCCAAAACATACTTTTATGTAACCCGCACCCAATCCCTTGCCAGCTCTCACTAACTTTTTCTAGTAGTGGCTTTGCGTGAGAGTCAATGCCGCTAATGTCATGGCCAAGTATGGGCGGCACAGAAAAGGCACGTAGCAGCTAAAGTTAAAATTTTAGCTTGATGGGAGGAGATGCTGGAAAACTGCTCAAGATAGAATCCAAAGTGTATGGCATGCTTAAAGGGCAATTAAACTCTAGAAATCCCCCCCTCCCAAGATAATAGTACCCAGGGTAAGTATCTAAACTGTAGAGTTCTCACCCCTGGGTATAACTTAATTTCTTCCAATGAGCCCTGCAAAGTCGGCTTTGTGAGCTGCTTGCATGTTCCTGGACTATGGCAGATCAAAGAAAAGGAGCTTTGTGACCCAAGAGTGAGGACCTAGTGGTTAAGGTCCTCATCCTAGATACTATCAACAGGAGGGGGGTTTAGTGGGGGGGGGGGGGGGGGATAATTGTACTATAAGACTTTTGTATAAAGAACACTCATTCCAGTCCTGTCACTGAATTATCTGATGTAAAGCATGTGATTACCAATAAAAATATTTTCATTGTAAAATCATAAACAGTGGCTATGGCAAAAATAGTGGCAAAAAATAAAACAAACAATTTCTATTAACGACATTACCTTTCTGCAGCCATTTCCATAGGCACATGCATTAGCTTTATGGTAACAGTTTCTCTTTTACTTCTGTTAGGCTATGTTCATGCATAAAATTTTGCCACAATCATTTTTTTTAATGTTAGTCCAGAGAAAGTTGTGACCTTAGCCTCACTAGAGATTATTAAATAATGCAAAATAAAAGCAAATGACAGAAAATGCATTCCTTAATGGGCATGTCCAAAACTATAATCCCCCCGACTACTGGCCCCATTGTGTAGTGTAGTTTAATCCTTACCTCACATCCCAGCTCCATATGGTTCTCCTGTAGTCCCCCCCCAAAGTCCTAAAAACTGCCCACCAGGAGGATAGCAAAGTCCATATAGGACTCTGCCTCCTACCTGGCCTCCGGGAGAAGTTTGGCATGCGTACTGCAGCCCTTCTCCCTCCCTCTCCCTCCCGATTAGGATTTCCTCCCCCTACCATAAAAACCTTTTCACCAAGCATTCCCCCTGTCCCCCCAGCCCCAACCGCTATGTTAGTAATATCACAAAATGCTCAAAACATTACTTACCTTCCCTCTTGCCTCCGACGAACTGAACTCCCGGCAGCCGCGTCCGTGATTGGCTCTGCTTGCATTTTCTCGCAAGCAGAGGGCCTGGCAGCGTGGCAGAGGAAAGAGGGAAGGTAAGTAAAGTTTTGG
Source organism: Hymenochirus boettgeri (assembly GCA_019447015.1). Lineage (NCBI taxonomy): Eukaryota > Metazoa > Chordata > Amphibia > Anura > Pipidae > Hymenochirus > Hymenochirus boettgeri. The sequence continues at coordinate 264,439,725 of CM033469.1, forward strand.
GCATTACTAACATAGGGGTTGGGGCTGGGGGGACAGGGGGAATGTTTGGTGAAAAATGTTTTTGAAGGGTGGACATACCCTTTAATGAATACTGCTGTGTCTACAGGAAACAACAGGAGGAGCACTGAGCAGATCTGTTCATATTGGTACAGAGGAAAACAATTATATATCAAACTGAACCATTTGGAAAGAGGTTTACTGGGAAATTCCATTCATTTAAGCTCCACTTACTCTCTGCAACAGTTGGATCTTCAAGAAAATAAATAATTTAAGGCCAAAGGGAAAATAGCATCTAAAAAACAGGGTCCATTTAAACATAATTTCAGAAATAATAATTAAATCTTAGTTGTTATTTAATTGCATTTTCTTCTGGTATACATGGAAGAATTTTGGAATTCAAGTGGTTAGTCAGGCGACTATGTTTCAGCCTGACTGAATGTGTGCAATCATTTGTGATTTACTGACATGTAAGATTATTTGGACCTACAAGTTTTGCAGAAAAAAGTCAGAAACAGCCGTCGATAATTCAGCCCATCTGACCAAAATATTGTGTGGGGTGATGGATCAGCCTAAAATGGCTTACCAGCCCTAAATTGGTCATGAAGTTTAAATAGGCATTAGCTTTTGCCACATTTGAGGTATTATGAAGGCATCAAAGGTTTGAGTTTCTTGCTGGAGACTATTATTTCAGCATATGAGGTCTGCAAAGTTATATCAGTAAATATTAAAACCAACATTTTAAACAATGATCTTAAAAAATACATGAAGGTATACTCTTTTCCAGTTGTAAAAAATAACTTCCCAGACCAGATATGTAGGAATGCATTTTCAGACTACCCAAACAGGTGCAATTAGGCATTTAATTGTGTGTCTAGTATCAAATATTTCCCTTTGCATTGAGTAAAAAGCACAGCTAACAGAGTGTTCACTCTGGTTTACAGGTTAGAGAAAGATCATGTACAACAGACAACCCTTGGCCAGTAAATGGGTGGGGGAGGGACCAAAGGTAAAGCTGTGTTTCCAGACAACACACTTATTGATCTGGAATAAGGGAAGGTAACTGCAAGTGACAAGACTATCAGGGAGATTCAATAAAAGTTCTTATTGTTAAAAATGATGCTAATTTTGCCCCAACCAATCAGATCTTATTTAAAATTTGAAAGATAACATCTGATTGGTTATGGCAACATTTTTATCAATAAGAACATTTATTGAATCTCCCTGAATGTTCCTGTAAAGGGAGCCAAAATTAGCCGAAAACAAAGCTTTAAAGTTTGTAATGTTTGTGCATACAGTACAAACTCTGCCGGGACCTGTCAGAAGAACATCGTAGGAGAGCAAGACCTGATAAGTTCCTTCCTGGCGCCTGCAGGTTTTATTGAAGAATGGGAGGTAAGGTTTAGCACCTATACCTCCCATTCTTCAATTAAACCCAAAACCTCAAACTTCATTTCCCTAGTGGAGATACCCTTTAAAGTGTCATGAAAAAATATAGTCATTAACACACGCTGCCCCTTTTTTACAAGGCATCCAAGAGCATAACAGACATAAGCTGATTCCAGAGGACAAGGTAAGATATTGCAACATATTTTAAATATGTTTTCTAAAATATATCATTAAAAGGGTTGAGTTTTCTTTTAAGGCAGCAATCTAGGTTGCTGCATTTTATTTCCTAAAAGGGGAACTAAATTTATTATAACCTACTCTCTTGAATTAAGGACCTGAATTGCTACATCCACACTACTTGGTATTCAAAAGATCAGTATAAATACTTCTTTCCCTTGACTCAGGGAGGGTCTGGCGTACAGGACCTGGCGATCATAAATTTAGGTAAGTCTGCTTTTGACTGAGATTGGTTGTGGCCATTTGCACCCACACCATACAATATTTTTGGCCAGTCAACCGATACATGGTAATATCAGTTGCCCAAAAATATTGTATGGTGTGTACCCAGCCTTAGCTGCTTCCATTTAGTCCCGGACTGGCCAATGGAAAGACACACTTCTTGCAGAGTGTGTATTCCCATTGAAGAAGGGACGAGGCCAAAACCAGCACTTGGAGACCAGCTTTGCTGCTTTCATTTAGGTTGAGTACACAAAACCTAGGGGTGAGGACCTCGTATTCTGGTCCTCACTCTGGGTACTTTTGAGGGGGACCCGTAATTACTGCTTTAAACTGGTCTCTTTTAAAATCAATTCCTTTTTCCATTAAATCAACAGAAAGTCAAGTTTAAATGCAATGTAAAATCTGTAGGTTTGGGAGACATCTCAATTGATTCCTGTTCAAACATGTGCTCTTGCTGGATAATCAGTAAAGAATCACATTTAGCAAAGACTAGAACGTGTGTGTGGTTCCACTATCAATTAATTTTTTGAAATTCAATCACTTTATTGACAGGTTGAGCCAAATATAAATTGATCTAACACAACTTGGTACACCTCATACACAAAGTCAGACTTCTGAAATTTCATGGCTAATATTATAACCTGAACTGGTTCTGGATATTTAAATATGCTGGATCGTCTGTGATTAACATCAGGTGCAATTGTCCGTAATGACCAATTTTGCAGGTGGCCATGTGCACCAAATCTTTAGTGTATTTTTTTTACTAATCTCTGACTATGTATTTAATTTATTGAAAACAACAAATAAAAAGATCATCTGCAAATTATTTCAATTTATTCTGTTAAAGGACATGTCCATCCCCAAAACTATAATCTCCCCACTACTGGCCTCATTGTGTAGTGTAGTTTAATCCTTACCTCACATCCCAGCTCCATATGGTTCCCCTGTAGTCCCCCCCAAAGTCCCAAAAACTGCCCACCAGGAGGATAGCAGAGTCCATATAGGACTCTGCCTCCTACCTGGCCTCCGGGAGAAGTTTGGCATGCGTACTGCAGCCCTTCTCCCCCTCCCTCTCCCTCCCTTTTAGGATTCCCTCCCCCTAGTGTAAATCCCTTTAGATATATGATTTGTATTCTTAGAAATGGCTCCAAACTCTACTTACCTTCCCTCTTTCCCCCGCTGCAAAGAACTCCCGGCAGCCGCGTCCGTGATTGGCTGCCGCTCAGCCAATCTCAGACGCGACTGCCGGTCCCGCCCCTCTGCTTGCATTTTCTCGCAAGCAGAGGGCCGGCAGCGCGGCGGAGGAAAGAGGGGAGGTGAGTTTGGGGCACTTTCTAAGAATAAAAATAGAGCGGTTGGGGCTGGGGGGACAGGGGGAATCATATATCAAAAAATATTTCTAAGGGTGGACATACCCTTTAACATGTTTGCCTGCAAGATAGACAGTTTGGCCTCTTTTTAACCCTGAAGACATGGTTTTGGTAAACCCTGCCTCACTATAGAAATTTTACTAGTTGTTTCCGTGCTCTTTCAAACAATTCTGTTGCCATGGATGAATCAGAGGTGAGGCTAAAAACAACTGAATGCAGTTTATATACCTAAATGCTTGCAATGCTTAAAAGCCATTTAAGTACATACTGTACCCATCAATTTCATTACCTGTTTTTTCAGTTTTTCAAGACCATATAGAAATAAAGGTTGCTGAAATATTTACAGAGCTAACCATTGGGAAACTACTACCTTACCCCCATCCTTCCTGACTCCAAATGGCAATCAGAAAGGATCACTGGATCAACAAAAACTATATATGTTTACTTATATAGCCCTACTTGGGGATGCAGTGATGTACACTATTATGATACAAAAAAGCATACTTGAGGGACAAAAATATATGCATTAATTAGTATCCATGTTCTTTAAAGGGCATGTCCACCCCCAAAACTATAATCCCCCCACTACTGGCCCCATCATGTAGTGTAGTTTAATCCTCACATCCCAGCTCCATAAGGTTCTCCTGTAGTCCCCCCCCCAAAGTCCCAAAAAATGCCCATCAGAAGGATAGCAGAGTCCATATAGGACTCTTTTTTTTAAGGGTGGACATACCCTTTAACCATGTAACATGAGGAGAGCAGTCCCTGCACTGTAGAGCTTGCAATCTAGTTAGCTGGGTAATATACAGACACATAGGGAAGAGTAGAAGTGCCATTGTAAGAGCTTGTGCAGTGTCAAATGAAAGGAACACTAAACTGGCAATTATAGGTGCTTAAAATCTGTTTCTATTATTCACAGGGAGGTGAGAACTCTTATTCCCACCTCTCTGTGAATAAAAGAATGCCTGGGGGACACTGACGAACTTACCTTACCTGCGCTCCACTCACAGCTGCTACTTAGCTGTCAGCCATGCTGCCTGATCGCGCACCTATCTCTTGTATTGGCGAACATGCGCAGAAGATAGGCGCTCGGTCAGGACATCGCTCCTGACAGTTAAGGAGCAGCTGCGAGTGGAACGCAGGTAAGTAAGTTTGGCAGTGTCCCCGGGCATCTTTTATTCACAGAGAGGTGGGAATAAGCGTTCTCACCTCTCTGTGAGTAATAGAAACAAATTTTATACATAAAATCTGTTTAGTGTTCCTTTAACAATCCTATACTGTGCTGGAGCTTTATGAGGTAGGATGTGAGATTTGATTTAAACCAATTTATTGAGTTTTCTTGACGAAGAGAGAGAGATAGAAATAGAATTCCAGAGGATCAGAGCCACAAGAGTAAAAGCTTTAAAGGGCATGTCCACCCCCAAAACTAAAATTTACCCCCATACTGGCTACACTATGTAGTGTTAATAAATCCTTACCTTACTCCTCTGCTCCAAATGGTTCTCCTGCAGTGCTTTCCCAAAGTCCAGAAAAGTGAAGAGCAGGAGTCTGTCTTCCTGTGTAAAGATTTCTGCCTATTCTCTTGCCTCCGGGAGGTATGCAGACATGCGCAGGGGAGACGATTACCCCCCTCCCTCCCTCCACATCCATCTCGCTGGATTTTAAGTTTTGCATTAAACCCTTTCGCTGTAGTGTAGCCTTCCCCCTCCAAGCCCCAATCACATTGGCAGTTTGTTTTTTTTAAAAGCAGATTACTTACTTACCGCCTTCGTTCCAGCAGCATTCTCAATGGCCGGTCTGGCCCCAAATGTTTAATCCTCAAACGGGAATAAAGGCTGGTAAGTAATCTGATATTTTTTTTACAAATGGACAGTGCAATTGGGGCTGGGAGGCTACACTACAGCAAAATAGGCATAGGCATTTTAGGGTGGACATTCCCTTTAAGATGAGAGGAGGCGGTGTGAGTATGGTTTTCTGGTTCTGTGATGAGAGTACGGGCAGGGACATATTGGGGTATGACAGAAGCAGAGCAAAATGATTTTAATGTTAATAGAAGGATTTTGTAAACAATATGTTGTTTAATGGGGATCTAGAAATTTAGGTTCCTGTTTATTAGAGAGCGATGCAATGTGTGCAGCAGAGTTTGGTATCCATTAAAGGGGAGAAAGATGGGAAGCAGGAAGGCCAGTAAGTAGAAGGTTACAACAGTCCTGGCATGATTGGATAAGAGCATGGATAAGCGGGTAGTTGAAAGAGTAAGGAACCTATGTTTAGCAACATTTTTAATGTGGTTAGAAAATAAAAAAAAGAGAGGAATCAATAATTACCCATAATTATTGGCATCCTCCATAACCCCATATTTTAATGTTCCAACATTCTGTCCTCATCTATAAATTATCAATATACTTAAAATAATCCTCTATAAGACTATAACCCCACATTTTAATCGTCCAACATTCTGCCCTTATCTGTAAATTATTGATATACTTAAAAAAAGCATTTAGGGATTGTTCTTGCTATATTCAACTATTGAACTTACACTTATTTGAACTTAAATTAGTCTAAAGGTGCACATACACTAGCTCTTACCTGCCGACATTCCAGACAGCCACCTGGCCCGATAACTTTATGTTACAATTGTAATTATCTGGCTGGGGAACATTGCAGATAAGAACTGCTGTTGCTTTAGACATTAAGGCTGGGTACACACAAGCCAATATTTTAGGCCAACTGACCGACATTTCAGTATATCCGTCAATAATCCGAAATATTAGAATTTTTTTGGGCAGACGTGACCAATATCCGACCGTTTGCTCATCTGAATTGGACTGGCGATTGAACACAGTGGAAAAACCATGGCTGATCGTGCAGCCCTCTATGGGCTGCAAGCTCAGTCACGGAGAACAGTGCTTGTTGTCGCCGACCGCAAGGACACAGCAACTACGGTTAGGAAGAAAAAAAACTACATGGGAAGAAAAAAACAGAAGCACGGATGCGGCAAAAAACAGCCGCAACTATGGTTATGTTTTGATGTAAAGTTTATGGTTGCCCTCTGTGCGCAGTGCCTGTTAATGTAGTGGGCTAAATGTCTAGTAGTATGTTAAGAGAAAAAATCTGGTTTGGCACATTTTCCCACTCACCATCCTCTATAACCATCTTAGCCCCATTATTTATTGGTCCCACATTTTCTATCCTCATATTTTTACTATTGATATACTTACAATTGTTCCAGTCTATGAGCTGAATCGATTTAATTCCATAGAATTTGCTTTCCTAAATTTAATGTTAACCCATGATACTTTTGTTTTTTGTAGCATTAAATGCCAATATCATGATTACAATTTCCTAAAATTCTGAAAACTTTCATCTCAGTGAGTTCAGATTTATTACCAGATCCAAAAAAGCACATTTTCTATCTCTGAAAGAAAATGCATTTGAGGCAGTTCAACTCACTACTCCAATCCAAACTTGCAGCATTTGCAATCTGCATATGTAGGTACATTTCTTAAAGCGTATCTCCAATTCCAAAGTTAAATTTTGCTGTAGTGTAATGGACCATCCCCCCAACCCTAAACGCTAGGGTTTTAACTTTTAAAACTGGACAAAAATTGACCCACCTTCGTTCCCTCTGCCTCTACTGCTACTCCCAGGAACAGAAGAGCAGTAGGGGCAGGACTGGATGCCGCCTGCCTCTGTGATTGGCAGAGAGTCAGACAAGAGTCAACAGCTTTACACATTTAGGCCAGCAGTGGGGCCAAATTTTAGTTTTGGGGGTTGACATGCCCTTTAATCTTCATTAGCATTTGGTGGCTTGTAAAAGACACCTGCAATTAATTTGCCTACCTGCTTGGTTTCTGTGCTCAGTTCCACTTGTATTGCTTTAAACTTATCATTTATACTCAGTTATTTAACCTTTTAAATTTAGCTTTAACTGTTCTTTAGCAAAAATAAAACCTCCTTCCTTTTATTTGTTTTCTTTCATGACTAAACAATAACCTTAGAAATGTACTGCCCAGTCATGTGAATCATTTAGCCATGGTTCTGATATACCAATTACTTTTCATTTAAAGTATTAGTTTTAATGCTTACATTTTCTAACTAGGATTCTTGCATTTTCAAACATGCATTTTAAATCATCATTTATTTATACATTTGATGCATCCCTCTTCTCTATAGTAACCCTCTCATCACAATATCTTATTTACAACCGGTTTAATTACTTGGCTATCTACATCAGTGATTTTCACATCCTCCCCCCCATACCTAGTTTAAAGGGGAAGTTCATTGCAAATACATATGCTTTTCAGAAAAAAACCCAGTATTTTTTCATCCCAATGACTTTAATCTGCCAATTCAACATTTTGTTTGTGTATAAATAAATGCAACCAAAATACTGACTTCCTGTTTGCAGGACCCCTAATAGAGACCGATATAATCTTGCCCTTGACCCAGCAGCTGGGTTGATTCAGTTGTGCAGTAGAGATCTGAGCATCTTTGACCCATCCAACAGCCAATCATTAAAAATTACTGTTAGGAACATTCCAATGACGTGGTGCATCCTGGGAAGAAGGACCGTTAGAACCTGAAATGTCAGCTCACTAATGTCAACAGCAGGGAACAGCAAAGGGTATGAAATCAACTGATTTTTCAAAATGGGATAGAATATGTAGAATAACTAAGAAGGCATTACACAAACTAACAATTTAACAAATATTAGTCATTTTCCACTGAACTGTCCCTTTAAAATCTTCTCAAACCGTTCACACTCAAGTAAAGGGTTTGGGGCGTACACAACCGGACCATCAGCCTACTTTAGTAAGTGTACCATTGGGAGTTATTAAAATTGTTAATGGGATTCGTTCTCCTCATATGTATATATGTCTGAGTTTTAAGGCTAATTATGCCGGTGTAGAAAACTAAACAGCTATACAAATGTATCTTATTTATAAGATATATTCATGTAGAGCCCTATTGCCTTTATTAATAAAATTATATGACATTTATCCCATTGAACACTTGTATTTCCATGGAAACCATCCCTGAATTTTAATGATTAGAAATACAAAAACAAACCAGCCAATCAAACACAGGTGCACACACCAACAGGCATACCCCTTTACCCACTTGCAGCAATTCTAGACAGACAAGTATATTCTTAATCTTTCCCTGTCTAGTTTACAGTGCCTACCTCTCTTGGGCTGCAGTATGTGAGGTATGTGTAAGGTACTACTGATAAAGTCTTTAAGGTGGAAGCTGAACAATGATGTTTGTTTAAAAAAAAATAACATTTTACGGATTTTTACATTTTAGATATAACATAAAATGTAGAGCAATGCACCATATTTATTTAATTGATTCATGTTTTGGTCATAAATTACAAAATTGCATTTTATTGCATATCAAACCAGTACTACGTACAGGTAGGGGGATACTTTTTAGGAATACACATTTTTGACCACAGCAGGTAGGTTATGCATCTGGAAATATACACCTAGTAAAGCAATTAACAGATTGCTAATGAATCATTTTAAGCGTAGTTTTCTTTGGAGAAAAGTAAAGAGAGAGAACTGGAAAGTCTGTTAATAATGCTTACATTAGGCACAGGAAAACTGTCTAACCACAGGGTTAAAAAACAGAAATAACAAATATTTGACCTGACAAAGGGCAGACTGCTAATGAAGAAAAAAAACATATATTACCTTCTTAGCTATAGGTAACTATATTATTATTAATATTATTGTAGATTTATATATCGCCAACATCTTCCGTAGTGTTTTGCAGTTGCATTAATATACATTAGGAAAACATACATGTTACATACAAGGGTAGTGCAAGTAATACAAAGTGCAAATAATTCAAGTGCTGGTCCAGCAGCATTCAATGTGGTAAGTTACAGCATTACTGTGGTACAACAGGAAGGAGGGCCCTGCCCAAAGGAGCTTACAGTCTAGGCAAAGTCTGTTATGAAAACTACAGAAAATTGATACCCATGCAGAGTGTGTGTGTGTGTGAAGGGTGTGGGTTGATCAGGGGATTATATATATGAATCATTTGAATGGAATCTGACATGTAATTTGTTAAAAGTTGCATTAATGCACACTGAACAAAGGTTTAAAGGGTATCTCCACTGATAAAATTAACTTTGCTTGAAATTGTAGTGTCTATTAAGTTACACACCTACCCACAGTTTCAGCCTCCTCTGTGTTATGCATCTGATGCTGTCAAGCTTCAGATGCCTGCAACATAAACAAGCTTCCAATCCGGCTTAATTTTGTGCACGCCCGCTCTGGCACCTCCCGACGCGCGTGCACAATTGCGCGCATGCACGCTAAGACTCTTCCGTAGTCGGAAGAAAGTGACCTTTCTCTTTACTCCCTCAGCCAATGGGAACACGCGTCATGTTCCCATGGCTACCATCACAGTAAGCACTCTCTCGCGCTCGTAACCAATGCACAGCACTGTTATCAGGATGGCTCTGCATGTTTTTGTTGTGACAAATAAAGAGCTAAGAGGCACAGGTTAGTTTTGTTTTGCAATGTTAAATTATTTATATTAACATAAAAATCATGTTTTTATTAAATAAATCGCTTGATTGTATGTACTGATTGCACTAATTATAGATATAGCTGCATATAACACATTATGATCGCAATTACTGTAGTTTTGTATTGATAAACAATACAATGATTATTGTTGTATTTATAAATGCTAAAGTAATGATATTTAATAATAGTCCTTCAGAAACTGATTTTTTTTTTTATTCATTGTGATTTTTAATTGGTTTAGTGTGTGTTGTTATGACATTATTTGTGATTAGCAAAATTTATCTTTTATACAATTTTACTTACTAAATGTTAGATGAGCATTTCATGTAGGGTAAAAAGTTTGGACTAGATGGACGTTTGTCTTTATTCAACCTCTAATACTATGTTACTATGTAACTGTTATATAGACATTATGGGTAGGGTATAAATGTTGGACTAGATGGACGTATGTCTTTATACAACCTCCAATACTATGTTACTATGTAACTGTTATAGAGATATTATGGGTAGGGTATAAAGGTTGGACTAGATGGACGTATGTCTTTATACATCCTCCAATACTATGTTACTATGTGACTGTTATACAGACATCATGGGTTGGGATATAAGGGTTGGACTAGATGGACGTATGTCTTTATACAACCTCCAATACTATGTTACTATGTAACTGTTATAGAGACATTATGGGTAGGGTATAAAGGTTGGACTAGATGGACGTATGTCTTTATACAATCTCCAATACTATGTTACTATGTAACTATTATACAAACATCATGGGAAGGGATATAAGGGTTGGACTAGATGGACGTATGTCTTTATACAACCCAGCATCCCCTGTAAAATACACCTTCTGTCTCACTCCCAGCAAGCACTACAATATAGCTTGTGAAACTCCCAGCATCCCCTGTAAAATACACCTTCTGTCTCACTCCAGCTAGCACTGCAATACAGCTTTGAAACTCCCAGCATCCCTGTAAAATACACCTTCTGTCTCACTCCCAGCAAGCACTACAATACAGCTTGTGAAACTCCCAGCATCCCCTGTAAAATACACCTTCTGTCTCACTCCCAGCTAGCACTACAATACAGCTTGTGAAACTCCCAGCATCCCCTGTAAAATACACCTTCTGTCTCACTCCCAGCTAGCACTGCAATACAGCTTGTGAAACTCCCAGCATCCCCTGTAAAATACACCTTCTGCATCCCCTCTGAAATAAATCATCTACCTTCCACCCATACCCACCAATATGGTTTTTATAAACCTATTAACTTTTACATTTTTAAATATATATTTATACAAATGAAAAACACACAAGTCCCCCCAGCCTTCTTACAGCAGTGTGGCACAAGTTTCTATCTTTCCTTTGTCTCTCCCAGCACTATCAGCTGTGAATAGATTATGCAGAGACAGGTAGAAAGGCTTTGTTTACATCAGGCATCACTGGGGTCAAGTGGGTGTGGCAGAAATCATGAATATGCATGTGGTGATGCACATTGACTGACAGCCTGCCCAGCACAGTAGCAGAAACAAGCAAAACTCCCCCCGGCTGCTCCAAAGAAACAGAGGAGATTTTGGAGAAAATAAAGTAAGGTAGGGGGAGGGCTGGGGGAAGGTGTACTATCAGATAGAAAAAAAAAACGTTTTTACATCAGTGGAGATACCCTTTAAGCAGAACTATATTGGTGAAAACCCCCAAACCAGTGCCCTCCCCTAATAGTACCCAGGGTAAGAGCCTGCCCTGCCCTCTTTTTAGTTCCCGGACATAATCAATGGGAAAACATGCACTGCAAGGAGTGCATCTTCTCATTGGAGAATCCTGGATGTGTCCCAGACTCTGACAAGGGGCAGTAGCATTACAAGACAGCTTTTCACAACTTTCTTTGGGGAAACTAGTTAACCTGGGGGGAGGGTGGGGAAGTGATCAAGCTCAGTCTCCTGCCAGTCTATCTGACTCTCTATGTGAGCAAGCATGCTCAGTAATTCCTATGAAGCAGGGAGTGGGAATTTCCCACCATGCAGTTCATGTACCAATTTTCACCATTCCAGATAAAGAAAAACTATGCATAACAAAAGAGTTTATGATACTAAGGCACTTGATTGACAGCAGAAACGTAAGATATTTTAGACTGGATACCTACAGAAATAGGGAACAGATAAACAAAAAAATTGTTGGGAAGAATTTGTTTCTACTAATGGGCAATCTAAAAAAACAATTTCTCAGTGTACATATCCTTTAAGGGAGGGATGGTGGTTTTGGGAGGGTAAAGCTGCAGCTTTTAATTGTTTATGACAAGTTTATAGGCTTTACACACGTGCAGGTTTTTGATTGTTCCAGACATTTTCCAACAGTCTGTATCTTCTTCTTTTACTTTAGTAGAGTCGGTCAGGGCTGTGCATGAGTTTACCATTGCATGTTGCCAATAGTTCAGAATCTGTCAGCACACATATGATAGTACTTGCATGTGTATGGCCACCTTTAGACATTCTGAGAAATTTAAAGGAATAGTTCACTGGAAAAGTGAAATTCCCAACCACTTCTTGGTTCTGTTTAACTATAGCCAGTGGCGTAACTAGGAATCACTGCAAAAATATGATGGGGCCCGTATCCATGCTTCATCCACAGTGGTTTTCTAGGAGGCTATAGCTCTCATAATAATAAGAATATGGGGCCCCTTGGCACCCCTGCGGTTGCTCCCCCTGCTACCCTCTAGTTACGCCCTTGACTAAAGCACACATTATTGCGCATGTGCGCTATAGTTAATCAGTACCAGGAAGCGGTCAGGACCTGTCAGAGCTACTGCGGTGGATTGCGTGAAAGGTAAGTTTGTTCTATCTTCCTTCCGGGCTCCACACGCATAGATTGAAAAACGGAAGGTAAGGCATACCGTATATACTCAAGTATAACCCAAGAAATTTTACCTTTAAAATCATCCTAAAGGCTTGTCTCGGTTTATACTCAGTCTGGGCTGATCTGGAAGCTTGAAGGAGCAGATGGACAAAATCACATAACCCTGGCAAAACAAAAGCAGTACCCTGTAACACAGAGAATCCTCTTAATTTTGGTGGGTTAGGCTATTGTTGTCCTGCTCAGATCAGCTAACAAACAGACTGCACAGAAAGATTTGCAGGGCACATCTGTGTATGGGGCTGTGTATGGGACTTTCTATGGGGCTCTGTATTGGACTTTCTATGGGAGAAAGTCAACCCATGGTTTATACTCAAGTCAAGCAGTTTTCCTGGTTTATCAGTTAAAAATAAATACCTCAGTTTAGATTTGGGTCGGTTTATCCTCGAGTATATACAGTAGTTCCTTAACCTCCCTGTCTTCAATCAATGCATTAAAGGAATAGTTCACTTTTGCAGTGAACTATTCCTTTAAAGGACAATCACACTGTAAAAATGTACTTTTTAAAAATGAAAAGTACCTAGAGCAGGGAGGCAGGACTGATTATTCCTACCTTAAAATTTAGTTGTGAACCATTAGCAGGCTTTTCTGTATTAAAAATGTTGAAGCACTAATGAAGCCTGGCAGAAGCAGTTTTCTTTTTGCTGTAGCTCCTCACAGAAATAACATTGAGAAGCAGGAATTACGAATCCTACCTCCCTGCCTTTTTTCATTTTTACTAGTTTTAGTTCTCCTTTAAATTAAGATATTCGTATGCCATATAGCGTATAGATATTCATCTGTAAATATAGCGTATTAACAATCCTGGTACATCAGTATACTAAAGAATAGAGGCTAATAAAAATTTACACATGGTCGTATTGAATGCTTTTCAGCCACACATACAGCTGATTAAAGACTTTCCTATCAAATCTGATGGGGTTGACCTTTTATTGGTTCTATTTGTACCCACCATTAGTGCATTGGCTACCTGTCTCCTGGGATTTAATTATTAAAAATCCCAACATATATATAAATTTGAAAAGCCATAGTGTTTTCAATTCCAATCTCCAAAGGATGTAGGACAAAGAAGAGGAATAAAAATAAAATCCAACAACATAACTGTGATACAGTTGTGAAGATTCAGTTAGATCAACTGGACTTAAAGTTTAGTTCTTGAAGACGTTTTGCTAGTCATCCGACTGGCTTTCTCAATTCAGAAAGACTTGTACAAGAATAACTGTGATACCCATTAAAAGGGCATGTCCACCTACAAAACCAAAATTTGACTCACTGCTGGCCCCACTATATAGTGTTAAAAATCCTTACCTTTCTTCTCAGCTCCTTATGATTGTCCTGCAGTGCCTGATCAAAGGCCAGAAAAGTGAAGAGTAGGAGCTGTATGTGTGTAATCTAGTGCTTGCTACTTCCTTGTCCTGGCGCTGCCATACCGTTTAAAAAAGAACAAAAAAAAAAAATAGGAACACTCTAGGGAACCCCCCTCCAACCCCAAACACCATGGTTTTAAATTTAAAAAATTCCCAGAAATAGACTTTCCCGATTGCGTTCCCTTGGCTCTCTCATGAGCCGGCAGCCTTTGGGGTGGTGATATGCTTTAACAAAATAGATGTTCTCCAACCAATGCTAATAAGGTAGCTATGCACAGCATCTGCTGGCAAAAGCATTTAATCCATGCTTTCATCTAATTAAAAAAACTTAAAAGAATAAATGAATGATTCCATGCTAACTTTTTTAAAGTATGCAACAAAAACCCACCCTAATCACATTGTGTATACCACATGCATATACTTATATACACTTTAGCTTAGCTATGTTATCAGTGCTACATGACTAAAACTTGAACATTATAGTAAATAATGTACAGTAAAATTTAAGTACCTTGGAGTTTCATGTGGCATGAAACTCCTTGGTGACTACTAATATCCTTATAATTTACAATAAAAATTAGTCACTTTATATTACATAGGCAAAATATTTTGTCCTGATCTGGCCTTGATTGACCACTAGACTAGTGTGGGTAATGAAAATAAAGATATTTTCTTCTTTGACACAAACAGACTTGCCTGAAATTTGAGATAGTAAACAGGCTGTTAGTAAGCACAGGAATGTCTCTTAATAGCAACAGTACATAAAAACACCAGCCAGACACTCACCTCTGAAGGTCAATGAATCAAGAAAACAAAGCAACAAATTGAACCTATGCTCCTACATCAGTTATACACTTATTTTTAAATGTGCTGTAGTATAGTGTTTAGCTATATACAGAAAGGAAAAATACATCACAGTATAAAATGATGTAAATTAGAATGTTTACTGAACTTTCTTCACACATGATCATCAGAGCACGCACAGGAGTGTATTATGTGGGTTTACAAATTTAGACATGTATGTGGTCAACAACAACTGCTACTATTGGAGTTCAGTGGATTCAGGTCTGCATGTGACATTCAGTCTTAAGGAGAATGTGGAAAACTTTTGACTGCATGAAGCTCAAATAAAGAATTGAAAAGGGATTTACTAAAAGCACAACTGTGGAATCTGAACAAGTTAAGGTGGCCATACATCAGTGCGATATAACTTACCCGACCGAGCGCTCACGCGATGTTCCTGCGATCCTGCTGGAACCACCTCTCCCGATACTTTATTCGACCGATATGCGATCGCAAAATGAATGGGATTTTGCGATCGCATGTCGGTCGGATATAAGATCGGGAGAGACGGTTCCGGCAGAATCGATGAACGTCGCGTGTGCGCTCGGTCGGGTAATATCGCACTGATGTATGGCCATCTTAACTTGTTCAGATTCCACAGTTGTGCTTTTAGTAAATCCCTTTTCAATTCTTTATTTGAGCTTCATGCAGTCAAACGTTTTCCACATTCTCCTTATGGTAATGTAGTGCTAATGTGGATTTCTCAGTAAAACAGAACGTTAGGCAGGGTATACAAGGACATATTTTCTGTCCGTTCGCTGCAATAGAGTGGTCAGCCATGGCAAATGTCTCCTACGGACCACACGATCAGCGATGATTTAGCAGCATGTTAAATTGCCTGTTCATCTGATCCAGGCAAATGAGTGACCGACAATGTTCACCGACGCTTGTTCAGTGGTATCCCATTTAGTAATCCCCCTGCCCCTTGAAAACCCTGCGCTTGCCACTGTACTGGAAGAAGTTTGTTTGAACCTTATTCTTACAGGTTGTGGGATTCAGGGCTCATTTTAAAGGAAGAACAATAATCACATAAAGGGTAGTTCCACTCAAGGCAGCTCATCTGTTAGCAGTGACTGCCAGTCAGCTGTCCCAGGTGCACATCCATGCGGTCCTTACAGCACCAGTTCAACATACAGGAAGCAAAAACGGACGCACTTCCGGTATCCAAACAGCTTTATTTAACACATATAAAATTCACATAGCATCATCCAGTGCATTTCGGGAACCGCCCCCTTAGTCATGGATGACATTTTCCATTTCAGACTTTTGTTTAAAGGGCAAGTCCACCCTCAGATTACTTTTTTTTATGTTGTAGCAGTCCCTATCCCACCCCCAACCGCTATATTTCTTTGTTAAAAAATTATCCTAACATTACTTACAACTTATTTACAATATAATTTTTACAGGCTGCAGGATCTAGGGCTGATTTTAAAGGTAACACTTCAGCCATTTCCCTAACTTGTCAGAGGACGCAGCAGAGGATTGTGAGACCGGGTAAGTTGCTCACGGCTCCTGAACGTTTTATTGAAGAACAGGAGGTAAGACATTGCTCCTTTACCTCCCGTTCTTCAAAAAAACTGAATAGCACAAAGTGGTTTTAATCCCTGGAGATACCCTTTAAAAGTCACAGCACACAAAAGATATTACACTTCCCTCTTACTTCTTCAGTTCCAAAGCCAAGATCTGCAAAACAACTAGAACCATTAGAAGGATAGGATGTTGGTAAGGGCTGCCATGCAAATACATTTTAGCAATATAGTTTATACTCCATATACTGATTGCTCTTCTAGGCTGGGTACACAAAAGCAAATATTCTATTACGACCAACCTATAATTCTGTGTATCGGTCAGCCTGAAATGTCTAAGCTGATTTTTTTTGGACCCCAGTGATAGAGGTTGGTCGTACTGAGCAGACATAAAGGCAGGTACACACTATACAATTCTTTTTCCTGACCGACCGTTCGTCACTTCCGACCAGTAGGCCAGGAGAAAGGAATGTTGATCGTGTAGTGCATAGAGGACCACATGATCGGTTATGATTTTCCTACACTTCCGATCATCCCTTTGTCGGATGGCGGTCACGTCTGGCCACAAAACACATCCAATAATTCGACACCCGACCGACCGAAACACTGAAATATTGGTCAGTCGGGCATAATTATTATATGGTGTGTACAAAGCTTAACGGTAAATCACAGGCAATCGTGCGGTCTACTATGGATCTCGCAACCAGTCACGACTAACTGTCGCACGGGACTGACACTACTTGGTCCCGGATGACCAGTCTATAGTGGTAGCAAGGTGACCTTCATTCTCTCACCACTAGCCATACACACTGTACTCTGAACACAGCAAGCAAAGTGACTTTTTGTTTACTGTTCCCTGTTCAATAAATGTTATACCGTCTGAAGATTATAACTTGTACATTACAGTTGGTTCTCAGAGGCGAGCTCTCCTCCGATCCCTCCTAAGAAAGAACCGCCTGTACTGCACCAATTTGCGCAGAAGCGTACGTGACGATACACACGCAATCGCGTAATTCGTCACACACGCTGTGCGCATTTACCCGCGGATTCCCTTGCTGAGGTGAAAGCCCCAGCGGTACTAGGTAACTACCCGGCGACCGGTAGAGTGTGAGCTACTGGTTATTTCAGTAATGGCGTAATCTATAGGTGAGACACGGGGAATTGCGATCGCCTTAACAGGTTAGTTGCCATAGGAATCACCATTTGTAAAGGAACTATAGATTGGTATTGTACTGAAGATAGTGGGGTCAATGGTGTTTGGCCGGTGCCGCACATTGTGTCCCAAAATCGGCCTGGCAAACTTTTATTTTGTCAAACTTCCCAGCCCCTCAGCCAGGGAACGCGGTGACTTGACAATCATCACCGCAAGTTTGACATTCCCCATAGATATACTGGGGACAAGCTCCTCATTAGTATGGGGGGGGGGATATCATGGTGTCACAAAGTGGGAATATCCACATCTATTTTTTTATGGATGGGTTCATGGGTGTGATCAGAGCTGGTTACATTGAAAAAAAAAAGTCCATTCATTGGGTGCTGACAGTAAAAGAATAAAAGCTGGAACAGATTTCACAATATTGTCACTGATGTGCCAGCAAGACTCCTGTCCTGAATAAGGTTGTTGGCACAGAGTATGGCATATTGGAGCCTAGCATAGTGCAGCCATTACTTAATTGCCAGGATTGGGTTAACTGGCAGTTGATTGACATTACTGCTATATGTTCCCAGTAATCCTCAGTTTACTGATAGAATGACAAGAATTTTTTTTATGAATCTTTTTTCTGAAGTTCCCTTTAGTGTATGACACCCACACAAATAGGGAACTTTACCCAGAGCCACAGACGGTCTAGGTAGATCTCGATTTAATACTGCTCTGGGTAAATCCTGAACAAAATGATAGCTGACACCCAGGGAAGTAGGCAAATTATTTCTTTACCTTGTTCTCGATCAACTATCAATTAGAAAAAATAGGCGAGGTAAAAAGTTTGAACTTGATGGAATTATATCTTTATTTAATTTTGAGTACTAAGTTACTATGTTATCTAATGTAGTTATCCTAAATACTGAGGTGTTTCTAGACAAACATTGAAAAGAAGTGATAGGGGTGTAAAATAGAAGCACACCCTGATATAGCAGTGAATTTGGAAATTGGAGATTTTATAATGTATAAGGGAAAACAAGTACACAAGAGATATTTTATCAAGTTTCCATGTATCATGAAACGGATTATGTGCCATATGGTTTATGCTGGTCAACCTGCTCCCCTCCCAGGTACCAGGACACCAGCTGCTCTGAGACAAATGTTTACTCATTTCTCATTAGAGTAAAGGTGGGTACACACACTAATGATAAAGAGCCGATATCGTTAGCACCTGAAATACATTTCCAAGCTCTTCTGAGGCCAACAAATGTCCACCACTAGGAATGTTAGGAAATGGCCAAAAAATTCCCTTTGCCACGGTCGTCTCCCTGTGCTTAAAGTATAGGTATTCAGCCGCAACTGGGGGAAATCTCCAGTCCCGAGTGTTCTCCCTATGCATTACATAGAGAGAACACTCGGGACTGTGTGTACATAGCTATACACCCCAACCTAAATGTTGAGAACAAAGAACTGACTGAAATTAACCCACTTTCATTATTTTGTTCATTATATACCTGCAAAGAAAATCTGTGTTTATATACAAACTTGTGCACCCAATCTGCAAATTTCAGGCATGAGCATGATCGCCAGTGATTTTCTGCTGTGTCTGACCCCCTTTTCACCTGATCCAGTGAACAGGCAACAGACATCGGTCGCTGGTGACAGAACACGCCAGTGATTTTTCGGGCTGAAAATATTGGTCGGTGTGCCTGAAGAATCGCTCGTGTGTACCCATCTTAAAGCAGCTTACGTGATCTGGATGATTCTTCCCAGAGCTTGCTAATATATTTTACCTGAATTTAGATTTTCCCTTAATTTATATCATGAGGTGGGAGTGGGTCAATTTAATGACTTTTTGGTGCTTCCTTTTTGAAACTTTATGATGGGTTTTTGATTTTGTTTAAAATGATTGTACCAATCTTCCTAAGCTTTTATGCCTAAAAAAATGTGGTGATAAGGATGCCTACTCCAGACATGGACTGGTTCCACTGCAACATATGTTTCCTGCTTCAAAATGAAACCTACTACATCACCAGCTGTGGACACATAATTTGCCAGAAGTGTGCTATTCGTGGTAAGTTTTTATTCTTTATAATATTATTTAGCAGAGGAATTTGACAACTGTCATAGCTAGTATTTCAAATATAAGCTGGGTACACACATTAACTATAAAGGGCCAATCCAGTTGGTACTGGCTGTAATGACCGCTTCCGATGCCGGCGAACGTTCAGCATAGCAATCAGTCATTACAGACAGAAAATTTCCCTTGCCCACGGTTGGCTCCCTGTACTAAAGTATAGGGAGTCGGTTCGAGATTTTTAGGTGTATGGCAGTCACGAGTGATCTCCCTATTCTTTATATAGGGACTGTAGCCACATCTATCTTACAGATTCTGTTTGTCATCTTTGAAAGATTGGTACTGTTTACCCAGTTTTAAGCAATGAATCAGATAGTTTAGTAAACATGTAGGAGGAAAGAGCATGAATAGATAGAGTAGAGATAGTGAATCTATTTTGACCCTAAGTGCAATGTCAACAGTTTCTTGCAGATTATCTCTTTGCGACTATTGTATGCATATGAAGGCAGTTACATGCACTCTAAAAAAAATCGCTGTAATCTTTAATCACTGTAGTATATCATTGTTTTAAGATTTAAAGCTTGGTACATACACACTAAAGATATTTAAAGGACATAATAACATCTTTTAGAAAGAATGGGCACTTTTAAATATGCTAATATGTCCTACTTTGTCCTCTGAATTCATTACTGTATGCCTGCTATGCCTCTGGATGCCTCATGGAAATTGAGTGACCTGGTTCTGTGCCTGAGCATGCTCAGAAGAGGCAGCTAGGACATTAGGATTCAGACATTGGCTGTGATGTCAACATTTAAAAAGCTAACATCTTATTGATTGGGGCAAAATTAGCACCAATTATAACAATAAGAACTTTTTTTGAATAACCCTGCAAGTCTTTAATTTTTTTTAAAGATGATTCTACTCACAGTCCTTAAAATGAAAACATACAGGTTAATCACCCCCCAAAACCTTAAACGGTAATAGTTTGAAATCTTAAATATATTCAGCATGGATTTAGGAGGAATAGATCTTGTCAAACTAACTTGCTTGGCTTTTATGAGGAAGTAAGTAGAAATTTAGACTCTGGTATAGCAGTAGATGTAGTTTACTTGGATTTTGCAAAGGCTTTTGATACAGTCCCCCATAGGCAACTAATGAATAAGCTAAGGTCTGTTGGTCTGGGGAGTCACATTTGTACATGGATAGAAAATTGGTTAAAGAATAGGATGCAGAGAGTAGTTGTTAATGGGGCTTCATCATTATGGACTAAAGTGCTAAGTGGGGTGCCACAGGGTTCTGTGTTGGGGCCGCTTCTATTTAATCTATTTATTAATGATTTGGAAGTGGGTATTGTCAGCAAGGTTTCTGTGTTTGCTGACGACACAAAACTTTGTCGACCATTAAAAACTTCAGAGGATGTGCAATCATTGCAAGGGGATCTAGATAGATTATCACATTGGGCTGCTAAGTGGCAGATGAAATTCAATGTTGATAAATGTAAGGTGATGCATTTTGGACTTAAAAATACTTGTGCTACTTATACTATAAATGGCTCTGTGTTAAGTGAATCCCTGTTGGAAAGGGATCTTGGAGTTTTGGTGGATAACAAACTTAAAGGTAGCAAGCAGTGCCAGGCGGCAACAGCCAGAGCCAGCATGGTATTGTCTTGTATAAAGCGAGGTATGGATTCAAGGGAGGAAAATGTAATTCTCCCTCTTTACAAAGCATTGGTAAGGCCTCATTTGGAATATGCAGTGCAATTTTGGAATCCTGTGTACAAAAAGGACATCTTTGAAATGGAAAGGGTTCAGAGAAGGGCAACTAAATTAATAAGGGGATTGGGGGAGCTTGAATATGAAGAGAGACTGGAAAAGTTACAATTATGTACGCTGGAGAAAAGGCGCTTGCGTGGGGATATGATTACTATGTATAAATACATTAACGGGCCATACAATAAACTATCTGGGGCATTGTTCACCAATAGAACATGTCAAAGGACACGAGGACATCCCTTAAGACTGGAAGAAAAAAGGTTTAGGCTTCAAGCTCGGAAAGGGTTTTTCACTGTGAGAACGGTAAGGCTATGGAACTGTCTTCCAGTGGACGTTGTAATGGCAGGTTCATTGGTCAGTTTAAAAAAAAAGCTGGATGAGTTTCTGCAAACAAGGAATGTTGCAAGTTACTGGTATTGATACATAAAGTAGAGTTGATCCAGGGAAATTTCCGATTGCCACTTGGAGTCAGGAAGGAATTTTTTCCCCCTTCATAAATTTGGTGGGGTTTTTTTGCCTTCCTCTGGATCAACAGTTAGGCAGGAAATGAGGATATTGCTAGATGGGTTGGACTGGATGGACGTATGTCTTTATTCAACCTCAAATACTATACTATACTATAACTATATATGTCTAACCTGAAATCCTGCACAATGTCCTGTTTCCCCTGTTTCTGCTTCCTGGTTCTTCCAGTTAGCAACTGTCAGTTATGGATTTGACAGTTGACATCACAGCCAATGACTGAATGTTAGTCTGCCTCTTCTGAGCATTCCCAGGCTCAGTACAGGTTTCTAAATTGCTCAGTTTCCATGAGGCATCCAGAAGCATAGCAGGCATACAGTAATGAATTCATAGGACAAACTATGATATATCAACATATTTTAAAGAGGCCGTTCTTTCTAAAAGATGTTCTTATGAGGGTGGAGTTGTCCTTAAACATTCTCCCTATATAAAGTATTGGGAGAAAGTTCCAGACTGCACATTTCTTTCAGCTGCGGCCAACTCCCAATGCTTTAGTACAAGGTGCCAACCACAGGTGAGGAAAAGTTTTTTGTAGGTATTTGCATGTTCTTAGCTTTGATGTTTAGACAATGTATGCTTCCAAACAAAATAACAAAATGGCAGTCATCTAACATTGACCAAGTGATTATATATACTAATGGGTAACAATAAGGGTAGAATTTGAGCTTCCCTTTGGTTAGTAAGACTGGATTTTTGACCTGTTGATGCCTGTTAAGTGAGCAGTATTTTTTCTAGGCCTTGACCAATTGCCAGGATATGATCCATCTTTCTGAAGGGAGTTAAGAGCAAGACATTTGAGTCATAATACATAATGCACCCCCATACTGTATAATATAAGGATATAGAGTAACCTTGGGCCTTGTGCTTTTATATAGTCGGCGAACTCCAAGCAATTTATATACTTGTTTTACACTGTAAGGATCACATAATACTTTATATAATTGTTGGAAAACCCCAAATATTCTTAGGCATCACAGATGGAAAAATCAATACTCCTTAAAACCTCAATTAAAACCTCTAATACTATGTTACTATGTAACTGTTATACAGGACATTATGGGTAGGGTATGAAGGTTGAACTAGATGGACGTATGTCTTTATATAACCTCCAATACTATGTTACTATGTAACTGTTATACAGACATTATGGGTAGGGTATAAAGGATGGACTAGATGGACGTATGTCTTTATACAACCTCCAATACTATGTAACTGTTATACAGACATTTATGGGTATGGTATAAAGGTTAGACTAGATGGACGAATGTCTTTATACAACCTCCAATACTATGTTACTATGTAACTGTTATACAGACATTATGGGTATGGTATAAAGGTTAGACTAGATGGACGTATGTCTTTATACAACCTCCAATACTATGTTACTATGTAACTGTTAGACAGACATTATGGGTAGGGTATAAAGGTTGGACTAGATGGACTTATGTCTTTATACAACCTCCAATACTATGTTACTATGCTAGTCCCGAATGTTCATCGTACTCGGGAGTGCTCAGAACTGGGAAAAAGTAAAGATACAGGGATAGAATTTTAAATTGACATTTACAATACAACACTATAGGCTTATTTTAGAGGTGCAAAAATTTGCTTAGTTGTTCATTTGCAGCAACCAATCAGATGATATATTTTTACTGGTGTATATTTGATAACATTTGATATATTTTTACCTCTTTGATTATATGATATATTGCTACAAGGGCACAATAGATAGATTTAGAAAACTTTGGAAATTTTGGTGTTTGGACAAACATCTAATCCATGTCTAAAGACTGCATTTTACAAGTAGCAGTATCCACCCCCAAAACTAAAATTTGCCCCACTGTAAAGTCTTAAAAATCCTTACCTTTCTCTTTTGCTCCTTATGGCTGTCCTGCAGTGCCTGCTGAAAATCCAGGACACTGAAAAGTAGTAGCCTCTCTCTGGCATGCGCAGGGGAGCTCTCCCTCTGAATCTTTCCACGCTACATTCCCCCTTAGAAACAAACTTTGCTGTAGTGTAGAAGACCCCCTTCCAACCCTAAATGCCATGGTTTAAACTTTTAAAAGTTCCCAGAAATAGACTTACCCACCTTCATTCCTTAAGCTCTCTCAATAACTGGCCAATCACAGACGTGGCTGCCAGTCCAGCCCCTATTGCTACTTCATTTCTGGAAATAGAGGCAGGGGCCGAGGGAACAAAGGTCTTTTTCTGGGAACTTTTTAAAGTTAAAATCCTAGCATTTAGAGTTAGAGGGGGGTCCCCTACACTACAGCAAATTTTATATTTGGGGGTGGAGATACCCTTTAACTTGCGACGTTCCCATCTGGCCCATTCATTTTGTGATCGCAAGTTGATTGTAAAAATGATCAGGTTAGGTTGTTCTTGATACATTATCTGATCGTCCATAGAGGAATATCTAATCTATCTAATATATAAGTAGTGCAGGTGCACCTTTAGGGTTAAATATATAAACAGCAGGACAAATATTAAGTGCACAGAAATGTAGCTGAAAAAGTGGTTGTTTATATAAAAAAACAAACAAACATGTATGCCGAATGTTTTGCACATCCTTTCTCAAGTATAAGAATAAACACGTTAGTCTGAAACATCTAGCGTACATGTTTTATTAATAAACCAGCACTTTCACAGTTAGTTTTGTGCACTTTTTATGTATTTAAAGGGAAAGTTCAGCATACAAACATATACTTTTCAGGAAAAAAAATCAGTATTTTTCCATTCGAATGACCTTAACCTGCCCATTCAGCATTTTACCTGTGTATAAATAAATGCTTCTGAAAAACTGACTTCCTATTAGCAGGACCCCTAATAGAGACTGTTGTGATCTTGCCCTTGACCCAGTGCCTGGGTTAATTCAGTTGCTTGGTAGAGATCTGAGCATGTTTGACCCATCCAACAGCCAATCAGTAGAAATTACTGTTAGGAACAAGGTAGTATGCATTCTGGGAAGAAGAACCATTTCAGAATCTGAAATGTCAGCTCACTAATGTTGACAGCAGGGAATACAAGGGGTAATAATTCAACAGATTTTTCAAATTGGAAGAGAATATGTAGAATAACTAGGTATGCATAATATAAACTTAGTTTCCAAAATAAATATATTTTCCACTGAACTTTCACTTTAAAAGGAATGTTCACACTTAAAACAAAAAACTTGTCAATTGCCATTTACCTTCCCCCAACCCCAACTGATATATTTTGCACTTTACTACTTGCATTACTAACCAGATTTTTAAGGATAATTATTGTCCCCATTCTGTAGAGTAATCTGGCTCTTCCCTCAATAGTGTTGATCAAGGCTGTGACAACTGACATCACAACCAATGGTTGACTGCTGTTTTACCTGCTGTCTCCTCTGCACATGCTCAAGCTTATAAGAAACGTATTTAATTTCTGGTTACAAATGCATATAATCACCATCAGGAATGCATTGAGCTGTGACCATGTCATGAACCACATATTCACAAGGTTCGCTTCAAAATCCTGTGGGTCAAGTCAGGAGCATTTTCTATTAAGTTGACTATAAATAAATGACATGAGGCCAGTTTTTGGTTTTAAGGATGGACGTGCCCTTTAAAGGTGGCCATACACCTGTAAATGCCATTGCATATTGCAAGACAGATTTCATTGCAACAACAGGGACATACATTTTCCCAACTCACATTCTCTCTATGGCGATTGGTTATGTTGTGATCCAACATGTTATTATATCTGCAGACATTTCTTGACAGGACTGATTGTCCACAATACCAATGGTGGTATTTCTTCGCCACTGCAGATGATTGTTTTCCCACTATATATATGCCAATATCAGGAAACGGATATGCCTAATATCGGCAATGTGTATTTGCACATTCAGACATTTTTGCTTAACAGCTGTCTTTAAGGAAAACTATAAAATCTAAAGGGGAACTAAAGACTCCAGACAACATTTCCCCAATTGAAAGAGCTCAATCACAAAGATACAAAAAGCTGTGTCTCACCTCTCCCTTTGCTGTGGATGCTGGGTGATTTATGAAATTAACCTGTAGATACTAGGGGTCAGCTCCTATAATTCACCATAGCTGGGAACACCCAGCTAAGTGTACACAGTACATTTCACAGGAATCTGCAGCCTTGCTTCCTGGAAGCTGACAGCCAGTCATGTTATAATCCCACTCTCTTGAAAGCAAAACACACACAACATAAGATTTCAGTGCAGTTTTTGTGTAAACACATTACAAATGCCCCCGTCCATAAAAATGATAAATTCCTTTTTTTGTATACAAAAAAGAAAAGTAAACTTTGCAAGCATGGATGTAAGGAACATAATATTAACATTCCAGTAAAATGTAACAGTCTGGGGATTCAAACCTGCAACCTTCTATACTGTGTCTTGCTATAGATAGCTTTCTACCTCTATCCCACAAGGGCAACTAGGTGGGACATCAGTGCATGTAGAATCTTTCATCTTTTGCTAGGGACATAATGGAAACAACAACAAAAAAAGCCTAGGGAATTGAACCTGTCCTAATGGTCTGTTTCCTTTCAAAATCAGCACTTTAGCAGCAAGGCACCACTACACAAGCAAAAGAAGTATTACTTTTGGAATCTTTTTTTTGCTAGGAACATAATGGAAATAAAAAGTGAGCCTGTGAATTTCAACCTGTGACCCTATGGTCTGTGTTTCCAATAACAGAACTTTAGCAGTGAGCCACCACTGCATATGTAGGAGAAGCAGGTTCAAAATTGTAAAGTTAGTTGACTATTTTGTTCCAGGAAGTCTGTCAGAAATTCACACTGGTTGGTGAATAAAAAAAGAGCTATATATCAAGTTTTTACACATGTAGAAACTTTAAAATTTTCAAGAAACATAATAAACAAACAAAAAAAAAGCAATAAACTAGTAGACTATTTTGTATTGTTTCATAAGTAAACCAGGGAATTTGAAACTGTGTGTTCCTAAAAACATGGCATTTATATGCTGTACCACCAGCAACTCAACAATAATCACAGGTACATTGATAAGTTTTATTTTTTGCTAGAAACAGAAGCTAGAAAATCTGCATAGAGACAGTGAATCCTGGGGTCAGGGGGCATGGCTCTTTGAAGCTTACATGGGCTGTGAGTTTTACTGGCAACAACAGAGAAGCTTTTGTAACAGTATCTATTATTTATATGTACTAAATGCATGGTTGTTCTAGGAGAAAGTCCTTCACATAAGGGGTTTAGTTCTCCATTTAGTTTGCTGTCTACAATTTCATTTATGAATATACATTGCTTTCATAGTAACATACAGTAAATGCAGCAGCATCACTGTTCTGTTATCTGGCATGTAAAGAGGAATTTAGATCTCTGACTTGGCTGTGTTTGTAGTTTATGTGGGAAGTGCACTGTAGACCAGTGTGCACAATATTATGCTATTGGATTTAATTCAAAATCTTTCCTAAGCCTATGGTCAGCTGAGATTACAAGAGTATTTAAAAGCTGCCTAGACAACTGTAATCTTTATCTAACCTAGATGGTGATAGAAATAAAAAAATAAGAAAGGAAATGTTACTTCATCTTAACAGTACTTGTTTAAGTCTGTACTGATTTTTTTTTTTTTTTACTAACCAGACAAAATTCAATTGCTTTATCATTTGGTATTCCAGCTTTTTTCTGCTTGTGGGATGAGGGTTGAAAGTTCTTACAGCAAATAGGGGTGGTGATCATTATCAACTTCTGGATATATTCTATGTTTTTAAGTTAGATCAACTGGACTTAGTTCTTGAAGACGTTTTGCTAGTCATCCAACTGGCTTTCTCAATTCAGAATGACTTATACAGGAATTTGTTGGCAATTATGTACCCTGAAAAGTCCCAATTAGAATATCACAGACAGGTGTTAGGGACCTTCTGAATGCAAGGCGTAATTGCATTGTGGCTAAGAGGTGTTATAGGAACACCCAGGGTAAGGTGTCAAAACAGCATTGTACATGGCAGACAGTTGGTGTCGAACACCCCACCACCACCACCTCTATTCAGGCTTGGTTTCTTTATTTTCACATAAATGGCCTCCTTGACACCTCTCTTGAACCAGTTATGTTCCTTTTGTCTGGAAAGATACTCACCTCTCCAGCCATTCGGGTCCATCCAAGATGGCGGCACCCAGTGACCCCATACACCGATGTCACAGCGCCTTGCGCGTGACGTCGCGCAAGGACACCGCCAATTCCGTATTGACATGCAAGGGGCGTGACGTTATTGGAAGGCGCCTGTTCTTCTGTGGTGCTGGGTTCTAGTTCCTGCCGTTGCTGGATCCTGTCTTGTAAAGTGTACCTTGATCCTGCCTTGCATTGTGGATCCTAATCCTGCCTTGCAAAGAGTATCCTGATCCTGCCTTGTATTGTGGATCCTGTTCCTGCCTTGGACCTTGTCCTGTTCCTGCCCTTAACTTTATCCTGATCCTGTCTAGTATCTAACTGTTGTGTCTCTGGTCTTCCCCTAAGGACGCCTACCCTCCTTGGTCCCGACTTTGCCTGACGTCGGTACAGGTACCTAACAGAGCCACAAATCCCTCCCCCTCTCGTTGTTCTGGGAACCTGCAAACTTGGGTTTGTTAACCTGTGCCTGATCCAGTTTGTTTCCAAACATGCCAAAGTGGGCAGGAAAGCCGCTGGAATGGGCTTCACCTTTGTGGGAAAAGGACTCTCCCCTTATTAACAACTCCTCGGACTTCTTGTTGACCTTCAAGTCTGTATTTGACACCCCCGACCACTGCTGCCTCCACACGCCTTCTGAAGTGACAACAAAATAACCGTACTGCGGCTCAATTCGCCATAGAGTTCCATACCTTGGCGGCAGAATTGACCTGGAACAATGAAGCCTTTGTCGCTGCCTATTGGCAGGGTCTCTCTGACAAATTAGAAGAGGATTTGGTCACCAGAGAATTACCTACCACCCTGGATGAACTTATTGCCTTGAGTATTAAAATTGACACTCGCTTTAGAGAACGTCTTGCTGAGAAGGAGCATAGTAAGAGACCCCTCCCACCGTTAGCTCCACGCTTTAACCCTCCAGCTACCGTTCCTGCTTCTCTAATGTTTACCTCAGAGGAAGCCGTGCAGATTGGTAGAGCCCATTTTTTCTTTATTTTCACTTAGGGGCATATTTATAAAGGTAGATTGGGTTACTTCCGCGCTATGGTGTGGTAGGGAATGTCTCCTTAAGTAGGGTGGCTGCACTGCAAGTTGTCCACTGAATTGTTTATAAAATCTTTAAAAGTATCTTGCTTGCGCTTGGGGGTATGGGTAGGGGAAGGGTTAAAACAAGAAGTAAAAAATAAATAGGTTAAGATCAAGATCTCTGTAAACAAACCAGTTTAAAATGACACTTCCATATATTAAAATTAAAATTCAACCACTCACATGTTTCTATCCACCACTTTATAAAGGGCAGAAAATAACGCCTCAAAATTACCGCCACACATTGCGGGCGCAAAAATAGCGCTATCGCCGTACTTATAATGTCTGGCAGCGCAATGCGCTAAGTGCAATATCGCCGCGAAGGGACTTAAAATCCCTTCAGGAGTGGGGCATAAGCCCACCCTCGACCCCTGTGGCGGCCACTTTCCAGCAGTCCCTCCTAACCCCCAACCACGCTCGCGGTGAACATATGGAACAGGAGGCTAGGAGGGGCTGCTGGGAAGGGGTGGTCGTGACCACCCGCTGCGCACCCCCTCCCCAGCAGCCCCTCCAAGCCCCCTGCCCCGCCACTGGCGGATAGAGGATGGGAAGGGCCCGCTGGGAGGGGTGGAGGCACCCTCTCCATCTTCTTTCTTCAGCCATCTACTGCGATGGCATCTGAGGTCCGCTGCGGAGTGCACCCCTTTATATAGGTTTGCAGAAAACCCTAATCCGTTTCTGATTGGTCAATTTTTTAATGCTTTACATTAACCAATCAGATTTTCCAAAATGTAAAGCATGTAAACCAATCATTAAAAAATTGACCAATCAGAAATGGATTAGGGTTTTCTGCAAACCTATATAAAGAGGTGCACTCCATCGCGGACCTCAGATGCCATCGCAGAAGATGGCTGAAGAAAGAATCAGCTGGCGACATCGGCTCCGCTGAGGCAGGCGGTGCCAGCGGGCTCACTGGCAGCCGTGGTGAGCCTGCCTGGCATCGGCGACTTCAGTGGCAACATCGACCTCGTTGAGGTTGCCAGCGCCCGCAGCAGCCGGCAGGGCCTTTTAAATGGACAGCAGAATTCCCATACAGCTGTCCCATACAGTAATAGCCATACTGGATTGGGCTATTACTGTGTTGGGACTACTGTATGGGAATTCTGCTGTCCATTTAAAGGGCAACTAAAGCCTCAAAACAATACAGAATCAGAAGGCAGTTAGTTATAATTTCTACCCTCGGTTTATACTTGAGTCAATCACTTTTACTCCTTTTCAGAGGTAAAAGTGGGTGCCTCGGTTTATACTCGGGTCGGTTTATACTCGAGTATATGCGGTAGTCACAAAAACAGCTTAATTCAAAATTCTTATTCAGGGCTAGGCCCCACTGTACTGCAAATAAAAATGCAATGTGATAAGCGATGCATTGCAATTTTGTTTATATGTTGTGCTTTTTAATTATTTATTTTGCGATTTATCGCGTTGTTATGCATTTGTTTGCGTTTTCTCGTTTTGCTATGCTTTTGATGTAATTTCCTTTATTTTTGTAAGTCATTTCATATTATATCACTTCCTGTAAAGCGCGTGCTTGTGCTTTGGTAAGGTTTGTTCAGCAACAATGCAAAATATGCTACCACAAGCACACCTCTGAATCAACACTTTGCTTTCTTACCTCGTGCACAAACCATGCAAAAACAGGAACTGGAAATATGTCACAGGTAGTAGCTGGATGTTCCGGTTATCACAGTAAAGAGCATGCATTGTGCATTTTTAAAGGGCAACTCTGGTCTCAAAACAAATGAGGGTTAAATGAAAGCCTGCAGTATTACATTTTAAATGAGCGAGAAATTACATTGGGGTGAATGTTCAAACTTCCTGCTTCCAGCAGGTTGAGTGACATCACCTGACCTCTGTCACGCCCCTCCACCCCAGGGGAGAAGCATGCTCAGTTAAGACTTAATGCTGGGGAAATCAGGAAGTACCTGGGGGAAAAATTGACAGTTGAGAAGGGAAGCCTATTAATGCAGGCAGAGGATGATCACATGACTACAAGCTGGTCACATGGCTGAAAACAGGAAGTGTTCAAGCAGGAAGTAATATTGCTGAAAGTTTCCAGCAATAAGTTCTCACAAATATTATCTAGAGATGTGATTTAGGTTTTATTTTGAAGGTGTAATTGAAGGCTTTTTATATAATTCTTACTAGTTTGGAAGAACTTGAGACCACGCTTACCCTTTAAGATGAGCGTAACGTTATGTCATTTACCTGGATATTCCAATCTTTTTGTGAGGTACAGCATTCTAAAAAAAAAAACAAAAACAAGCACTTGGGGGAATGAGTTACTGCTGGACAGTCATACCCCCTGTGGGTTAATATTTGCAACTACAAACCTTCTTACAAACAATGTTTTTTCTTTTTTAAAGGTGATCTACAGTGGAATAATCACCTTTAGGCTTAAAGGCTAGAAATACTGCACTTAACACACTGTACTTACTGTCAACTAAAACCATGCGTAGTTTCATAGTGACAATATATCCATCTGTAGTTTTTACAGTTGGGGGGCTCAATTTTTCAGCTATAGACATGCTCGTTAGCTTTGAATTTCATATGGTGCTTAGTTGCTTAGGCGCCATTAAACACTTTAAATCCTTTACCCACATTTGCATGCTATAGCCTGCATTGGTTTCAATGCAAGCGTTTCGTTTCAATTGATTAATTAAATACACCAGACAAGAATGTTATTTATTTCGACTGGTGTTGGTTCAACTGATCAGTTTCAAAGGTGTCTAGATTTGAATGTATAAACTCACAACTTAATTTTAATTAAAACATCAACCTTCATACCCACCAACATTACCCCTTTAACAGTTACACTTATAGAAGCAACACAGTACAGAGCTGCAAGGAGAGTATAACTAATATGCAGTTTTTTGATTGCCTCAGGGCTAGGACAGATTGTTGTGTTTTAACACACAATCCGATTGTGTGTTAAAAAGCTTACGATAGTGTTGGCCAATAGGACTGGCCACACTAGTTGCGCTGGAGGCAGTTACGATTCAATCCGATTCGCATTTGAATTTTCAGTCTAGTAGCGGCTACTATTTTTACAACCGTGATCGTACAATTACAATCACAATCATATTTGTACTATCAGCCATAGATCAGCATGGTATTGTTTGGCTGAGCGCCTGTAAATGTATGTGCGAGTCCTTACTTTTACTTTAACTGTGAGTTTATAAATAAGATCTTTATTATTTTGCAGTTTGCAAGGTTAGAATTTACTGCCTTTTAGGCTTAACTTTGTGAACAGGGTGCCACCTGTTGGCCTTTAAAAGATACAGACAAGCATATTAGAGGTAGCTTGCTCCACTGATGATATCAAAAGTACATAAATATGTATACTGTAAAAAAAGAAAGTGTACTATATAGGAGGCATGCCAGGAAGACAACTATTTTCCACAGTGAATATTGACATGGGCAGATGATTCAGTATATTGGTTATCCCTGGTAGCAGCTTGATGAGCCCACTGTTGAGGTCATCAGAAAGTGCAAGAGTTATTTGTCCTAAGAATATACCACCAATGCCCACAATGCCCAAGCCCTGCCTTAACAATATAACGCTGTTCTGGACCAGAGTATAGTATTTAATACATGTTCACAAAGAATGATTTATGAATGATTTATGAAATTATGAACATTACTCCATAATTTTAAAAGGTACTTTCGAGAAAACCAATAAATTGTAAAATACCACTCCAGCCAATGTTTCTAAAGTAAATTTAACTCCCCGAAAAACTAAATAAAATAATGCACTCATAGGCCATGCCTCTCAAAAATCATTGTCAGACACTTGTTTGAGAACTCTCTCCCCTCCCTACTCATTCTCTA
Organism: Hymenochirus boettgeri; assembly: GCA_019447015.1. Classification (NCBI taxonomy): domain Eukaryota; kingdom Metazoa; phylum Chordata; class Amphibia; order Anura; family Pipidae; genus Hymenochirus; species Hymenochirus boettgeri. Next base: position 264,472,689 of record CM033469.1, read on the forward strand.
CCCCATGCAATTTTTATCTGCCTTGTCAAGTGAAAAGGGAATCTTTTTTTTTTTAAAGAAATGTACTGTATATAACATGGTATACTTCCCGTATAAAACTTTACAATACTAATATGCAGCACTGCAAATGGCTGTTTTGTCTAGTATTATGAAACCTTAACATTTTATTCCCAGGAAGCAAAGTTTTTGCTTCTCTTTAGCTACAAATTTAGGGCTAGGCCACACTGCTGCATTTTGGGATCTGCGATCCGATCGCCATTGAATAGTGCACACTAGTGTTGGCCAATAGTTATCGCAACACTAGGTGCGTTGTGCTGCAATCCACTAATCGGAGAACATGCGATCTGCATTTTTTGTGCAATCCGAATGCCAGAAATGTGCATACAATCGTGTTCATTTCCTGTGCACTAATGCATGCTGGAATATGACCTCAAAGACATTCTAAGTACTTCTTTGGCCATACACATGTTACACATTGTTTCTTATTTTGTATGATTCCCTTATATCTGTAAGCGTTCCTCTGGCTTGGAAAAAGGCTGACATAATTGCAAAATTAAAGGTACTCGTTTACATTCTGCTAAATACAGACCTGAAAGTTTGATACGGGAACATATTCTAGAGTATGTTTCAACGACTGACCTTATAAGTAGTAAATCAGCATGGATTTAAGAGGAACAGATCTTGGACAACTCCACCGTTAAAGTAACATCTTTTAGAAAGAACGGCCTCTTTGAAATATGTTAATATATCATACTTTGTCCTATGAATTCATTACTGTATGCCTGCTATGCTTTTGGATGCCTCAGGGAAACTGAGCAATTTAGTAGCCTGGTACTGAGTCTGAGCATGCTCAGAAGAGGCAGCTGGGGGTTTAAGTCATTGGCTGTGACATCAACTGGCAAACCATAACTGACAGTTGCTAACGGGAAGAACCAGGAAGCAGAAACGGGAAACAGGAAATTGTGCAGGATTTCAGGTTAGACTTACATATTTCAGATATCAAACTATTACCGTTTAGGGTTTTGAGGGGTGATTTACCTGTATGTAAGTTTTCATTTTGGGGCTGGACTTGCCCTTTAAGTATAAGCCAAGATCTGTTGGGCTGGGGTGGTAGATAGATTGTCACATTGGACAGCTATGTGGCAGATGAAATGCAATGTTGATAAATGTGCAATGTGATGCATTTTGGACTAAAAAAATACTTGTGCTGCTTATACTATAAATGGCTCTGTAAAGTGACTCTCTGTTGGAAAAGGATCTTGGAGGTTTGATGTATAACAAACTTAAAGGGCATGTCCACCCCTTTTTTCTACTTTATTTATATTGTAGTTATTGGTCCCCCAGCCCCAACCGCCATAATATATTTTTGAGAAAGTGCCCCGATAGTTACTTACCTTACCTCTTTCCTCCGCCGCACTGCCCGGCACTCTGCTTGCACGGAGCTGCAAGCAGGGGGTGGGACCGGCAGTCACATCTCTGATTGTCTGAGAGACAGCCAATCAGGGACGCGGCTGCTCAGAACGCCGGGGGAGAGAGGTAAGGTAAGTAACTATCAGGAGACTTTCTCAAAATTCTATTATAGCAGGTGGGGCTGGCGGACCAAAATCTACAATATAACCAAGGGGTTTGGAGCTAGGGGGAGGGAGAGCAAAAAGGGAGAGGGAGGGGGGAGGAGGGGAGGACTCTCCTGTGCATTCCTCAACCCTTGTCGAGGTTGAGGCAGACACAGGCACAGGATGAGTCACTGACAGCTACTACACTGCTGTTTTCCTGACTTTGGAGGGGCATAGCAGGAGAACCATTTGGAGCAGTGATTTCAGGTAAGGATTTTTGTACACTACAGAGTGGGGCCAGTATGGGCTTAAATTTCAGTTTTGGGGATGGACATGCCCTTTAAAAGTAGCAAGCAGTGCTAGGTGGCACCAGCAAGTCTTGTATAAAGAGGGGTATGGATTCAAGGAAGGAAAATATTATTCTTCCTCTTTATAAAGCACTGGTAAGAACTAATTTGGAATATGCGGTGCAGTCTTAGAACCCTGTGTATAAAATGGACATCTTGGAAATAGAAAGAGTTCAGGGAAGGGCAACTAAATTAATATGGGGACTGGGGTAGCTTGAATATGAAGACAAATTGGATAAGTTACAATTATGCACACTAGAGAAAAGGTGTTTGCGTGGGGATATGTACACTATATATAAATACATTAATGGGCCATACAATAAACTATCTGGGGCATTGTTAACCAATAAAAAAATGCAAGGACACATGGACATCCCATAAGACTGTAAGAAAAGAAGTTTAGTCTTACAGTATGTTATCAATTGTTTGTTAACTGATTTCTTTTATAGAATCACTTTGTCATTCTTGACTTAAATTAAACCAGAATAAACTATAGTAGGAATCAGAATTATAATTTTTTATCATTGAAAGTGGCTGATAAAACACCCTGTATGCTGAGCTTCAAATATTCCCTCTTTACTGTACATGCATAAGTCTCTACTAGGAGAAAAAGTGGAACTAATGTATCTTTTTTTTTTTTTTTTCTTCAAACTGGTTAAATGTAGTGTTAAATTGTGTCACTTGTGCAAAGTTTAAAGGAAAAGTTTTTTTTTTTTTTAAAAATGGTTTAAGTTTAGATAGTAATATCCCTAGTACTTTTACAATGTACTTGTTTGTTTTGCACTGTTTCCAACTAGAGATGGTCGAATATAAATGTACATATACATGTCAATAGTTGTAACCTTTTCCAGATAAAAGGTGACCCTTTGATATTAGTTATTTGTTATTTCCCTAAAAACATGCATATTTAGCTCAACAGATTAGCTGTGCTTACTCCGATTGAAGGGGAGATCTGGGTGTGCCTGACCCCAGATCTGTCGCTAGCTCCTTCTTAGTCCTGGGATTATGCTGTAGTTAGATTTTAAAATGGTATACACTTCTAATATCACATATATATACTTTTTCCCGCCATCGGGACTCACCCGTTCAACTTGGTGGTCCGGGTGCTGGGCTGCCCCGGACCCTTCGCTTGGTCCTATATGAGTAAGAGCGAGATGCACCGCTCGAAATGCATCAGGCAATTTGTGATTATGTGATAAGATTTTAACAAGTGTGAAATAAAAGTTTACGTTTTTATATTCGGTGACCGGTAAAGTTCTTCGTACACCGAGGAGTGCGGACTTAGCCCACCCAAGGAGGAGCGATATAGAGATGGTCGAACTATTGAAAGTTCGGTCCGTTTTCGAACTTTCGAACTATTGTAAAAGTTCGAAAGTTCGAAAACGGACCCATTAAAGTCTATGGGAGGCAAATAGTTCGAAAAGTTCGAGTCAAATACAACTAAAATATTAATGGTAACTTGGCTGTGGGACCTGGGAAATGGTAACTTGGCTGTGGGACCTGGGAAATGGTCTGGGGAGCATGTTCCAATATCCAGGACTTAAGTAAAATCGATTTTACTCTCACGCGCGCTACTTTCGAGCTTTCGCGTTCGAGGTAACATGGACATTTTACTCGCAGATTCGATACTCGCGTATAGGCTGTAATGGAGACTTTACTCGCAGATTCGATGTTTGCGCCTAGATACCATGTACATTTTACTCGCGGATTCGATACTCGAACGTTCGAACATTCGATAAATCATCAAAAGTCCGGGAAATATCGAAAGTCCGCGTCCGAGATAGTTCGAGAAGTCCGGGTCCGTTCGAACTCGAACAGTTCGGCTCGAACTCGAGTTCTATGCCATCCCTATTTCCAACATATAATATAGAAGTAGAAAATAGTGGAGAGATCCATTTCTTCTAAATTTATTTATGAACACTGGGTACATTGAAAGCCTACCAATGTGGCTAGTTTTTCTGACTAGTATTCAGTTTCCTGGACTTTGGACAGACACTGCAGGAGAACCAAAAGGAGCAGAGATGTATGGGACCAGTAGTGGGTTAAATTTTAGTTTTTGGGGTGGACATTTAAATTGTTAAGCAATGCACACAACAACCTGAACTGCTTTCATGCCACAAAGCACTTAGGTATAAAACGTTTAAATCCCTTCACTCTGCTGCTCCTCCTTATATTTCCTCTTTAGTCTCCCCATATGTTCCTGCCTGTACCCTCAGCTCATCACAAAACCAGCTCCTGTACAGACCCCCCACTCGTACTGCTTCCTCTCGCCTTAAACCTTTTTCTCTTGTGGCTCCCATCCTCTGGAATTCTATTCCCCTCCCACTACGTCAAGAAACCTCCTAATAGCAGGTTTAAAACTAGCCTTACATCCTACCTATCTGGTAACCAGCACATTATATGATTGTTTTATTTGCACTGCATTCGTCTCATTCCAGCACTTACATTAAGAGTATAGTATAGTATTTGAGGTTGAATAAAGACATACTTCCATCCAGTCCAACCCATCTAGCAATATCCTCATTTCCTGCCTAACTGTTGATCCAGAGGAAGGCAAAAAAAACCCCACCAAATTTATGAAGGGGGAAAAAATTCCTTCCTGACTCCAAGTGGCAATCGGAAATTTCTTATACCCATTCAATTGTATCTGTATGTTATCCGCCTAACTAGATAGTAAGCTCTACGGGGCAGGGACCTTCTTACCTCTTGTGGCAAAGCTCTAGCACTTCTATTTATATAATTATTTATGTACTGAACTATCTATGTATTTTGTATGACTTTATTGTATTTTGTTACTGTACAGCGCTGCGTCCACAAGTGGCGCTTTATAAATAAACTATACACACATACAAAAATGTTTTTTCCTATAGAGCAAGGTATTTTGTGACACACCATAAGCTTAAATTACCTACAGCATTGCAGGACACACTGAGCATGTGCATTATGTACACAAGTAGGGGTTGGTAAAAAATATTAAGATGGTGACCTCCAGCGGACAACTTAATAAACATTGAAAGGGCTGCAGTGACTTTGAGCTGGTGCACGAAGCACTATGCATTGAACAAAGCACTATGTAAAAGATACATAATTTGTAGCAAAAGTTGTTCTGACTTAATTGTCACTAATGTTTTTTCACATTGGCCTATAATGTTTGACATGCAGTGACAGCAGGGCCTTCTGTAGTGAAAAAGTTAAAGAACAACTGTATTGTCTAAGCTTCACCCCCATCTAGGTCCAGGATATATCCAATGAGAAAAAACGCTTCTTGCAGAAAGTGTCTTTTCATTGGTTAGGCAATGGGCCAAAAGGGGGTTGAGCAATAACTGTACAGTTGGTATATTGTAGCTTTGGTTACATGTTAGCAGTGGCGTAACTTCCGCCTCCCCCGCGGGTGGTGGGTGGGGGGACGGTAGTAGGGCCGCAAGCCCTGGAGTATTCACCCTTTTTAAAGAGTTGATCGCGTGTATGAAGAAAACATATGCACGATCAGCTGTTTAAAACCAGACCCGAACTTCCAGAACTGAACCGGAAGTTCAGGTCCGGCATTAAAGAGCTGATCGCGTGTATGTTTTCTTCATACGCGCTATCAGCTCTTTAAAAAGGGTGAATACTGCAGGGATCTGCGTGGAGGGAGTCAGGGGCCTGGCCCCCAAACTCGCGGGGGGGGGGGGGGGGCAGGCCCCTCCAGGTACGCTCATGCATGTTAGAAAAAGAAATGCACATCTTACATCATTTTAATCACCAGTTACTAGTCAGAAGAAACTCAGGGAGACTTACTGAGAGCTGAAAGCAATCTGGGTAGATCTGATGGAGATTCAGAATTGCTTTTGTGACTATGGGTAAACTCAGCTGTTAGCGGGTGTAAAAAGCCACGCTCAAATAACCACAAAAGCGACATTGAATCAATCGCTTGTTGTGGCTATATCGGTTCGAGCAACCAACATTATTCTAAATTTAAAGTGATGTAAATCTCCCTAATATAAATTGCCCTAAATGTGTCTTAGCTTGAATTTTTTCTTTAATTTGCTACCAACATGTAACCAGTGACTATAATGCACAGTGAATACTGCTGAATAGTATGTGAACCTTATCATCTGCACTTTGAGACGGTAATTAACGGAAGTTAATAACTAACATTGGCTATCCTTTTTTTTTTTTTTTTTTTAGATAAATGCAGCGTCTGCAGAAAAAGCTGCAAATACCTAGCCCTATCTGAAAATGTGAGTGTAAGATTTTTAAATGAATTATTTTCCTGTTCAAATGCTCCATTCTATACAACTGAAGAGATTTATCAAACATGTTACGCCATGCCCTGTATAACCGATAAATGAAATAGTAAACCTAGTTTTGCGCTATATATTTTATATAAACAACTACACTTTACACAAATCAAAAACATGTATTGTGTTCTTATTTTGTTTCAATTTACTTTGTTGTTGTTTCATTTACCATCCATACATAGATGAAACTTCACGAGAAGATATTTTTCAGAAATCTTAAGGAAATAGTTCAAAAGTACTTTGAGCAAATTTCTCAGGTGGGTTCTGTAAAAACTGGCCAGTGTATGTTTAGAACTCCCACATACTCTGATAATATCTCAGTACTAAACATTTGGGTGTATTAAACCCTTTTTGTATTGATTAGCTGCCTTTTAGCTTAGTTGCAGTATTGCATATTTGCATGTATACCCCAAAACAAAGTTTCTTCTACATGTAAGCCCCCCTCCAAACCCTGAAACCATAATGCTCATAGTGCCCTTCAAGCAGTTATTCACACAGATATCTGCAGATGCAACACAGGATCTCCTAGCTTTTCCAGGTAGACCCCTCAGTCAAAGTCATGATGAATGATTAGTGAGTGTACATGGAGACTCCACTTGGCACCACTCAGTGGAGCCAGGAGATTTTGTGCTGCAGCACAAAATAACTTCCTACAGTTTATAGATGCTCTTAAGGGCATTGTGAGTGTTAAAGGACATGTCCACCCCAAAACTATAATTTAACTCACTACTGGCCCCATTGTGTAGTGTAATAAAGTCCTTACCTTACATCCCAGCTCCAAATGGTTCTCATGTAATGCCCCTCCAAAGTCCCAAAAACTGGCCACCAGGAGCCTGGCAGAGTCCATAAAGGACTCTGTCTCCTGTCTCTCCTCCAGGAGAATTTTGCCATGCGCACGGCAGCCCCCCTCCCTCCCTCTCCCTCCCATTTTGCTCTCCCTCCCTCTAGCATAAAACCCCTTTTCTGTAGTGTAGGCCCAGCCCCAACTGCCATATTACTTTTTTATATTTTTTACGTCCGTGATTGGCTGCCTCTCAGCTAATCACGGACGCGGCTGCCGGTCCGGCCCCCTGTTTGCGGTTTCATGCAAGCAGAGGGCTGGGACAGTACGTCGGAGGAGAGAGGCAAGGTAAGTAATGATCGGGGGAGTTTCTGTAAAATGTAATATGGCGGCTGGAGGAGGGAGCTCTACACTACAGCAAAACTTATAAAAAGGGGTGGACATGCCCTTTAAAGTTTGAGGGTGCTTTACAAAGGGAAATTCATTTTTGATGGTGGATATGTACTTTAAGTATTTAATTCATAATAACTTGCGTGAAAAATCAAATTTTTTTTATTTCACTATTCATCTTATCTTTTAAAAATAGTATATTATTGTAACCTAATTCCAAAGTTTTTTTACTTAGATGCCAATATAATTACAAAAAAAAATGCAATTATGTAGTACAAATTCACAAATTCAACTAAATTTGGATTAAAACAGGAATTTACCCAGAGCCATGGAGCAAAAAATGACTATAGTAAATTCAGGATAACCAATTAATGATTGGATAGCAAAACTTTAATGGGCAACTGTGGTCTCCACACAAGTAACTGTGGTGTCTATACAAGTGCCCTTTTATAAAAAGAGAACATTCCTACCTTTAAAATGACTCCATGATCATGCTTCTAGCTACAGTCTATCAAAAGTTACAGCAGTATAAAGGGTCCATCTAGCACAGCACCATTGCTCTGCACCCCACTGCCACAGGCACTTAGCATGCCCAGTTGTATCCTACTGCTGTAACAGCATCATCTGCTGCATCCTAAGTCCTGCCCCCAAACTAACTTCTTACTCATTTTTAAAGCTAGTCACAAGCCTGAAAATAAAACTACGTAGAGGAATGGACAAAGAATGGTTGCAGGTCTTTAAATAGCTTCAGAAAAGTTCATTTTAATTGTTGGGGGGGTGGGGCTTTCTAAAAAGCACATCATCTGACTGACACACTTCCTTGTTTTTGCTTACTGTTCGAGTACAGGCCTTTAACTTAAGACTCAAAGAAGCTAGATACATTATCCTAGGCTTGTTTGAAAGGTATGAGATCGCTATTTTGAATAAGGGACACATGTATGAAGACCACAGTTACAATTTAACTAAAATATTTGGATTTCTCCTTCTACATATACATAGTTACATATGAATGTCCTTCTACTTTCAGATCCTCATCTGCAGCTTCTGAGCATGATTCTGTAGGGGAAGTTCTTAATATTAATCTTTCACTAACTTTATAAGGAAAAGGAGTAAATCATTTAAGTTCTCCAATACACTTATCCAGCAAGTCCAGATCTAATGTTTTGTTTTTCTAATATTTTTCATTAAAGCTCTCCGATCCACTTAAACTGGCAATGTTCTCAGCACGGCTGCAAGACCTAGCTTCCTTCTCTGTTCACAATTCTATTTGAATTCATTGCAGGGGCCTTTCAGGACTGACTTAATAGATATGTGCCATTTATTGTTGATCTATTGTTTATTTGTTGATCTATCCCCTATTTATTTAGTATCCAGTCTGAAATATCTTTCATTTCAGCTTTCAATCAAGTGCTTTAGTATCATAAACTTTTCTGTTATGTAGTTTTGCTGTAGCTGGAATGGTGACAGTTGGTACGTGAACTGCATGGTGGGAAATTCCCTCTCCCAATGCTACCTGAAAGGGATTACTAAGTATGCTTGGCCTCACAGAGAGTCAGATAGTCTGGCAGGGGGCTGAGAAACTGAGGGACTGATCTTGAGAAAAATTAGTTCTGGATTGAAGTGATGCAGCAGACACATCCTGCTGTGTAAATGCTGCTTACATGTATTCATTTATAGCTTGAAATGACGCAAAGTAATTTTTCGGTGGAGTGGCAAGGTTCAATAAACTTTTAATTAACATTAATTAAAATTTACAATTCTCCTGACCCCCATATAGTAAAGGGGACTCTGGCCCCCATATAGTAAAGGGGACTCTGGCCCCATATAGTTAAGGGCACTCTGGCCCCCATATAGAAAAGGGCACTCTGGCCCCAATAGTTAAAAATGTCACCTGAGAGTTGTAGTTCCAAGCTGTCACTTGCATTGAACTAGCAGCTGTTTTTTTGCCCCAAACTGAGAAGACCCATCAGATTTATAGCATCCAGATGAGCAGTGACAGTGCTGAGTTAAGTCCAGCAGCCAGACATGAAGCAGGAAGGAGTGTAAAGGCAGATCACCTGCTCCTGTTACTTTCTATACAGATGATGGATTTTTTTAACGCCACTTACTGGTTACAATCCGCAATTGCAGCATTTGGATCTAAATTAGGACTTGACCAGGGTATATGCCGAGGGTAGGTTTTCAGGCTAATTTTAAAGCCTGAAAATCTCGACTTATACTCGAGTATATACGGTACACATGTAGTACCTGTGGTCATATAGTATATAAAGCAAATGTGTCTGTAAATATCATATCGTCATAACGTAAGTAAGAAAATACCCCCTCTTAAGCACATTCAGCATATAATTAAAAAATACCAGTATAAAGAGATATAGTGGGTTCCGTAAAACACTTCTCTTGCAACATTAAGACTGGATGCTCAAGCTGCTGCCATGGGAAGAACTGCCTGATGCGTTTCGTCCCCAGACTTAAACTATGTATAAGTTTTGAGCCCATGTGCAAGGTATAAAAAGCCCACGAGAATATAGCTTACGGATATCTTATGGCTACATTAGAAACCTGTCACTCCTGTCACTCATTTACCAGGATAAGATTGTAATGCTCTACAGGCGTAACTTTAGCCTCTCACGAAAACTGTATTGTATTTTAGGCTGAATTGCTGTGTTGTAGAAAGGGTCAGATTTATACTTTTTTTTTTTTCTCCCCTAGGCCAGCTAGCTTGTACTTTTTACCGCTCCCTCTTCTCCTCCCCTGCTGTTTTTTTTTTTTTTATTTCAATTGGCAAAGATCAATACTTACGTGATCAAAACTAATAACCTAATATTGATCTGTGCCTTTAAATTTTTTCTAAAGGCTCGTACACATGTCTGATCTTGGCACCGACCCCTGCCATGGCAGATCAACGCACAACCCTCGACCGAACGCATACACACGTGCGATTATCGGCCAAAATGGTGCGAAGTCTTTAACTTAAAAAATAATCTCTTTGATCCATTCACAAATACTATAGTCAGGATGACAGCTTACTATATAGCAGGTACTGAACTGTGATCAAACAGCTGATCACAATGCAGTACCTCCATTCCTGCTATATTTAGGAATGGATCTCTTTGATTCATTCATGTTTACAGGGTAACCCTTTTGAAATAAAAAAATAACAAGTGGTATAAAGGTGATACATTTATTGGCTAACTAATATAATCTTAGCAAGCTTTCAGAACATTCTAGTTCCTTTTTCAAGCTGATTACCTTTAATCACCTTGAAAAAGGAACTAGAACGTTCTGAAAGCTTGCTATGATTATCTTAGTCAATAAAGGTATCACTTTTATAACACTTGAGTTATTTTTTTTATTTCAAAAGGGTTACCTTATAAGCCTTTTGACTGGCTAACACGGTACACCACCTTTTCCTTTTGATCCATTCATAAATGCTATTATAAGATGTCAGTACTATAACAGGTACTGAACTGCGATCTGAATGGAGATCACAGTTCAGTACCTTACACTGGACCACCAGGGAAGTTCTATTTGTGAAAGGATTTCTTTGATCCATTCACAAATACTATAGTAAGCCTGTGATCAGTTTAACACCGGTAAACTCCAATCGCAAGTTCACTTACTCCACTAGACCATCAGGGCTGTTTGGGGAAAGACCAGGGGAGGTCCCTGGCTTCAGAGGAAGTCCTCTGACTTTACAGGGATTCCCTTACCACCGCGACTCTGCTCTCCCTATATTTTCCAGCAGTTGAGGGGTTAAATACCAGCCATCCCCACAACGGTTTCGGGGGCGAAACCGATGAGGGGCCGAGAAGGAAAGGGGGGAACTTGAATGGTGCCGCCTGAGCACTCCCAGTACACACAATTGTTTTTTTTTTTGTTTGTTTTTTTTAGTTAGTGCTGACTGCTGATCCAATGATATTTATTTATATATAATGTGTATATATAATATATGTATATGCTTAGGTCTGTTGGTCTGGGGAGGCACATTTGTACATGGATAGAAAATTGATTAATGAATAGGATGCAGAGAGTTATTGTTAATGGGGCTTCATCATTATGGACTAAACTGCTAAGTGGGGTGCCACAAGGCTCTGTGTTGGGGCCGCTTTTATTTAATCTATTAATGATTTGGAGGTGGGTATTGTCAGCAAGGTTTCTGTGTTTGCTGATGACACAAACTTTGTCGACCATTAAAAACAGAGGATGTACAATCGTTGCAGGTCTATCTAGATTGTATAGTATTTTAAGTTCTATTTCCTTCCTAACTGTTAATCCAGAGGAAGGCAAAAAAAACCCAACAAATTTATGAAGGGGGAAAAAATTCCTTCATGACTCCAAGTGGCAATCGGAAATTTCCCTGGATCAACTCTACTTTATAAATCAATACAAGTAACTTGCAACATTCCTTGTTTGCAGAAACTCATCCAGCTTTTTTTGAAACTGACCAATGAACCTGCCATAACAACGTCCACTGGAAGACTGTTCCATAGCTTTACTGTTCTCACAGTGAAAAACCCTTTCCGAACTTGAAGCCTAAACCTTTTTTCTTCAGGTCTTAAGGGATGTTCTCGTGTCCTCTGACATGCTCTATTGGTGAACAATGCCCCAGATAGTTTATTGTATGGCCCGTTAATGTATTTATACACAGTAATCATATCCCCACGCAAGCGCCTTTTCTCCAGTGTACATAATTGTAACTTTTTCAGTCTCTCTTCATATTCAAGCTCCCCCAATCCCCTTATTAATTTAGTTGCCCTTCTCTGAATCCTTTCCATTTCAAAGATGTCCTTTTTGTACACAGGATTCCAAAATTGCACTGCATATTCCAAATGAGGCCTTACCAATGCTTTGTAAAGAGGGAGAATAACATTTTCCTCCCTTGAATCCATACCTCTCTTTATACAAGACAATACCATGCTGGCTCTGGCTGTTGGCACCTGGCACTGCTTGCTTCCTTTAAGTTTGTTATCCACCAAAACTCCAAGATCCCTTTCCAACATGGATTTACTTAACACAGAGCCATTTATAGTATAAGCAGCACAAGTATTTTTAAGTCCAAAATGCATCACCTTACATTTATATAGATAGATAGATATATTGTCACATTGGACTGCTAAGTGGCAGATGAGATTCAATGTTGATACTGTATATACTCGAATATAAGTCGACCCGAGTATGTCGAGGTACCTACTTTTACCTCAAAAATGAGTAAAAACTGGTTGACTTGAGTATAAGTCGAGGGTAGAAATTATGACCACTACTGCCTTCTGATTCTGTATTGTTTTGAGGCTTTAGTTGCCCTTTAAATGGACAGCAGCATTCCTATACAGTAGTCCCATACAGTAATAGCCAAATCCAGTATGGCTATTACTGTATGGAAATACTGTATGGGAATTCTGTATGGGAATTCTGCTGTCCATTTAAAGGGCAACTAAAGCCTCAAAACAATACAGAATCAGAAAGCAATCTATTTAACAATAGGTAACATCCTCAGTATTGTTTTCAGGCATTAGTTGCCATTTAAATTAACAGCAATCCCCTATTCATTGGCACTCCAGATGTTTGGAAACTACAACTCCCAGCATGCTTTAGTTGCTGGGAGTTGTAGTTTACAAACATCTGTAGTGGAACTGCACACACTAAACCTGTTTACAACCCCAAAACAAACTATCCTGTCCCTGACCCAAATGACTCCCTTACACTACACCCCCACCCCCGGAATAAAACCCTATTTCCCTGCACCCATCTTCTCACTTAGCATCTTCCACCCTGCCACTACCTCTTCTTTTTATGCAGCCGTACCTTTTTCCAGGTGCCGTGGGGCAAGCAGTGGTAGTTGCAGGAGAGTCCGGGCCCCTGACATAACTCACTTGATGGAGGAACCCGGGTGCCGCATCCACCGACGCCACTACTCGGTGCCGGTCTCAATTCCCGGCACCGAGTAGTGACGTCAGTGATGCGTCAGCCGGATTCCTCCATCAAGTAAGTGACTGACCCGAGTATAGGTCGAGGTTCAGTTTTCAGGCTGTTTTTACAGCCTGAAAACCTAGACTTATACTCGAGTATGTATGGTAAATGTAAGGTGATGCATTTTGGACTTAAAGGGTATCTCCGCTCGTATTTTCAAGATTTGGTAATCCAGTTCTATTGAAGAACGGGAGGTAAAGGAGCTGTGCCTTACTTCCGTTCTTCAATAGAGCAAACAGGAGCCAGGAGAGAAGGTAAGAAACTTGCTCGCGCTCGCTCCCCCGGCGTAGTCTGACAGGTCCCGACGGACCTTGTCTGCATGCGCGATCTATGCGCATAGAAGACCAGGTCCATCGGGACCTGTCAGACTAAGCGCCGGGGGAGCGAGCGAGCGGGTAAGTTTCTTACCTTCTCTCCTGGCTCCTGTTTGTTCTATTGAAGAACGGAAAGTAAGGCACAGCTCCTTTACCACCCGTTCTTCAATAGAACTGGATTACCAAATCTTGAAAATACGAGTGGAGATACCCTTTAAAAATCCTTGTGCTGCTTATACTATAAATGGCTCTGTGTTAAGTGAATCCCTGTTGGAAAGGGACCTTGGAGTTTTGGTGGATAACAAACTTAAAGGTAGCAAGCAGTGCCAGGCGGCAACAGCCAGAGCCAGCATGGTATTGTCTTGTATAAAGAGAGGTATGGATTCAAGGAAGGAAAATGTTATTCTTCCTCTTTACAAAGCATTGGTAAGGCCTCATTTGGAATATGCAGTGCAATTTTGGAATCCTGTGTACAAAAAGGACATCTTTGAAATGAAAAGGGTTCAGAGAAGGGCAACTAAATTAATAAGGGGATTGTGGGACCTTGAATATGATGAGAGACTGGAAAAGTTACAATTATGTACGCTGGAGAAAAGGAGCTTGCGTGGGGATATGATTATTGTGTATAAATACATTAACGGGCCACACAATAAACTGTCTGTGGCATTGTTCACCAATAAAGTAAGTCAGAGGACATGTGGACATCCCTAAAGACTTGAAGATAAAATGTTTAGGCTTCAAGTTTGGAAAGGGTTTTTCACTGTGAGAACGGTCTTCCAGTGGACGTTGTTATGGCAGGTTCATTGGTCAGTTTCAAAAAAAGATGGATAAGTTCCTGCAAACAAGGAATGTTGCAAGTTACTTGTATTGATACATAAAGTAGAGTTGATCCAGGGAAATTTCCGATTGCCACTTGGAGTCAGGAAGGAATTTTTTTTCCCTTTATAAATTTGGTGGGTTTTTTTGCCTTCCTCTGGATCAACAGTTAGACAGGAAATGAGGATATTGCTAGATGGGTTGGACTGGGTGGACGTATGTCTATTTAACCTCAAATACTATACAAAATATATTTTACACTTTCATTTTTACACTGCCATGTTTTATTAGGTTTCACTATTACATGTGGTTACTCTATGGAGGTGATTTAGGTATATACAGCTCTTTTACACAAATTTTTAGATATAATATACACTTATATATTCATATATGAGGTTTGAGCGAAGGATATATCATAATTATATTGTTTTACACTATTGTTGCAGTTTACTTTTCTGGATGGAAATGTTTAAATTAGTGAGGAAGTTTAGACTTCTCCCACTGTTGTGATAAAGCTGCTTCACTTGTATATTGTTATCCCCGAGGAAGGGTGAATACTTCCCCCTGAAACGTTGGATTGCTTTGTGTCTGAATTAACTATAGGGGTTCTCCCCCTTTTATCACCTGTTTATCCAAGTAGCGTTCTGGTTCCTCTTTTTGTTCTGCAGTGCTGATCCGATGATGCCTGCACGTTTTTATACTGCCCCTAGCAACTCCTATGTGGCCTAGTGGGAAATCCGGCCCTGGCTGTAGAAACGGAACTCTCGCTTTTTCGCAAGATTCAGCTGACAAATACTTTTTGTCACTATTAGGGCTCTAGGCCACACTAGCGCGACTTTTGTACTAAAAACACACCACAATCGTGCCACTTCTGGTGCATTGCAGTTGTGCATCCGTCCTCCACCCTTGTCGGCAGGTTTAATAGTAATTTCTGTGTTTCTACATAGATCTGTTGGTGTATTGCTGAAAGGGTTGAAAGCCTGATTCAAAAGTGAATAACTTATTATTTTGTTATCAAAATGTTATGTCAAAATGCACCAGGAAAGTAAGTAACACGGGACAAATTGACCCATATATATATTCAGCATAAAAGGAAAAATCTAAGTTTTATCCTACTGACGCAATGTAGAAGCATTTCAAAACATAATTGTAACAAGAATTAATAAACACAACAAAAGTAACAAAATGCATTTTAATATCTCTGTAGAGCAGTGTTTCCCAACCTTTTTATTTATGGGGAGCCCTTTTTCTTTGTAAGTCATCAAATCATCAAAATACATAATTTACAGAAATGTAAAGGATAAATTTATAAATATATCTCTATTTTAAAAAATACAGTCAAATTCACCTTAGGGATGGGTCTATACCAGTGTTTCTCAACCTTTTATCCATATGGAACCCTTGAAAAAAATGTTAAATAAAAATAAGTAATAATGTAATGGTTCCCTGATATATTATCTCTAAGAAATCAATACACCAAACACATAATTCATACAAATATAGAACAGTGATAAATATATAGAACAA
Organism: Hymenochirus boettgeri; assembly: GCA_019447015.1. Classification (NCBI taxonomy): domain Eukaryota; kingdom Metazoa; phylum Chordata; class Amphibia; order Anura; family Pipidae; genus Hymenochirus; species Hymenochirus boettgeri. The sequence goes on from CM033469.1 coordinate 264,488,664, forward strand.
TATATCTGTATTAATCACAATGGTGGATCCATACAGTTTTTGTTACAATCTCTTGAGGACCCCCATTCAACCTCTCAGGGACCCCTGGTTCATAAACCCTGATGTGGAGACAAAGAAATTAATATTAAAGGGGAACTGTGGTCTCCAAACAAGTTTATTTCATACCTTTGAAACGAGCTATCAACCACCTCTCTACATGCTGCACAGCCCAAAATATGAAGAAATCACTGATCAGAAAGTTAGGGGGTGGGAGGTTCTGAATCAGCGGTCAGAAATACTATTTCCTCCTCTAATCTGCGGTTGGCACATGCTCAGTGCATGACTGAAGGGTAGAAGGGGGGTGGGGAGAACAGCACTGCCCACAGCACTGTTTTTTTAATGCCTCCCACTTGCTGGCCCTTCCCAATCGTGGGCCTTGTCTCCTCCCCTTGCAGCCCCCTGTGGCCCCTCCCACTCATGGACTCTGGCTCCGCACACTCGTGGGTCCTGTGGCCCCTCCCCCACTTCCCCCGGGGCCTCAGAGTGGGAGGGGCCTGCAAGAGGTAGGGGCCCTGGGGCCTGCAAGTGGGAGGGGCCCCTAAGTGGGAGGGGGCCCCAAGCAGGAAGGGCCCTGGGGCCCACAAGTGGGCCTTTGAGTGGAAGGGGCCCCAAAATGGGAAGGGTCCTGGGGCCTGCAAGAGGGAGGGGGCCTGTGAGTAGGAGGGGCCACGGCAGGCTGCAAAGAAAGGGCCATGGGGAGGGGCCATGGGGCCCACAAGGAGGAGGAAACACGGAAGAGGGACTGTCACATGGTTTCACTGCAGGAAGTGCAGGGGATCTGGTGATGCTGCAACCATATCACACATATAAATGTAAATATCTTTAAAACTATGTAAAATAAATAATGAAATTAAATTGCAAAAATCCTCAGGAAAGCAATTCCTGTCAATTTACCTAAAGTCATTTTTGGATCACAGTTACCCTTTAAACCTGCTGGTAAGGGGAGGGGGGAACATTAGCACAGACTATTTTAAAGAAGCAAAAATCTTACTAGGTGATGAAAAACACCAGCTTCTAAAACAGGACCATACAAATATATAGAAGAACGAATACAACAAACTCATAATGAAGGGAAAAGAATTTTGAACCAACATGATGGGCAGTTTCTCATTATGACCCATCCGGTAATAGCAACTTTCCTTACAAAAAAGTTTACAAAACGCTCTTCGGAGACCCATAATTTCTGGAATCAACACTTTATCAAGCAATTTATCACAATATACGATGCCGATGAATTTTTACAACCTTGTATAGCACAAACCAAATCCTTCACTCCAGGGTGAATCCATGCATATATTCAATGATATACATACATATATTAAATAAAATGGAAAGCTGATTTTATTTTATGTACAGTAGATGTTACACTCTACACCTATAATAAAAGGCAACTGTGGTCTCCAAACAAGTTAGGGTTAAATGAAAGCCTGCAGTATTTCTTTTATAATGAGCCTGCAGTATTTCTTTTATAATGAGCCGAAGCATGCTCAGTAAAGCTGATGAAATCAGGAAGTACCTGGGGAAGAAATTGACAGTTGAGATGGGGAGCCTATTAATGCAGGCAGAGGCTGGTCACATGGCTGAAAACAGGAAGTGTTCAAGCAGGAAGTAATATTGCTGAACCTTTCCAGCGATAAATTCTCACACATTTTATCTAGAGATGTGATATAGGTTTTATTTTAAAAGTTCTTACTAGTTTGAAAGACTTGGAGACCACAGGTACCCTTTAAACATATAGCTGGATTATTAGCAGTAAAATAATTATTAGGGAGGGATACTGAATTAAAAATAGAACAGCTAGATTTTATCCTAGGTGGCATCAATTTTATTTTAACACATAATTACTTTATTTTTTAGAACCCATTTTACCTCCAGAAACAAGGAACTGCAATGTTTTGCTCTAAGTTACGCAAATATTTTAATGGCCCATTGGAAAGAATATTTTTTAATATCGGTTTGAAAGATGACCTATATTTATGAAAGGACTGTAGTTTATTAAATGAATTTAGACTAAGGATAAACCAAATGAAAGAAATTTGCAATTACATTGCACATTAAGCAAAAAAGAAGTGATATTTCTCTACTTGAAAATGTTAATATCTAAAAAGATGTGGATTGCAATACAAATGTTTTAACCCTTTCACTGCCACAGATCGTATTCACGATCTGTTCAGTGAATGACCAAACTGCCACAGATCGTGAATACACGATCTGTGGCTTCCCCACTGCAGAAAAAAATTTGGCCCCCGCTAGTGGCGATCGGGGCAGCATTCAACTGCCCCCCCTAGCCCCCTCGATCCCCCCTCGGTTGTGTCCAATCTGAGGGGGGATCGGAAGATATCCCTACCTGCAGCCTGGCAGCCGGTCCCACGTGGAGGAAGAGAGAGAGGAGGTCTTCTGTCCGGAAAGGGAGACCCCGGTGACTCACTGAACTTCCTCCTTCACCGGGGTCTTCCCTAAAAGAGGTAATATGCTGCCCCTGGATTTTTTCTAAGTCTTTGCTACTTGAGTCCCTCTTATTTTATTTTTTCACAAAATCTCCTAAAAGCACAGAGTTCTATATATAACAGCGTCTGGAATTCTTCATGTATTTACGAAAGCATGATACCATCATTAGCTGAAGGTGTGTAGCTTCCAAAAATATATAGTTTGGTGGGGGTATTTCCAAGTTGATTAGGCTGTTCAAATTACAGAGAACTTTGATTTTTTTCTTGTAATTACACTTGTGCATGTGTCCCATTTGAGCTAGTTGGTGGCCACGTCCCTGTGTGCATCCACGCATATAGCATACCGTTTGATGCAGGATACGTGGGAGATTGACATTTAGTGGGTTTTTTTGCTTGTCAAGTTGGTTTAGGTAGGATTTCAATCCTTGAATCATCTTATTTTATTTTTCACAAAACCTCCTAAAAACACGGAGTTCTTTGGATCACTGGGTCTGGAAATCTTCATGTATGTATGAAAGCATGGCACTGTAACGTAGCTGAAGGTGTTTAGATTCCAAAAATATATATTTGCGGGGGGAATTTCCATGTTTTGGCTGTTTCCTTAGAAAAAGGGTAGGCTGTATAAATTACAGAGCACTTTGATTTTTTCTTGTAATGCATTTGTGCATGCTCCCATTTGAGCTAGTTGGTGGCCACGTCTCTGTACATCCACACATAGGGCATACCGTTTGATTCAGAACATGTGGGAGATTGATATTTAGTGGGGGGTTTTATTTGTGGGGGGCATTTCCAGTTTTGGGCTGTTTGAAATTACGAGCACTTAGATTTTTTTCTTGTATTACACTTGTGCATGCGTCCAATTTGAGCTAGTTGGTGGCCACGTCCCTGTGTGCATCCACGCATATAGCATACCGTTTGATTCAGAACATGTGGGAGATTGACATTAAGTGGGGTTTTTTGCCTGTCAAGTGGGTTTAGGTAGGATTTCAACCCTTGAATCATCTTACTTTATTTTTCACAAAACCTCCTTGTGAGTTCTTTGGATTACTGGGTCTGGAATTCTTCATGTATGTATGAAAGCATGGCACTGTAACGTAGCTGAAGGTGTGTAGATTCCAAGAATATATAGTTTTGGGGGCATTTCTAATATAGAGGGGTGTTTAGTCTGACAAATCTGAAAAGTTGCTGTAATTGGGCCATTGTTCATTGGCTCACTTTGTGGCTAGTTGATTCCACATTTGCGTTTGTAACCATACATAGGGCATACCGTTTGATTCAGGACATTTGGGAGATTGATATTTAGTAACTTTTTTTTACATTCCATGAGGTTTTGGCATGATTTCTACCTTTTGAAGTTGTTTTTTGTTCATTTTTTCAGACAAATGCGAATTTCTACAAAGAACATATATAGTTTGTGGGGGGTATTTCTGAGTTATCAGGGTGTTTTGTGGAAAAAACTGCAGACTGTCCAAATTCGGAGTTGGCTAAATATTTTTGCTGTTTCTGAGCCATCATGCATTGTCTCACTTTGTGGCTTTTCGCTTCCACGTCCGCGTGTGTAACGACACATATGCATACCGTTTGATTCAGGACATTTGGGAGATTGATATTAGTAACTTTTTTTTACATTCCATGAGGTTTTGGCATGATTTCTACCTTTTTGAATGTTGTTTGATGTTCATTTTTTTTGAAATCTGGTAAAAGTGCAAACTTCTACGAAGAACTGCGCCCACACACATTGATGGTATGAATGGACGAACTACAGCGTTACATAGCTAAAGTGTGTCAGATTTCAGGAATATATAGTTTGTGGGGGTATTTTTGATTTGGGGGGGTGTTTTTGTGGAAAAACTGCAGACTGTTCAAATACAAACTGGCTAATTTTTTTTTTGCTGCTACTGACATTTGCACTGGTCACCTCTGGGTTAGTTGGTAGCCATGTCTCTGGGTACACCCATGAATGTGGCATACCGTTTTATTCGGAGGGGTTAGGCTTTCATATTTGAGATGCGTTTGAACTTTCCTCCACAGTTTTTAGCTGAAATTCACATTTGATTTTGTCTCTGATTTTACAGTTGAGGGAAAAAAGGAAAATGTGAGAAAATAACTTACAATTGGAGCTGCGTCCGGGTATCTGCATTTTGATCGAAACTTACCTCACTCGTAAAATCCTGCGAGTGTGTAGTTTCTAAAAATATCTCACTTGTGGGGACATTTTAGTTAATTTGGTAGATATTCTATGTTAGCTGTCAGTAGTGGTTATACATTTTAATTTGGTGTAATATTCTTGAAGGTGCAGTTTTAGTTTGGGGGGGGGGGTCTCCTGTACAGGAAAAGTTGGGTACCTACATATATCTGGTATCGTTGTACTCGGGAGAATCAGAGCTTTTAGAAACAGTAAGATTTTTGTGTGTAACCTTAAGATAACTATAAGTAAAAATGGGAATGATCCATGAAAATTTGCAAATTTTAATTTTTTTTACATATTTTACCCATAATTCCAGTAAATTTCCAGAAAAGTTACAAATTTCTGTTACCATGTTAAAGTACACTTTGTGCTGAAAAAAACAATGTATAATATTCCTGATTTAGTGCAAGGTTTCCTACTGTAAAATTAGTCTAAAGCAATTAAGGGCAAAATCCTGAAAATTCTTCTGGCAGTTAACGCAAAAAAAAATGAAATTCTCCTGGCAGTGAAAGGGTTAAAGGGCAATGTGTCATAAGAAAATATTTCTCAGACATTGGAGTAAATAAACTAGAGTGGATATAAGCAAAATTTAAAGATCATAGCTTTTAAAACAAGAGAGAAAAAACAGTTGGTGTTAAAAACCCCCCACCCACACACCACCACCACCTCTTTTCAGGCTTGGTTTCGACACAGACTGTCTGCAATACTGTTTTGACACCTTCCCCTGGGCAGTTTCAATAACACCTCTTAGCCATACAATGCAATCACACCTTCCATCAGAAGATCCCTAACACCCGGCTGTTATGTGCTAATTGGGACTTTCCAGGGTACTTAATTGTCAACAGATTCTTGTACAAGTCATTCTGAATTGAAAAAGCCATTCAGATGACTAGCGAAACTTCATCAAGAATTAAACTTGTAAGTCCTGTTGATCTTACTGAATACAACAGATATACCACAACCTGGATAAATGAGAACCTTTACAAGCATACCTTTGCCTCTATTTTTGGGTACTTGTGTGGAGAAGGAGTGCAGTCCTTATGAACATATATTCTGTACAAATCACAGTAGAAATAAGAATTTTTAAGGATTTCCTAATAATTCTAATACCCATCCTAGAGCGCAAAGGAGTATGCAAACCTTTCATAACTTGGTTTGGGGCAACTTGTTATAGCAAGCGTTCCCTTTTGCACCAAACTGCAACTGTTATGTAAAAAAACAAATTTGAAATATATAAATAGTAGCTTGGGTGAGACATTGCTGTTAATGGCAAGCCTCCAAAACTCTTATGCCTTTTGAACCTATAGGGTATTGATACTTATAATTGACGTCTTTAGATAAAATAACCATTGAATGGGACTTGTGTATTATGTTAAAATAATTGTACAATGTATTTTGTCTGTGGAGTCCACTGTGTTATATAGTTATATAAAAACCTTACATTTTACCGTTAGAAGGAACCCTAAATCTCATTTGTTGGTAAAGTTTGTGAGAAGTTATTGGTTCAGCAATAATACTTACCTGCTTGAACACTTCCTGTTTTCACACCCATGTGACCAGTTTGTAGTGATGTGACCAGCCTCAGTCTGCATAAATTGTCCCTCCTTTTTTTTTTTTTTTCATGTCAGTGCAGATACTTCCTGTTTTTTCCAGCATTAATTCTTCAGTGAGCATGCTTTTCAACTGGAGCATTGGGGAAGAGCAGAGGGTCAGGTGATGTCACTCATCTTATTGGAAGCAGGAAATGTGAATATTCACCACAATATAATTTCTCACATGCTGTAGCTAGAGATGTGATCCAGGGTTTATAAGTTAAGCTTTTATTTAACCCTAACTGGTTCGGAGACCACATTTGCCATTTAAATTAAGCTATTGAGGATTATAAAAGCATGTTTGTTGTACATGATTGGTATAAACACCTCATTCCAAGTCTTGATGTATCAACATACAAGTTTTTTAACTACCTACAGGTGTCGAACTTCCAGAAGCAGCAACATGAACTCCAGATTGCTTTTTTTAAACAGCACATTAGTAAAGCACAGAATGCATTGCAAGAGGCGATACAAAAAATAAATAGCCAAGAAAGGTATTTACTATATTGTCCTGAAATTATTTTTACCAGCTTGATCCCTGTGAGCTATTAGCCCATTGCACGATTGGACCTAAAGTGGCATGTCCTCCTCCCCACTCAAATGCATCTTACTTTCAGGATCCCCGAAAAACCTCAAGGTCACAATACTTACAGTAAATTATCATCTAATGTCTTTAAAGTATGCAATCAATAATCTTCCTTGCCAACCATGTTCCTTTGGGTTTGCGCCTCTTTAAAGCTGTACAAATTATTTAAGATCTTGCCCATCTTCCAGTGCTAGCATTCATCAGTGATTTCGCCTGATGTCACATCATGTCTATGACTGACGTCTGCTTCCAGAAAGTAAAAGACACGAGCTGCCGGCAAGCAGAAAAAGATGGATCACTGCCTTCAGGGACTATGAATGGTGATATAATGATTGAGGTTTCCAGGGGTCCCAAAGCTCCATTATTTTCTTTTCTTTTTTTTTTTAAACAGTAAAAGAGTACACGTGTTTTAGGAAATAGAATTACATCAGTTATTTAGTTATACATTATTTTATTATAACAGATTATTGTAATTAAATATTTTAAACCTTGTTACTGACCTTTGACTTTTTTTTATTAAAGTGAATTGAAAGCCATGAAGAGGGACAATGCAGAGCTCAGGTCTATGGTTATCATCCTTAAGGTATTGAATAGAACATAAATGATATAGCAACCTCTATAATGCACTATGTAAAATAAATAATGATGGTTAATTCATGTTTATGACTGTTCTTTCCATGTTTTCACTTAGGGTTCAATGAACAAATCACAAAATAACAGGTACAGGGCATATGTGTATTGTCATTGCTTTGCACTTAGGCCAGTTATGTCTTGGAGCTATTCTGTGACAAACCACAAGTAGCAGCTTTCCATATTAATAAATGTATAAATAAATACTTATATTTAGACATACAATACTATGCAAACATTTTAGGCAGGTGTTAACACATCTATTTGTGAAAGCAATTTTAACAGTTTACTTTAACAAAAGAGAAATTTAAATAAAATCAATATTTGATGTGATCACCCTTCAAAACTGCATAAATTATAGATACACTTGCACAGGAATGGCAGGTGGATGACTAACCATAGATCTATGGGTGGAATCTGCTTCTAATCCTTCTGTTAATATAAAGGAACAAATCCCAAACTCCATTTGCAGAAATTCAGCCCGAATTTGCCAGCACGATTTGATCCCATAAATCTTTGCACTTTTTTATAGGCACTCATTTTTACAAAATTATTTGACATTCCCAATACAAATGTATATGCACTTTATAATATATACGGTACATATATGGTAGTTTAGAATTGGTACTTCCAATATATACTTATGCACTTTATAATGCACAAAAAAGGTTTTTTTTCAATGCACTTGAAGCACTTTATAAGAAGAAATATATTTGTTTTTAATAGTGTGTATTAATATAAAATACACTTACTTGAACACTGTTTAAGGTAAAGGGGGAGTGGTTGTTTGTCACACATCATTTCCTGTTAAAAATTTTAAATGTGTGAGTTTGTTTGTACACCTGATACACTTGAGAAAGGGCCCTGTGAGGCTCAAAACGTGTGTTCACATGCAATAAATCAGCCGGTTGCAGTTATACTGCCTGTCGCCTGAGTCTCCTCTATTGACTTTATTTATCTAGACTTGTAACATGCTGTTGGACGCAAACATGAAATAGAAGGAGCTGGTCTGTATGATTACTAGTATTGTGGATACTTTTGCTTTTCTTGCTAATTTGCCAGGAACCTTTGGCTCTCTAAAGTCACACCAGGGTGGCCTAGCTATACCAAATCCTGGTATAGCTAGTCTAATGCTATTCAATACTGACTGAAAGTATATTGTTAATAGAGGCTTATCATCCATAGTAACATAGTAATTAAGGTTGAATAAAGACATACGTCCATCAAGTCCAACTTATTCACCCTCTTTATATATTTTTAACCCTACCTAACAGTTGATCCAGAGGAAGGCAAAAAACCCCAGCTAAAAAGGGGGGGAAAATTCCTTCCTGACTCCAAACGGCAATCGGAATGTATCCCTGGATCAACCAGATCTATATGCATTAATACCAGTAATTCTCAATATTTTTTAGTTTTAGAAACTTATCCAGACCTTTTTTAAAGCTATTCAATGAACTTGCCATTACCACATCTGCCGGAAGACAGTTCCACAATTTCACCGTTCTCACTGTAAAGAAACCCTTCCCAACCTGAAGATGAAACTTCTTTTCTTCCAACCTTAGAGGATGTCCACGTGTCCTCTGATATGACCTATTAGTGAACAATGCACCAGAGAGTTCATTGTATGGCCCATTAATATATTTGTATAAGGTAATCATGTCCCCACGCAAACGTCGCTTCTCCAATGTAAACAGCCCTAACTTGTCTAATCTGCCTGCATATTCGAGCCCCTCCATTCCCCTTATTAATTTAGTTGCCCTTCTCTGAACTGCCTCAATTTCCAAGATGTCCCTTTTGTATATGGGATTCCAAAACTGCACCGCATATTCCAAATGAGGCCTTACCAGTGCCTTGTAAAGAGGGAGAATAATATTTTTCTCTCTTGAATCTATTCCCCCTCTTATACAAGACAATATCTTGCTAGCTCTAGCCGTTGCTACCTGGCATTGTTTGCTATGGCTAAGTCTGTTATCTACCAGAACCCCCAAATCTTTTTCCATTACAGATGCACTTAACATAGAGTTATTTATGGTGTAGGTGGCACAGGGATTATTAAATCCTCAAATGCTCACCTTACATATTTATAAACATTGAATCTCATCTGCCATTCTGCTGCCCATTTTGATAATCTATCTAGGTCTGCTTGCAGCACTTGTACATCATTGGAAGTTTTCAAAGCTCTGCATAGTTTAGTGTCATCAGCAAATACTGAGACCTTGCTCTCAATGCCCTCTTCTAAGTCATTTATAAACAGATTAAACAGAAGCGGCCCCAGTACAGAACCCTGAGGCACTCCGCTTAGAACTTTAGCCCACATAGATGTAGCTCCATTAACCACCACTCTCTGTTTGTGGTCCAATAACCAGTTCTCTATCCATGAACAAATGTTTTCTTCAAGGCCAACAGTCCTCAGTTTATACATTAGTCGCTTATGTGGCACAGTATCAAAAGCTTTTGCAAAATCCAAATATACCACATCCACTGCTGTGCCTGAATCTAGCTTCTTACTCACTTCTTCATAAAAACCAATTAAATTTGTCTGGCATGATCTATTTCTCATAAATCCATGCTGACTACTACTAATAAGATGATCCCTGGAAACAAAGTCAAGGATATGATCCCTTAACAAGGTTTCCATCACCTTCCCTACCACTGATGTTAGGCTTACAGGTCTATAGTTTCCAGGCTGTGAACGACTACCTTTTTTGAATATTGGTATTACATTGGATTTTTTCCAATCCAGCGGCACATCCCCAGACAAAAGCGAATCTGAAAAGATGAGAAACAGTGGTCTAGATAGAACTGAACTAAGCTCCTTTAAAATCCGAGGATGCAATCCATCTGGTCCTGGCGCTTTATTGATATTAACTGTCTAATTGTTTCCGTACCATATCCTCTGTTATCCAATGTGAAAACTCTTAATTTCTTCCCTGCATATTATTACAATCTCTACTGTAAGGACAAGGATTCTCAACAGTAAAAACCGATGTAAAAAAACGGTTTAGCAGATTAGCCTTTTCGGCATCCTCTTCTACCACCTCAGCTCCATTATTTAATGGTCCCACATTCTCAGTCCTCATCTTTTTACCATTTTTATACTTAAATGGGGTTGGACTTGCTTTGTTTGGCAATCCGTATTTCATTTTCTATTTTAGCTAGTTTAATTACTTATTTGCACTTATCTTGCACTCTTTATTACAGCTTTTGTACTCCCTGTAAGCCTGTTCTGTGCCTTCTGTTTTCAAAATTTTAAAAGCCTTTTTCTTTTTTTCCATCTCCCTTTTTACCTGAGCATTAAGTCATGCAGGACTGGATCTAATTTTTTTACACTTGTTACCTAAAGGTACCGATTTAGAAATGTAATAGTTTAATATCCCTTTAAAAGTGGTCCACATCTGCTCAGTATCTTTACCTAGAAACAGTTCCCCCCAGTCTATGAGCAGGAGCGATTCCTTTAACAGCATAAAATAAGCTTTCCTAAATTTAAAAGTTTTTGTTAAGCCAGTGCACTTTAGTTTTTTGCAACCTATATTAAATGACACTATATCATGGTCACTATTCGCTAAGCTTCCCATTACCCTCATCTCCAAAATGAGCTCAGGGTTATTAGATATCACCAGATCCAACAACGCATTCTGTCTAGTAGGAACTTCTACCATCTGTGAAAGAAAATGCTCATATAGGAAATTTAAGAACTTTATACCTTTTGAGGTGCTGGCAGTTCCCTTACTCCAATCTATGTCAGGGTAGTTAAAATCCCCCATGACCAGAACATGCCCCATACCAGCAGCCTTCGCTAACTGCATATGGAGATTCATTTCCACCTCCTCCCCGGCATTTGGCGGCTTATAACCTACTCCAACAATTAATTTACCTACCTTCTTGCTTCCTGTACACAGTTCCACCCATAATGTTTCTGCCGTATCGTTTACTCCCCCATCTATTCCATCTTTTAAATTTGGCTTCAATTCCTGTTTAACATACATACATACTCCTCCTCCTTTCTTATTAACTCTATCATATCTAAATAAGGAGTATCCTTCAATATTTACTGTCCAGTCGTGTGAATCATTAAGCCATGATTCTGCTATACCAATTACATCATACCTCTCCTTTAAAGCTATTATTTCAAGTTCGCCGGTTTTTCCAGCCAGACTTCTTGCATTTGTAAACATACATTTTAGATTATCAATTGATTTACTTCCATACATGGTCGTACATGCCTCCTTATCCTCTATGCTCCCCCTTCTCCTCCCTCCGTTGTGTTAATAGCCCCCTGATCCCTAAATTCTCTATCTACCCCTGTGTAGTTCAACGTTCCCTTCCCCCCATACCTAGTTTAAAATCTCCTCCAACCCCCTAGCCATCTTCTCCCCCAAAACAGCTGCACCATCACCATTGAGGTGCAATACGTCTCTACTAAAGAGCCTGTAGCCAACAGAAAAACCAGCCCAGTTCTCTAAAAACCCAAACCCCATCTCCTTACACCACCCTCTTAGTCACGCATTTATACTCCTGAGCTCCCATTGTCTCCCTAGCGTAGCACGTGGCTGCGGTAGTATAGTATAGTATAGTATTTGAGGTTGAATAAAGACATACGTCCATCCAGTCCAACCCATCTAGCAATATCCTCATTTCCTGCCTAACTGTTGATCCAGAGGAAGGCAAAAAACCCCCACCAAATTTATGAAGGGGGAAAAAATTCCTTCCTGACTCCAAGTGGCAATCGGAAATTTCACTGGATCAACTCTACTTTATGTATCAATACCAGTAACTTGCAACATTCCTTGTTTGCAGAAACTCATCCAGCTTTTTTTTGAAACTGACCAATGAACCTGCCATTACAACGTCCACTGGAAGACAGTTCCATAGCCTTACCGTTCTCACAGTGAAAAACCCTTTCCGAGCTTGAAGCCTAAACCTTTTTTCTTCAAGTCTTAAGGGATGTCCTCGTGTCCTTTGACATGTTCTCTTGGTGAACAATGCCCCAGATAGTTTATTGTATGGCCCGTTAATGTATTTATACACAGTAATCATATCCCCACGCAAGCGCCTTTTCTCCAGCGTACATAATTGTAACTTTTCCAGTCTCTCTTCATATTCAAGCTCCCCCAATCCCCTTATTAATTTAGTTGCCCTTCTCTGAACCCTTTCCATTTCAAAGATGTCCTTTTTGTACACAGGATTCCAAAATTGCACTGCATATTCCAAATGAGGCCTTACCAATGCTTTGTAAAGAGGGAGAATTACATTTTCCTCCCTTGAATCCATACCTCGCTTTATACAAGACAATACCATGCTGGCTCTGGCTGTTGCCGCCTGGCACTGCTTGCTACCTTTAAGTTTGTTATCCACCAAAACTCCAAGATCCCTTTCCAACAGGGATTCACTTAACACAGAGCCATTTATAGTATAAGTAGCACAAGTATTTTTAAGTCCAAAATGCATCACCTTACATTTATCAACATTGAATTTCATCTGCCACTTAGCAGCCCAATGTGATAATCTATCTAGATCCCCTTGCAACGATTGCACATCCTCTGAAGTTTTTAATGGTCGACAAAGTTTTGTGTCGTCAGCAAACACAGAAACCTTGCTGACAATACCCACTTCCAAATCATTAATAAATAGATTAAATAGAAGCGGCCCCAACACAGAACCCTGTGGCACCCCACTTAGCACTTTAGTCCATAATGATGAAGCCCCATTAACAACTACTCTCTGCATCCTATTCTTTAACCAATTTTCTATCCATGTACAAATGTGACTCCCCAGACCAACAGACCTTAGCTTATTCATTAGTCGCCTATGGGGGACTGTATCAAAAGCCTTTGCAAAATCCAAGTAAACTACATCTACTGCTATACCAGAGTCTAAATTTCTACTTACTTCCTCATAAAAGCCAAGCAAGTTAGTTTGACAAGATCTATTCCTCCTAAATCCATGCTGGTTACTACTTATAATGTCAGTCCTTGAAACATACTCTAGAACATGATCCCTTATTAAACTTTCCAGGATCTTCCCCACCACTGAAGTTAAACTTACAGGCCTGTAATTACCCGGCTGTGAACGACTACCCTTTTTGAATATTGGAATAACATCAGCCTTTTTCCAATCCAGAGGCACACCACCGGACATGAGGGAATCAGCAAAAATAAGAAACAATGGCCTAGATAAAACTGAACTTAGCTCCCTAAGTACCCGAGGATGTATTTTATCCGGTCCAGGAGATTTACTAATATTAACCTTATTTAGTTCTTTCTGTACCATATCCTCGGTTAACCAAAGTGAACTTGAATCTTGTATACCTTTATTGCTACTATACTCTATGATATCTGTACTTGGATCTTCTATAGTGTATACAGAGGAAAAAAAATTATTCAAGACATTTGCTTTATCGCCATCCTCCGTAACTAACTTATCCCCATTAATTAATGGTGCCACATTCTCAGTCCTCATCTTCTTACTATTAATATACTTAAAAAAATGTTTAGGCTTAGTGATGCTTTCTTCAGCTATCCTAACTTCATTATTAATTTTAGCTAGTTTGATTGCTTTCTTACACTCCTAGTTACAGTTTTTATACTCCCTAAAGGCCCTTTCCGTTCCCTCGGCCTTAAAGGTTTTAAATGCCTTTTTCTTCCTTACCATTTGCCTCTTTACATCAGAATTCAGCCACATGGGCGCGGATTTATTTTTTTTACATTTATTTCCCAAGGGTATAAATTTAGATGTGAACTGGCTTAAAATCCCCTTGAACACAGTCCACTTCTGTTCAGTACCTTTACCTGATAATACATTATCCCAGTTGACATTCTGAAGAGCTGCTTTTAACCTTGGAAAATTTGCTTTCCTGAAATTAAATGTCTTTGTTAACCCAGCGCACTTTTCCTTTCGATAACAAAGTCCAAATGCCACTATTTCATGGTCACTATTCCCTAAGCCTCCAGTTACCTTTATATCTATAATGCGCTCCACAATGTTAGATATTACCAGATCCAACAGAGCTCCTTTTCTAGTAGGAACCTCAACCACCTGTGAGAGAAAATTATCCTGCAGCAAATTCAGGAACTCATCGCCTTTTTCTGTGATGGCAGTTCCACCACACCAATCAATGTCAGGGTAATTGAAGTCCCCCATAATGAGCACACTCCCCAAACTTGCAGCCCTTGCCAACTGCATATGAAGTTGACTCACCTCCTCTCTGCTAGCATTTGGCGGCTTATAGCAGACACCAACAATGACATTACCCCCTTTCCTGTTGCCTAATTCCACCCATATTGCCTCCACTTTATCATCCATATCACCAGCTATCTCTTCTTTTAAATTTGGCTTCAATTCTTTTTTAACATATACACATACTCCTCCCCCTTATTTCTGTATTTCTGTAATCACTACCCTGGAGGTCCTTGCTTTTAACTTTGCCCCTAATTCTCCGAAATCATTTTTAAGGACCTCAACTCCACCTCTAACTTTGTCATTGGCACCAATGTGAACCAAGACCGCCGGGTCACTCCCAGCCCCACCCAATAATCTGTCTACACGATCCACCACATGTCGAACCCTAGCACCAGGCAGACCCTAGCACCAACACACTGTTCGGCGTGCAGGGTCTTGGCGACAGATTACCCTATCTACCCTTCTAATAATGGAGTCCCCTACCACTACCACCTGCCTATCCTTCCTAGCCCCCAGTTCTCCCTCCCTTGTATTGGAGATGGCCGTCCCCTGGGTGCTCAAGGGAAAGGCCCGCTCCATACATGCTGCTTCCGAGCCATTGTCCTCCACATCTTCACCTAAAATGGCAAATCTGTTGGGATCGACCTACTGGGAAGAAGCGCCCCTATCCATCCGTCCCCTACTTCCCCTGGTGACCCTTACAAATCTATCTTCCTTTACCACCATATCTGCCCCATCTCCACCCTCCAGTTTACTGGCCCCTGCCAGTACCTGCATTTCCCCCAGATTTGCCAAGCCCTGCAATGCTGCAAGTTTACCCTTTAGATTCTGGACCTCAGATTCCAAATGGGCAACCCACTCACATCTGACACATACATAGGTCCCCTGGGGCGGCTGCTCCAAGATCCCATACATGCAGCAGGATGCACATTGCGCGGCCCCAACAAAACTGTCCATACTAAACAGCAATACACACCAGAGACACAGCAATACACAGCAGAGAAATAGCAGTGTTGTTCTTAAACTCTTTCTTGTTCTAAACGCTTTTGTTTCTTAACGCTTTCTCTCCCCTTTAAAAACAGACAAATCCCTTTAAAACAGAAAATCCCTTAGAAAGAAAATCGCTCAAGAGCTGATCGCTCTGGAGAAATGACTTAAATGAGGTTCAAAACCCATTCAAATCCATTGCATGCTAATTTGGTTTTATTGATCATATTCATTATGTAAAATGTGATTTTATGATGTTATGATATATTGATTAAATTGAGTTTTGCATTATGATATGCCTTTGTTTATAATCTAGAATACTGTATATACTCGAGTATAAACTGAGGTTTTAGGCTTTAAAAAAAGCCTGAAATCTGAACATCAGTTTATACTCGAGTCAATCTCCTTACCTTTCCGTAATCCGGCAGCCTCTCTCTCCGTTCCCTCTGTTCTGCAGGTTGATGTCACTACTCTGTGCCTCTCGGTGCCCGAGTAGTGGTGTCAGTAAAGTAGAAGATGCGGAACGAGCGGCCGTCGGATTACAGGCAAGTTAGGATACAGTAAACTGGTTGCCATTTTGTTCAAGGAGGGGGGGGGAGGAGACAGTAATCCCTGCAGTGGAAATTCCTTGCGACTACAGATGTTTGGAAACTAGAACTCCCAGCAAATAAAGCATGCTGGGAGCTGTAGTCTGCAAACATCTGGAGTGCCAAGGAATTGGGGGTTATTGTATGGGATTACTGTATATTTAAAGGACAATTAATACATCAAAACAATACAGAATCAGGAGGATGGTGTCTATTGTGTAAAAGATTGCCTTCTGATTCTGTATTGTTCTGAGGCTTTAGTTACCCTTTAAACAGCAGAATTCCCATACAGTAATAGCCATACTGGATTTGGCTATTACTGTATGGGAATTCTGATGTCCATTTAAAGGGCAACTAAAGCCTCAAAACAGTACAGAATCAGAAGGCAGTAGTGGTCATAATTTCAATACTCGAGTCACACTTTTAGTCCTTTTTTTCAAGTAAAAATATGTACCTCGGATTATACTCTGGTCGGTTAATACTCGAGTATATACGGTATTCACTTTTGGGGTGACTATACCAGTGCATCATATATGGGAAATCTGTTTTAGCTGGGTCTGGGAGAGTCTATCCCCTGATTTGGCTTATATTGTAAAAAAAAAAAAAAAGGGATTAGTGTCACTTCCTTGTCTTGTTGTTGTGTTCTGTTTTACCTTGGTGTATATGGAATGAAACGGGGGCTTCCACAACCTCAATTTGGTGGCATAGTTGGGCTGTTCCTCCAGATTTAAGCCTCCTTCATAGCTGCTTGTTGGGTTTTTTTTTTTTTTTTACTTAATTAGCTGTGTTCAACCTACATGAAAATGCTGATCATTAGCACCTGACTGGTAGTGAAGGTTCTCATTTATCGAGGTCATGGTATATCTGTTGTATTCAGTTAGGTAAACTGGAATTGAAGTTTTAGTTTTGAAGACATTTTGCTAGTCATCTGTTGGCAATAAATACTGTAGATTGCACCCCAATCAGCATAAAACAGCAAGGTTTTAGGGACCTCCTGAATGCAAGGTATTGATAGCATTGTGGCTTAGAGGTGTTATCAAAACTGCCTATGGTAAGGAATCAAAAAAGCATTGTACATGGCACCAATTGTCTGGTTCTGTCATTCTAAATTGAGAAAGACGGTCAGATGACTAGCAAAACGTCTTCAAGGACTAAATCTTCAAGTCCAGTTGATCTAAATGAATACCCCAGATACACCCGACTGATATCAATGGCTTCTCATACACCTTTATTTTAATCCTACATGAGCCCTGACTTGTAACTATAAGAACTGATGATGGTTTAAAGGGCCTGTTCACCCCTTCTACAAAATTTTAATACACTACGTTGCACCCCCCAAAACCCCAGTTGGGTTGTTCTCACAATCCTAAATAATGCTCCCAGGCTGAGGAATCCAACTTACAAATTCCACAATCCACTGTCCTTTCTCCCTTCTGCTTCCTGGTAAGGCTGACAGTGACGTCACGGCCAATCGCTGATGGTCATTACCAACGGAATCTCCACTGCCGCTGCTCATGAACATAAAGGGCACGTTGCAGCAGAGTAGGAGGAGCAAGTGGTGCTTGATCGTGGAGTTTGTAAGTTGGATTCCTTAACTGGGGTTTTCAGGGGGTGCTACATAATATATTATATGTTTGTAGAAGGGGTGCCCTTCCCTATAAAGGCAATGGGTAGACTAAATGTTTTGATTTTTCTTTGCATTTTGAAAACTGATAAAAATTTAAGAAAAAAACAGAATTTTATATAAATGTATAATGCTCATAGTTGCCATACACCTAACAATCACCATTGACTCCCTATACTTTAATGCACAGAGCCGAGGAAAATTTTCCAATGTCTTACATACATTACATTGGCCATCACACTGTATGGGATGCTAAGCTACCACTGTAATAGCATTAATGTGTTTGCTGCATAAACTTTGGAGTATTTTGAACAAGTCCTGTTAGTGTGTTTGTGTTTTATCTTAAAAATTATTACTGAGTTATTTTCTTTGCCATTTTGCAGAATGTGCACATCTCGACCTGTCATTACCCCTCCTTCTCAGCCAGGTAAAAAAAAAGTCTGCCTGGCATATCTTATTTAAAGTGCTAACTAGTCCAATTCTGTATATTATGCATTGCTATTGTCATTCATCAGTTGATACCACACATTTTGAATGTATCATAGTGTTTTAAGAAATACAGTACAATTAACCTTCAACGTTTTATACAGCATATCCTTTATAGTGGTATTGCCTTAAAACAATAGTGCACTGATATTTTGTTTTTAGCTTATGCTTTGAGTTAAGGTAAAAAGACATTCTACCTTTTGTTATAACCTGTGAAGTGGTGTGTGTGTGTGGTGGGGTTTTGAAAGATGGTAACACTCTTGCAGAGGTTTACAGCTTTCCAGTTTGTCCTGTAGGTGTGTATGCCTACTTTACAGGATAGGGAGGGGGTGTCAGGGCTGGTACCATGAGTGGAATTCCTTATAGCCTACTGGGGGCAGGAATGCTTGCTCTTACTTCCTACAATGTGTAGATTTCAATATACAAAAATTTTACAATTTGTGTGCTGTTCCTTTAAGTTATACATTTAGGTATTTCAGACTGTCCATTTAAACCACTGATAAATTGAAAAAAGGGTCACTCTAGCACACCACCAAGGGCAATAGTCGTGTATATGTAGGTGTAATCCTCCAATTCCCCCTACACTGGAGTACAACACATTCAGTAAATGCAAAGATGAGGAGCACACTTCTTGCAAACAGGTTTATTGTGCAAATGACATACAAGGCTTTGGGAGGCCTCTGCCTCCTTCCTCAGGTATATACCTGAGGAAAGGTATATATGTTTACATGTAGTGTGCTCCTTTCATCTTTGCATCCACTGAAACCATTTAACCCACCAGTATGTCTTACTCTAAGACAGACCTTGGCAAAATAAGGCCCGGGGGCCACTGACTGGCCCCTAAATACTAAATACCTGTATCTGGCTGTCTTTTATTTATGTGTCTGTTTTTTCATCCCTTTATTAATCAATATTTAATGTCATCTGTAACTTTTCTACCCACATTGATGAACTATCTAGAACTGGCTGCAACAGTTTGCATCACATATAGATTTAAATACACTAAATAGTGCTGTATCATCAAAAAGCATATGCACCAGCACCTTTTTATGAGATTACCCCCAGTGACCCAGTAAAGAACCTCAATCTTGTTTCTCACCATATAAAACTTAATTTTACGTAGATTATAACCCATTAATAACTACAGTCTATTAAGCCTCGTACACACGTATGATTTTACATCCAACGCACGACCCCTGAGTGTGTGGGCACGCGTGACGAACGGACTTTTCAGAAGATAATCCCACATGTGTATTCGTTTGGACAGGCGTCGTTCATTGATCTGCCATGTCTGATCAATGAGCTCCACCTAACCAAAGGCATACACACGTGCAATTATCACTCGAAAATGCTGTTTATCGCCTTTATGCCATGCGTCGTTTGTCGAGTGTGAAATTGTACGTGTGTACGAGCCCTTACTAATTCAAATCGGATAGCAGCACTAATTAATTGGTTGGAGAGAAAAACTTTGTTAAAAGGCACGTCCACCCATTTTTCCCCAGTCACCATGGCATGGTGACTGGGGAACCAACTGAGTGAGCTCCTCCCACTTGCCTGCAGACAGGAAATCAATAAAAAAGACCTCCTACTTCCTCCCTGGTTCTCTATTGATTTCCTGTCCACAATGTCTGCAACATCGTCGTGGGACTCTCCTTACTTGCCATTGTGGCATTCTTCCAGATGGGAGTTTTCTTGCCTCTCTCTGCCCATCTGAAGCTCCCCCGTTCACACCCTTAAGGATTGTAGGTGGGAAGAAGCTAGGTGACTGGCTGCTGTATTTGCGCATGCTCGTCACGTCATTCTTTTGCGCCAGACTCCTAGGACTACTTAGGCGCGGTCGCGTCACTTCCGGTTTTCGGCTTCCAGAACCATGCGGTTTTTCCCTAGCGAGCAACCCGTTTGCCTGGAGCTGCGCTGGAACAGTTTCAAGCTAAGGTAAGCTAGCCTTTTTTCCGTTTTTGACCTATGCCAGCCTGTTTTAGATAGGTACTTAGTTTGTCTATTTTGTTTTTTATTAGCCATGGAGTCTGGAAGTGCTAAGAGAGTGCAGCACTGCATGGCCCAGATAGATACTATTATTCCATTGCAGTGCATCATGCCTGGAAAAAAAGGAGAGAAGGAGTCAAAGAATTCTATGGAAGATGATATAGCCTCTGCCTCTGTTCCAACACAGACAGAATCCCTGATAGCTGTAATGTATAGTATAGTATTTCAGGTTGACCCATCTAGCAATATCCTCATTTCCTGCCTAACTGTTGATCCAGAGGAAGGCAAAAAAAAAACTACCAAATCTATGAAGGGGGGGAAATTCCTTCCTGACTCCAAGTGGCAATCGGAAATTTTCCTGGATCAACTCTACTTTATGAATCAATACCAGTAACTTGCAACGTTCCTTGTTTGCAGAAACTCATCCAGCTTTTTTTTTAAACTGACCAATGAACCTGCCATAACAACGTCTGCTGGAAGACAGTTCCATAGCTTTACCGTTCTCACAGTGAAAAACCCTTTCACTTGAACTTGAAGCCTAAACATTTTTTCTTCAAGTCTTAAGGGATGTCCTTGTTTCCTCTGACATGCTCTTTTGGTGAACAATGCCCCAGATAGTTTATTGTATGGCCCGTTAATGTATTTATACACCGTAATCATATCCTCACACAAGCGACTTTTCTCCAGCGTACATAATTGTAACTTTTCCAGTCTCTCTTCATATTCAAGCTACCCCAATCCCCTTATTAATTTAGTTGCCCTTCTCTGTACCCTTTCCATTTCAAAGATGTCCTTTTTGTACACAGGATTCCAAAATTGCACTGCATATTCCAAATGAGGCCTTACCAATGCTTTGTAAAGAGGAAGAATAACATTTTCCTACCTTGAATCCATACCTCTCTTTATACAAGACAACACCATGCTAGCTCTGGCTGTTGCCGCCTGGCACAGCTTGCTACCTTTAAGTTTGTTATCCACCAAAACTCCAAGATCCCTTCCAACATGAATTCACTTAACACAGAGCCATTTATAGTATAAGCAGCACAAGTCCAAAATGCATCACCTTACATTTCTCAACATTGAATCTCATCTGCCGCTAGCAGCCCAATGTGACAATCTATCTAGATCCCCCTAGAAAGATTGCACATCCTATGAAGTTTTTAATGGTCGACAAAGTTTTGTGTCGTCGGCAAACACAGAAACCTTGCTGACAATACCCACTTCCAAATCATTGATAAATGGTTAAATGGAAGTGGCCCCAACACAGAACCATGTGGCACTCCACTTAGCACTTTAGTCCATAATGATGAAGCCCCATTAACAACTACTCTCTGCATCCTATTCTTTAACCAATTTTCTATCCATGTACAAATGTGCCTCCCCAGACCAACAGACCTTAGCTTATACATTAGTTGCCTATGGGGGACTGTATCAAAAGCCATTACAAAATCTAAGTATACTACATGTACTGCAGTTTGACAAGATGTATTCCTCCTAAATCCATGATGGTTACTTATAAATATATATATATACACACACACACACACACACACACATGAAGACAGCACTTTCGGGACTTGTCTTTGTAGTTTAAAACACTTGCTTTATTGATATTCTCTACATAAAAAAAAAAAATCAATAAAGCAAGTGTTTTAAACTACAAAGACAGGTCCCGAGAGGGCTGTCTTCATCTGTGAATTTTTGGGCTTACCGTTACGTGCACCCGGGCAGATGACTCATAGGTGGTGTGCTTACCGTTCTTCTATTATTATATATACAGATATATATGTTTGTTTGGCACATGTTACCAGTTATACCTGAGGAAGGGACCTGTGAGTCCTGAAACGAATGCTATGTTTTTACACTAAATAAAAGAATTCATCACCCAAGTAGTGTGCTCCTTTACTCTTAACCTTGCTTGGATTGTGAAGCCCTGGAAGAAGAGGGCTGAGAGGATCTGCAGCTACCAACTTGTCTGGCTAAATAGCCAACAACAGTGTGCCAAAGTACATCCGAAACTTTGCTCCTTTTAAACGAGAAAACCTGTGCTGATAATTTCAGCATTACAGTAAAACATGTATCCCTTATATTATATTAATATATTTATATCTTCATAGGAGATTGCATTGAGTTTTTAGGAGCTACCAATGAGGTGGGGGGTATAGGATATTGCATATAGGAAAGGTGTATATGTACTATCTCACTATTACCATTTAAATGATCATCAATAAATGTATATAAAGAAAAGCACTGACTTATATTAGGTACAACACAAAATGTACAAAATACATAAACTTACTTACAGAGCATATTTCAAAATGGAATGGTCAAATGGCAGCTTAAACCACACCCCTGTGTCTGCTCCATCTGAAAGGATGGTGTAATCCAAAAAAAAGTTTCTGTCTGCTACACAGGATGTGATGTGTATTGTAATGGAGATATACACCAAGGCTCCTTATATACCATCTCCAGCCTACAGGTGGTGTCAGTGAGTGATAAGACAATACATCCCTTCTATCTATGGTAGGAGGAGAGAAAGTGAAAGTAGATTGTGGTGTGTGCTTTGGAGAGATATTGACTGCAGCACAAAGTCCTGTGTATAAGATCCTGTTACCACCTGTTGGGAGGACAGATTATTGGACATACAATTTACCTTATTGGATACAAACTGAGGCAACAGATAAGTGTACACCAACTTACAAGGACACACAATATACAGGCCTGGTCAATATTCAAAGTGGTGCACCAGCAGGGACACCCCTGATTACTGCATATGTTGCGTGGGGAACCTGTTTATGTGCACTGTCTGCTTTGTGCCAGACCACCAGAGTAACACACTGTGTGCCATGCTACCCATAATCCTGGTAATACCATTTATTCTCCCTGTTTTCTTTGTAAGTTTGTTCTCTGTATTAAGCTATGGAGGCTGCTACTGATAGTATTGATTTAAATCCTCCTGTCCTTCTACCTGCAGATGAAATTCCCCAATTAGACTCAGTAGCTCTACCAGGCCCAATTGCGATTTTTAAATTTAATACATTTGATGGGGTAACTAGGGAGTGGACTGATTGGCTTGAACAATTTGAATTGGCAGCCACTATTAATGGTTGGGACGAAGGAGCTTGCTTGCAAGTCCTTAGCCTTTTGCTTAGTGGTAAAGCCCGGCAGGTATACCAAGGATTTACTGTAATACTGAAATAAAAAGCAGTTATCAGTTATTGAAAATTGCTCTGAAGCAACTATTTTTTCAATAAAATCTGCATAAGAGTATATAAAGGATAAATCTATTTCTTTAGGTAAACTGGGAATGAGAAATGTATGTTTATACGTTAGATTATTAGGGCAATGCTATTACAATAACATGATGCTGTGAGGTACCTTCTGTTATAATATATGATCTACCATCACCACTTGCCGTGGTGAATACTAATTATTAAGTATTAAGTATTAACCTAGCATGTTTAGTTTCAACCACACAGTGTGGCAGGATTGCCTGGGTCTACTCTCAGACCTGCAGGATTATCCTATTTGGTTCCTCTGGAAGCTGGTGACTGTCTGAGTAACAGTTTAAATATACCTGTGTATAGATTCTATATCTACACATAGCAAAACATACACACACATAATTTCCATTGTGCACCAACGGGCACAATTTTGCTAGTAATATATATATAGTTTTATATATAGATTCATATGGTGATGTCTGCACTCAGTCTTCCTTTTTTCTTTTTATATATATTTGGTGGGTGCTTCAAGGAACACAGATGCCTCAGGTCTGTACATACAATAAACCAAAAAAAGTAAGAGGTTCAGGTGATGAAGGTGCTCTGTGAAGCACCGAAACGTTAATAAAACTTTTCGTGTGAGAAGGAGTGCTCGGAACCTCTTACTTTTTTTAGTTTTATATATATATATATATATATATATATATATATATACATAAATGTAATAAAGTGTGGCAGCAAAACTAAATAAATGCTATCAGATGCCCTACCCTTCCAAGGCTAATAGGTTACATACAATCCAAATAAATATGCTGGCAAGTGTGCTTGTGAAGGTTCTCATTCATCCAGGCCATGGTATATCTGTTGTATTCAATTAGATCAACTGGACTTGAAGTTTAGTTCTTGAAGACGTTTCGCTAGTCATCCGACTGGCTTTCTCAATTCAGAATGATTTGTACAAGAATCTGTGGCAATTATGTACCCTGGAAAATCCCAATTAGCATATCACAGCCAAGTGTTAAGGGCGTAATTAGATAGTGGCTAAGAGGTGTTATAGGAATGCCCAGAGTAAGGTGTCAAAACAGCATTGTACATGGCAGACAGACTGCTTGGTAGAAGTCAGGGAGAATGGTAAACTGGAAGTAGAGGTTTACAGAAAACCAACACACACAGATCAGTATTTGATGTTTGACTCCCACCACCCTTTAGATCACAAGCTGGGGGTCATCAGAACCCTGCAACACAGAGCTGAGAACATCCCCACTAGCACAGAGGCAAAGGCTAAAGAAATGAAACATCTCAGAGGAGCCCTTCAAACTTGTGGATATCCAGACTGGGCCTTTGTCAAAAGAAGCAGAAGGAAAGAAAAGAACACGAATACCAACATTGAAGGTGAAAAGCAAGACAGGAGAAAGAACATGGTCATCCCATATGTAGCAGGGGTCTCTGAGAAACTAAGAAGAGTTTTCAAAAAACACCGTATCCCTGTCTGCTTTAAACCGAGCAACACGCTGAGGCAGCAATTGGTACATCCGAAAATCCCAATACCGAAACACAAGAAAAGCGACATCATATACGCAGTGCAGTGCAGTGAAGTATGCTCTGATTTGTATGTGGGGGAGACCAAACAACAACTGCATCAATGTATGGCCCAGCACAGAAGAGACAATTCCTCGGGTCAGGACTCAGCCGTGTACCTGCATCTTAAGGATAAAGGACATACCTTTGAAGATTGTAATGTTAACATATTGGCAAAGGAACGTGACTGGTTCAAGAGAGGTGTTAAGGAGGCCATTTATGTGAAAATAAAGAAACCAAGCCTAAATAGAGGTGGGGGGGTTCGACACCATCTGTCTGCCATGTACAATGCTGTTTTGACACCTTACTCTGGGCGTTCCTATAACACCTCTTAGCCACTATCTAATCACGCCCTTAACACTTGGCTGTGATATGCTAATTGGGATTTTCCAGGGTACATAATTGCCACAGATTCTTGTACAAATCATTCTGAATTGAGAAAGCCAGTCGGATGACTAGCGAAACGTGTTCAAGAACTAAGCTTCAAGTCTAGTTGATCTAATTGAATACAACAGATATGTTGGCAAATGCATTGATGCACATTTTTTTACTTAGTGGATTCTTTTGAAATTACTGTAATTGTAAGAAAAATCAAGAAAAATAGTTTCTCTTTTGAAAAAGAATAACTGTTTGTATTTGTGTCTGTAATTACATTTATATGTACTAAAAACAAAGTTCCAACATTCTGTACACTGAATTATAAAAATATATTATTATTATTTAATTTGTAACACTTGTCTCCCCAAATGGTAATAACTACACTTTTCATTATTTCTATAGGATAACTGCGCATCCCATTGCGGAACTTATAACATTGATTAAGCACTACCTGTATATAAAACATAAGGCATTGGACTTTCAATGGGGAGGTGCAGTGGAATATATCCACGGACGGAATAGTATAAATCAGATGAAGCATCATTGTGTTACATCTGCTTCAAGTTAGTTAAACTGCCGTTCGTCCATGATGAGTCATCCACAGTGCAGTCAGGGAGACCAAACCCCTTTCTATGAATCATAGGAAGCACATCCGGGTCTCCCCGGCAGCACTGTGGATGACGGATCATGGACGACCGGCAGTTTAATTAACTTGAAGAAGATGTAACGCACTGCTGCTTCAGTTGATTTATAATATTTACGTGCAGTGTGATTTTTTCATGGAAATAACTACATTTTTTTGTTAAGTTGACAGTTTGTTTTTAGGGTGGGTAATTATTTTAAATTTAAAAAATGGTAAAACACTATTTTATTTAAAATAATTAAACCTTCTGTATTATAATAAATAATAATAAGTGTATTATAAGGTTTAGAAAGTCAACTCTGAGTTCCCTGTCCTGTAAAAAAAGCACTCAGCCTGTGGCCTCATGCTTTTATATGGTCAGGGAACGCCTTTGTGAATTTATATCCTTATATTACACTGTAAGGGGTGCATTATCCCTTATACAGCATTGCTTCTGGCTGCGTCGTTAACTCCTGTGTCACCCACGGCAGCCCAAAGGAAGCAGTTAGTTATGCTTTAATTGTTGCTCCTTTCAGTGCATTGCCCTGAATGTATAGGGCAAAAAATTGTGTATGTATCTATATCAGAAGTTTGTAAAATGTGTATCCATTATTGGTTCTCGTTCGAAAAAAAGGGGTATGTTTCTTTTATTGTATCTTACACAATTATTGCTTAATTCTTTTAGTTACTCCGCAGTATGTCTCTCAGCCCTTTAGCCATGTTGTAAGGTAAGGCAGAACATTTAGGACTGTTATTTTGTTGTGTTGAAATATAAATACATTATTTTCCCTTTTCTCATTTTCAAAGCCACTCTTCTTCAGAATCAATGCCATTTGGAATATCCCGATCAGGTGGACAAAGCGTAAGTGTTCAAAGCCTTAAATAGTGTTGTAAAATGCTTCAATTATTTTAATGATTCAACCATTTAAAAAGATGTTCTTGGCCTAACAAAATGTATTGCCAGAAACCTCAAACATATAAGTAATATGTCCTGGAACTCATTCATTATAAAAATGGCAAAACACACCATTGCCATTTAACACATTTGTCTTTGTTCCGTAGTGAAGCTATATTAAAGGGTATATTTAATATATGTGATTGGCTGGGAGGCAGCCAATCACAGCCTGGGCTGCCAGCAATACTGAAAGCCGCAGGAGCGAGGATCTGTAAGTAGAGTTTGGATTCTATTTTTAAACTTCCAATATAGCGGTTGGGGGTAGGAGGGGATGCCCTGCAATATACATAAAATATTTCAAGTTACATGAAAGCCAGACAGGTCGGGATTGGAGGGGATGGGGAAAAAAGCTCCTCTGTGCATGCCAGTAGCAACTGAGTGGACAGGTCAGAGGCAGAGATGTTTGGACAGGAAAACAGCTCCTACTCTTCATTTTCCTGGACTTTGAACAATCACTGCTTGAGAACCATAAAAAGGAAGGAATGTATGGTAAGGATTTTTTAAATTATACAGTAGGGCCAGTAGTGGGTTAAATTTTAGTTTGGTGGGTGGACATGCCCTTTAAAGGGCATGTCCACCCCAAAATTTAACTTTTGATATGTGGTAGGGCATGCTCCCCCAGCCCCAACCGCATTAATATAATTGTTAGAAAGTCCCCCGATTCTTACTTACCTGCCCTCTCTCCCCTGCTGCAGTGTTCAGGCCCTCTGCTTGCATGGAATTGAAAGCAGGGGGTGGGACCGGCAGCTGCGTCCGTGATTGGCTGAGAGGCAGGGAGGGCTGCACTGAACATGCCTCAACCTTGATGAGGTTGAGGAAGTCTCAGGCACAGCATGAGTCACACACTGCTCCTACACAGCAGTTTCCTGGACTTTGGAGGGGC
The DNA here is from genome assembly GCA_019447015.1 of Hymenochirus boettgeri. Taxonomy (NCBI): domain Eukaryota; kingdom Metazoa; phylum Chordata; class Amphibia; order Anura; family Pipidae; genus Hymenochirus; species Hymenochirus boettgeri. The sequence goes on from CM033469.1 coordinate 264,516,635, forward strand.
ACAGCAGGGGAACTATTTTGAGCAGGAATGTAAGGTAAGGATTGTTTTAAACTACTTGATGTGGCCAGTAAGGGGTTAAATTTTAGTTTTGGGGGTGGACATGCCCTTTAAGTTATGAATTAGTTATGAGTCATTTAGGTTTATCTATATTCTCCTGTAAGCTGAAAAAACAGAAGCATGGAAAATGTTTTATTGGCCCAAAATTGTATTTCTGTGGCAGAGGCATAATGAGAAATGCAGGCTGATACCTTAAAGGATAAATGCACTGTAAAATCAAGTTGTGTTCATTTGGAAGCTGCAGCTTTAAAAATACAGTTGCCATATTTTTTCCCCCATATGCCCTTCCAGAGCCTACCTTTGTGCCTTGAAAGTTGCTGGCATCTTGTTACTGGTTTGCTGAATGTTAAACTCCACCCCCTGAGATTACCTCTGCTTTCTCCTCACAATAATGCCTGTGAGTTCTGTGCAGTCTCCTGCTTGAACCTCAAACAGTAATGCCTGCAACTCACAGGCATTATTGTTTGAGGCAAAAGCAGGAGAAAGCAGAGGAAATCTCAGTGGGGCGGAGCTTAACATTCAGCAAACCAGTAACAAGATGTCAGCAATTTTCAAGTCACAAAGGTAGGTTCTGGGGGGGGCAAAGGTAAAAAAAAAATATGGCAACAGTATTTTTAAATCTGCAGCTTTATGAACATAATGAACATAACTTGATTTTACAGTGAACTTATCTTTTAAATAAAGCTTTTGCATTGTATTCCTTTTGACATTTTAAGCAGATTTCCTCCATACTAGCTTTCATAGAAATATGGAACATGTTACAAAGTGGATTATTATAGTCTGCCTTATAATATTTGGATATATATTTGTTCTATAGCAGCTAGCATCAGCAAGCAGCGTACAGGAAATGACTACTCCATTATCATCCAGTCATGGTGAGCATGTTATTGCATGGTGCAAAATGTTGTGGTTCACATATGCATGTTTTTACAGTGTCAGTGGCGTAGGTGCAGGGGTTGCATTGGTCACGACTGCAACCAGGCCCATATTCCTTGGAGTCCTGCCAAGGTGGGTCTCTATTCACTGTAAAACCCTTCCTAAGTCAGAGATTAGCAGCATTTTGCTTTGCTTTCCTGTGTTTGCAACAATGTATCAGGCACAAAACGGCTCTGTAAGTTCGGGATGTAACTAAACAGTTTAAGTACATTGCGATCTTAGGCTGGGTACACAACAGCAGATATTTCCGGCCAACCAATCGATAGTGCTGTGTGTCGGTCGGTCGGCCAGAAATATCTGATGGTGTGGGGCGGCTGGCCAAGACCGAGCTTGATCACCAGTTGATGAACGGGTGATCGGAACTGTCGGTAAATGATGGGCGATTGTGCGGATCCATATGGAACCGAAGGATCGGTCGCACAAAGTGTTGGCCACGGCCACTATTGCTGTGACAGACAGTCATTTGCGCTGACCAACCGCTTTCGAGCGCTCTTTCAGGACAAAAACCTGGCTGTGTACCCAGCCTTACACAGCCGATCTGTGCCTGTTACATTGTTGCAAAATAGTCGAAAGCATATCGGCAGTAGGTGCCAGGAGCTAAAATAATAAAAGGGATTGGGAAGCTGCAGTGGAGAGTAAAGGTACGATTTGGAACCAAGCCAAGACCTCCAACCACGATGCATTAGTGCGACAAACAGCCGTTTCAGCCAAGAATCGCAAAAGTGTATGCGTTTGGTCGGACGTACAACCCCGACCAAACGCATACACACATGTGATTCTCTGTCGAAATGGCCGTTTGTCGTACAAATGCGTTGTGGTTAGGGGTCATGGCTCGGTGCACACATTGTAGGTGTGTACGAACCTTTAGAGGGCAAAGTAATAAAAGCTCAGTGCTCTTACTGGTTTCATCAAGAATATGGCTGATTTACCTGATAGGAAATAAGCTTGATAAAAGAACTAGAATGTTCTGAAAGCTTGCTATGATTATTTTAGTTAGCCAATAAAAGTATCTCCTTTATTCCACTTCTGTTATTATTTATTTCAAAAAGGTTACCCTGTAAACAGTTTATGGCTGAATGGCCTCCTCTTATGGAGGAACTTTATTAAAATAAAATTCTCTACTTTTTATTATAATTATTTTTTGATTACCTTACGGAGGAACTCTATAAAAGAAAAATTAATGAATCTGCAGTGTACTGTTACGGTTGAATGAAAGCCTGCAGAATTTCCTTTAAAATGAGCAGACAATCACATCTCTGGCTGAAGCCTGTGAGAAATTACATTACTGCTTCCAGTAGGTTGAGTGACATCACCTGACCTCTGCCCCAGCCGTCTGTCCCGGAGGAGAAGCATGCTCAGTCTGTCCCGGAGGAGAAGCATGCTCAGTTAAGACTTAATGCTAGGGAAATCAGGAAGTACCTGGGGGGAAAAAAGAGGAGCCTATAAATGCAGGCAGAGGCTGCTCACATGACTAAAAGTTGGTCACATTGCTGAAAACAGGAAGGAGGAGTTGCAATATATTTCACAATCGCAAATTTTAAAGACACCATTTGAGAAGGGGCGTTAATTGTATCGCAAACACCGGCCCAAAGTTTATTGCATCGCTTTGGTGCAGGCAGTGCAAAACCTTTGCTAACACGTTAGTACATAGGTTAGCGCAATTTTAGTGCAGAATATTGCATCTCCCTGGAAGTGTTTAAGCTGAAAGTAATATTGCTGAACCTTTTCAGCAATAACTTCTCATTAATTTTATCTAGAGATGTGATTTAGGTTTTATGTTTGAAGGTATGATAGAAGGCTTTTTATATCATTCCTACTAGTTTGGAAGAATTCGAGACCACAGTTACCCTTTAAGCATTTAAAATAACGAGCAATGACAATGAAAATAAAATGCTATAATTAAATAATACAGTGTCTGTGCAAGATTTTATTGACAACACTCTTAGTATAAAATTGTACCCGCATTCTAAGATGTGTTGGGAGGGGTAAGGAGAGTAAACATTTAAAGGGTATCTCCACTGGTTTTGGTAACTTTTCGGAATCCATTTCTATTGAAGAACGGGAGGTAAAGGAGCTGTGCCTTACCTTCCGTTCTTCAATAGAACACACAGGAGACAGGAGAGAAGGTAAGAACTTACCCGCTCGCTCGCTCCCCCGGCGCTTGGTCTGACAGGTCCCGACGGACCTTGTCTTCTATGCGCACGCGCGATCTATGCGCATAGAAGACAAGGTCCGTCGGGACCCGTCCGACCAAGCGCCGGGGGAGCGAGCGGGTAAGTTCTTACCTTCTCTCCTGGCTCCTGTGTGTTCTATTGAAGAACGGAAGGTAAGGCACAGCTCCTTTACCTCCCGTTCTTCAATAGAAATGGATTCCGAAAAGTTACCAAAACCAGTGGAGATACCCTTTTAATGAAATGGCCTTGCAGAATAAGATAAATGTAGCTGATTTAAAAAAAAAAATAGGTGGCAACTCAATCTCAAATTCTTCCAAACTAGTAAGAATTATATAAAAAGCCTTCAATCATACCTTCAAAATAAAACCTAAATCACATCTCTAGATAAAATTTGTGAGAAGTTATTGCTGGAGTAGTTCAGCAATATTACTTCCTGCTTGAACACTTCTTATTTTCAGCTATGTGACCAGCTTGTAGTCTGTGACCAGCTAGTAGTCATGTATCCAGCCTCAGCTTGCATTAATAGGCTCCCCTTCTCAACTGTCAATTTTGTCCCCAGGTACTTCCTGATTTCCCCAGCATTAAGTCTTAACTGAGCATGCTTCTCCCCCCTGGGGCAGAGGGGGGGGGCAGAGGTTAGATGATGTCACTCGACCTACTGGAATCAGAAAGTTTGAACATTTACCGCAATTAAATTTCTCACAGGCTGCAGCCAGAGATGTGATTGTTGGTTCAATTTAAAGGAAATACTGCAGGCTTTCATTTAACCCGAACTTGTTTTGAGACCACAGTTGCCCTTTAACTACTATATAAAATGTAAATATATATATACAAAATGTTTCTGCTGATTATTGCAAATCATACTAGGCTATGTTTTTATTTACTGGTTGTACTATTCTTGATTATTTTCAGGAACTCCCATGTCTGGTCACAGTTTGTCTTCTCGGTAAGTAAATTCTAACAACCTATAAGGGTGGTACCAATTTGTTAAACAGCTAGAGGTCTGACAACAGACGCAAAAATCTTTAATATTAAAACACTCTATAAATAGCAGTTGTAAACACTATGCATAGCATATCCTATCAACTATTAATTTATGTATAGTCCTTTTATAATAATAGGCAATATACATTCTTATGTAAAATATTCACACCGTAGATAGATTTCCAAAATATTTTGATGTTTTGTAAATCCAATGTTTTTGTTCGCTGACAAAATCATTAAAAAGAAGAAAATAATTTAAATTATAATTCATGTATGTCTTACAGCATACCTTCACAGTCTTCTTCAATGGTAACTCTGCCTTTGTTGGGAGAGCTATCTAGAGATCACAACCAGGCCAATATTGGGAGTACCACTCCTCATCAACACTCAGGTAATAAAATACCACTAAATGTCTTCACAATAAATGCCTCTGTTTTGGCTTAAAGGCAGGGCCAGATTTACACCTCAGGAACCTGTAGGCGCAAAGATCCTGGCATCCTTAGCCTGACCCCTTAACTTAGATCACACCCCTAAACCACACCCATTTTCTTTTTTGGGGGGAAGAAAATAGACTATAAAGGGGTCGGATTGGTGGGAGGAGATTGGCAGCCATAACTCCAACCTTGGCGCGTGCCTAATGGTAAATCTGGCCCTGCTTAAAGGCCTACTGGTTCGAAATGTGTTAGCCAAACATGTTGTTCCACTCTGTTTCCATATTTTTTTTAAGTTATACAAACTTCAGTAAAAGTAAAATGTAATTCTACTTTTTCCTGTCTGAAAGCTTTCCTGTTGGTTGGTAGGAAGATCAGTAATGTGGGGAATATAAATATGAAAGACAAGGAGCATGCGGGGCATTCTAACAATTCTAATTTGTTTAATGTAGTAATTCACTTTTGAAAGTATGGGGTACAGTTGAAATTTGAATTAAATTACTTATTTTACTGTAATAATAAAGTATGTAAGATCCTAATTATTTATTTTAGATGGTTTACATGACTCTGAACATACAGTATAGAAAAACAAAAACAGACTGCATTGACCTACAATACCTTACTTGGTGTTGGACATATGTCCATTCCTTTCCACACTTTTCCACAACATTCTTTCACCTAGCACGGCAGACTAACCCTTTTCCTTGAAGATACACTTCATAGCTTTAGAGCTTGTACCCAAGAAATCGGCCCAGTTATCTAGAATTTGTAACCCTCTTTCCTATACCCTGAATTTAGCCAAATCCATGTTAGTTACACCATTATTTTATTAAGGGTCAGAGATCCCACCCGGGCCTTAAACTTTAAAAAACCAAATTCCCTAACCAAAAACCTTGGATATACTTTTTTTATTACCACATAGATAGACATCCAACCTTAAAAATGAAAAACACACGGCACAACTTTTTTCTTGGCAAAAATGGGAGGTCACTTTATTAAATTAACACAAGATAATTCACAAAAAACACAATTTCAGAGTCCTCTTCTAAACTAAATGCGGTCTTCCTCCCCCATGGCTGATTGGTATTACCTGGCTCGATTAGCCCCAATCGCCCGCTGCCCTTTCCAGCTGAGTCCCCCTGCACATCAGCCGGCATTGATTTGTATTAATTGGCCTTTTCAGACTCAATCCTTTTTTCCTGTTTTCCTCCCTTGCCAGCTGAGTCCCCCTGCACATCAGCTGGCATGGATTGGTATTACCTGGCCTGTTCAGCCCCAATCCAGTTTTCCGCCCTTGCCAGCTGAGTCCCCCTGCACATCAGCTGGCCTTAATTGATTGACATTGCCAATCATTCTCCGCTCTTGCCAGCTGAGTCCCCCTGCACATCAGCTGGCATAATTCCCGCTCCCACCAGCTGAGTCCCCCTGCACATCAGCTGGTGTTTTGGCGGTCTAGACAATCGGGATTTTCCCTTTGTCCGTACCTACCCCAGTTGCCCCTTCTGGTTTGCCCCACCTTCTTGCAACCTGAACGCAAAGCACAGTGCTGCCGGTAGGATCCCATACTGCATTTCCATGGCACCTCTTAACCGCTGTCTGGGGGAGAGGGAGACCGCATTCCGCCCCTTAGTTGTAACAAAACCCTATTCCCTTTTTTCTTCAGTGGCCTCCGAAGTAGTTTTCCAGACTTGTACTTTCACATTGGGATGGGAGGGTGGGAAACAAAAGAAAGGTTAGTTCTGATTTTTTCTTTTTTACAGTCACCTTATAAACCCAAAACGCCTCCCCCTTCCCCCCCCCCCCGCCGAAACGCTTGCTCCGCCCCCTTTCTTTCACCTGGCTCAGGTAAGGGAATCCCTTTGTTCCCTTCCCCTATCCTGACTATTGTACCAAAAATGGGGGTTTGAATGCCTGCGTGATCCTGTCCCTTATCTACGCTCAGTCACAGTTGCCTTTGCCTCTCTCCTTCTCTTTTATTTTTATTTGGAGACCTTTTCTAGTTTGGAGCATTGGTCCCTTTCCATTTCATGGAAAACAAATTTTTGACTGCTCCTTTCCTGGATTTTTTTTTTATTTAGCATCACCCCTCATGAGGCATGAGGTAGTGTTTATAACTTAATTTCAGAAGAAACTCTATTACTATTTTTATTATCTATAAATTAATATTTTGTTCCAGCAGGTAGTTTGACAGAATCAAGCACTCCCTCAGGTAGCAGTAATGACCGTCTCAGAGCCATTCGGGTATGTAATAAAGGGGGTGGGACCGCCCAAAATGATGTTTGTTTGATGGTTCAATAAAGACTTTATACTTTACGCCTTTGGTGTGCAACCTTCCATATTTTTCCTAAGATGTAATGTTTTTGTTTTCGATATTAGTGCCAGATGTGCGGTTTCTGTAAAAGACTTCCGCCCATCTGGCATCTACTTTTAGCGCATGACTTTTAAAATCTCGTTTGTGGGTAAATCCCTTTAATCCCAAAGGGATTTACCCACTTGCGCAAGCGTGATATTGAATTACGTCTGGGAGATTTACCCAGAGAAATAGCGGCTCCGGGTAAATCGCCCTGTAAGTTTGCATACAGAACAGGAAATGTTTTCCACTGAGAATATGGGGAATAAAACAAAATCCATGTAAAAATACTAAAACATATGAGTATGATCTATTTATTCCCTTTTCGAAAATATTTCGTGAAGCAAAAAAAACTAAAAATGATAAACAGGTTAACACTATGCTTAGGTAGGGTATAGATATGTCTCACATGTTCTTTCTTTTACATAAAGACAATTGTGAATGTGGTTCAGGAAAAGAGCAATTACTATCAATCGGATGGCACAGACATGTATGGGCTTTCATACTATATAGTGACCCAACTGAACCAACATACACTGTGTTATGTATAAGAAAAAGCACACACTTTATTTGTGTTCCATTGATCATTTCAGACTTAAATAATCTGATTGTGACACAACACATATGATCAGGATGATATTATGGAATTACTGTTAAAAAAATAAAACACAAATGTTTAAATTTAATCTATAAATACCTTATGCCTGAAGTATAGTTGCATGTTTATTAACAGTTAAGCTTTACTCCAAGAACTCCAGGATCTTGTCATCTCGGAAAGTAAGTAGATTCTGAAATGTCTTATAAAATTATACAATAGGATTTGTTTTGTTTTATTTCATTGAAATTATCCAAGGAACAAATATCAGACATAGAGATATGAAACATTGAATTGTGTTGTTGTACAAGTCATGAGAGAAAATAAATACTGATAAAAAAAAATCTAATAAATATTGATAGAAAATCAAAATCTATCTGGATTTCAGTCTTTTCCAACAAGTCAGAAAGGGTTTCTGGATTATAAGATTTAAATATAAAATACATTAAAGGGGTAGAGGTCAACTAGGAAGGGGGTAGGAAAACAATACTGTTGTCACAATAAATTATGTGCTTAGAAAATGGAGTCTTATAGTTAAGTTCCCATTTAGGGGAATGGGAGGAGGACATATGGCAGAGTCCTTAAGGTGAAAGGCTTGGTGCAGTGTGTAGAACTGCATCAACTTGTTCGGTGCAGATAGGGACGCCAGAAGGTGACACTGACCCAAGTCCTCCCAGTGTTCAGCTTTCACTGAGGGAATCCCCAATCTCCATTTATTGGACACCAGTCGTCTCTCCAATGTAAAAAGTTTAATTACTATGTACATACTAATGGGGATACAAATGTCCTCCTGGAATTCTGTCAGAAAGCAGTACCTTTAGTTTTGGACGTATCCACCCCCCACTACTGGCCCCACTTTGCAGTGTTTTAAAATCCTTACCTTACCTCTTTGCTCCAAATGGTTCTCCTGTAATGTCTGCCCAAAGTCCCATAAGTGAAAGCAGGAGCCTGGCTGGAGGGAAACGTTTCCACCTCTTACCCATCCTCTGAGAGTTTTCTGGCTTGCTCACTACAGCCCTCTCAGCCAATCACAGATGCCTCTGCTTGCAGTTTCATGCAAGCAGAGGACTGGGTCTGAAAGCTGGGGGAACGAGGTTGTAAATTGTACAACCTAGGGGAATTGTACCACCTAGGGGAATAGAGTACTAAGTCCGTCGGGACCTGTCAGAGGACGTGGCGGAGGAGCGAGCAATTGGGTAAGTACCTTACCTTCGTCCCCGGCTCCTGCAGGTTTTATTGAAGAATGGGAGGTAAGAAACAGCTCCTTTACCTCCCGTTGTTTAATAAAACTGAATCCCAATTTTTTTTTTTTCACCAGTGGAGATACCCTTTAAGTGAGAAGCTACTACATCTGTCCCCAACTCAAACTCTTTCACACTCTAGATTAATCACTATGGGGCATATTTATAATGTTACAGTATATTTATTCAGGGATTCCTCTTAGGGTTTACTTTTTACATCCATACACTTATTTACAGGGGCTTATATACCAGGGTAGCAGGGGGTATGACCACACCAGTGCCGAGTCCCCTCTCCCACAAGGTACCACCCCGGAAGACCATTGTGTGTTGATTTATACTTTAATACCACTCATAGCTTTATTAAAGGGGAACTGTGGTCACCAAACAAGTTGAGTTTAAATAAAAGGCCATCAACCACCTCTCTACGTGCTCCACAGCCCAAGATATACAGAAATGACTGACCAGAAAGTTAATGGGTGGGAGGCTAACGTGACATTCCTAAGGCTTCTCCTGCATAGTGCTTCCGGCGAGCACAGCCTCAGACTACCTCAGTGTGTGAGGGAGACAGGAAGTCCCTCCTCCTCTCTGCTGTGTGAAGGACCTGCAGCTGCAGAGATGGTAAGGGAATCTACAGCCCTTCTCTCTCACTATGTGAAAACAGCCTTTTCAGGCAGAGTTCTCACTCTGCCTGAAAAGGCTGTTTCCACAGAGTTTTCAGGGGGAAGGGGGGTGTCAGAGTGGCCCACAGCACCTGTGAGCGGGCGGGCCTTAGGCACCTGTGAGTGGGCGGGACCTAGGCACCTGCGAGCGGGCGGGACCTAGGCACCCGTGAGTGGGCGGGGCCACATGGGACTGTAAGGGAATGGGCTAAGGGGGGCCTGCAACTGGAAAGACCATGGGGTCCATGAGTGGGAGGGACCAGGGGGCTGCAGTGGAGGAGACACAGGGCAGATTGACTGACAGGTTTCAGAGCAGGAAGTGCAGGGGACCTGGTGATGTTGCTGCCATATCACACACAAAAATGTAAATATCTTCAAAACTATGCAAAATAATTTGGGTGAAAAGTAACCCTATGCACTTTTTTGAGCTCTGTAACCTTGGCTGATTGTGCAGCTACTCCATCTAGTGACCATATTTAAAACGCTGTCGAACAGAAAAAAGCAGTTTGCAAGCAGACATAATCAGTGTTGCACATATTGCTTAAGTGCTGCATGCTACCTAATATCAACTCCTTGCTTATATATTTAGCATTTGTTAATTATATTTTCTTTTCTTCTTGCAGGTAAACTGAAACAAACATGCTGTAAAATATAACTACAGTAAATGTGAGCAGTTGGAAACTTGCCTAATGTCACTGCTGAGAATTGTAGAAGCATTGTTTCTTCGTGATTAGCATATTATTGTATTATAACAGTCATGGCTGTTTTTTTGTGACTGCACAAAGTAATGTGAAATCCTGATTATAGCATAATTTTATAATAAATAAAGGTGAATAAACATCAGAACTTTTATGTTATTCATCCCAGCTATAAAAATACAGAGAAAGAAAGAATAACAGTACCAATCAGTGGGGTGCACTGCTTGTGCTTATTGCTTGTGCTGTGCAAGGATGGCAAATCTTTTAGAGACCGAGTGCCCATACTGTAACCCAAAACCCACTTATTTATTGCATGGTGCCAACATGATAATTAGACATGAATACTGAAGTTTCACTTTAGAAAAAACAACCTAAACAAATCAAGAGATAGACATGGACAGATAAAGTAGATATAGTTGATTATAGATTACCAAATAACCTCTACATTACCACACAAAAGTGTAAAATCCAAAACAGTGACCATTAACTCTACATTACCACACAGGAGTTTGAGATCCAAAAGACTCAAGCAGAGCTGAACTATAAAGCACAAACGTAATATCAATGTAATTTTATTTTGGGTAAGAAATCCCCTTTCCCCTGGCTGGTCTGGTGTGTGTCCCATGAAACTTAGTGGATGGCAACAGTTGTTTATTCAGCCAGTGACATTCCTCACCCCTCCTTAGCGTGCTGTGGCGCCACAGGACAGAGAAGAACAAAGCTTATGCGCAGCAGATATCGCTTTACTGCACTCCCTCCCATTCCTTGTGTGCTGGAATGTGTAGAACGAGAGAGAGAGAGACTAATGTTCACATGACCTCTCTCTGCTAAAGACAGCTACTACACTTTGTCAAGCTGCAGAAAGGGGAGCAGACTGCGCCGTGTCTCTCTTTGAGAGAGGCCTCTGTGGGCCACCTCTGGCATGCGTGCAATAGGTTTACCACTGCTGCATTAGTAGATCTACATGGAAAGCTTAAGTTCTGTGTTTGAATCCACCCTTGGGACACATCTGCAAGGAGTTTGTATGTTCTTCCCATGCTTGCGTGGGTTTCCTTCAGGCACTCTGGTTACCCCCACAATTATAAAGACATGCGGATAGGTCATATTTGTCAAATAAATGTGCATAGATTGTAAACTCTTCAGGCAGGGTCTGATGTGAATGTATACATGTAATTGTAAGGTGCATCTTATTAAAATAATATAAGTAAATATTGACTTAAATTGTAAAAGTTTGAAATTTTAGAGTATCTTGAGCGGATTGTGCTGCCAACTATAAGCGCAGAAGCAAAAACGGCCCTAGAATCCCCAATCACACATACTGAAATTCAAAATGCAAAATAAGATTCCAACCCCGACGGACTGCCAATCCAAATATATAAAAGATACCAAGCCCAACTACTAAAACCTATTCTTGTGTATGTTCAATCATACACATAACACCGGCCTCCTACCCCCTCCTGTACAATACGACTATTATAGTACTCCCTAAACCAGGTAAAAACCCATTAGAATGCGGTTCCTATAGACCTATTTTCCTATTGACAGCAGATTACAAAATATTAGCCAAAATTCTTGCCCACAGGATGAAAACCATAATATTAACCCTAATACGCCCAGATCAAACCTGTTTCATGCCCGACAAATCTACATCCATTTATTTTATGCTGCGCTCTGATCCAAACAAATAGACCATGATAACTCTGGTGAACTTACAATACAATAGCTAGACGCCATTAAGGCTTTTGATTCAGTCGAATGGCCATACCTTATTGAGACACTGAGGCAACAGCTACATTAAATAGATTCAAATTTTATATACTTCCCCCACAACTCAAATTCAAATTAATGTAACTTTTCCCCAACCGTTCCCCTACACAGAGGTACCCGTCAGGGATGCCCCCTATCACCTTACCTATTCGCCCTTGCCATTGAACTTCTAGCTATGATACTCCGGTAAGATAATAGAATTAGAAGTTTCCAACTGGACCAATATGAGGAACGCCTAGGTCTTTATGCAGATGATTTAATAATGTTCCTAGAAAATCCCCGCAGACCACTAACATAATGTGTTTGGATCGTACTCGGGTCTGACTATTAACTGGAACAAATCCATTATATATCCAATGGACCACATCCAATCCAACAAAATAGCCTGGCCAAGTCATATACCAATAGTAACTCAATAACAAAAATACTCCAACAGTTCTACTCTCTAAATATTTCCCCACTTCTGGAATTCATGAAAACATGTCCCACTTAATCTTTGTGGAAGAATCCTTTTTGCTCCCCAAACTACTCTACACCATACAACATTCATTAACCTACATACCGCATCAATTCCCTTCAACTCAACTCAATATCATCTTCTTATCATTTAGACAATAAGAGACCCAGAGTCAATATCGTCAAACTCCAAACACCTAAATCAATGGGAGGACTTTCCCCAATTGTGTTACTGGGCATCACAACTCGGCTACCTCCAATGCTGGATATCTCCAACTCATCATCCAACCTCTTCAGAAAACATGCTTACAGAATACCTTACAGGCCCTTTTATGCGTTATTAGATGCACCAAAACAACAAATAATGTTGTAATGGTAATGGGACAGTAATACATAAACAAGCACATAGGTATGGAGCTTAACCAACAAATTACTCGACATAGCGGGAGCACACCCGCTAATGGAACAACAAACATACCTGGATTGCATGGTATGATGGGAGCAACACTTTGGAAAGGATTATAAATCAACACCCTGAGACAAGTTATTCAAAACGGTACAATGATCCCATTTTCAGAACTACAAAACGTATAAACTACCCGATGCAATGCACTACAGGTACATACAATTATGACACGTACTGAGACCCATTCCAAACTCTACCACTCTATCAGTCAATAAACACCCTGCGATCTGAGTTCTGTGCACCCAGGGCCCACGGAGCCTAATATCTCAACTGTACAGCTGCCTGATTCATGCCAAATCACAAACAAATTTGACACATATCAAATCCAAATGGTCTCCTTGTTTGGGTAACATACATATAGATGAGGAACACTGGGCAGAGATAGCCAGCTCTCACACATTGGTTTCACCAGCCATTAATAACAAGATGATACAATTTAACATAATACACCAAGCCCATTACACTCCCAGACAAACCCGTTACTTTGGAATTAAAGGGCAACTGTGGTCTCAAAACAAGTGAGGATTAAATGAAAGCCTGCAGTATTTCCTCTAAAATGAACCGAGAATCACATCTCTGGCTGGAGCCTGTAAGAAATTACATTGGGGTGAATGTTCAAACTTCCTGCTTCCAGTAGGTTGAGTGACATCACCTGACCTCTGCCTCGCCCATTTCCCCCAGGGGAGAAGCATGCTCAGTAAAGACTTGATGCTGGGGAAATCAGGAAGTACCTGGAGAAAAAATTGACAGCTGAGTTGGGGAGCCTATTAAGGCAGACTGAGGCTTGTCAAATGACTACAAGCTGGTCACATGGCTAAAAACAGGAAGTGTTCAAGCAGGAAGTAATACTGCTGAACCTTTCCAGCAATAACTTCTCACAAATTCTATCTAGAGATGTGACTTTTTTATTTTGAAGGTGTGATGGAAGGCTTTTTATATAATCCTTACTAGTTTGGAAGAATTTGAGACCACAGTTACCCTTTAATGGAACAGCAGACTGTCCTAAATGCCATCAACAAAATGCTGATTTTTCTCACCTACTATGGCACTGCCCAAGAGCGTCTGCCTTTTGGTCTGCTGTTCTACAAATACTTAATCACCTCTCCCCACATCAGCTTCCTTGCTCCCCTTGCCATGTTTGTTTGGTGTACTAGATATGGATATTTGGTCTACCCATGAGGACCAATTCCTGCATGCAGCACTCTTCTATACCAGGAAAACCATAGTTCTACGGTGGCTTTCCCACAAAAATCCTAAATTAAAGACTTGGATAAAACTAATAAACAATGATCTCCCTCTGATTAATCTGATATACAAACACAGAGCATGTGAAAACCAAATTTAAGAAAATAAACGAAACGTACGAAACATTCAACTTCAGAAGCTGGGACAACCGGTGCGCGGGCGCTGGACTATCTGGAGCAAGATACCTATCCGGTATTTCTCTTGACAGACCAATGTTCTTATTGTTATAATAGTTAATGTTATAATAGTTAATGTTTTATTGTAATTTATACCTAATGCAACAGAATATGACCATCTTTATATGAACAGCTACAAGAATTATTCCAGTTGCATTTGTCTTTAATGTAAACTGTAATAATATCTATGCATTGAGAAATAAAAATAAAAATGTAACCGTTTAATAATAAGGTATGATGGAAGTTAAATAGTATATAAAGTAAAATGTATTTGGCTTGTTGAAGGTAGGCACATGCAGTGCAGTACCATGAATATACAATATGTGTATGCTAATAGACGTAAGATTTATTGCACTTTAATATATTTTCTTTACACTTTTTTCAAAAACAAACCTTTTTGATATTGTTAATATTTCACAATAATGTCACATGATATATGAAAGTGTTTTTATCAGCTTATGATATTAATGTTTGTTCACACCAATTAATGTTAATTGGTTCATTGTTTACACCCATGGAAATGGAGGGAGTGATTTTACTTTTATAAAGGAAATTTACAGTTGGTTTGTAAGCTTGATAAAGGAGCACACAGGTCCGAAATATGTTGTTGAATACACATTAAAAGTTTTGCAGATTATATACTGCCTGAGGCTCATCTACAAACCTTTATTCTGAATTAACAGTCATCCCTCCTGGTCAACACCAGTGTAAACAGCCAGATACACACTAGTGTTTACAGTCAGCCCTCCAGTTCACAAACTGGTGTTAACAGTGAGCCTTCCATTTAAAAGCAAGTGTAAAGTCAGCCCTCCAATTCAAATCAGTGTTAACTGCTAGTTCTCCATTTTTACCAGTGTAAAGTCAACACTTTTCAGTTCAACACTAGTGTAAGGTTAGCACTCTAGTTTAAAACCAGTGTAAAGGCAAACCCTACAGTTTAAACCCAGTATAGTCAGCCCTCCAATTCACAAAGCAGTGTTAAAGGGCATGCCCAAAAACTAGACTTTAACCCACTACTGTCCCCACTGTGTAGTGTAATAAAATCCTTACCTTACACCCTGGCTCCAAATGGTTCTCCTGTAATGTCTCTGTAAAGTCCCAATATTTGGCCACCAGGAGCACTGCAGGGAGGGAAATTGTTTCCGCCTCTGAGGTGTCCTCTCAGAGGTTTTTGGCTTGCTCAGAGCAGCCCTCCCTCTCTCCCGTTTTGCTCTCCCTCCCCCTAGTGTAACCCCCCCCAGCCCCAACCGCTATATTATGTGCAGAAATTTCCCCAATCATTACCTTACCTCTCCCGGCGCTCTCCACTGATGCCAGCCACGTCCGTGATTGGTTTCATGCAAGCAGAGGGCAAGGACAGTAAGGTAAGGTAAATAATGATGAGTACCCTAAAAGATGAACCTCTAGTTCAAAGCCCTCCCAGTTCACTAATCAATGTTAAAGGGTATGTCCACCCTTGAAACTAACTTTAACATGCTGCTCCCCCATGTCCCCCAGCCCCAACCGCATATTTTTTTTTTCAGAAAGCCCCCCAACCTTACTTACCTCCCTCGTTCCTCCCCGCCGCACTGCCGGCCCTCTGCTTGCGAAATGCAAGCAGGGGCGGGACCGGCAGTCGCGTCTGTGATTGGCTGAGCGGCAGCCAATCAAGGACGCGCTGCCGTCATTCAGTGCAGCGTAGGAAAGCGGAAGGTAAGTAAGAGTTTGGGGAGCTTTTTGAAAAAAAAATGCGGTTGGGGCTGGGGGACATGGGGAGCAGCATGTTAAGGGGGATTGACGCTAGGGGGAGGGATAGTAGAACGGGAGGGAGAGGGAGGGAGAGGGAGGGGGGAGAAGGACTGCAGTGGGCATGGCAAATATCTACCGGAGGCAAGATAGCAGGCAGAGCCCTGCTATCCTCCTGGTGGTTAGTTTTGGGACTTTGGGGGGGGGTCTACAGGAGAACCCTATGGAGCTGGGATGTGAGGTAAGGATTAAACTACACTACATGGTGGGGCCAGTAGTTGGGGGGATTATAGTTTTGGGGGTGGACATGCCCTTTAACAGTCAGACTTCCAGCCCACAAACCAGTGTAAATAAAAATTAACATCTATAGATAAAATTCCTTTTTTAAGCCATGTGACCCAGCCTGTCTGTATTAATATGCTCTCCTTCTTAAGGGCACGTCCACACTGCAACGCAATCGCACACGGAATCGCATGTGATTTCATGTGCGATTTTGCTGCGTTTGCGCATGCGTTTTTTTTTTACAAGTATTGTAAAACGCATGCCATTGCGTTTTAAAATGTGGAACGCAAATCGCAATGCACCCGAAAACGTGCGGTTTTGGTGCATTGCCACGTTTTCAATGATATGGAAAAAAATGCAAACGCAAGCACAAACGCAGAAAAATCGCAGCAGTGTGGCCTAGCCCTAACCCTAACTGTCAATTTTAAACCCAGGTACTTTCTGTTTTCCCCAGCATTAATGGCTAGGCCACACTGCTGAACTTTTTTTGCGCTTGCACATGCGTTTGATTCATATCATTGAAAACGCGGAAATGCACCAAAAACTTGCGTTTTCGGGTGCATTGCGATTGCGATTTGCGTTCCGCATTTTAAATCGCATGCATTTTTCAATACTTAATGGAAAAACACATGCGCAAACACAACGAAATCGCACATGAAATTTCATGCGATTCCGTGTGCGATTCCGTTTGTGTTGCAGTGTGGCCGTGCCCTCAGTCTTAACGGAGTATGCTTCTCCAGGGGAGATGGGTGGGGCAGAGGTCAGTTGTGTCACTCAAGTAACTGGAAGCAGGAAATTTGAACATTCACCCAAATATATTTTCTTACAGGTTGAAGCCAAAAATGTAATTTTCGGCTCATTTTTAAGGAAATACTGCTAGTTTTCATTTAACCCTAACTTGTTTGGAGACCACAGTTGCCCTTTAAATACACTAATTAAAGGGTACGTACATTTGTAAATGCTGTCAATTATCCAAGACCATTTAAATAAATTTTTAACAACATTGAAAGTTTTCGTAATTCAAAGTATAATCTTTGAATTTGGCTTGAAAGGCTGCAATTTGGAACTTAATGTGTGTCTGTGTTGTAGGTTTTTAAACTCAATAGCCTTGCTATGGTAATGCAAGAGGACCTTTAAATTTAATCATCCATTCTGATTAAATACATTTTTATTGTTGTGTGTATGGTTGCCATAGAAACAGAAAAACTAACTAATCAAAATATTTTTTGATTATCTTGGGAATTTAAGTATCGCTGCTGCGGAAATGTCTTCCACAAAAATGGAAGGATAGGACAGTAGGTGTGTGTTTGAGGGTATAAATTTGCATGTATGCCCTGTGTGAGGTTATGCGGGAGAGGTATGTATTTTTGCGCTTATAAACATATATCAGGGTTATTCAATAAAAGTTCTTATCGTTTAAAATGGTGCTAATTTTGCCCCAACCAATCAGATGTTAGCTTTCAAATGTTAAATAAGATCTGATTGGTTGGGGCAAAATTAGCACCATTTTAAACATTAAGAACTTTTAATGAATAACCCTGTATTTCGTGAAAACACTTTTTTTATTATAGTTACCCTTTAAGTGGTTGTCAAAGATATCGCAGGGCAGGTCAGTAGGTGTGTGTACCTGTGTCTGTGTGGATTTTAGGGGGTATCAGTTTTTGCGTTTGACCCTAAAACTAACTGTTTTTTTTAATCCCATGACCCTAAAACCTCGAAAAATCCACATTTGAGGATTGTACTCATTATAGTCTATGGGGAAAATGTCCAGAAGTTTGCAGGTAATGCTTCTACAGATCCCTTTGCTAGAAAACAGCACACTTCTCCTATGTATCCTGCACATCTGTACCAAATTTTGTGTCTCTAGATTAAAAACTGGGAAAATATACAGTCAAAAAAAGTGGAAGAATAAAAGAAGAAATAGACTGTTCAAGCCAAATTAATTACACATCTTAGGACTAGACCACACTGCTGCACTTTTTTTTTTGTGTTAGCACATGCGCTTGCGTTTTTTTTTTCCATATCATTGAAAACGCGTGTTTTCGGATGCGTTGCGATTTGCGTTCCGCATTTTAAATCGCAATTGCATTCGTTTTTCAATACTTAATGAAAAAATGCATGCGCAAACGCAATGAAATCGCACGCGTTGCTGTGTGGCCGTGCCCTAAATGTATGTTTTTAGGGAGCTGCAGGAGAAAACTTATTTTTTTTAATCAAATGTGAAAGATTTTCTCTTCCCAGAACACCAATACATTGCAATATACTTCTCTAGTAAGTTACATTTGCATACATGTAAGAAGTAGAGTACATTCTGGAACTAAGAAGGATTCCATGTAGTCTTCAAAGAGCCTTGTGAGCTTTAACACATTGGCCATGCCCCCACTATTCACGCACATAATTTCTAAACAGATGTCTCCTGTTATGGTTAGGAGCAGGAATCCTGAGTCCCCCCTCTGGGCGTGGAATCTAAGCACCCCCAAGGTTTACCAAAGCCTCTGAAGGTGAGGATGTTACGCTGCTTGGGAGTGCCAGGTCGTGGCCCCAGAGGGGAAGACCCCTGAGAGGACAGGAACACACAATGTCAGGAGAGAGACAACAGGCGCACCGATAGAAGGCAGGCCAGAAGATGGGGCAGTGGACAAGGCCCAAGGACGGGTAGAACACTGGCAGGATCTGGGAAAAGCACATCCAGCAGAAACAATACTGGAGTCAGATCGTTCAATCTGAACAAACAGCACTGGGAGACTGGTGAGGGAGGTTTAAGTAGGCCCACAGCGTCTTAGTGACGTCATCTATGTGCGCCATCGTTTGTACACACGTACAAACATTTGTTTGGCTTTCGTCAACAAGAACATCTCCACAGCAATATGAAAGTCCCCGACAAGACTTTGAAAGCCATTTACTACGCTTTTTCCAGCCTGAATTGCAGACAGGCTACCAGGAACAATACAAAACAGTCAGATGATTTTACTGCTGGTTTTTTTTCACACTTTAAATCTCTGTTCTTAAGGTGGCCATACATCAGTGTGATATTACTTACCCGACCGAGCGCTCACGCGACGTTCCTGCGATCCTGCCGGAACCACCTCTCCCGATCTTATATTCGACCGACATGCGATCGCAAAATGAATGGGATTTTGCAATCGCATGTCAGTCGGATATTAGATTGAGAGAGACGGTTCCGGCAGGTTTGATGAACGGCGTGTGAGCGATCGGTCGGGTAAGTAATATCGCACTGATGTATGGCCACCTTTAGTCTGAGAGGCTGAATCTGCTGTAACATGTTCTGTGACTAACTGAGACGGTCTCTGTGCTGTAATATTATCAGCTTCTAAGGGGCAGGGATCAGGAGAAGCTGAAGCTTCCTTTTTTTGATCTGCATTGCACTTGAGAGCATGTGAATTGTCTGGTGACTTTAGGCCTAAAGGTAAGAATAACGTTAAAATAAAAAGGAGAACTATAGCGTGTACAAACTTTAAAAAAAAAAGTTAAAATAAAAAGTGGTTGGGACAGGGATATAGGCTTGGTAATTCCTTCATCCCAATATTGTTTCTGTGAGGATGCTTGTGAAGGTTCTCATTCATCCAGGTCATGGTATATCTGTTGTATTCAATTAGATCAACTGGACTTGAAATGTGAGGAGCACCAGCACCAGAAAACTGATTCTGCCAGTCTTCCTCCTGGCTTCAGCACTAACTTTAATACAGGGGAAGTCCAGGACTAACCTGGCAAATGAAAACGGTTAGTGCTGTAGCTCCTCAACAAAACCAGATTGGGAGTTAAGAATAATCAATCCTACATCCCTGCCCCAGTTCCTCACAAATGTACATACAAGCACTACAGATCACATTTGCTCCCAACTGTGCACACACATTAAATAGAAATTTATTCCAAAACATAAATTTCCACAGATGTAGATAATCTGTAGTGAAGTTTGAACACACACAATCCTTATACCCTCTGACACTAACAAGCAAGTGGACAAAAAAAACAAACACTCCCACAAAAGCACACATGCTTGCACATGCACATACAAAACAAACATGTACATAAGGAGGATGGATTTAGGAGGAATAGATCTTGTCAAACTAACTTGCTTGGCTTTTATGAGGAAGTGAGTCTCTGGCATAGCAGTAGATGTAGTTTACTTGGATTTTGCAAAGGCTTTTGTTACAGTCCCCCATAGGTGACTAATGTATAAGCTAAGGTCTGTTGGTCTGGGGAGGCACATTTGTACATCGATAGAAAAATGGTTAAACGGCATGTCCACCCTTAAAATAAACTTTTGCCCTATAATAGTATATCTTCCCCCAGCCCCAACCACTATAAAATAAATTTAAGAAAGTGCCCCGATGTTTACTTACCTTCCCTCTCTCCTCCGACGCCCGGCCTTCTGCTTGCAAGACACTGCAAGCAGGGACGGGACCGGCAGCCGCGTCCGTGATTGGCTGAGAGGCAGCCAATCACGGACGCGGCTACCGGCTTCTCAGAATGCTGGGGGAGAGAGGGAAGGTAAGTAGGGTTCGGGGGTCTTTCTTAAAATTATTTTTTAGCGGTTGGTGCTGGGGGAAGATATACTAATATATGGGCAAGGGGTTTTATGGTAGGGGGAGGGGTCGCAAAACGGGAGGGAGAGGGAGGGGGAGAAGGGCTGCAGTACGCATGCCAAACTTCTCCCAGAGACGAGACAGGAGGCAGAGTCCTATATGGACTTTGCTATCCTCCTGGTGGGCAGTTTTTGGGACTTTGGGGGGGGGGACTACAGGAGAACCATATGGAGCTGGGATGTGAGGTAAGGATTTTATTACACTACATGATGGGGCCATTACTGGGGGGATTATAGTTTTGGGGGAGGACATGCCCTTTAATGAATAGGATACAGAGAGTAGTTGTAAATGGGGCTTCATCATTATGGACTAAAGTGCTAAGTGGTGTGCCACAGGGTTCTGTGTTGGGGCCGCTTCTATTTAATCTATTTATTAATGATTTGGAAGTGGGTATTGTCAGCAAGGTTTCTGTGTTTGCTGACGACACAAAACTTTGTCAACCATTAAAAACTTCAGAGGATGTGAAATCGTTGCAGGGGAATTATTATTTTTATTATTGATTTATATAACGCCAACATCTTCCGTGGCGCTTTACAATTACATAGTCATACATTACATACAGGGTAATACATAATATAAGTAAACAGAGTGAGGAGTTCCTTACAGCAATAAATACAGTGATACAATAGGAGAGAGGACCCTGCCCAAAGAGCTTACAGACTAGAGGATATGGGGGTGAGACAAAAGGTGACAGGAATCGGTAGGCTGTAAATAGATTGGCAGTGGAGCGTGAAAAGCGGGTTGGATCATATTGGGTAGTAAGGGGGTAATGTTTAGGCCAGGTTCTAGATAGATCTAGATAGATTGTCACATTAGGCTGCTAAGTGGCAGATTCAATGTTGAGAAATGTAAGGTGATGCATTTTGGACTTAAAAATCCTTGTGCTACTTATACTATAAATGGTTCTGTGGAAAGTGAATTCCTGTTGGAAAGGGATCTTGGAGTTTTGGTGGATAACAAACTTAAAGGTAGCAATCAGTGCCAGGCGGCAACAGCCAGAGCCAGCATGGTATTGTCTTGTATAAAGACAGGTATGGATTCAAGGGAGGAAAATGTTATTCTCCCTCTTTACAAAGCATTGGTAAGGCCTCATTTGGAATATGCTGTGCAATTTTGGAATCCTGTGTACAAAAAGGAAATCTTTGAAATGGAAAGGGGAAAAGTTACAATTATGTACGCTGGAGAAAAGGTGCTTGTGTGGGGATAAGATTACTGTGTATAAATGCATTAACGGGCCATACAATAAACTATCTGGGGCATTGTTCACCAATAGAACATATCAGAGGACACGTGGACATCCCTTAAGACTTGAAGAAAAAAGGTTTAGGCTTCAAGTTCGGAAAGGGTTTTTCACTGTGAGAACGGTAAAGCTATGGAACTGTCTTCCAGTGGACGTTGTTATGGCAGGTTCATTGGTCAGTTTAAAAAAAAAGCTGGATGAGTTTCTGCAAACAAGGAATGTTGCAAGTTACTGGTATTAATACATAAAGTAGAGTTGATCCAGGGAAATTTCCAATTGCCACTTGGAGTCAGGAAGGAATTTTTTCCCCCTTCATAAATTTGGTGGGTTTTTTTTGCCTTCCTCTGGATCAACAGTTAGGAAGGAAATGAGGATATTGCTAGATGGGTTGGACTGGATGGACGTATGTCTTTATTCAACCTCAAATTCTATACTATAATGGCATATTCATAAAGGGGCAATATCACAAAATTACAATACCGTGCCTTTATATTGAAAAATGTTGATCGGTATCTGAAAAATATTCCCAATCACATATGTAAAATACATTTGCTGTTATAAGTCTTGTGTGCACTACCAATGATTTTCTACTATGGATTACAATAGGGTTAGAAATAGGCTGCATTGGCTTAATTGACATATTCTTATATATAACACCAAACTGCACATACACAATTGCACATTCACACAAACACATTTACACACAAGCATAGCATACACAAATGCTTTCATACACAAATTACAGAAATATTTCAACCAACAAAAATATTCTTAAGCTCTTACACCTGCATACTTACATGTTCACAAATAAACACATGGTCAAATATTTAACCATTTAAATAGAATAAATAAAATTGTACATGTTAGGTGTAGAAAAGTTACACAGATAGTAAAATTTACAATATGTATATCAACCCTTTAAAAAAATTAGAAAGGGGACGCTCACAAGCTCTAACATGGCGGACACGTAAGGAGAAGGCTCCGCAACCACCCAACGGCTAATTCAAAAAACAGTTAGAGCAGCGACACCAGACACACGGATCCTAAGCAGACTGATCAGAGTCCAAGGATGCCACCGAAACCAGCAAAAGGGGCACAAACAGCCCCAATCTTCCAGAATAAACAGGGCCTGCCTCACTCACCACGTGGTTCACCGGACCACCTCCAGGCTGACACAGTGCAACCACCAGTATGCGGACCATCCAGCACAGACTCAGGTACCATACCTAATGAATGGCTCCAACAATTTTAGGCAATAATTAAAGGACATGTCCATCCCCAAAACTAAAATTTAACCCCATACTGGCCCTACTCCCCTACAGTATTTAACCCCATACTGTAGTTTAATAAAATCCATACCTTATATTTCTGCTCCAAATTATTCTCCACAATTGTAATTATTCTGGTGTGGCACAAAAGCTCATACTACAGGACTCGGTGCATACGCCAAACATCTAGCGGTGCCTCAAGGAGCGAAATTAGCAATAACGCAGAAGATGGGGTCAAAGCCAACCCCTAAAAAAGGCCCCATTCAAAAAAGGCACACTGCACTTACCAAACGAGTCAGAATATACAAAATACGTTTATTGGTAATCAATTGACACGATCCCTTATCCCAACAACAGTACAATTCATATGCAATATCTAGTAATAATAAATACCCTTTTACCTAACCCTATTTACACACATCTATATATCTAAAAATCTAAAAAGAGTTGGCTGGGCGTCCCCAACACCACGTTAACATCCCCGGCTCTAAGGAGTAACGTACATCCGGTAACAGTGGGACAGAGAATCAACTGTTCCCAATCCAAATAACAAAAGTCACCGTTATTGGTCCCAATCCAACTACACAGGCCTGTTGCTGTCAAACAAACCCGGGACTTACGTGAGAAGCCAGGACCCCTAGCAGGACGGACCACACTCTTCACCTGGTCCTCGATCCTCGGTACTCAATCTCCGCTTTTCTTTCTTCCATTCCGGACTTGTGGTTCCTATTCCTCTGGTCCTGGTATGTACTTCCTCCTAGACGCCTGCAGCTTCACCGTTACAAACCTACGCGCGTTTCACCAACATGCGCCAACTTGCGCGGTGGCTTCTTCAGGGTCTCATATAGGGGATACAGAGAACCTCGGAAACGTGATAATACGGAGGATCAAATCCAGTCTACCCCAAAAAAGTTTCAAAGGGGGAGGAAGAGGAAGAAGAGGCAATTTCAGATACGACCTCAGGGAAAGAAAGACACGGGGTCGCTATGTAATGTATTACATCTATCACATAAGACTCTTACTGATGCTGAACTGAATGTTTTGGAAAAAGGACTGTCATTCTCTCCCACTAGAGACTTTAATCTATTTGATACAATTGTTGGTATTAATAAGTTTGAACGTAAGATTGTACTTAAAAAATGTTTTCTTAATAAGGATAATAAGTTGGGTGAAACTGATGAATATTTATGTATAGATCAGAATTGTGAACAAGATATAACAGCACTTAATAATCTTAGAGCTCTAGCAGAGGTTTACAAGGAAAAGGACGATTTAAGGGTAGGTTTAAAATCTGAAGACCTTATAGATCATCTGAGAGGTAAATCGTCTTATTATCCCTATAAGTTTAGATCAGAGGAGATAGATAAATTTCAAGAACTTGTGGAGAAGGATCTGAGACGACTTCTAGTATCATCCAAACTTAATAAAAAAGGACTGCCTAATAATCAACCTATATAAAAGGGAATCTGATGCCCTTAAAACACTAATAGAGGATGAGACTATCATTATCCGTAATGCGGACAAAGGAGGCTCAGTGGTGGTCCTAAACAAAATAGATTATTATACTGAGTCTATGAGGCAGCTCAGAGACACCGATACTTATTGCAGGTTAGAAGGAGACCCGACTGGTGTCTTCCGCCAAGAGTTGGAGGGTATTATATATATGAAGGATTAGCTATTGGTATCGTTAGGGAATCTATGTTGACAACGGTACTTCCGAATTCTCCTATTATTCCTGTTTTCACACCATCTTCCTAATGTACACAAGCAGGGGACTTCATCCAGGGAAGACCTATTATAGCGGGGATCGGGTCTCTAAATGAAGGCCTCTCCTCTCTTATTGATTTGTTGTTACAACCACTTGTGTTAAGGTTAGAATCTTTATAAGGGATACAACGCACGTGTTACAAAATTAGATCAATTGGTATGGCTCCCACTTTATGGCCTGGCTACCATTGATGTGACATCTTTAATTCAAGCATACCGCACCAGTTGGGATTAGAAGCTATACGCTACCATCTAGATCGCTATAGCAACTATTCTAAAGAATGGAAAATATTTATTCTTGATTCCATCAAATATCTCCTCACATGTAACTATTTTATGTTTAATCAGGAGTACTACTTGCAGGTGTGTGGGGCCCCAATGGGGGCAAAATTTGCCCCTACATATGCGAACCTTCATATGGGATGGTGGGAGGAAACACACCTCCATGCGGTACCCCACACTCATCCACTACTGGATAGTATTCGTGGGTTTTTGAGGTATATTGATGACCTCCTTTTAGTTTGGGGAGGGACGAAGGTAGAATTTGTCTCTTTTGTTGAATTTTTGAACGACAATAAATGTAACCTTAAGTTTACGTGGGAATATGGAGAGAAAGAGGTATCCTTCTTAGATGTATCTATATACATTAGAGATATGCAAATTCATACTTCCATTCATAGAAAGTAAAATACAAAAAAGACATTGCTACATGCAACTTCTAATCATCCTAGGCAGTGTATTAAAGGCATACCATATGGTTTTTTTACGATTAAAACGTATATGTTCGGATGAACAGGATTATGTAGAGAAAGCGCGAGATATAAGGAGAATTTATTAATCGTGGCTACAATACATCAGAGTTAACGTGCCTTTGTCAAGGCTAAAGCAAGATAGGAGTCTTTGATTTTTAAAGATAAATGCGATGAGGACTTCTATATTGAGCATCTGGAAAATATTAGTAAGCCCAGTAATCAAGGAAGTAATAGGGTAAGAGATATTGGTAAAAACAAAAATAGGATTAATAAAGATATTAATAAGGGTATGTCACGAACGCCAGTTCGCTGGGCACGTGATCTGACCAATCAATCGGTACTCGCTGCCACCACTTTAAGTTGACTCTTGACTCTCACTGACTATGCACACCCGTCCTGGCAGCTAAATGGTTAACACTACACCATTCATTCCAGCAATTAACTGGTTAATTAGCATCAGTCCTTCACAAGCAGTCACAGAGTTAATTAGCATTTACACTGCCAAACACTCAATCCACATATAAACTTATCAAGGCTAACTGAGTTCTTTTAGAGCACCAAGACAAAACTTAATAATTTAGATTTAATATTCCAAAAGGTGGACAGTGCACATAATACAAAAATAAAATAAAATGGTGTTATAATAAAATGTCATACAATAGGTAGAACAGTTATATAAAATAAAAAGGATAAAATTATTCACAGACCCTACTCACTAGAAGTCCTGTATCCTGGGACAGGAAGAAACATTGGATCCATACACATGGTTTTAGCATGTCCCCTCAGTATGAACACAGTTATAGGGGCTACAATGATTTTTAAACCATTTGATGAACCACCCCCCTCCTGGGTATGCATGGGGTGGGAGTGTCTAGGAATGTCCAGATTTACGACTAGCCAAAAGCATTCATTCCCCCTCAGTTAGGCAGATTCCATATAAATGTAGATATGTACATTGTATTGGGATATTGACCACATATTCCTCTCCTGTATTAATTATCAATTCCTCCAATACCAAATATGACCTGTGTATAATCCATATTTCCCAAGATATTAATAACTCGCCTTGGCAAGGGAATAAGGTCTCCATGTTGGGTATCATTTTGAGGGGCCTTACTTTCCATTCACAGATGTAATATTGGTTTCTGTCTTACACATTCCAATACCGAAATACATTTATTTTACATGTATG
Organism: Hymenochirus boettgeri; assembly: GCA_019447015.1. Lineage (NCBI taxonomy): Eukaryota > Metazoa > Chordata > Amphibia > Anura > Pipidae > Hymenochirus > Hymenochirus boettgeri. The sequence continues at coordinate 264,543,703 of CM033469.1, forward strand.
ACTGTCCTTAAAATGACCTCTTAATACCCACCAGACCCCTAGCTGAAGAGAATTCCAGATACACGGTTCGGCCCCACATTGTCTGGAAAAGGAGATCTGGTTCCATGCTTCACTAACGGTAATATAAACAATAGGACTGTTCCAGGGTGGAATGGCTTTTTTATTGGAACTAATTCCAATAGTTAACCCCTTCTTGCCAAGTCACTACACACTTTCCTGACAGGGTATTACATCTATATCTAGTTATAGTCTTCAATTTCAGGATATTGTGGGGATAATTAAAAAGCATTTACTTATTCTTAGGATGGATGGAGACTTAGAAAGAGTCCTGGACATACCAGTCAGATTTGTACCAAGAAGAGCGCGTACATTAAGGGATATTTTATCCCCTAGTATGTACAGAGATGGAGTAAAAAATCCTCAAAGCAACTGGTGCAGGCTGAATGGTTCTTATAAATGTGGACATACCAGATGCATTACATGCAGTACCATGAAAGTTGGAAACTCTTTCAACAGTAGTGTGTCTGGAAAAGAACACTATATATCAATATATTAATTGTGTTTCAGAATATATAGTATATTTGTTAACTTGCACTAAGTGCTCATTACAGTATGTGGGATGTACATCTAGGATGCTTAAATCACGCATACGTGAACATATCAGAGCAATTAAGAAAGGTGATGAAACTAGCCCGGTGGCTAGGCACTTTAAAGTATGTAATGGGAGCAATATTAAATATATGACAGTACAGGGTATACAAAAAGTGATTTAGAATCCCAGAAATAAAGACCGTTGGTCAAAACCTGTTATATTGTGAGGCAAAGTGGATTTTCCATCTTAATACAAGACATCCAAGGGGTATGAGACTTGTACAAGAATCTGTGGCAATTATGTACCCTGGAAAATCCCAATTAGCATATCACAGCCAAGTGTTAAGGACGTGATTGGATAGTGGCTAAGAGGTGTTATAGGAACGTCCAGAGTAAGGTATCAAAACAGCATTGTACATGGCAGACAGTTGGTGTCGAACCCCCCCCCACCTCTATTTAGGCTTGGTTTCTTTATTTTCACATAAATGGCCTCCTTAACACCTCTCTTGAACCAGTCACGTTCCTTAACAATATGTTAACATTACAATCTTCAAAGGTATGTCCTTTATCCTTAAAGGGTATGTCCACCCCTAAAATACACTTTTAATATTCTGCTCCCCCATGTCCCCCAGCCCCAACCGCCTGTTTGTTTTTTAATAATCACCCCTATTGTAAATTCAAGATTCGAGAAGTTTCAAGTACTAATCCATGACCAAGTCCATTTATGTCCTGGACCTGATGTGAAATCTATAATATGCCTAATTTTACAGTAGATGGGTATATGTTATCCTATCGGCACAAGTTTTTTTCGATCATCACAGATAGCCTAATGTTTAACTGGATGACGGTCCTTGGAGAAACAATAACCCATGAACACTTTATTCCTGCATTAATTATAAATAAAAAATATAATTGGTGGCTTATCTATGTTAGTAGTGTCACATAACTCATACGGCCATACACTGTAGATAAGGCACAATGTGCAGCCGAGCAGTTCTTCTATTCATCATGATCGGAAAATCAGATCAATTTCCTTACCTTTGCGGCACCATCTGACCTTGAAGCAGATTGTCTGCTTGTAAATGTGTCTAATGTAAATCTTTCATTAATCTCTCATTCTTTTCACTGCAGTTGCAGGACAGGCTTCACACCATTGACAAATACCTCCGTTCTTTGCACAGTATTGTACTTTAAACACCTGTATGTCTATGAGACTGTGCCACCTGTCTTGTGATCGTGTTTGGAGCCTCTAGGTATAATGGTTTAAGCACAATTGAAAAAAATGCGTCAGTGTGTTGGCCCAGTACTGTCATGATAATGGCAGCAAAGACCAATCTGTCAACAATGCCAACCAAAAGATGGAGTTCAGAAGGAAAAAGGAAACGGCTTTAAATATAAAAGTAAAGAGACTATTGGATAACAAAGTATATTCTGACTCTCTAAAGGATCTGATGGATTTTATAAGACGGCACCACATCATCTTTTAATTTCTGCCTTCTTCCAAATGCTAAAACGATAAGTCTACACAGTGCAACAGCATTACTAGCCTTACTATTACATTCAGATCAGAATGGAATCCTGTGCATTCTGTGTTCTTATAAGAACAAAAACAACAAAATCCTTGTCCAAGCCCTGAGGCCTTTCAGGGGGTGTATGGAAGTGAAGCACCTGAAGAGGAACCCAGGCCTACAAATCCTAATCGATGTAATCATTTGGTTTTTGTGAGTCTTTGCATTGTTTCCATCACCAGCTAGACTAGCTAGGGCTTGAGAAATAAAAAATGGTCCTTTTGTCTAAAAAGCTCATGTAGGATGCCATGGCAATACTTTCTGTAAAGTGCCATGTGGAAATTTATAACAGTTTTTGGGTGTGTGATAGTCCTAGGAACACAGAATATACTACAGGCTTTGATTCACAATATACATTGTCACTGATTGAAACATTATAGTATTTGAGGGTGAAAGACATACTGTCCATTCATTCCAACCCTCTACACTATCTTTAATTTCTCTCCTAACTGTTGGATCCGGAGTAGGGCGGGGTGGAACAAAAGTCGGCTTTTTTCTTGTTTGTTTGTTTTTCTCTTTTTATATTATGAAGGGGGGTTAGAAACATTTTCTTTGTTCCTTTTTTTTTTTTGTTTTGTTTTTATGCTTCCAATTTGCATTAGTGTCCAATCGTAAATTTCCCTGGATCACTCTACTGGTGGATTATGTATCTCCATACTTTGGTCACATGTCTGCTGATTTTTTTTTGCAGAAGCTCATTCCATTTGTGTGGTTGTTTTTTTTTTTTAAACTGACTGTCTGGTCATGTCCCCTCCATAACGGCCACGGAAGACAGTTCCATAGCCTTTAATACCGTTCTCACAGTGCAAACCATTTCCAAACTTCCTAACCGTCGTCAAGCTTAAGGGATAAATATTTAATATTTATAACTTTTCTACACTCCAAAGGTAGGGTGGCTATACGCCTGGGGCAAGATTCCTAAAGAAATGAATGGCTTGCACTTTCTTGGCAAGCCAGTGCTGGGCTGGAGTCTTTCCTTGCAAATGACTTGATCGTGATATCATAAGCCCAGTACCTGTCAACCCACTATTACCTAGGATGAAAAGATGAGGGGTCTGTTAATGCAGACTTCCAGAGCAGAATACTGTGCAAAACATCAATATAATAATGTTCAACTATTATTTTCATACTGTCAAAATATCATAAAACAGCATCATAAACCGGTTTTTATTCTTAATTGTTACATACCCCGAAAAGAGGAATTGATCATTTGTTTTAAAAGTGTTACAACTTGAAAATCATTAATGAAAGAATAATCATACACAAAACAAATTTCAAATGCCTGCAGAGTGTATGGGCAAGAATTGGCCATAACCTTTTCATATCTAGGCCAAGATTGTCCAACATTACATCTGTCAACATCCATCAGCAGTAATCCATACTGGTCAGTTGTTCAGACATCATGGAACCCGCAACGAAAGCTGAAAAAATGTTTGGCACATTTTGGACATGCTTGGAATTTTCCAATGGAAAAAAAAATCCTCTTACAATGGTGGTGTAGGTGGTTGCTGGCCTCTTTTACACTTTCTTCTATCGAGAGTAGCCTCATGTTTCCTGGTCTAAAAAGTGCTTAAAATTTATAATCCCTAGAAAGCCTTTAGGGATTATAAAAACTGTACGGAGTGTAGACATAAATCACTAGCTACATTAATCATGAATTGGGATCGCTGACAAAGCATGGTCACTAAGCCAATTTGTTTTTTAATATATTATAGTAAGAAGATAGTGACTTAGATGGGGCACCATTAATCAATGGGGATAAAGGTTAGTTACGGAGGATGTGCGATAAAGCAAATGTCTTGATATTTTTTTCCCGCTGTATACACTATAGAAGAATTCCAGTACAGATATCCTAAGAGTCGTAGTAGTCAATAAAGGTATACAAATTCTCATGGACTTTGGTTAATCCGCGGATATTGGTAACACAAAAAGACCGAAATTAGAGTTAATATTAATAAATCCGCCTAGACTGGATAAATACATCCTTGGGTACTTAGGGAGCTAAGTTTCAATTTTTATCTAGGCACATTTTGTTTCTTATTTTTGCAGATTCCCGTCATGGGTCCAGAAGGGTGCCTTTCGATGGGTTTGGTTGGTATGATGTCTGTCTTAGGTGGTCTGGTTGTTAGGGGAGGTTCCGGCGAGGAAAAGACAGAGGCGGTCCTTTACTTTTAGCTTTCAGGGTGGGAAAAATACGGGAAAAGTGTAATAAGGGAACATGTTCTAAGAGTATGTTTTCAAGGACTGACATTATAAGTACGTAACCAGCATGGATTTAGGAGAATAGATCTTGTCAAACTAACATTGCTTGAGCTTTATAGGACGTGCGTAGAACTTTGTTAGACTCTGGCATACATAAATTAGTTTTACTTGGATTTTGCAAGTCTTTTGATACAGTCCCCCCATAGCGACGATAAATATCTAAGGTCTGTTGGTCTGGGGAGGGGAGGGCACATTTGGACAATGGGCGTCGAGGAGAAATTGGTTAAATGATAGTAAAGTCAAAAACAAATAAAATTTAAATAAAGCTGTAATCCCTAACTACCCTTTTCCTGTTTTTTGTTGAGGTGGCCTCCAGACCTACCTGTGTCCCTTGTAACGGTGCGATGGCCCATCTTGGATACTGTTGTGCTGTCTAGGTGGGGGTAGATAAGGGGACTCTTCCCCCCCGAGAACTGCTGGACCCTCGTTTCTCCTGTGTGTGTCCAAATACAGCTGTTGAGCTCCCTCTGTGCGAGCGTGCGCCCCCTGCGCGCGTGGGTAACGTACGATTCGGGCGCGGCGTGAATGGTGGGACGTCGGAAGCACACAAAGTGACTCCGTGCGCCCTCTGACGTCACATCACAATGCGTCATAGGGAATCACAGGGTGGACTGCATATTGGGTTGTGGACCAGGCAGAAACGAGGGTTCCAGCAAGTTCGGAGGGGAGCTTACTGACAGCACACAGTCTCTAAATGGCCATTAATTTACAAGGGCACAGGTAGGTCTCTGGAGAAACCTAAAACACATAAAAAAGGTAGTAGTGGATACATCTTCATTTAAACTTATTTGTTTTTTTTACTTGTACTTATCCTTTAATGGCTAGGAACAGAGAGTAGTTGGTAATGGGGCTTCATCATTATGGACTAAAGTGCTAAGTGGGTTGCCACAGGGTTCTATTGTTGGGCTCGGGCTTCTATTATCTATATTATTAATGAATTTGGAAGTGGTATTTGTCCAAAGGTTTTGGGTGTTGTGCTGACGACACAAACTTTGTCGACCATTAAAAACTTAAGAGGATGGTGCAAATCGTTGCAAGGGGTCTAAATATTTGTCACATTAGGCTGCTAAGTGGCAGATTCAATGTTGAGAAATGTAAGGTATGCATTTTGGACTTAAAATCCTTGTGCTACTTACTACTATAATGGTTCTGTGGAAGTGAATTCCTGTTGGAAAGGGATCTTGGAGTTTTGGTGGATAACAAACTAAAGGAGATCAAGCTGCCAGCGGCAACAGCCAGAGCCAGCATGGTATTGTCTTGTATAAAGACAGTATGGATTCAAGGGAGGAAAATGTTATTCTCCCTCTTTACAAACAGCATTGGTAAGGCCTCATTTGAATATGCTGTGCAATTTTGGAATCCTGTGTACAAAAAGGAAATTTGGAAATGAGTGAGAAGGAGAACAAGTATACAATTATGTACCTGGAGAAAAGTGGTTGTGGGGTATAGAGTACTGTGTATAAATCTAAGGAACGGGCCTACAATAACTATCTGGGGCATTTTCACCAATAGAACATTCAGAGGACACGTGGACATCCCTTAAGACTTGAAGAAAAGGTTTAGGCTTCAAGTTCGGAAGAAGGGTTTTTACGTGAAGATAAAGCTATGGAACGGTCTTCCAGTGACGTGTTTATGGCAGGTATTGGTCAGTTTAAAAAAAGCTGGATGATTTTCTGCAAACAAGGAATGTTGCAAGTTACTGGTATTATACTAAAGTAGAGTTGATCCGGAAATTTCCTGTGCACTGGGATCAGAAGGAATTTTTTCCCTTCATAAATTTGGTGGTTTTTTTTTGCCTTCCTCTGGATCACAGTGTAGGAAGAATGAGGATATTGCTAGATGTGTTTGGACTGGATGGACTATGTCTTTATTCAACCTCAAATTACTATATATACTAAAAAGGATAATTCAAAGGTCCCCAGGGGAAATTACGTTAATTGTCACAATACAGAACTCGTCTTTATATTTTTTGTGCCGCTGTCAGTACACCTCTTTTTGCTTCGTGTTATCAGATTGTAAATGTTCAAATCTTTAATAAAAATGTTTGCATTGTCGAAACAATTTGAAAATGAACTTTCACATAATTGTTGACTGGATGGGTATTATTTCACTATATCCGCATTCAGAGCAATAAGGGTTTCCGATTGTTGTAAGTTCTGGGTCCAACTTTTTTTTTTTTAGTAGGACGGGGGTCGTAGTACAGGGACATCATGGGTTTTACCCTAATCTTACAGTGCCTGGGGCGCTAGTCTTCGACATGAAACTTTAACATGTACTTGTATAGTCCAGTCAACCCTGCCAAGCTGGCTCAACCATACTATAAAAGATATAAGCCGCTCGTTCTGTGATGCAGGATTTTGCACTGCCGCCAATTCTCTATATCAGAGAAGCATGCAGAGCCTTGTCAATGAGTCAATGTCCTGAATGTAATAAAAAAACAGAGGTCAAATGTGGAACCTACAATTAAAATACTATAACCCGAATAACATATCTGTTGTATGCAATTAGATCAACTGGACTTGAATGTAGGTCTTGAAGCGTTTCTCTATCATGGGCCGACTGGCTTTCTCATCAGAATGAACTTGTACAGAGAATCTGTGCAACAGAAGAAACGATTTGGAGGAATTTCTAACTGAAACGATTTATATTTCTACTGACACTGATGAAATACACAAAGTCAAAATGTAAATTTGGCATATTGTTGACATTTTTCTTTACGGTAAATATTGTCAGGGGCACTGTTGCAGACATGATGATCCCATCTCTAATCCCAATCGAATCATGAGAAAATGTGGAGTCGCCACTTCCCCATTGGAGCTATATTGGGGTCCCTAAGGAAAAAATCAGGGGGGGAAAACGCTTAATCTTGTAAGATGAAAAGATTCTCCGTATATCTTGCCGGTGCGCCGCGAGTCGGCCCCTGGCCGGCCCCCCGCCGCACCGACCCCCCACGCGGCACAGCGGGACCCCGGACCCCCCCCCCCCGCTTGGTCCAATGATTTCCTGTGCTTAAGCGGATATGTGACTACTAGGGGGACTGGGTCGTTGAACGGTTGGCAATTCTGAAAACGCTTTTCTCTATTTTTGGTATCAATCCTGAATAATTGTTACGAATACGTGGCGTACCTAAACTACATTATGCAATATAATAGTCCAGCCCATCAATCCTATATCCAGGGTCAACACCAGTTTTACTGGTCCAGAATGGCAATTTCTAAAGGGTGACTGTGGTCTCAAATTCTTCCAAACTAGTAATATTATAAAAAACCTTCCATCAACCTTCAAAATAAAAAGTCACATCCTAGATAAAATTGTAATAAGTTATTGCTGGAAAGGTTCAGCAATGTAACTCCTGTTTGAACTCTCTGTTTTTAGTCCATTTGACCGGGAAGCTGTAGTATTGACAGCCTGGGGGTGCCATTAGGCTCCCCCTCAACGTGTCAATTTTTCTCCTGGTACTTCCTGAGTTCCCAGCAATCAAGTCTTTACTGAGCATGCTTCTCCCTGGGGAAAGGGCAGGCAGTGTCAGGTGATGTCACTCAATACTACTGGAAGTTTGAACATTCACCCAATGTAATTTCTCACGGCTCCAGCCAGAGGATTTGATTCTCCTTGGTTCATTAGAGGAATACTGCAGGCTTTCATTAACCTACCTTGTTTTGAGACCACAGTTTTCCCATTTAAGGTTGGGAAATTTAAGATCCAACCGAAACAGTTTAATGTGCAAAAGTAGATGGGGATGCATTCTAAACCACTTGCAGGGTGGGTAAAAGGTATGGTTATGGAAGCACAGCAAAACAGGTTACAGGTCCATGTGCAGTGTATACTGTGAGATGACTTTAAAAAAAGTAGTTTTTCAACAGAGATACACAATTTAATGGTGTAGCCGGGACTGATGGCATAGATGCGGATATAGCTACACAACATTTCTTGGTGTATCATGCTGTAAGTATAGTTAGAAGCTACCGAATACCATAAGCACAATGCCTGCTTTTATACAGGTTGTTTGAATTCAATGGTAACCTTACCTTCTTTTACTCATAAAGTATGTTAGTCATTTTTTACAAAGGGGGCTTATTTAATAATATGTGCAAAATCTTGCCCATGATTTTAATTTGCCAACCGGTCAGATGTTATCAAAGTGTTTTTTCTGTTGCAGCACAAAGAACACGGGAGACAAAAGTTTGTGACCATAACAATTTAAATAAATATAGCCCTATAATGGTTTTGGTACATTGTTTGCATACTTGCTCAAAAGATGGTCAACCAACTTTTTATAACATTTTTGGTTCTGGTTTAATTCTACCGTACGTGCAAGTTGCACTAATGATCCTCACAATTGTTTTTATTCTGCTGCATAGCTGTCATTGTTAGGTTAGTTTTTAATTGTTTGTTTTTTGTTGTTTACATGATAGTTTCACCTCCTTGTATATTTTATCTACCTTGTATATCAGTTATTATGTAAAGTATATCCTTATACAGTGTAAGCTTTCATGTCACAAAATAATTTATAGAACGTTGCCACGATGAGCATCAGCCTGTACCTGTGGGTGCTTTTATGGTCATATGGCACTTATGGCTGCCATGGAGAAGAATTAAAAGTCATTTAATTTTTACAATAGGCATATGTTACTTCTCATATAATACAAAAACATGATAATAGTATATTTTTTCTACAACTTAAGCTAAGCCGCCCCACTAGGTCTATTTTTGGTGTGCGCTGTGGGCCCCACTATCCTCAGCTGCAGCTCATCTGGTGTATTTGGATCACCATTATTTGGTAGTGACACGAATGCGCTGCAATAATTAACAATCAGAATCACAACCAGTTGGCGCCTTGCTCTAATCATTATGTGCATTGATGTGGGTTATTAGCTCCCCATATGTATACACTTAAATCTGTATGCATTAATTGTTTTTTGAAAAGTGTAATTTTTAGTAAGGCCAAACCACCCCATTTACGGGCCTATATTGGACCCAGTGTAGAGCCAAACCATCACCCTTCAGTTCCCCTCTAAAGTCCACACACCAGGCTGTCAAGGTCGCATCTGTATGCAGATGTCTTCCCACCATCTGCCATAGCTCAAGATTTTTTCCAATGGAAATTGCGTTCTTATTCAAAGTGTGTGTGTTCCACTGCCAACCTTTTACCGAAAGTCCGAGGGTGTCAAGTTTAAACACCCAGTCCTGTTCAGATCCCTTTTAACCTTGTACACTTTGCTCCCGCAGAATCCGCTCTTTCAACTTGCAGCCAACCAAATAGCTGCATTAAAGTGTATTTTCCCGCGGTCGATAGTGTTTCAAATCCATCATAAGCATCCAAATCAAAAAGACAAGCTATGGTACCCAATATTTTTATTAAGAGTACTTAAGCTAGTGCCAGAATTGGGACTCTGTCACCTTGGTTCGGAGGTCTGGGGGTCGTTGCGAGTAACGTGGTGTTAACAACTGTGTTGGGGACTGACTGGATCATGTGTCTAATGTGAAACAGACCCACCTTAATCTTTGTGGGCGCAGGAATGGAAAGGCCATTTCCAATGGAATGGCGGTGTCAACCTTCTCCCCTCCTCATCGCTCTTCTTGATAACAGGATCAGCTGCTACAGTGTTGACTGCATCCAAGCCAACTCATCGACTACTCTAGGCCATTTGTGAATTATCCCAAGCAACGTGGGTAACTATAGATCTGCCTGCTAGATATCATGGTAAGATTGTTTTTTTACAAACAGCTATCACGACGTAGCTTATTAATGGGGGTGCATTAATGGGGGCGCAGACAACATGGCTAGCAGTGGTGGTAAGTTTGTGGTTAATGGCTGTGACAGACACCAGTGGGGCACAAAAAACAGATGGTGCTGATTTGGCCTGCGAGCCCATTTGGTTTGACACACGTGAGAGGGGTGGACATGCCTTTAAAGTGGAGACCATGGACGCAAATAACCAGTGGTGGGTTTCAAACAACATACTTGTTATCTCTGTTGTATCAATTTAGATCAACTGGATGAATGAGAACCTTCACAGCAACATACAGTTTCCTCGGAGAACGGTTTGTGTCAGATGATTGCTTCCTGTTTTTCTGTCATATTCCACCGACCCCTGATTTCAGTGTCGCAGCACTACAACTCCCTGCTAGGGAAAGGGGCAAACAAGGTTGAACATCTATAAACCTGAAAATGGATCTGTGGATAGCATTTTTCTCCTTTTTGGCCCACCTTACCCAAAGCTATTAGCTACTTGTCATAGCTATAACAGTACAAACGCTCAGGAGCAGTACCTGTTCTGCAAGGCCCTGGTGCTAACTGTTCCTCCACAATCACAGCCCCCACCAACGCACCGGAGAGGAAGCATCCTGTTTTTATTGTCTATTTTCACTCTTGACACCAGTTCACACTGATAGCACAACGTCCCCTGTATAGAGATGTTTTGTTTTGCCACTTGACTATATTTCGCACAAGCCCTCACTGACCCGCCCTTCCTGTCCCGCGGGGGTCACGCATGAGATCACTTAATGGCGAAACACGCTTGGACAACGATCCCGAGGGTGCCCAGTGGAATGAACAACACAATAATACGGAGCAATAACACCAGCTGTCCCCTCTTCCATGTAGTTATAGGGCTGCGCAAGACATTCTCTACGAGAAAAGCTCGAAACGCAGTTTGTCTTTAGCCCCATTACCGTAAGGGCTCGTGCTGCCGGGGGGGGGGGTATCTGAACGGAATTGGAATGACAGAGGTGGACGTTATAACGCAGCAGGGAATTCCAGCGGCCCTTAAGGCGGAGGGACCACACTCCGCGGTCCTTCACACATACCCTTTCTTTGTCATGGTTTCAACACACGGTCATTGAACTGTGGCGTGGACAGTAGTGTCAGTTGGAGGGAGAGGCAATATGGATTTAGTAATACCGGCACGGTAAGTCTCTGAACCCTCCACTTGGGTTTTGACAAACACACTCTTTGGTGCCTGCCCCTTACCATTGCCGAGTTTACATCACACCGCACCAAGGAAGTCAGTAGATTTTGCACCCATGGCACTCTCATGTCTGTTTATTGTGATATTCTGTTATTTAACCATTACAAAAAAAACAAAAAAAAAAATAAAAAAAAAAAAAAAAACAACAAAAAAAACATCCATTATACAATAAGGGCTTCAAAGGATTCAATCAATTGAATAGGGGATTGGAGGACCTGGACAATAAGTCCTTATCTGATCTATGTTTTTGATCACTTAAATTGAATCAAATATTGGATTCCTGTTCATCCTCTGGTCAATATACTCTCCTCAATTTGAGGCAGTTCATGGATTAGCAAGGCTTGTATGGTAAAAAACAATCCCTCTGTACTTACTACATCTTACTAAAATCTGCTTTATAACCGTGGTGTAAGGTTGTCTACTTCCAAATTATATTAAATCGGTAATGTAATCGCTTGAATCATTGTGCCTTTGATTGAGCCATTTATGGCTAGCCTTAGGGGGTTTATTAAACTCTATGTGCTTGCTGGGATATTGCAATTGATATAAAAATAATTAGAGCATGTCCCACCCCCCCAAACTATAATCCCCCTTCTAACTGGCCCCATTCTGTACGTGTATAAAAATCCGTATACCTGACAACTCACAGCTTCATTGGTTCTCCTGCAACCCCCAGAGTTCCCCAAAAACTGCTACCAGGAGTACGGCAGAGTCCATATAAGACTCGCTTCCTGTTCTACCCTCCGGGAGAATTTTGTGCCGTTCTACGCTAAACCGGCAGCAGCGTTTTTGTGATTGCTACCTATCAGCCAATCACCGACGCGGCTTGCCGATCCCGCCCCCTGCTTGCAGTTCCATGCCATCATAGGGCCGAATTGTGCGTCGAAGGAGAGAGGTAAGGTAAGTAAGATTCGGGGGACTTTCTTGCTATAATGTAAGGCAGTTTGGGGCTGGGGGACCAATAACTATAAAATAGCACTAACGGGATATTCAATAAAAGTCCTTATCGATTAAAGGTTTTAATTTTGCCCCAACCAATCAATCTTCTTTAACATTGAAGCTAAGATCTGATTGCTTGGGCAAAATTAGCACCATTTTTAAACAATAAGACTTTTATTGAATAACCCGTAGAGTTGTTTTTTAAGGGTGGACATACCCTTAATTGGATATACTATAAAGCACTGTGGTACTTGCTCACTTATGTATCAGACTTGGGTGGATCCTTTAATTATCCTTTGTACTTTATTTATATTAAAGGCGCATAATATACCGTAATAAGTATATTGGTGAGAAAGCTTTGCTCCTGCAGCCCATCAGTACTTCCTATTGAAATATTCCAATTTTTGAAAGGGTATATCCCTTTATTGCCCTTTCTTATACTAGGTAACACACATACTGATAAGCCCTGATACGTCAGATCTACGTATCGGGACCTTTAACAAGTGGGGGGTCTTCCCCGAATGAGCAACGCGCCACCAAATGTTCCTGTCGTCCTCTGATCTTTTAGAAAGACGGATAATTCCCTTAACCCAGTAGTCTTCCTTTAGGGGATTCTGCCGGGTATGAGAAACATACAGTCCGAACATTCTCCCGATGCTGTGCATAGGAAAATGCTTTGGACTGTATGTATCCCTGTCTTTGAAAAGGACGACAGGATCCTTGCAGTCCATTCTGTCATCTGTTCAAAGGTCTGGCATGTGTGTACCCAGCCCTTAGTCCTGGTACATACTGTTTAAAAGGGAACTGTGGCCCAAAAATGACTTAAATTGACAAGAATTTCAAGATAGTTAAATTTTGTGTGTGATATGCAGCAAGCATCACCAGGTCCCCTGCACTTCCTGCTCTGAAACAGTCATGATGACAGTCAATCTGCCCTGTTCTCCTCCTCCCCTGCAGCCCCCCACTCTTGCAGCCCCCCCTGGTCCCTCCCCGCTCATGTACCCCATGGACTATCCATTTGCAGGCCCCCTTTGGCCCCATGTGCCCGCCCAGTCCTCGGGTGCCCGTGTGACACTCAGACACCAAAACTGTGTGAACAGCCTTTTCAGGCATTGAGGATCCATAAGACGATAAAAAAAATATATGTAAGGCAATAAGAGGTCTATATAATTATATTTATTTCTTATGTTAAGCTCATAAAAGGTGTCAAAATGTCAACATTTTTATGTATAATTAACGAAATAGATAAAATAAGTAACACCACCAGAAAAAAAAAATGACCATGTAAATAACAGCAAAAATACATTATTAATTTACAATTGCTAATAAAAATCACTAAAATACAATTTATCCAATGATTTTTCATCACTAATTCTGTGCTGTCTCAGCTTGGGACTGCACGCAATGGATAGCAGCATGATAGATGCTGTACAGTCAACCGGGGTCCCAATCAACAGCAATCAACATAATGAGTTTGACAACATGTGATCTACACTTTACATCATTAACTAGTCCCTGAGACCAAGGCAAGCAGGCAACATAGAAGTTAATTTGTATTGTAAGTATCTACTGTATCTGATCTTAATTATACTTTTTTAGGGGAAAATCAGTTAAATGGTCCGTCCAAAACCCACCCCAAACGAAAATTTAACCCACTACACTTACTGACCCCACTTGGTGAAGTTTTTAAAATAATGCCCTTAAAGCCAAATCCTCTACGGGCTTATTATTCTCCCGCAGTGCCTGTCCGATTTTCCAGAAAGTGAATAGTAAGGAGCTGTCCCTGTGTTGTTCATCCTAAGATGTATTGTGGGTCGAATAGAAACCAGTGTTCAAATCGTAATCTGAGGGTCCTGACAAACTTTCGAACTCCTGGATTCACACCAGAACCCAGATTTTTCAGATTTTTTCGATTTTTATCAAAACTCGCAAGTAGACGTCATCAAAAATTACTCTTTGAAAGTATTGATCGATTTAGGTAACTGTCGAAAATGGAAACGCGGAAAGCTCGAAAACATCCGAGTCGTGAGGAAAGATAGTTTTAAAATAAGTTTTGGTTATATTTTTTTACGGGTTTCCCAGACCATTCCCTAGGTCTCTGTGTCATTTACGGTAATTACTAATTACTATTTGTCCTCAAAATGGACGAAAAGTTCAATTTTTTTCTCCCATAGACTTCTATGGTGCCTTTTCCGAATTTTCAAAATTTCCGCAAAATTCAAAATGGAAAACTGACAAAGTTTCGAACATCTCTAGTCATCTGGTGCCCTGCTACTTCCTTTTCCTCCTGAAGGACAGGGTCATGCACAGGCGAGCCCTCCCTCCCCCCTCCAGATTTCTTTCAAAGCTCTTCATCCCCTATCTATAAAACTCCTTTCTATAGTTTAGTGTACCCCAGCCCCACCCCCAACCTCCATGTTAATTGCGATTCGTCGTTCCCTCGGCTCTCTGTCCGGCTCCCTACAGCTCTCTACCACTAGCTATCACAGACGTGGCTGCCTGTCCGCCCCTATTTGCCTCTTCCGAAGCAAAGAAGCCAAGGAAATCTAATTTCCGGGGTTGTGGTACACGACGAAAAATATAATTTTGGGAGGGAGATTCCATTTTATTTTTTTGAAATCGTTCAAGTTTACCCATGCCAGATTTGGCGGTAACAGATGTTCATTTTCACATGAATAATTCTCATGTCTTTGCAAATGTTGCTACAGAACAGTGGGCACCCTGTTTTATTATGATTAATCTTTTTTTGGGTGGGTGGAAAAGGCAATCATAGCAAAAACTAATTTGACGTTCATTTATCTACAAATTAGGACGAAGAGTAAAATTACACACACGTAACTTTCCTCCCAAGAGTCTTATAAGTATTGGCACTTATGCTTCTGGGGCTCATTTTATCTATCGGTCCTCCCTACTTAAACAACTTTTTTTGTCATCATCTTTTAATTGCCACATGGATTTTAAACTTTTCACAGACATATGTGTTCTTGTAAAACATACATTGTAGTTGTAGTGATTTAAAGGGTTCCCTATGGAGATCATATGGGCTAATCCCATTCAACTAAGGAAATGTTGAAAGACAAGGATCCTGACATCCAGTGACTGGGTGGACATGGAGGTGGGTTAACCTTTTTTTCTCACCATTAAATAGCTGGGTGGAAACATGTCCTTTCCCCCATGCAGTGTGGTGCTGAAGGCATTTTTCTGCCTTCTGTTTGTTGCGGTAAACTGTTAATACACAAGGCAGCTCTTTGATTCAGCTTATATTTTTAAGATCAGCAGTACTCCCATGTGGCGTGGGAGGACCTGGCCAAGCTGAAACTGCTAAAGAAGGTAGACCACTATATGTATGACAGACCGTACATGTTGTACTATGTGAAGACTAGTAGTGCCAGTTGCCTACAGTTTTGTAATCCCACAAGTAATATAATGAAGACATGGAAATTTTTAGCAACATTAAGATGTAACTGTTTATGTAGTGCTAGGTTTGACAAAGATACACTGACCTTAAAATGTTAGAACAGGATTATTAAACTTACCAGATTGTTTTATCTGGTGGAATGGAAAATTAATTTTTTGCAAGCAGCACTTATACAGATGGTGATTTTAAATAATTTGTAGCAATATTAGAAAAATTATTGTAGTATGTAATTTTTTTGTATATGTATATAATATTTAACTAAATTGCTTCATTAAAATGGATAACAATGTTTGTTTATCTGTATATATAAGGCGATGATGTAGACCACCCTTCTTCATTCATGGTTATTGTTGATAATGGGTTGTTGAGACAATAGTGTAATGAGCTGTGAAGATTCACTTTGCGATCCCCTTTTGTGATAAATTTGGACACCTTTTTTTAAATATCTCATTAATATTAATAATAAAACAATTAAAGGATAATAAATATATGCAATTCTTTCCTGTTTGGCTGCCCGTACCGCATTCGCATTGCTCCCTGACACACGCGTCCCTCTCTACTACCATTTTCATTATATCATTCTTTCACGAATTCTGCAAAATCAAAATTGTTGAGAATGATTGCTGTAGAGACAAGTTAATGCATTCTTTTGTTTGCTTTTTTATTGTACTTTTTGCATATCGAATCAGGTATGATGGGTTAGGCCCTACCATACGAATCGATTTATGTAAAACTATCCACTGTCAATCGAGAATAAACCAATTGCAAATCCTCACATGGGAATCAATGAGTGGTCAATTCCCCTGTGCTGGTTAGTTATTCAGTGCTGGTCGATTGTAAGAGAGTGGCATGCTTTTAATTCGATTAAACAGTATGATAAAATGAGGTCTTAAAAGCCCATCAGATACTCGTGCAACCAATGTAAATTTTTCAACGTAGTCGGTATTTTTTAGAATTTCATTGGTGTGTCAATAGGAAATCACTTTGATCAATTTGATGAAAACAATCAAGTTGAATGACCCTCAAGTTAAAAAATTGAGTTGTTGTGCTACTGTTAAACACAATACAATGTTTTTATTTAAAAGTGCAGCAGCTACGTAAGAATCTTCCAAAGAGTTTTGTAGCATGCATAGAAACTGTAAACCATTTCTGAATCAAGGAAACAATTATTTCTGGTAGGAGCGTCAGAAATTTATGCTGACTGTTATAGTAGATGCAAAATGTCTCTGTGCAATTATCCAGTTAGTCTGCAGTTTTGCATTAGTGCTGATCAGTTAATTTATGCCACAGGTAATATTATAATTGGATCTAACAAGCTTCAGGAAACCCTTGTTCTGCCGGAAAAACTTTTCTGTTTGATTACTTATGTGTGCATGGTATGTTTTAGAATGCTAAATCCCAGTTCTGGCAGTCTTAAATTTTACTTTAAACTACCTTTATCCTATTAAAGGGCAATCAGCCCCAAAATGAAAACTTACATACCGTAAATCAACCCCTCAAAACCTAAAAACGTAATAGTTTGAAAGAACCTAAAGATATGTTCCTAGCCTAAAACCTGAAATCCTGGCACAATGAATGTCCCTGTTTCCCCTGGTTTTTCTGCTTCCTGTTCTTCCAGTTAAACTGTCAGTTATGATTGTTACAGTTGACATCACAGCCAATGACTGAATGTTAATCCCTTATCTTGCCTCTTCTGAGCATGCCCGTTCAGTACCTGCTCAGTACAGGTTTTCTAATTGCTCCTGTTTCCATGAGGTAATCCGAAGCCATAGCATACAGACAGTAATGAATTCATAGGACAAACTATGATATATCAACATATTTTACAAGGGCCATTCCTTTCTAAAAGATGTTCTTATTAGGGTGGGTTGTCTTTAAACAACTGACATTTCAAAATAATCAGTAACAATCTTTATACGTCTGTCTATTTCTCTGCCTGTGTCCCCTACAATGCACTCACGGCCTCTTGGGGAGACGCAACCTTTTCCAAAACTACAGGTTTGGGCTGTATGTTTAAAGCTGAGGTTAATAACACCACCACACTGCAAGGTTTTAAATGAGTAGGATCGTTATTTTAATAATGCAAATGTAAAATAACATCCTTATCCTTACGACCATGGATGTAAAAGAACCTTTTTATCTTTATTATATTGTTGCAAATTTAAAATAACACATAAATAATATATTTTTGGCAACCCCAATTTGATTGTCATGTCTTACATATATAATAAATTATTAGAATTTTAAAGGGCACTTCGAACCAAAGAAATTTCCATCTTAACATCCACCAGTCCCTCAACGCTCTCTGCTGCTCTTCGATCTGCTTCCATTATCAAGTGCGGGAGGGTTAAAACACAAGCAATACATACAACCTCTGCCATGGCTGGGGGAGTGCTGGGGATAACGGTAAGTATTGCAAAAGTAGGGTGTGGGGAAATAATATACCTGTAAAGTATATAAAATACTTTTATCTTTGGGGTAATAACACAAGTCCCAGCCCATTAAATGACCATAATCCCCTTTTCCCAATCCATTCCCTCCCAAGAAAAGAACCCCTGGTGAGGACCCAAAGCACTATCTACTTGGCCCTGGGTTAAGCCTCTATATCAAAACAAAGTTGTCATACCTTACTTGTATATGGCTGCCTTGATCCACCCTTTCATCAAAAAATGACATAAGCATGTTGGTACGAACCAGAAACACTGGGGTGCGCTATTTTTCTACCTCTAGGCTTCGCTAATGAAAATAGCCTTTTTGTGCCGTATTTATAAACGGATTTTATAGCCGCAATGATTTTTCAATTCACCCACAGCATATGAAGCTTTAACATTGCCATATTATTAAGTACAGAATAATTTCTGATGCAAGTAGCATTACAGGGGCCTTTAGCAGTAAAAACCATGCACATGTGGAAATGAACCCCCCCCCAATTCAATTTATTGCTGAAATATCGAACATTTGAAAATATCCTAAATATTTGCTATCAATTCTAGTAATGTTGATTAATTATTCTAATCTACCCCCCCCCCCCCCGCTCATATTTGGTATTGGGGAAACCCACCATAATGTACTGACACTTCCATGGACCTATTTCCAGCTAGAAACCTGCCCAATAATCATTTTCATTTCACCCACCTCAACCTGGCACAAACAAGGAGGATAGGGACCCTCTAAACCAAAAAAGCAACGTTATGCTTAGGCTAACACTTCCTGGTATCCCTGGTCATGTTCAGTAGATACAAATAAAGAGGTATAAGTGTATCTTTCCAAATAGCACAGACTCCAAGCTGTGAACAAAATGTCTTTATTTAACCAAAACATCGTATGCTTCATGTTCGGGACTAACGTCCCTTTCTCAAACACCACATTGTAAACCCAGACTCCTAATTAGGTCGTCAGGAAAGAAACAACCACCTAAGCCCACCCCCCACAAATTGCTCAGCAAATCACCGCGTGTAATTCAAGTCCCCGCCTCCAAGATCCTCCTTCTCTTCAGGTGTTAACTGTTTCCGCCTTGGTGCAAACCCTTTAACTTTTCTGAATTTTTAATAAAACCTTATATTTTTTAAAAACAATATTTAAATGTCCCACTAATCAGCCCTTTTGAGTGTACATATACAAAACATAATGTGTAAGGGTCCAAAATTGTGGAACCATGATAACTAGTGTGTTCGAGATCCACAAAATACAATACGATAAAATAAAATTGCACGGTCTAGCCGGATTCCACCTATAATCCTTGCCTGAATGCCTGTAAAGAAATAACTAGGTACGCACATTTCTGGCTTAATATGATTATTCAAACTATATGTACGTATAATAATTGCAACAGTGCAAGAATAGCTAAATAGTAACAATAATTGTGAGTGTATTTACATGGGCCCATAGTTATAAACACAATACTGCCACGTGGGCCTATTGTACTGGATCCACTATGATACACTGCAGGCTATACTTACTAATCGAAGTTTTCTATGCAGGTGTCTATTATAAGTTCTTCGGGGAAAATTCAAAAGTAAACTTTAAAACATATATGGATATATATGTTATACGTTATAGACACCGGCGATATCACAAGAATCTTTTTATGTTACATGGTTTTCATGTCCATACCAGTTGGAAACCTTGTATTAATTCTCATAATCCATTATATTCTTCGGGAGCAGGATTATTTTTAAGTCTCCCCCACGCTTCTGTCTTTCCGCTTCCTCTAATACCTGCCCACTGGTGTGGTTGCACTTGTTGGTTGCTCATGTTATTTGAAGGATTGTGAGTAATGAGTACATGGGTAGTCACGGATTTATATAGTTGCTCTATGCTCCTTGATTCTTTCTTTGACCGTTCTTGTAGTTTGCCCAACATATCCCAATCACTAGGGACATTTTAATAAATAAATGACCCCTTTCGTGTTTTGCAATTTGATTGATGGGTATACCTTTGATTTTATTAACTCGAGTGGGATGGTATATAGTATCTCTTTAATGGATTGAAATGGCAGCAGATACATTCTAAACACGGGAAATTACCTCTTCTTTTGGAAGTAGGTTTCCACGATATGTTTGGATTAACTTGTTTCGCAGGGCAAATGGATATCCTATATGTTCTTTCCTCTTTTGTAGCGACAGACCGTTTCTTTGGATAATAAGTTTTTACCAACCTCGTTAGCTGCTAAGAATGGACCAGTATTTCTTCATACCTTAGATCGACCGGTGTACTAAAGCCTGAATAGGTGGAAACAAATGTAATATTGTTCCTTTCTAGTCATCTCTGGATTAACCTTTTGAGAGAATTTCCCTCTGAACTACTTCTACTCACTGGCTTCTTCCCAATAGTGTAACTTATTATAGCCCTCTGTCTAAAACTTTGCATCAATCTTTGCTTGAGCTATCTGGTACGTTTCGTCGTAGAGCAGATTCTCTTTTCCCTTGGTGTATTGCTCCTTCGGAATGGCTTTTATGATTCCTGGGAATGAAAAGCGACTAGGTAGTAAGTATGTTAGTTCTGTCAGTGGTCATAGAACACCTGCCTATGGAAAACTTCAGATTAGTAAGATATCCCTGCAGGTGTAGCATCGTGGATCGATGACAATAGGCCACAAAGTGGGAAGTCTTATTGTTTCCTATTTAATCTTATTTCTTGCATTGTTTGCAATATTTATATGTAACTATTTATTTGCATACTCTATTAAGCTCAAAATGTGATACTATTTACGTATTTCTTTTACAGGCATTCAGCAAGGATTATTAGATGGAATCCGGCTATCACCTCCTCGCAAATTTTATTTTATTGTTATTTTGTTGTCTAGAACACACAATTTCATCATGGTCCCACAATTTTAGACTGGCACAGTTTGAAGGGTTTAACTTACAAAACAACACTTTTTGCCATTTTATAAATTATGATCAATGTTACCCGCTTGCATTGGTCACAAGTATGAGTTTTCACAATTTTGCCTAAAACTTTATGAATTTTATAAATTGCACGATTGTATCTTTTATTCTTAGTGGCAGATCAGTTTACCTGTCATTGCATGAAGAAATTATAAATAAAATTAATAGCTGTACGGTTATTCATGGCATTTATTCTACTCTCTATGCACCTCAACTCTACACTGATGTATATAATGAAGATATATTCCATTTACAGTTTGTGGCAGAATAAAATGTATTGTATGTCCATTGATGAGGTCCCCGCACTCAACGCCAATCCAGCACATGCCCGGTGCTACATGCTATCTGATACCAGTAGATAATGTTACTCCTATGGCTAGCTGCCCAACACGAAGTAGCCAAACGCTCTATGTTTTGTTTTATAAACCGTTGGAACAATAAATGTTTTTAATAAAAAATACCTGCGAGTGCTCTAACCCATGGTCCACATTATCTATAATGTTGTGTTTGTGTAATAATATATATATATATATATATTAGATATATATATTTAATTATTTTTTTTTTTTAGCAAAGTGTGCCGTTGGTGCACAGTGGGAAATATGTTATGTATGTTTGCTATTGTGGATAGCAGATGATATACACACTATTCTAAATTTAGAGATTTGTACAAAAAAAATAAAGGCAAGATGTTAAAAATAAAATAAAAGAACTCCTATGAAATCTTGTTCTATTAGTGTCCACATCCTCTAAATGAATAGTTTACACAATATACAAAGGCAGAATGAACCCCTTAAAATTTTTGGGTTTAACCCCCAATAGGTATTATAGGGAACTAATACACACATCTTTTGGATGTACTGGAAGTGTCAGTGCTTTAGAAATACCATGTTAAATATAAATAAAGTGCAGCCTAGCATCTATATAAGACCGGACATTATCCTCTTATATTTGTTATATAACACTATCACATTTTCTGTTTGTTTTATCGCTTTGTTTTGATAAATCTATACAGGAAATATTTAAATCCAGGGTTTTGAGAGATGGGCGAAACTGCTAAAACCGTTCCGCCTGTGGACCTGGAAAATGGTCTGGGAAAACAGAATAATTCGATTTCTTTTAAGAAAGTAACTGATTGTATACTAGACCATGGCCTGAAAAGAATCTACTGTCACTATTCTAGATTGAAAACAATCTGATTGGTGTATACTAACAATCAGAAAATCTGAATGTACAAAGTCTGTTTTAGAAAAATCCTGATTTGTTTATTATACCAATCAGAATGTTCTACAATCATTACTGTTTCAGCAAAAATCTTATTTGGTAAACGCCTGTCTGGAAATCTCATTGTAACTTAATCAGAATGTGTACAATCAGATTCTTTTAGAATAATCTTATTGGTAGACGAACCAATAGACTCTTTCTGAATAAGAGGATTGTAAAATATCTGAATTTGGCTAGTATAGCAATCAGTACTCCTGAAAGAATCTTATTGTATCTATCAGAAATTGGTTCCAATCAATTACTTTTGAAATCATCTTATGGTATGCTTTTTCCCCCCCCCCCCCCTGTAAAAACTAAGTGGATTGTGAAAGACTCTGGATTGGATACTAGCCAGCAGATTCTTTGGAAGATATCATTGTAATCAATTCTAATTGGAAAATAATCGATTGGTACCCCACTGAAGATTATTTCCTAAAAAAAAATGTAAAAAAAAATGCTGTCATGGTAACCAATAAGATGGTTACTAGTCAGATTCTTTCAGAAAGAATTTGATTTGGTATGCTTTTGTGGAAGAGCACTTTAACCAATCAGAATTAGTTATCATCAGATTCTTTTAGAAATAATCTTTTCCCCACCAATTTCCAGGTCCCAAAACTATTTACAGTAAGTAACTATAATTTTTTACAAAATTTTTAAAAATTCCTTAATTTTTCCTTTAATTTTCGAACGCGTCTCCGTGCATCCGGAAATCCGTCGAACAAATGGTCCCAGATCACGATCCGGCCCATCTCTATTGTGATCTATTTTTGTAACATTGTATAACGACCCCCTTACATTTCAACCAATAATAGATCATAACAGAATCCTTGGATCATTCTATCAATCTGCCTGTCAATACTCACCCTCCCAAGGTGTTTTTGAAAAGGTTGAGGCCACACTACATGCACCAAATCGTGCACACCATCGGAGCGGTATTGCACGTGATTTTGGGCATGATTCTTGTCTTTGCAACATGCGATTTGCCGTTTTCCGATACATACGGAAATTCATGCGTTAACGCAACCAAAATGGTGATGTATGCATTACCAAAACACGAACGTACACACAATCACCTGCGCATGGGAAATAGCGTGAATTTTCACGTCCACCACTTGCCGTTTTTGGAATCGTGGGCACAGTCTTGAGCCGCAAACGCTCAGGACAGGTTTTTTTTTCATGCTTTCTATGGAGTTATATTGCTTTAATAAGTAATAAAACCACAAAACTCACTTCATTGTCTCACACAAAGTGGCATGGAGATGTTTTTTCTTTCAGTCCCCCTATCGTATATCGCAGGGATAGCAACAGTAAGATCTGCCAGATGTTTGAAAACTGAAACTCCCAGCATTCCCTCAGCACCGTGGAAGTTGTAGTATTCCAAACTCTGGAGGATCTACTGGTTGCCTATCCCTGAATTAGATATCTCTTACTGGTCGCAGCAAACAGCAGCTTCTCCTTTGTTTCTATTGAGAGGCAAGGGGTGAGGTGACGACTTGTTGCACATTTTTTGTTTCGTTTTACAAAGGAAGTGGACATAAGTCTTGCAACTTCCACTA
This sequence comes from Hymenochirus boettgeri, assembly GCA_019447015.1. Classification (NCBI taxonomy): domain Eukaryota; kingdom Metazoa; phylum Chordata; class Amphibia; order Anura; family Pipidae; genus Hymenochirus; species Hymenochirus boettgeri. The sequence goes on from CM033469.1 coordinate 264,567,661, forward strand.
AACAATCATCCTTCCTACTAACACTCAGAAAAAGTTTGGGGATTGGCTACACTGCTGTCAATCTAATATTAAGGCACACCATGGATACAACACTAAAAAGGGAAGTGAGAAATATGTTCCTGGTGTGGGTAAGCTTCCATTGCCTCCCTGTAAACTTCCCGGGGTGTGGCTATAACATCCATTTTGAAGATACCCATTAAAAAAACAGGAGCGGGGACTATGCAAGTGAATTTATTTTATTTATAAGATTTTGCCTTATTACATTTCTATTAATTTTAAAGGAAAACTAACCCAAAAAAGAAACCATTTTGCATTCGTTTTTATTATTCACGGGAGGTGAGAATGCTTATTCTTCACCTCCCTGTGAAAATAGGACGCTCGGGGGACCTGGAATTACCTTACCGCTGCTCCACTCGCAGACCGCTCCTCATGACGCCGCTCTGGTCCCGACCGGCGCGCCCTATCTTAGGCGCATGCGCGCCAATACAAAGATAGGGCGCGCGATTCTGGAGAGAACACTGTTCAGTGAAGGAGTGGCTGCGAGTGGATCGGACGGTAAGGTTCCCGGTCCCCCAGCATCCTATTATTCACGCAGATGAGAATAAGCGTTTTCACCTCCCTGTGAATAAATAAACGAATGGCAAAGTTCTTGTTAGGTTTGAGTTACAGTCCCTTTATGTCTACTACTATTTGTTATATTGATTAAATATTTATTTAGTGCTTAAACAACACATAAACACTGTCCCTGTTATACTTTAACCCACCCCCACCAATATAGTACCTCAATAAAACCCATGTATTCCCCATGAAATATATAATTTATTTTTATATATAAGGGGATTCATTCACCAGAGCTTATCACAGGACTTTTTTTTAATGTGTGACCATATTTTTGGATTTCAGCCCCACAGGCCGTTAGTCTGGATCAAAAACACTAACTTATACCACTCAATAATTCATATCTGTTGTATTCACTTCGATCAACTGGACTTGAAGTAGTTCTTGAAGATTTTGCTAGTTCATCCGACTGGCTTTCTCAATTCAGAATGACATGATGAATCTGTGGCAATTATGTACCCTGGAAAATCCCAATTAGCATATCACAGCCAGATGTTAAGGGTGATTGATAGTGGCTAAGAGGTGTTATGAGGAACGCCAGAGTAAGGTGTTAAAACAGCATTGTACATGGCAGACAGTTGGTGTCGAACCCCCCCACCTCTATTTAGGCTTGGTTTCTTTATTTTCACATAAATGGCCTCCTTAAAGGCATGTCCACCCCCAAAACTAATATTTAACCCCTTACTGGCCACTCAAGTAGTTTAAACAATCCTTACCTACATTCCTGCTCAAATAGTTTCCCCTGCTGTGCCCCTCCAAAGTCCAAAACTGCTGTGTAGGAGCAGGGTGTGACTCATGCTGTGCCTGAGACTTCCTCAACCATCAAGGTTGAGGCATGCCTCAGTGCAGCCCTCCCTGCCTTCCGCAATCAGGACGCGGCTGCCGGTCCCGCCCCCTGCTTTCAATTCCATGCAAGCAGAGGGCCCTGAACACTGCAGCAGGGGAGAGGGCAGGTAAGTAAGAATCGGACTTTCTAACATTATATTATGCGTTTGGGCTGGGGGAGCATGCCCTACCACATATCAAAAGTTAACTTTTGGGGTGGACAGGCCCTTTACACCTCTCTGAACCAGTCACGTTCCTTCGCCAGTATGTTACATTACAATCTCAAATGTGATGTCCTTTATCCTTAAGATCAGATACACGGCTGAGTCCTGACCCGAGGAATTGGCTTCTCTGTGCTGGGCCATACGTTGATGCAGTTGCTGTTTGGTCCTCCCCACATACAAATCAGAGCATTCTTCACTGCACTGCACTGCATTTATGTCCGCTTTCTTGTGTTTAGGTATTGGGTCTTTCAGTTGTACCATTGCTGCCTCAGTGGGTTGTTCGGTTTAAAGCAGACAGGGATAACGATGTTTTTTGAAAATTCTTCTTAATTTCTCGGAGACCCCGCTACATATGGGATGACCATGTTTCTTCCTCCTGTCTTGCTTTTCCCCTTCACTGTTGGTATTCGTTGTTCTTTTCTTTCCTTCTACTTCTTTTGACAAAGGCCCAGTCTGGATCTCCACAAGTTTTCAAGGGCCCTCTGAGATGTTTCATTCTTTAGCCTTCGCCTCGTGGCTAGTGGGGAGTTTCTCGCTCTGTGTTGTCAGGGTTTCTGATGACACCAGCTTGTAATCTAAAGGGTGGTGGGAGTCAAACATCAATACTGATCTGTGTGTGTTGGTTTTCTGTAAACCTCTACTTCCCAGTTTACCATTTTCCTTAACTTCTACACCAAGCAGTCCAAGAAAAGCCAGTTTGTTGTTTTGTACCTCTTCCCCTTGTGAATTTAATGTTTTTGGTCCCCGCATTATGTGTTCTGTGAAAGCTGGTACTTCCTTCTGGTGGATTTTAACCCAGGTGTCATCAACTATCTGAACCAGTGCTGGTGGGCGCTATGCCCTTAAAGGTATTAAGCGCCTGTGTTCCTACCTCCTCCATGTAAAAGGTTGGCCACAATAGGTGAAACTGGAGATCCCATAGCACATCCATGTTTTTTGCTTTAGAAGTATCCTGTATTTGAAATAGGTGTATTCAGGCACAAGTCCCAACAAGGAACACACCGTTCTGGGTTGAGATCAGTTCTGCTAGTAAGAGTGCTGTCTGCCCAGCCGTTTTCTCACCATGTCAACAGCCTCCTTGTGGGTATACAAGTGAGAGAGATGTCACATCATAAGACACCCATAGTTTTCTTCTACAATCGAGTACTATATCTCAATCTTGTTGGTGAAATCCTGAGATTTCGGGATGTGATGCTTAGAACTTCCCACCAAAGGTCCTAAGATGTTAGCTAATATTTTGCCACCTTGTATGTTACAGAGTTTGATTGCTGCTGACTATAGTCTCGTAGTGGGTCCCCTTCCTTATGAAGGAAACCATAAATACTAAAGACCAAAAAGCTCCCCAAACTCTTACTTACCTCCCCTCGATCCTCCGCCGCACTGCCGCCCCTCTGCTTGCGAGAATGCAAGCAGAGGGGGGACCGGCAGTCGCGTCTGTGATTGGCTGAGCGGCAGCCAATCACGGACGCGGCTGCCGTCATTCAGTGCAGCGGAGGAGCGGAGAGGAAAGTAAGAGTTTGGGGAGCTTTTTGAAAAAAAAACATGCGGTTGGGGCTGGGGGACATGGGGGAGCAGCATATTAAGGGGGTTTAACGCTAGGGGAGGGATAGTAAACGGGAGGGGGAGAAGGGCTGCAGTGCGCATGGCAAATATCTACCGGAGGCTAGATAGCAGCAGAGACCTGCTATCCTCCTGGTGGTTAGTTTTGAGACTTTGGGGGGGGGTTACAGGAGAACCCTATGGAGCTGGGATGTGAGGTAGGATTAACTACACTACATGGTGGGGCCAGTAGTTGGGGGGATTATAGTTTTGGGGGTGGACATGCCCTTTAAGATGCAGATACCACGGCTGAGTCCTGACCCGAAGAATTGGCTCTTCTGTGGCACTACTGTGTGCGTTGCGTTTGGTCTCCCCCACATACAAATCAGAGCATTCTTCACTGCACTGCACTGCGTCTATGATGTCGCTTTTCTTGTGTTTGGGTATTGGGTCTTTCGGATGTTTTCCAGGGTACATAATTGCCACAGATTCTTGTACAAGTCATTCTGAATTGAGAAAGCCAGTCGGATGACTAGCGAAACGTCTTCAAGAACTAAACTTCAAGTCGATCTAATTTAATACAACAGATATACCATGACCTGGATGAATGAGAACCTTCACAAGCATATTTCTCTCACCCACATAAATGTTACACACGTATAGACTACAAATTTAGCACCCCAACCATGCTCAACAATACATTGAATCAGAAATTGAACCATGTACATGGTCAAACCATAACACAATCTCTACATTCGGATTAGGAAACCCAAGCAGACTATTTAATTGGAGATTAACGAATCACTACTTTCAGAACCTGATTTACGTAAAGAAATTCAATCACACCTAACTCAATACTTTAAAACAATGACAAATCAGATACAACAATCCAATGGCTATGGACGGCCCATGAGGCCTACATAAGAGGAATCATTATCCAACAAGGTTGGACTTGATGGACGTATGTCTTTATTAACCTTAATTACTATGTTACTATAATTACTATGTAACTAGCCACTCGCTTCAAAAAACATAGAAATCAACGTTTCCTCTCCTCCAACTTTTCCTCTCCCTCCAACATCAAATACATCAATTACATAGTAACATACATAGTAATTAAGGTTGAATAAAGACATTCGTCCATCAAGTCCAACCTATTCCCTTTTTTTTTTTTTTTTTAACCCTACCTAACAGTTGATCCAGAGGAAGGCAAAAAACCCCAGCTAAAAAAAGGGGGAAAAAATTCCTTCCTGACTCCAAACGGCAATCGGAAAGTACTCCTGGATCAACCAGATCTATATCATTAGTACCAGTTTCTCAATATTTTTAGTTTTAGAAACTTATCCAGGCCTTTTTAAAGTTATTCAATGAAACATGACTGGTTCAAGAGAGGTGTCAAGGAGGCCATTTATGTGAAAATAAAGAAACCAAGCCTAAATAGAGGTGGGGGGGGTTCGACACCAACTGTCTGCCATGTACAATGCTGTTTTAACACCTTACTCTGGGCGTTCCTATAACACCTCTTAGCCACTATCTAATCACACCCTTAACACCTGGCTGTGATATGCTAATTGGGATTTTCCAGGGTACATAATTGCCACAGATTCTTGTACAAGTCATTCTGAATTGAGAAAGCCAGTCGGATGACTAGCGAAACGTCTTCAAGAACTACATTTCAAGTCCAGTTGATCTAATTGAATACAACAGATATACCATGACCTGGATGAATGAGAACCTTCACAAGCATATTTCTCTCACCCACATAAATGTTACACACGTATAGACTACAAATTTAGCACCCCAACCATGCTCAACAATACATTGAAATCAGAAATTGAACCATGTACATGGTCAAACCATAACACAATCTCTACATTCGGATTAGGAAAACCCAAAGCAGGACTATTTAATTGGAGATTAAACGAATCACTACTTTCAGAACCTGATTTACGTAAAGAAATTCAATCACACCTAACTCAATACTTTAACAACAATGACAAATCAGATACAACAATCCAATGGCTATGGACGGCCCATGAGGCCTACATAAGAGGAATCATTATCCAACAAGGTTGGACTTGATGGACGTATGTCTTTATTCAACCTTAATTACTATGTTACTATAATTACTATGTAACTAGCCACTCGCTTCAAAAAACATAGAAATCAACGTTTCCTCTCCCTCCAACTTTTCCTCTCCCTCCAACATCAAATACATCAATTACATAGTAACATACATAGTAATTAAGGTTGAATAAAGACATTCGTCCATCAAGTCCAACCTATTCCCTTTTTTTTTTTTTTTTTTAACCCTACCTAACAGTTGATCCAGAGGAAGGCAAAAAACCCCAGCTAAAAAAAGGGGGAAAAAATTCCTTCCTGACTCCAAACGGCAATCGGAAAGTATCCCTGGATCAACCAGATCTATATGCATTAGTTACCAGTAATTCTCAATATTTTTTAGTTTTAGAAACTTATCCAGGCCTTTTTAAAGGTATTCAATGAACTTGCCTTCCATTACCACCTCTGCTGGAAGACAGTTCCACAGTTTCACCGTTCTCACTGTAAAGAAACCTCTCCTAACTTGAAGAGAAACTTCTTTTCTTCCAACCTTAAAGGATGTCCACGAGTCCTCTGATATGACCTATTAGTGAACAATGCACCAGAGAGTTCACTGTATGGGCCATTAATATATTTGTATAAGGTTTCATGTCCCCACGCAACCGCCGCTTCTCCAATGTAAACAGCCCTAACTTGTCTTATCTGCCTGCATATTCAAGCCCCTCCATTCCCCTTATTAATTTAGTTGCCCTTCTCTGGACTGCCTCCATTTCCAAGATGTCCCTTTTGTATATGGGATTCCAAACTGCACCGCATATTCCAAATGAGGCCTTACCAGTGCCTTGTAAAGAGGGAGGATAATATTTTCTCTCTTGAATCTATTCCCCTCTTTATACAAGACAATATCTTGCTAGCTCTAGCTTGTGCTACCTGGCATTGTTTGCTACAGCTAAGTCTGTTATCTACCAGAACCCCCAAATCTTTTTCCATTTCAGATGCACCTAAACACAGAGTTATTTATGGTGTGGTGGCACAGGGATTATTAAATCCCAAATGCATCACCTTACATTTATCAACATTGAATCTAATCTGCCATTCTGCTGCCCATTTTGATAATCTATCTAGGTCTGCTTGCAGCATTTGCACATCATTGGAAGTTTCCAATCAATTAGAAACAACCTATGCCGCAACACAAGACAAACACACCATTTCAGATGCACTTAACACAGAGTTATTTATGGTGTAGGTGGCAGGGATTATTAAATCCCAAATGCATCACCTTACATTTATCAACATTGAATCTCATCTGCCATTCTGCTGCCCATTTTGATAATCTATCTAGGTCTGCTTGCAGCACTTGCACATCATTGGAAGTTTCCAATCAATTAGAAACAACCTATGCCGCAACACAAGACAAACACACCTAGGAGAAAATCAACTAAAACAAGAAGTTCAGACTATTCTATCCAGAGAAGCAGAAAGCAAAATGAGATGGACCAAATCCTTTTTCTACAATAAGCCAGACAGACCCTTAGCGAATATGCTAAAAGACACATATCGCACCTTTCACCCAATAAAATTGAAACTACCATCAGGACAAACCACTACAGATCCCAACAAAGTATATCAAATGTTCCATCAATACTACTCTAAACTATATCAACGTCCACCACAACCCAACAAACTCCAACTAAACCAATTAATCAATACCACCAACCTCCCCAAACTATCGACACCCTGTAAGGGAAATTTAGTATAAAACTTATAACAAAGGTTTATTTCCAGTTCCCTTAGGAACTGAAAGGGTTACAAGAAAATGTACTAACAAAAGCTATATGAAATCATGAGAAACCATATTGTAACAAGTGAGGTGCTGTAGGACTTAAATGAACTGATAAGATAACTCTGATGTTAATTGAAAGTTAGGATCGGAGTGTTAGAGGTTCTGGCCATAGAAATATGAAAGGACCATTATTCACAATTTATTAATGGATCCGGATGACACTGTGGTGAAGGGACAAGTGTCATTCCTGAGCTGACAATTGATGAGTTATTGCATGCGTTGGACTGCTAGTCCATTTTACTGTACTAATAATCTAATTATGCTTATATGTTTTTACATTATAGTTGTATCTGGATAATGTCTCCTGCATCTACCATGGTGAAGTAATGCATTATCACATCTATTGTGACGTGTTATTTTAGCACCTAAGCCCTATAAAATCCGAGGAGATTCGCTGTTCGGTCTCCGTCCTTCTGACAGAGACTTTGGTTACTGTCGGTTCGATATAGCTACTTGCAAGTACTTTTGTATGCGCAATAAGGTGTTCTTTTCTTTCACGAGATTGCTTTTCTGCTAAGTCTCATTTTTGCCGTAACACACCCCAACAAGAAAAACTAGCAAAACCCATCTCCAAAGAAGAAATAATATACACCATAAAGACCTTTAAACCCCATAAGGCTCCCAGACCTGATGGCCTTCCAGGCCTTTATTACAAAAAATTCCAAACTCAACTTGTACCCTACCTCCACAAACTGAGTAACCACATACTAATGGGAGGTTCCATACCAAAAGAAATGATTGAGGCAAATATATCTCTGAGTCCAAAGCCAAATAAAACAAGTTAAAAACTACAGACCAATCTCCCTTATAAACCAAGACACAAAACTTCTAGCCAAAATAATGGCAACACGGCTAAACTCCATACTCCCATCTTTAATCCACAAAGATCAAGTGGGATTCATCCCAGGTAGACGGGCAGCCAATAACATACGTAAGGTATGCAACCTTGTGGTATATGCTAACAAACACAAATTTACAGCCTGCCTCATAACGTTTGATATTGAAAAGGCATTTGACAGCCTGGGATGGCCTTACCTATACACTTTACTACACCACCAAAATTTCCCTACACCATTCATAAACTTACTAAAAGCCTTTTATAATAATCCAAGAGTCCTGACCAGAGACAATTCCTCTGTTCAGGATTCAGCCGTGTACCTGCATCTTAAGGATAAAGGACATACCTTTGAAGATTGTAATGTTAACATATTGGCAAAGGAACGTGACTGGTTCAAGAGAGGTGTTAAGGAGGCCATTTATGTGAAAATAAAGAAACCAAGCCTAAATAGAGGTGGGGGGGTTCGACACCAACTGTCTGCCATGTACAATGCTGTTTTGACACCTTACTCTGGACGTTCCTATAACACCTCTTAGCCACTATCCAATCACGCCCTTAACACTTGGCTGTGATATGCTAATTGGGATTTTCCAGGGTACATAATTGCCACAGATTCTCGTACAAGTCATTCTGAATTGAGAAAGCCAGTCGGATGACTAGCAAAACGTCTTCAAGAACTAAACTTCAAGTCCAGTTGATCGAAGTGAATACAACAGATACACCTTGACCTGGATGAATGAGAACCACAAGCAATAATCCAAGAGCCAAATTGAATATCCCCGCCCCATCCTGTACACCCTTTAAAATCGGAAGGGGAATCCGATAGGGTATCTCCTGCATTATTTGCACTCGCAATGGAACTCCTAGCTCAATCAATTCGATTAAACCCAGACATAAAAGGGATTACAATAGCCCAAAAGGAGTAAAAATTAAACTTATTTGCTTACGATATTTTATTAACCAAAAAAGAGGGAAATTGTAGACAGACCATTGAAACAGACTATGCTGTGAAGGAATTTATTTATAATCCATGCGCCTTTTTCAAGTGTGCATAGAAAAGGTGTAAGACTTAAATAGTGTTAAACAGGAAGTGACATTATTCCAACAAACCCGCCCATCATCCCTTAGCTCCTCCCTTTGCCCCTACTACTAGTGTTGTCCACAAATCCTTCAGTGGACTCGATGGAGTAACTCCTCGGGTCAAAGTTCAGAAGCTCAAAGTCCATATTCGTGCAATATCTCATAGTGTTCATTTAGATACCAAGTGATCCTGCTGGACTAATAGTGGAAAATGGGAGGTTTTATTTACAGCTACAAGGTACCTCAATGGGGGCGGCTGTAGCACCAGCACTAGCCAATATCTTTGTATACAAATTGGAAAGAGAATTCTTCCTTAATAACATATACAAAGAAAAGATTCTTGCCTATTGGCGTTACGTGGATGATATCCTAATCCTATGGGGAGGTACAGCAGAACAGTTTAAGGAAATGGTGGACAAAGCAAATCTAAAACACCCCACAATAAAATTCACCTGTGAACTCTCAGCACAACATATACATTTCCTAGACGTAGATATCACAGCATAGTCTGTTTCAATGGTCTCTGTCTACAATTTCCCCCTTTTTTGTTGAATTACTACTGAGCCAGAAGTGGAAGGCCCAAGGTAGACAGAGGAGACCTACCTAAAGCTGAAAAGTATTGGTGAACCCAACTTACTAAACTGATATTTTATTAACCATTACTTCTCCCCTAATATCCCTTCCTAACCTTTATCAACACCTCACATCCCTTACACCACTAACAGGACTACAAATCAACCCAGAAAAATCAGAAATCCTCCACTTAAACCTCCCACAATCTCTTGAAAAACTTAAAGACCTAAACTTCTTAATAAAAAAAAACACACAAGGCCTTCCATACTTGGGAATTAAACTAACCTCAAATCCAGAGAAACTGCTCTACACCAACCTCCCCCCACTTATTAGTAAGCTACAAAAAACATGCAAACTTGGAAGCCATGGAAAATATCCGGGCTGGGACGTATTACAGCTGTAACGATGAACCTGCTACCAAAACTGCTTTATGTATTCCGCTGCCTACCAATCAAAATTATCACACAAGTGCTTAAACCTCTCCAAAGATCAATTATGCATTTTATATGGAAGGAAGCTAAACCTCATATTAAAAAATCTATCATGTTTCTCCCAAAACATAGAGGGGGACTTTCTGTTCCACATCTGTACAATTACTATGCAGCAGCTCAACTGGTCAGATGGCATATACAATTTGAAAATCTATCATGGAAGGACAAAGAAAACCATCTAATAGCCCCCTTAGATCTTGCTTGAATAGCCTGGATACCCCAAAACAAGTGGAAACTAACCGCCTCCTCCAGTAGTTACACAAAAAGAAACTTTACAAATTTGTGATTCAATGTCTTACTCCCACCAACTACACAATGCTCCTTCGTGGGCAGCAAGCATACTATATAAACCATTATATCACTATATTCATGGTATGACTTTGGAGCCCCTTGATGAGATATAAAACCGGTTCCCAACTCCCCCTCTGACAACATTTCACTATAACCAAATTTTCCATTTTATATCCACCCAATATGATATTTCAGAAATATCACAAATCACGGAAATGGAAAGGCTGTGTATTAACAACCCACAATGTAAATCACCCCTTTCAAGAATTTACCAATGGATTTTCAACCCAACTCCACCTATCATACCAAAATTCACCACGGATTGGACAAACGATATTTCATCTATTAATGAGACATGGGATTGGGAACTGGTTTATAAAACCATAAATAAAGGCAGCCTAAATATTGCTATGCGAGAAACAGCACCAAAGTCCTTTACAGAATATATAGAACAGATACTCTCCACAAAATCTATCCACAAATATCACCACAATGTTTCCGAGGGTGCGGAATGATAGATTCGTTCTTCCATACTTGGTGGGAATGCCCAGTGGTGCATGATCTGTGGAAAAAGATATTCAAACTGATATCAGAAGCACTAGTCCTAGATATACCACCAGACCCCACAATTGCATGTACAGAGACTGAGTAAACAACATAACAAATGGCTCCAATATGAAATGCTAGCCGTTAAAATACACATAGGAGCCCAATGGAGGAAACCCTCCCTAGCAATTGAAAAGATCAAACTCAGGATCTCCAACATGACATGTGAACATTTTTCTTACACACTACAAGTTTTTACTGATAAAACTTGGAGTATATGGTACTCAAGCCAATATGCAGATCATTTATTACCCTCCTTGTAATGCTAAACATAATAACCAATCCGCAGAGCTGACGGGACATTTATAGAATAGTTTAATGTATTAACGTTTCTCAAGAAAAGTAACACGTTTTCAAAATCTCAACCCAAGGTATACTAACATTAATATATAGGTCTGCTTCAACCTTACTTATGTCTAAGTTTACTTTGTATGCAAACAAAATATCCTGAATGTTATTACCTGTTAAAAAGAATAAAACTTATTGGTAACTAAAAAAAAAACAAAAAAAAACCCACTGATGCAAGGATCAAGGGAAATTAACCCCTCTAATGTATTGCAATGGGCATGCCACGCTATTTACAAATAATTCTGGAAAATTATATTTCACTAGACATTAAGCCCGCTACAATAACGGGCGCTAGAAGCACAGAGTGCCCCCTTAGTGTCCCAAGGCCATAGTCCTTCTCCATGTCCCAAGGCTAGAGTACCCTCAGTGTCCCAAGGCCAGAGTACCCTCTTAGTGTCCCAAGGCCAGAGTCCCCCCTCTGTCCAAGGCCAGGGGCCCCCTCTGTCCCAAATCCAAGGCCCCCCCTCTCCCAAATCCAGGGGGCCCCCTCTGTCCCAAATCCAGGAGGTCCCCCCGTCTGTCCCGAATCCAGGGCCCCCCTCTGTCCCGAATCCAGGGGCCCCTGTCCCAAGCAACCTTACCTGCAGTCTGTTTAATTGCTGTTCTCCCTCCATGTGTTTCTCCCTCTAGTGGTAAGTCAATAGGAACTGCAGACACTCTCCCTCTAGCGGTGAGTCAATTGGAACTGCAGAGACTCTCCCTCTAGTGGTGAGTCAATAGGAACTGCAGTGACACACACACACTGACACACACTTAGGGTTTTATTATATAGGATTACATTTATTATTGATTATACGTCACGCATTATTTCTTAATTTACTTGAAATGAGGTTGTTGCTTTTTGCTCTACCATAAAAGGTAATGATCCTTACGTACTTATATTTATTTCTCTAGCTGTTAGTATCATATATAAAAAAAGAGGAAGTTCCTATTACACTAACTTAAAGGGTATCTCCACTGAGGAAAAAGTATTTTTTTTTGTACACCATCCCCCAACCCTCCCCCTACCTTTTTCCCCCCAGAATTCCCTTTCGTTTGATTGCAGCAGCATGGGAAAGTTGTGCAGGTTCCTGGGGGTGTGTCTTCCCCTGTGCTGAGAGTGCTGTCACTCAATGTGCACCATCATGGTAGCAGACACACCCACTTGGCTGCAGTAAGAAATCCTTTCCTCCCTGACTCTCCAAGTTCATTTTTACAGCTGATCATGCAGAGACAGGGGAGAAAAAGTTTAAACCCTCTTCCCACACTACTTTAAGTAGGGGGAACTTTGTTGTTTTTAATAAAGATTTTTTTTGTGTCTAACTCTGAGAGGGATGGTTGAAAAATTGATCAATGATTGATTTCATAGGGGATGCTGGGAATATGAGGCAATCTGGTATGGGAGGGAGTGGGAGAGAGAAAAAGATAGTACCTGATTACTCCATTAATTAGTGAAGTCAGCAAGCTGCTGTGATGGTCATGTGATTATTCCTTCATTAATCAGTGAACTCAGTAGCTTGAAAAGTGTGTGTGGTGTGGTGTGTGTGTGTGTGTGTGTGTGTGTGTGTAGAATCGACCAACCAGTCAGATCACACAGACAGCAGTCCCGACGGATCCTCTCACATTCTGTGCATGCACTAAAGGAAACCGCGCGTCGGACATTTCCCATGCAGGCAGTCACTAAAAGTTGCCGAACCTGAACCATCCACAGCGTTCTGGGGGAAACTCATTGGATTTCTTCTAAACTACTGCTCAAAGACACAGGATACTGCAGGTACATATCCACCTTACACATATCTATCCTTAGAACCCAGGTGACTTTTATCAGTGGAGATACCCTTTAATTCAACTGCATAGCTTGCTGTATGAAAGAGGAAATTCTTATCTACTGACTATTTCAACATATAAGCTTGTTACTGAGAATGTTGGGAAATGTAGTCCAGGTACCATTTTATCTTTTAAGCATATATTTGGCGGCTATCTTTTAATTATGCTCTCACACAAGTAGGCCCCAGTAAGTCAGTGCCACATACTTTGAGGACATTGAATGTGACAAAAAAAATTCTGCTGGCACTGAAAGGGTTAAATCTACATTTATACACCGCAGTTACCCATACAGAAACACACACAAAGTATACATATTCCCACTTATACACAAAAGTGTTGAACCATGCACCAGCAAATGCTAATTAGTCTAGAAAAAAAAGAAATGTTTCCTTATGACAAGAAGTATAAAGTTGTATCAAAAACAATTTAATTTTATTATTCTTTGGGCATATCACAAACATTGCTGAGAAAGTGAATAAAAATTATTTCATAATTATTTTGTCCAGTGCCTTTTAAACTGTATTATCTATATATATAATAAATCTCTATACACAGATTTCACAATAATTGTATGAAAAGCAGACTCCTCTTGGTGGTAAATGGTAACAGAATATGGTTATTTTGCATCAAACATGAAAATAGAATCAAACAAAAAATGTGACATTTCTTGGTTTGCCAATGCAGATTTAACAATTCAGAACTAAATCATTACTGTACAAATTTGTAATTAGCAATTACAAAAAAAGATAATACACATAAGCATAACCAGTAAGAAGGACATCCAAATTATTAAAAATTATTTAAAAAAATTTCAGCAATTTTCAGTTTTTATTTTACAGCTTTAGCCACATTAAAGGACAATTATACTCACCTTCCCTCCTTGTTGCAGAGCGTGCCTTCCTATTGGCCTCGTCGCCGACGGGGAGGAGGGGGCGGAGCCTACAAGAGCAGCGTTGATGCAACACGCTGCTGTAGGTTTCGTGAATCTCGGGGTGAGGACCTAGCGGTTCAGGTCCTCACCCTGGGTAAAAGCTACTACATGAAGATCTGGAGCGGAGGGAAGGTGAGTATAATTGTCCTTTAAGCTGCATTTATGAATGATCAATATGGGTAAAAAGTATAGATAGCTCTAATTACTGATACTGATTAATTTAAAAAGTGACCCATTGTTTTTAGTGGTATAAAAAGAAAGGTTTGAAGTAGTACCAGATGCAGGAAGACTCTCAAGATATCTAGAAGCGGCTTTATTCACAAATGTGATCACATTTGATAAAAGACCCAGTGTCCGAAATATGTAATGTGTGAATAAAGCAGTTTCTAGATATCTTTTGAGAGTCTTCCTGCATCTGGTACTACTTCAAACCTCTCTATTTATACTTATGTACGGTTGCCTGTACAGGACACGAGTAGCAACCATAGGATTTCTGAAGGTTTTAGGACTCTGTGCATGTGTATCATTGTTTTTAGTGCTCTGGTACTGTCAAATGTGTTACATGCCTAGTCAAATATAAAAAAACATTAGTCAAATGTAAAAGTAGGAGTATACAAAAAGTAGTTTCCATAATTTCCATTTTGAAGCTTTAATAAAAAGGTGCAAAAATCTGCCTTTGCTGCTTATCTTTAACAACCAATCAGCTACTATCAAATGTAGTAGACCAGTAAAACATCAACATCTTATTGGTTGCTACAAATAATAGCATAGTCAATTTTTTGCACCTCTTCTTAAATAAACCTATTTTGTTGTCCTAAGCAACAGAAACTATAGAAAGGATAATTACAAAACAAATTCTCAGAATTCTCCCTGAAGCTCTTTAAACTGTGTGCAATTATAATCTATAGTTTTTTTTTTAAAAGTTTGATCCTATTTATTTATTTAAAGTATAGGATTACATTTCTATTTAATAAAAATTCTGTTATAAGAAACGACAAAAACTTTGGATACAATAGGAAAGGCTTTAAAGTTTTCATTGAAATAGGAAGAGTAAAAATGAAAAAAACATTAATTGTTGTAAATATCCATAAATAATAAACATGTGTAATCCTCAAATCATTAATATGATTATAATTCAAATTATAATCTGTTTTTTAAATGATCCATCAACCATCCCAACCTAATGCTTCTCCTTTTTCCTTCCAATACAGTAAGTAAATCTTTAACTTTAAAAAGTGGTTAGTCTCCAGTTTTAAGGAAAATTAAAGGAATAGACCAGGGGGTTAGTGAGGTATACCCTACCTTCTATTCTTCCATCAAGGCCAGGAACAAGGATAGAAGAAACGTACGAACGATCATCTGCAGTCGCTCTGAAATTCCCAACAGCTTCCTTTTTCTGATCAACTACAGCGCTCATTATCGTGCATGTGCACTATAGTTTATCAGAACCAGGAAGCGGTTGGGACCTCAGTGTGATAGTGGAGGATTGCTGCTAACACAACCATCCTGTTGCATCACTAAACATTATTGGTAGTGTAAGCCTTTATTTTTCTGAACTGCAGGAGGTTTCCTGGTTAAACCCCCTCGCCTTCTCTATAGACTAGAACAGGTTGTTTGTTAGTGTGTCTGTATGGTGATCCATGATAAATGATCATTAGACTAATAGTCTAATGATCGTTCCTAACAATATTTATCTTACATGTGTTCAAAGCTATAGTGTAAATATGTAATCACATATTGTTTGTATACACTTTTTTTGGTTTCACTGTGTGATTCATTCTTTATTGCTTATCAGACACATTTGGGGGCTATTGCCTTCCCATACATTCAGATAACTAATAAATTCTAATTAAAAAAAAAAAAATATCCACCCTGAGTGGCATTTCATTTGTGCTGCAACAATAATATAGAGAACCCCCCACACACACACACCGCATATGTAGAGCATCAGTCATTTTGTTGCTGTTTTTACCTTTAGTCTGTATATTGATGTACATTTTGTTAATGCGATGTCCTCACTATCAAAGCACTTATAATAGGTTCAGTTAACATATTATAATAAGAACCTGATCCACTAGCAAGTTTAACTCTTACAGGATATTCAGACTGAATAGGACACTTTTACTATATTGATTAAAGTAACAATGAAATGCTCTTTGTATCACTACAGATAATTGCAGTAATGAGAAAGAGGGGCAGCATTATTAACTGTCCTGTTTTAAGATATTAGTGATATTAAAGGACAAGCTTCAGAACAACATTCTTTCAGAAGGAAGAGCACCCTAATATAAAAGCAGTAATATGTGCCAGGGCCGTTTTTAGGCATAAGCCACCTAGGCAAATTGCTAGGGCGCCTATATTAAACCAGTATGCAAATAAGGAACAAAGACTTCTGTGAATTTACCATGTTTATACATGGAAGCTCTTAGGAGCACTATATCTTTAAAAATACTTTTACAGCATTCCATAAGCTAAATCCAAAACCAGAGCGCCAACTACAGATTGTGGAATCCTGTAAAAGTCTTTTTAAAGACATACAGGGAGATTCAATAAACGTTCTTATCGTTAAAAATGGTGCTAATTTTGCTCCAACCAATCAGATATTATTTAACATTTGAAAGAAAACATCAGATTGGTTGAGGCAAAATTAGCACAATTTTTAACGATAAGAACTTTTATTGAATAACCCTGATAGTGTTCCTAAGAGCTTCCATGTATAAACATGGTAAATTCCCAGAAGTCTTTGTTCCTTATTTGCATATTGCTGAAAAGGGAGTATCAAAGCCTGAATTCTCCCCCTACCCTATTTAATAAACTAGGAAAGTGAAGGAAGGAGGGGGGGGGATGAGCTCAGCTAATAGTACAGAGGAGAACAGTTCTAAAATGCCAGGTAAAAGCTGCTGCAGACTTTATACCAGTGGCCC
Organism: Hymenochirus boettgeri; assembly: GCA_019447015.1. Taxonomy (NCBI): domain Eukaryota; kingdom Metazoa; phylum Chordata; class Amphibia; order Anura; family Pipidae; genus Hymenochirus; species Hymenochirus boettgeri. Next base: position 264,584,659 of record CM033469.1, read on the forward strand.
CTGTGACTAGCAGCCATGAGATCCCTATCCCTGCCCCTTTCTTCCCTCCATCCAACTCTCCAATTAGAACTTAGAGTGGGTGAGGAGTGAATAACTCAATGGAGGAGCAGGTACATTCTGTATATCATGTCAATGCTGGCAGCTGAAAGGGTTAAAGGTAATACTCTGCGGGCACTGAAAATATTAATAGCAGTACTCTAGTAAAGTGCTAGCACTAAGGGGTTAATGGTAATACTCTGGGTCAGTGCTGACACTGAAATTACTAGTAGGAAAGTGTGCTGGCACTGAAGGGTTAAATGTAATACTCTGCTGGCTCTGAAGGGTTAATAGCAATACTCTGGGGAAGTGCTGGCACTAAAAATGGTAATGCCAATACTCTTGGAGGGATAGGCCACACTACTGCACTTTTAAGTGTGATGGGATTTCGTTCTGATCACGCTAGGGCACCAAAATGGCTAGAAACGACCCTGATATGCCTCACCTCTCATTTTGATATGGTTGTTGCGCAATGTACATTTCTAACATGGGGTTTGTGTTTTATTTCCCAACATCCCAAAGTGTGGTTGATGGCATTTGTGTTCTTTAATCATGCACAGTCCTAAGATACTGCAGGAACATGTTACAGTTGGTTACACCCACTAGTAGCCTCTACGCAGGGGAGCATGTGACGGAGGTCAGGGGTGTGGCCAGTTACTGTACATACACAGTTATTTCATCCAGTTCTTCAGAAAGTTACATTTACTTTAATGCTATTTACAGTAGTGGAATTTTACAGGTTATGAATGTTTTTAGAGGGGATATTTTCTGATTCTGGGGTGTAAAAATGTGGGTTTAGTTCTCCTTTAAAGGAAAAGGTTCAGATTATTTTTTTTCCTGGCTTAAGTCCATAAACTTCTAATTAAAGTAAAAAAAAAAAAAAAAATCGCTAGCCCTTAAAGGAGAACTATTGTGTGTATAGATGTTTTTTTTTAAAATAGTTAAAAAAAAAAAAAAAAAGTACTTCGGACAGGGATATAGGATTGGGTAATTCCTCTCCCAATACTGTTTCTGCGAGGAGCACCATCCCAAAGAAAACGGATTCTGCCAGTCTTCCTTCAGCACTATATTAAATACAGGAATAGTCCAGGACTAACCTGGCAAATGAAAACCATACATGCTATAATAATCAATCCTTCCTCCTTGTCTCGGGTACTTTCCATTTTTAAAAAGTAAATTTTTTTTAGGGACACTATACTGAAAAAATGATTTTGCCTCATCTTAATCTATAATTGAATCCATGTAAGTAGCACTTACTCGGAGGTGTGTGTGTTGCTGCATGCCTTCAATCTAGCACACATCTTGTTTAGGAGCATTATACCCCCTCCCATTTTTTTACCACTTCCATCTGACTTGACCTTTTTCCCCACAAACCAACTGTCAAAACTCTTCCAACTACAGCAAAATGACTCACAGAAGAATAGTTTTTGAGAGCAAGGAACTTGATTGACAGCTGAAAAGATTTTAGATTGAAAAAAGTTTTAGATTGAATATCTAAAGAAATAGGGGGCGGATCAACAAAAAAACGATGCAGTGGTGGTTGGGAAGAATTATAATTTCCAGTAATGGTCAATTTAAAATAACCTTTTTTTCAGTATAGATGTACGTTAAGTAATTCCTAACCAAACATATATCTGTGTGTAAAAAGTAAATGCTTTTACTATAGCAACCACTACAGCCTACCATTACATTAAGCACAGAAATATACAAAGTAGCTTATTGGTCAGCCACGCTCTCGCTCCCTGGGTTAAGCACCCTAAGAACTAAATATTGGGACTAAAATGGGGTTACAGTTGACAGGAATATGTTTAATGCAAGGAATTACTTGTTTGGCTTATCTCCTTTAAAGTAGAAATTAGAATTGTTCAGGCCCCTGTTATTTATGAAACATGTTAACATTTTATTTAATGTAGGTAACAATTCAATTCAGACATTTATGAATTAGTAGGCAATGCAGCAGCTTTCCCTCTCTAAGATCTAGCATAATTTATCCACAATTCTCTCCTGGTGTGGAAATTAAATCAAAACCTCTTGTTTACTTATAAATAGGCAGAGGAGTTTCTTTGTACAAAGTATGCTCTACTGATAGAACCTTAATTCATGTTATAGCTTTGTACACATTTATTTTATGTAATCTTGTTTGTGGATATACAATTATTTATTTCTATTTTAAGTGTCTTCTCTACCATATGGAATGTTCTGTATGCATGATAAAACACAATAAGAACATTCTTGATGTTATTCTATGAAATTAAAATTGACAAAACACAAGTTAGCCTTTATGAAAGAATGTATGAATATGAGAAAGTAGCTGGCAATGCTGTAGACATTTTGCTCAAAACCATAGATGATTAATATTTATGTCTATCTTTTATAGATTTAAATAAATAAAAAAACAACAGGGAAAAGCAAGCCAATACAGAATAACAGGGCCAGATTTAAAAAACATTGTTAGCAGTAAGTAACACCATAACGGCAATTACACTAATTTAACATTGTGGTCGTTAATTAACACCACGTGATCGTTAATTCAGACTGCAGTCATATTGCAGTTATTGCCTATATCATTACATTGTAATGTGAATAACTATTAATACATCATTAATATAATTGTAATGATTGTTAAACATGATTGAAATGAAAACCTTATATTGCAACAGTTTGGTCACTATTGTTACAAAATAGGGTTATTCAATAAAAGTTCTTTTGTGTAAAATGGTGCTAATTTTGCCCCAACCAAACAGATCTTATTTAACATTTAAAAGCTAACATCTGATTGGTTGGGGCAAAATTAGCACCATTTTAAACTATAAGAACTTTTAATAAATCTCCTTGTTAGTCGTTGACCAACACCTGCGGACGTTAATTAACGGCCGTTACTTACTGATAATGATGCTTTATAAATACGGCCCATTGTAACAAAAAAAGTGTTTGACATTGCCATTAATGGCAATGTACCACAAATTCCTTTACTTCTTCTTCAAGTTTTGTGGCAAAATGCATCTGTTTCTGAATATTTGCGGATTATGTCACAGCTCATACTGTAAGCAGGAAGTACCACTATTTATACTGCTGTAAGTTTATATAGATTGCAGCTTGAAGCATGATGATCTAATTTTAAAGGTAGGATTTTAATAGAGGGCACTAGATGGAGTAATACAAGGCGATGTACACTTACCGCATAAAACTTTCCTGCAGTGCAGAGCAATAGTGGCCCTTGATACATTCCAATTATGGTGTCTTTAGACAATAAAACACACACACATTTGTAGTCTGCTAAGAACAAACAGATCTGGTGATTATCTAAAAACAGTCTGCAGCCTACAGATACTCTATAGCTGCCCAGTGCATTTTAGTACCTGTTTTCAGCACCAATGCCTTAGAAAGTCATCTAATGATAAATAAATTGGGAGAGTTTTACTATAAGCACTGAAATTGGGTAATGCACTGGGAGATGCAATCACAATTCTCTGCCTTGCTTATTGCAAACTGGTCATTTTATAGTTCCTATATTACATTCCATTAATATTTTATCTGCTTAAGCCCTGAACATTTGCTTTCATAAAAAAAAAAACATACACAAAACCTATACTATTCCGGGTTTTAAATTTTAGTACTAATTTTGCTGCATACATACTATAACTTAAACCCCACACATTGCCCATTTTACGGTTTGCAGGCATTTTATCAAACTTTCACAGTGCACAAAGAATGTATAGTCATCATTTATAAACCCACTGAAAAACTGTTGCATTTCCTGACACGTATGTAAGGTTGGATACACAAGGGTCAACATTGGTTCCGGGCAACAGTTCGCCAGTAGCGAGCGGTCTGGACAAAAGTAGCCGTAGGCAACAGTTCGCCACAACTGATCATACGATCACGATCGCCCATGTTTTAACAGAATACCCAACCGCCCGTTCGTCCGATCTGGATGAACAGGTGACAGAGATCGGTCTTGGCCGTTGGCACTCACACCATACAATGTTTTCAGCCAACCGACCAATACATGATAATATTTTATGGTGTGTTCCCAGCCTACATCTGTATGTACAACATTTTTTAAACTTTATTTCCTTTTGTGCTTCAGCTAGTTAATCCACTTAACACAAATCTTTTTTAAGATAAAAAACAGGAACCCGGATGCTGATGGTTGTAGTTCTATAGTTCCGAAATGGGTAGATTTTATTATTACTAATAGAACCTATGTTGCTCAAGCCTGTTAAGTTTTCTTATTTCATCATTATAGCCAGGGTTTAAGATTAACGTGTTATCCTCTGCAATGGTTATAGTATGGCTCCTATACATGATGTACACAGTGTGAGGACTGTCAACCTAGATGCTCTCTTAACCTAGAAGGGGGATCTAGAGTTGACAGCTCCTCCCTGCTTTCTCTTTTAAACCCCCACCAGACACATTAGTTAGAGAAGGGGTATGAGGGTCAAGCCAGCCATGGTATGCAGGGCCTAAGTGACTACATGCTTCTTGCAGAAATACTTTTGCAATCCAACTGCTATACTCCCAATGTCGAGGATCAAGCATTTTACATCCTCACCAGCATTTATGGGGGGAATTTGTTTATAATTTCCATTCCCCTTTAAATGTTCAAAGTTTAAAGTCACACAGCTGTGCTAAAATAATGCATATGCTTTACAACTTCTTCCTCATGCTCCATTCAACTGCTTATGTTTAAATGCACAAGGTGTATAATTATCAGTTATTTAACCAAAATTCCCTTATTTTACTTAAATTGTGAGTTGCAGCAGGGTTTGTGCAGTTAAAAAGAGTAAAAAAAAACAAACCAAACAACATTCATCAACTAAAAACAGCATTATTAAAATAAAACAAAATAAATTAAATCTATTGCAACATTTGCCAGCAAGGCTGGCCCGTCAAAACGAGGTAGTGGGGCCGGCTAAATATTTAACTTAAGGGAAACTCCAGCAGCTAGATTTGCAGGTTAAATTCATCATAATGTATTAAAATACTTGGGAAAATAATTTATTTCTAGAACTGTTAAAAATAAATCTAGGTTAGACAAAACCTTATAATTTTTCTCTTTCAATAGATTTACTTTTTTTTACTTAATAATGCAGTAAGAACTTTAAAAACACATCCAGTTCTCCCAACTTCATAATAATGATTTGGTAAAGGTAGAAACAGAACCATAACAGGAAAAACTTAATGAGATTTTAAAGCAAAATAAGACCAACTCCTTTTACGGTAGTTATGCAAGTTTCATCTAGAGTTTTTACTGAAGACCTTTAAATAATAAACACAGGTTTTAACGTCTAGTCTTCAGGGCTATTACTGCCAGTAACAGTACATTTATCTATACCAAGGTGCACACTATGTAACTTTAATTTCTAAAACAAAGCTAGGTTTCATATCGATCCTGAAAAATAAAATCATATTAATGAATTCTGCTGGTGAAGTATTTTAAGTATTCAGAGGCAATATTATCTTTATAGCATAGCACAGTTTTAAATCAGAAATTAAAAGAACTTAATTAGTCCTGAATTACTACATCGTCCTCTTCTTCAGCCTCTATTACTTCTATATCCCCATCATCTTCGTCAAGACATATTACTACACCAGCTGGTTCATTAGACTTTTTACAAAACCAGTCTAGAACCTCCTTTTGACCTAACCCAGAGTCCCTGACAAGTGACTGCAAGTCAGCTTCTTGAATATTATGGTGTGTAGACCAATATCCTTCTAAAACATTATAATTAACCGTATGACCTGATTGTGAAACAGTAGGCAGGGCTGAAGAGTGTTTTTTTATAGTCTGTACAACTGTCCCTGTACTATCTCCCAAAGAATGAATAGTATCTTTTTCCATGAGGGAAGATTGATTGGATTTTGGTGCATCTTTTACCACAGATCTCTGGACCACAAATGTCGCAGGTGTGGTCATGTCTAGTGTCCCTGAATTCCTTACAGGTGGAATTATACTTTTAATATCTGCTCCTGGCATACCCAACACTGGTGTCACAGATGGACTTCCACCAACCTTTGACTCGCCAATCTTTCCATTCTGAGAAACTAAATGTTGAGGTTCATCCAACCAGGCAGGGCGCCCTGGGGCATTTTCCCTGAACCATTTAAGTTGGCCATGTTTAAGTGCATAACGTGTGTCCCCAAACCACTGGATTATATCTGCTCTAGGCAATCCAGTTATTTCCTCTAGCTTCTGGTAGTCTTCTCGGCTAGCCCACTGACATTTTAAAAAGAAAGACTTAAGGATTGCCAGTTGTTCTTTGGACTTACGTTGTCGTCTCATAACAGGAGTATAAGAGTCTTCTCTGAGAACTCCCTCACCTGACTCTTGAAAACTATGGTCCTGAAATTTTAAGAGGATTTCTGCATTCTGGGATGGAGTTCCCCATGTTCTGCAGAGCTCTTCCTCGGAAGGTAAACAAGGCACAGCTGAGCTCACATTGGTCCCATCTACACTAAACATCTGTCCAGGAACCTTTGTAGAATGCCTAAGTTCTTGCTGTGTCTCCCTAATACAGCCTGTATCTGGGGATTGTTTTCCAAAACTGTAAAAAGAATCACAAGATTTATTGGGGCTTTGTTTCCCATTATCAGGGATAAAATCTGCTACCAGCCCAGTTTCTGTGTCTGGGGTCAAGAAATCGGTCTTTATCCTCTTGGCTTCTGGTCCCTCATTGTCTAATGAAGAACAAAGTGGTGGAGTTGTTATTTCTCGACTGGCTTCGAAGTTAGGAGTAGAAACTTTGCATTTTTCAGTACTCTGAAATTTGCTGGATTTTTTGGCAAAAGCAACCAGAGGTTTGAAATGAAGCTGGTCTTGATTATAAAGTAGACGAGAACGTGTCTCCTCAATCTCTTCGGATGACCAGCTAATACCACAACGAATCCTTTGTGCCATAAACCAGATCTTAACCTTTTCCATTTGTAATCCATAGCGCAGACACAACAAAGCAATCTCAGGCATGCTTGGGTAAGGAAAGTAGCTGAAAGTATGGACTAGCTGTGGATGATCATCCAATTCAGTCAACTCTGCTTCAGTCCATATTAGTTCCAGATCATCAGAGATAGGTGGCAGACAAACAAGCCCCGTCGAGCTATCTGAACACATTAAAGGGTCCTTGGTAGTTGTTGGAGACATTCTCAGCTGCTATAGGCGTTTCACGTTGCTTGCTCTGATGGGTGTGTGTGAAGAGAGAAAATCCTTTATTTAATCCACAGTAGTTTCTGCAGAAACAAATATATAGCATTTTAAAAGCTTACAATGAAAAAACATTATTTAAAGGGTATGTTCACTTAAAAAAAACATTTGTTCCAAACTGTAGATAACCCCCCAAAACCCCACTTTCACGATATACAGAGTTTCCAAATATACTCCAAATATACTAATTGCCTGACAGCCGCCACCAGGAAGTAAAGCAGCTGTCGTCACAGAAGTCCCCTGCGTCTGTTTTTGCTCAAAACAGGAGCAGGGGGCATCAACTAGACAGCGAGGGACCAGGTCAGGTAAGAAAGTTCAGGAGCTTCTTTGGAAACCTTGAATATCGCAAAAGTTGTGTTTGGGGGGGGGGGGGGGGGGGGTAATCTACAGTTTGGAACAAAGGTTTTCTTTTTTTGGACTTGCCCTTTAAAGTATAAAAATATAGTTTATCTGTAAATAATACTTTTGAGATAATGTTTTCAGATTGTGGAAAACATGACAATGGAAATTTTTGTTGCAACATATCTGTGTTCTAAAGGTGCACTACACTGCCCAAAAATAATTTAAGGAAAACTTTTGCCAAAATTTATATAGTTTAAAGTTAACTTTAAAGTGTATTTCATAATAGAATTTTCATATATAATAAATGTAGTATGGTAAACTACATTGACTGAAACACTGGTCTAGATCTACAATGTAAAAATATACATAGATTTGAATATAAATAAGGAAACATGGCAGCACACTTTTCAAGACCACACATATACACTATTTTGTTCAACATTACAGTCACACTAAATGTACTGGTAAAGTTAAACTTTTTTTTATTTTTATTCATATAGTGCAGAACAGAACAAAATAATGAGGGGAATGATGGAGTTAAAGGGCAATTATAGTGAGAAAATTGTTTTTTTTTAAATTTCTTCTAATGTATCCTATACGTCAATCCATCCACCAGGGTACCTTTAGTTTCTTTAAATTCTACATAGTCCCCGAGATATAAGCCTTTGAATATGCTGTGATTTGTAGGAGCTGCTACACCTCATCTGTCACTCAAAGGCACACACCCACACAATCCAAAGCTCCCATGCAGTACTGTCACACACTCTCTCACCCACACTATATGTACCATGTGCAACATATAGTCAAATGCTGTAGTGCTAAACACAATCAATAAACCATTAACCCAGTAATATGAGCATAACACACTATAAAACAGCCCCCCCCCCCAAAAAAAATATCTTATATACATACAAAACCAGTGACTCAAATGGAACACTAATACAGTATATATAATACAGTAATACAGACTATATACCAAACAAGACACACAGTGCAATCTATGAAATATATAGACTAAAGCAACTGAAATGTAACAGGACAACAAGTGTCACTGTGTTTGTGAAGGTCTCACTACAAGCTGCTGTTACACTGACTCTCTCTTCAGTGATTATGATCTCAGCTAAGCAGGGGGAGAGATGAACTTTAGGTAGAAAGTAAATAACAATTAGCAAAGTTAGAGAACAGGCAGAGTTCAGTAACTTACTTGTAAAGAATCTCAGCACCACTTGTCCTCCTCTCTCCCCCTCTGCCCCTCCCTTCAGCATATTGCTACTTTATTCCACACTTTAATTGCTTGCAGTCTAGCTCTGGAAGGGAGGGGTCAACAGGATGTCAGAACTTCATTTAAAGTCCTTTCAACTGACAATGCTCGGACTCTGTATACAGCCCGTCACTGCTTGAGGGGGAGTAGACAGAGAGGGGAGGGGGACTACACAGCTTGGTACAAACTTCTGCCAGTGTGAAGAAACGAAGCCACACAGAAACATGAAAGTAAGGCAGCTTATACTAAGTGATCTATACATTGTATACAGACAAAGTTTTTTTTTCACTATAGTTGCCCTTTAATGGAAAAAGGATTTTTTTTAAAATCCGATAATCCAATTGGAAAAGAGGGGGGAAAAGTGATCCCAGTGACCCCACAGAACATGTATACAAAATAACCATCACTCTCTTACTGGGGTGTGTTGTTGCTGTGTTGATATATAATTATTGAGTATGCTTGTGAAGGTTCTCATTCATCCAGGTCATGGTATATCTGTTGTATTCAATTAGATCAACTGGACTTGAAATGTAGTTCTTGAAGGCGTTTCGCTAGTCATCCGACTGGCTTTCTCAATTCAGAATGACTTGTACATGAATCTGTGGCAATTATGTACCCTGGAAAATCCCAATTAGCATATCACAGCCAGGTGTTAAGGGTGTGATTAGATAGTGGCTAAGAGGTGTTATAGGAACGCCCAGAGTAAGGTGTTAAAACAGCATTGTACATGGCAGACAGTTGGTGTCGAACCCCCCCACCTCTATTTAGGCTTGGTTTCTTTATTATTTATGGTTTCTTCATAAGGAAGGGGACCCACTAAGACCTATAGTCAGCAGCATCAACTCTGTAACATACAAGGTGGCAAAATATCTAGCTAACATCTTAGGACCTTTGGTGGGAAGTTCTAAGCATCACATCCAGAACTCTCAGGATTTCACCAACAAGATTGAAGATATAGTACTCGATGTAGAAGAAACTATGGTGTCTTATGATGTGACATCTCTCTTCACTTGTATACCCACCAAGGAGGCTGTTGACATGGTGAGAAAACGGCTGGGCCAAGACAGCACTCTTACTAGCAGAACTGATCTCAACCCAGAACAGGTGTGTTCCTTGTTGGACTTGTGCCTGAATACCACCTATTTCAAATACAGGGATAACTTCTATAAGCAAAAACATGGATGTGCTATGGGATCTCCAGTTTCACCTATTGTGGCCAACCTTTACATGGAGGAGGTAGAAACACAGGCGCTTAATACCTTTAAGGGCATAGCGCCCAGCCACTGGTTCAGATATGTTGATGACACCTGGGTTAAAATCCACCAGAAGGAAGTACAAGCTTTCACAGAACACATTAATGCGGTGGACCAAAACATTAAATTCACAAGGGAAGAGGTACAAAACAACAAACTGGCTTTCTTGGACTGCTTGGTAGAAGTTAAGGAAAATGGTAAACTGGAAGTAGAGGTTTACAGAAAACCAACACACACAGATCAGTATTTGATGTTTGACTCCCACCACCCTTTAGATTACAAGCTGGGTGTCATCAGAACCCTGCAACACAGAGCCGAGAACATCCCCACTAGCACAGAGGCGAAGGCTAAAGAAATGAAACATCTCAGAGGAGCCCTTAAAACTTGTGGATATCCAGACTGGGCCTTTGTCAAAAGAAGTAGAAGGAAAGAAAAGAACACGAATACCAACAGTGAAGGGGAAAAGCAAGACAGGAGGAAGAACATGGTCATCCCATATGTAGCAGGGGTCTCCGAGAAATTAAGAAGAATTTTCAAAAAACATCGTATCCCTGTCTGCTTTAAACCGAACAACACACTGAGGCAGCAATTGGTACATCTGAAAGACCCAATACCTAAACACAAGAAAAGCGACATCATATATGCAGTGCAGTGCAGTGAAGAATGCTCTGATTTGTATGTGGGGGAGACCAAACAGCAACTGCATCAACGTATGGCCCAGCACAGAAGAGCCAATTCCTCGGGTCAGGACTCAGCCGTGTATCTGCATCTTAAGGATAAAGGACATACATTTGAAGATTGTAATGTTAACATACTGGCGAAGGAACGTGACTGGTTCAAGAGAGGTGTTAAAGGGCATGTCCACCCCAAAATTTAACTTTTGATATGTGGTAGGGCATGCTCCCCCAGCCCCAACCGCATTAATATAATTGTTAGAAAGTCCTCCGATTCTTACTTACCTGCCCTCTCTCCCCTGCTGCAGTGTTCAGGCCCTCTGCTTGCATGGAATTGAAAGCAGGGGGCGGGACCGGCAGCCGCGTCCGTGATTGGCTGAAAGGCAGGGAGGGCTGCACTGAGCATGCCTCAACCTTGATGAGGTTGAGGAAGTCTCAGGCACAGCATGAGTCACACACTGCTCCTACACAGCAGTTTCCTGGACTTTGGAGGGGCACAGCAGGGGAACTATTTTGAGCAGGAATGTAAGGTAAGGATTGTTTTAAACTACTTGATGTGGCCAGTAAGGGGTTAAATATTAGTTTTGGGGGTGGACATGCCCTTTAAGGAGGCCATTTATGTGAAAATAAAGAAACCAAGCCTAAATAGAGGTGGGGGGGTTCGACACCAACTGTCTGCCATGTACAATGCTGTTTTAACACCTTACTCTGGGCGTTCCTATAACACCTCTTAGCCACTATCTAATCACACCCTTAACATCTGGCTGTGATATGCTAATTGGGATTTTCCAGGGTACATATTTGCCACAGATTCATTCTGTCATTCTGAATTGAGAAAGCCAGTCGGATGACTAGCGAAACATCTTCAAGAACTACATTTCAAGTCCAGTTGATCTAATTGAATACAACAGATATAATTATTGAGTGGTATGAAGGTAGTGTTTGATCCAGACAACGGCCTTGCTGGGGCTGAAATCCAAAAATATGGTCACACATTAAAAAAAAAGTCCTGTGATAAGCTCTGTTGATATATATCCCTTATTATATTATATAAATAAATTTATAATTTCATGGGGAATACATTGGGTTTTTCTGAGGTACTATATTGGTGGGGGTGGGTAAAAGTAATATACATAGGGACAGTGTTTATGTGTTGTTTAAGCACTAAATAAATAATTATATCAATATTAACAAATATGTAGTAATGACATTAAAGGGACTGTAAACTCCCCTAAACAAGAACTATTTGCCATTCGTTTATTTTATTCACAGGGAGGTGAAAACGCTTATTCTCATCTGCCTGTGAATAATAGGATGCTCGGGGGACCTGGAACCTTACCCGCCGCTCCACTCGCAGCCACTCCTTCACTGAACAGCTGTTCTCTCCAGATCGCGCGCCCTATCTTTTGTATTGGCGCGCATGCGCCTAAGATAGGGCGCGCGGTCGGGACAGAGCGGCTGTCAGTGAAGGAGCGGCTGCGAGTGGAGCAGCGGTAAGGTAAGTTCCAGGTCCCCCGAGCGTCCTATTTTTCACAGGGAGGTGAGAATAAGCATTCTCACCTCCCTGTGAATAATAGAAATGAATGGCAAATGGTTCTTTTTTGGGGTTTAGTGTTCCTTTAAAAGTATATAGAAATGTAAATAAGGCAAAATCTATAAATAAATAAAATTACTTGCATAGTCCCCACTCCTGTTTTTTAATGGTATCTTCAAAATGGACTGTTAAGCCACACCCCGGGAAGTTTTACAGGGAGGCAATGGAAGCTTACAAAGGAACATATTTCTCACTTCCCTTTTAGTGTTGTATCCAATGGTGTGCTTAATATTAGATTGACAGCAGTGTTAGCCAATCAAAACTTTTTCTGAGTGTTAGTAGGAAGTAGGAATTGTTAGTAGGAAGTTGCAAGACTTATATGTCACTTCCTTTGTAAAACGTGCAACAGTCTGTCACCTCACCCCTTGCCTCTCAATAGAAACAAAGGAGAGCTGCTGTTTGCTGGACAGTAAGAGATATCTATACATCAGGGATAGGCAACCAGTAGATCTCCAGATGTTTTGGAAACTACAACTTCCAGAGTGCTTGTAGAGGAATGCTGGGAGTTTCAGTTTTCAAACATCTGGAGATCTACTGGTTGCTTATCCCTGCTATATACGATAGGGGGACTGAAAGAAAAACATCTCCATGCCCACTTCTGTGAGACAATGAAGTGAGTTTGTGGTTTATTACATTATTTAAGCAATATACTCCATAGAAGCCATGAACCTGTGTCCTGAGCGTTTGCGCTCACGACTGTGCCCACGATTTCCCTAAAACGGCAATTGCTGGAACGTGAAAATTCCCGCTATTTCCAATGCGCATGTGATTGTGTGTCCGTTCGTGTTTTGGTAATGCATACATTCACCATTTTTGGTGCGTTAACGCATGCATTTCCGTATCGGAAAACGGCAAAATCGCATGTGCAAAACGCACAAGAATCATGCACAAAATCACGTGCAATACCGCTCCCGATTGTGTGCACGATTTGGTGCATTGTAGTGTGGCCTCAATACTTTCAAAACACCCTTGGGAGGGTGAGTATTGACAGGCAGATTGATAGAATGATCCAATGGATCTGTTATTGATCTATTATTGGTTGGAAATGTAAGGGGGTCGTATACAATGTTACAATAAATAGATCAACAATAGAGATGGGCCGGATCGCTGATCTGAACCCTGTTGTTGCGACGGATTTCCGTGATTCACGGAGACGCGTTCGAAAATTCAAAGAAAATTAAGGAATTTTTAAAAATTTTGTAAAAATTATAGTTACTTACTGTAAATAGTTTTGGGACCTGGAAAATGGTCTGGGGAAAAGATTATTTCTAAAAGAATCTGATTATAACTAATTCTGATTGGTTACAATTAGATTCTTCCACAAAGCATACCAATCAAATTCTTTCTGAAAGAATCTGACTATAACCAATTCTTATTGGTTACAATCAGCATTTTTTTTTACATTTTTTTTTAGAAATAATCTTATTGGTGTACCAATCAGATTATTTTCCAATTAGAATTGCTTACAATGATATTCTTTCCAAAAGAATCTGATTGGATAGTATACCAATCAGATTCTTTCCCAATCACAGTTAGTTTCTTCCAGAAAGCATACCAATAAGATTATTTCTAAAAGTATCTGATTGTAACCAATTCTGATTAGATACAATCAGATTCTTTCAGGAAGTATCTGATTGCTATACTAGCCAATCAGATTATTTTCCAATCATCTTATTTCAGAAAGAGTCTTATTGGTTAGTATACCAATCAGATTATTTCTAAAAGAATCTGATTGTAACAAATTCTGATTAGTTACAATGAGATTCTTCCAGAAAGCGTACCAATAAGATTTTTTCTGAAAGTATCTGATTGTAGCCAATTCTGATTGGTATACTAACCAATCAGATTATTTTCTAAACAGAATTTGTTACATTCAGATTCTGATTTGTTAGTATACCAATCAGATTGTTTTTCAATTAGAATTAGTTACAGTTAGATTCTTTTCAGACATGGTTAGTATACCAATCAGTTACTTTCTTAAAAGAATCGAATTATCTGTTTCCCAGACCATTTTCCAGGTCCACAGGCGGAACGGATTTTAGCAGTTTCGCCCATCTCTCAAAACCCTGGATTTAAATATCTTCCTGTATAGATTTATCAAAACAAATCGATAAACAAACAGAAAATGTGATAGTGTTATATAACAAATATAAGATGGATAATGTCTGTCTTATCTAGATGCTAGGCTGCACTTTATTTATATTTAACATGTATTTCTAAAGCACTGACACTTCCAGTACAATCCAAAAGATGTGTGTATATATGTTCCCTCTAATACCTATTGGGGGTAAACCCAATAGGTTCCTTTCTGCCTTTGTATATTGTGTAAAATATTCATTTAGAGGATGTGACACTAATAGAACCAAGATTTCATAGGATTTCTTTTATTTTTATTTTTAACATCTTGCCTTTATTTTTTTTGTACAAATCTCTAAATTTTAGAATAGTGTGTATATCATCTGTATCCACATATAGCTAAACATACATCCACATATTTCCCACTGTGCACCAACGGGCACACTTTTGATAAAAAAAAAAATAATTAAATTATATATATATATATATATATATATATATATATTATACACACACACACACATATAGATAATGTGACAATGGTTAGAGCACTCGCAGGTCTTTTTATTAAAAACATTTATTGTTACAACGGTAAAACAAACATCTACGCGTTTCGGCTACTTCGTGTAGCTATCCATAGTAACATTATCTACTTGTATCATATAGCATGTAGCACCGGGCATGTTGCCTGGATTGGCGTGAGTGCGGGACACTCATCAATGGATACATACAAATACATTTTATTCTGCCACAAACTTTAAATGGAAGTATCTTCATCATATACATCAGTGTAGAGTGAGGTGCATAGAGAGTAGAATAAATGCATGAATAACCGTTACAGCTATAATTTTATTTATAATTTCATTCATGCAATGAGGTAACTGCTCTGCCACTAAGAATAAAAAGATACAATCGTGCATATTTATAAAAATTCAATAAGTTTTAGGCAAATTTTGAAAACTCATACTGTGACACATTGCAGCGGTAACCACTTGATCATATTTATAAAATGGCAAAAAGTGTTGTTTTGTAAGTTAAACCCTTAAATGTGCCATGTCTAAAATTGTGGGACCATGATGAACTTGTGTGTTCTAGACAACAAAATACAATAAAATAAAATTGCGAGGGGTGATAGCAGGATTCCATCTAATAATCCTTGCATGAATGCCTGTAAAAGAAATACGTAACTAGTACTCACATTTCTGAGCTTAATAGATTATGCAAACTAATAGTTACATATAATAATTGCAACAATGCAAGAAATAGATAAATAGGAACAATAATACTTCCACTTTGTGGCCTATTGTAATAGATCCACTATGATACACCTGCAGGGTATACTTACTAATCTGAAGTTTTCCATATGCAGGTGTTCTATGACACTGACAGAAATAACATACTACTACCTAGTAGCTTTCATTTCCCAGGAATCATAAAAGCCATTCCGAAAGGACAATACACAAGGGCAAAGAGAATCTGCTCTACAGACGAAACGTACCAGATAGCTAAAGAAAAGCTTGATGCAAAGTTTTTAGCCAGAGGCTATAATAAGTACACTATTGGGAAAGAAGCCAGTGAGATAGAAGTAGTTCCGAGGGAAATTCTACTCAAAGGTAATCCAGATATGACTAGAAAGGACAATATTACATTTGTTTCCACCTATTCAGGCTTTAGTAAACAGGTCGATAAGGTTATTAATAAATACTGGTCCATTCTTAGCAGTAACGAGGTTGGTAAACTATTTATCCAAAGAACGGTCTTCAGCTACAAAAGAGGAAGAACTATTAAGGATATCCTTTGCCCTGCAGAAACAGTTACATCCACACATATAGTGGAACCTACTTCCAAAAGAAGAGGTAATTTCCCGTGTTTAGAATGTATCTGCTGCATTTCAATCATTAAAGAAGATACTATATACCATCCCACTACGAGTAATAAAATCAAGGTATACCATCAATCAAATTGCAACACGAAAGGGGTCATCTATTTATTAAAATGTCCCTGTGGATTGGGATATGTTGGGCAAACTACAAGACCGGTCAAAGAAAGAATCAAGGAGCATAGAGCCAATATAAGAAACTTCAAGACTAACACATACACAGATACCCCAGTCTCCTACCATTTCAATAACATGAGCCACAACCAGATGCAACTAAAGTGGCAGGTATTAGAGAAAGCGGAAAGACAGAAGCGTGGGGGAGACTTTAAAAATATCCTGCTCCAGAAAGAATATAAATGGATTATGAGACTTAATACAATTTTTCCAACTGGTATGAATGAACAATGTAACATAAAATGCTTCTTGTGATATCTCCGGTATAACGTATAACATATATATCCATATATGGTTTTAAAGTTTACTTTTGAATTTTCCCCGCAGATATAAATAGAACACCTGCATATAGAAAACTTCAGATTAGTAAGTATAGCCTGCAGGTGTATCATAGTGGATCCATTACAATAGGCCACAAAGTGGCAGTATTGTGTTTATAACTATGTGCCCATGTCAACTACACTCACAATTATTGTTACTATTTAGCTATTTCTTGCACTGTTGCAATTATTATACGTAACTATTAGTTTGCATAATCTATTAAGCTCAGAAATGTGAGTACTAGTTATTTCTTTTACAGGCATTCATGCAAGGATTATAGGATGGAATCCTGCTATCACCCCTTGCAATTTTATTTTATCGTATTGTATTTTGTGGTCTAGAACACACTAAGTTCATCATGGTTCCACAATTTTGGACCCTTACACCTTATGTTTTGTATTATGTACACTCACAAGTGCTTGATTAGTGGGACATTTAAATATTGTTTTTAAAAAATATAGGTTTATAAAAAGTTCAAAAAGTTTAAAGTGTTTGCACCAAGGAAACAGTTAACACCTGAAGAGAAGGAGGATCTTGGAGGCGGGACTATTGAATTACACGACGGTGATTTGCTGAGCAATTTGTTGGGGGGTGGGCTTAGGTGGTTTGTTTCTTCCTGACTACCTATATTAGGTAGTCTGTGTTTTACATGTGGTGTACTTGAGAAAGGACGTTAGTCCGAAACATGTAGCATACATGTTTGGTTCAATAAAGACATTTTGTTTCACAGCTTGGAGTCTGTGCTATTTGTAAGATACACTTATACCTTCATTTATTTGTATTACTGAACCTGGACCAGGGATACCAGGAAGTGTAGCCTACAGCATCTACGTTGCTTTTTGGTTTAGAGGGTCCCTATCCTCCTTGTTTGTGCCATGTCTGAGGTGGTGAAAATGATTATTGGGCAGGTTTCTAGCTTGGAAATAGGTCCCTGGAAGCTGTCAGTACATTATGGTGGGTTTCCCCAATACAAATATGGATCGGAGGGGGGGGGGGGGTAGAATAATATCAATATTACTATAATATGATCAGCAAATTTTAGATATTTTCAATGTTCGATATTTCAGCAATAAATTGAATTGGGGGGGGGGTCTCATTTCCACATGTGCATGTGTTTTTACTGCTAAAGGCCCCCTGTAATGCTACTTGCATCAGAACATCTATTCTGTACTTAAATGAATATGGCAATGTTAAAGCTTCATATCGCTGTGGTGAAAAATCATTGCGGCTATAATAATCCGTTTTATAAATACGGCACAAAAATGCTATTTTTCATAGCGAAGCCTAGAGTTAGCAAAATAGCGCACCCCAGTGTTTCTGTGTTCGTACCAACATGCTTATGTCCTTTTTTGATGAAAGGGGTTGATCAAGGCAGCCATATAAAGTAATGTCTGACAACTTTGTTTTGATTATAGAGGCTAAACCCAGGGCCAAGTAGATAGTGCTTTGGGTCCTCACCATGGGTTCTTTTATTGGGAGGGAATGGATGGAAAAGGGGATTATGGTCATTTAATGCTGGACTTGTGTTATTACCCAAAGATAAAAGTATTTTATATACTTTACAGTGTATATTATTTCCCACACCCTACTTTTGCAATACTTACCTTTCTCCCCAGCACTCCCCCAGCATTGCAGAGGTTGTATGTCATTGCTTGTGTTTTAACCCTCACGCACTTGATTAATGGAAGCAGCTCGTAAGAGCAGCAGAGAGCGTTGAGGGACTGGTGGATTTTAAGATGAAATTTCTTTGTTTAGAAGTGCCCTTTAAAATTCTAATATTTATTATATATGTAAGACATGACAAATTCAAATTGGGTTGCCAAAAATATATTATTTATGTGTTATTTTAAATTTGCAACATATAATAAAGATAAAAGGTTCTTTTACATCCATGTCGTAATGATAATGATTGTTATTTTACATTTGCATTATAAAATAACGATCCTACTCATTAAACCATTCAGTGTTGTTGTTTTATAATACCTCAGCTTTAAAAATACAGCCCAAACCTGTAATGTTTGTGGAAAAGGTTGCAGTATCCCAAGAGCATGAGTGCATTGTTAGGAGACACAGGCAGAGAAATAGACAGACGTATAAAGATTTGTTTACTTGATTATTTTGAACTGTCAAGTTGTTTAAAGGACAACTCCACCCTCATAAGAACATCTTTTAGAAAGAATGGCCTCTTTAAAATATGTTGATATATCATAGTTTGTCCTATGAATTCATTACTGTATGTCTGCTATGCTTCTGGATACCTCATGGAAACGGAGCAATTTAGAAACCTGTACTGAGCAGGTACTGAACCTGGGCATGCTCAGAAGAGGCAGATAAGGGATTAACATTCAGTCATTGGCTGTGATGTCAACTGTCAAATCCATAACTGACAGTTTCTAACTGGAAGAACCAGGAAGCAGAAACAGGGGAAACAGGACATTGTGCAGGATTTCAGGTTAGACATATATTTTAGGTTTCAAACTATTACCGTTTAGGGTTTTGAGGGGTGATTTACCTGTATGTAAGTTTTCATTTTGGGGCTGGACTTGCCCTTTAATAGGATAAAGGTTAGTTTAAAATATTAAGACTGAACAGAAACTGGGATAGCATCTGAAAAACATACCATGCACACATAAGTAATCAAACAGAAAAGTTTTCAGGCAGAACAAGGGTTTCCTGAAGCTTGTTAGATCCAATTATAAATATACCTGTGGCAAATTAACTGATCAGCACTAATGCAAACTGCAGACTAAACTGGATAATTGCACAGAAGCATTTTGCATCTACTATAACATTCCAGCAATAATTTCTGCCGCTCCATACCAGAAATAATTGTTTCCTGCATTCAGAAATGGTACAGTTTCTATGCATGCTACAAAACTCTTTGGAAGATTCTTACGTAGCTGCTGCACTTTTAAATAAAAACATTGTATTGTGTTTAACAGTAGCCACACACAACTCAATTTTTTTAACTTGATTGGTCATTCAATTTGATTTGTTTTCATCAAATTGATCAAAGTGATTCCTATTTTGACACACCAATGAATTCTAAAAAAATACCGACTACGTTTGAAAAATTTACATTGGTTGCACGAGTATCTGATGGGCTTTTAAGACCTCTTTATCGATTACTGTTTAATCGAATTAACAAGCATGCGCACTCTCTTACAATCGACCAGCACTGCAATCAATAACCAGCACAGAATTGACCACTCATTGATTCCCATGTGAGGATTTGCAATTGGTTTATTCTCGATTGACAGTGGATAGTTTTACATAAATCGATTCATGTATGGCTAGCCTAACACCATCATAGCCTGTATTCAGATATGCAAAAGTACAATAAAAAGCAACAAAATACATTCATTAACTTGTCTCTACAGCAATCATTCTCAACCATTTTTACTTTTCAGAATTCTTGAAATAATTATATAATTAAAATGATTATATATATATTTTACTCTTTTCATTTATCAATCCGAATTCTTACGTCATCCAAACATTAATATAATTCATATATTTATCTATCCTTAATATATTAATATTAATTATATATTAAAAAATGTGTCCAAATTTATCACAAGGGGATTCGCAAAGTGAATCTTCACAGCTCATTACACTATTGCTCAACAAACCCATATCAACATAACCATGACTGAAGAAGGGCTGGTCTACATCATCGCTATATATACAGATAAACAAAAACTATTGTTATCATTTTAATGAGCAATTTAGTTAAATATATATACATATACAAAAAAATTACATTACTAAAATAATTTTCTAATATTGCTACAAATTATTTTTAAAATCACCATCTTTATTAAGTGCTGCTTGCAAAATTATTTTCCATCCACCCAGATAAACAATTCTGGTAAGTTAATAATCCTGTTCTAACATTTTAAGGTTCAGTGTATCTTCTGTCAAAACTAGCACTACATTAAACAGTTACATCTTAATGTTGCTAAAATTTCCATTTCTTCATTATATTACTTAGTGGATTACAAACTGTAGCAACTGGCCAATTACTAGTTATTCACATAGTACAACATGTACGGTCTGTCATACATATAGTGGTCTTACCTTCTTTAGCAGTTTCAGCTTGCAGGTCCTCCCACGCCACATGGAGCTACATGATCTTTAAAAATATTTACAGCTGAATCAAGAGCTGCCTTGTGTATTAACAGATTTCCCGCAACAAACAGAAGGCAGAAAAATGCCTTCAGCACACACACTGCATGGGGGAAGGAACATGTTTCCACCCCCAGCTATTTAATGGGAGAACAAAAGGTTAACCCCACCTCCAATGTCCACCCAGTCACTGTGTCAGGATCCTTTGTCTTTCAACCTTTCCTTAGTTGAATGGGATTAGCCACTATGATCTCCATAGGGAACCCTTTACATCACTACAACTACAATGTATGTTTTACAAGAACACATATGTCTGTGAAAATGTTTAAAATCCATGTGCAATAAAAGATGATGACAAAAGTTGTTTAAGTAGAGGATGGACAGATAGATAAAATGAGCCCCAGAGCATATGTGCAATACTAATAAGACTTGAGGAGGAAAGTTACGTGTGCTGTAATTTTACTATTCTTCCTAATTTGTAGATAAATGAAATCGTCAATTTAGTTTTTGCTATTATTGCCATTTTCCCCAGTTAATCATACATAAACAGGGTGCCCACTGTTCTGTAGCAACATTTGCAAAGAATTGAGAATTACTTCATGTGAAAAATGAACATCTGTACCGCCAAATCTGGCATGGGTTAAACTGGAACTATTTCAAATAAAAATAAATGGAATCTCCACTCCCAAAATTATATTTTTCTGTAGTGTACCACAACCCCAGAAATAGATTTCCCTTGGCTCTTTGCTCTCGGAAGAGGCAAATAGGGGCCGGACAGGCAGCCACGTCTGTGATAGCTAGATGGCTAGAGAGCTGTGGGAGCCGACAGAGAGCCGAGGGAACGAAGAATCGCAATTAACATGGAGGTTGGGGGTGGGCTGGGGTACACTACACTATAGAAAGGAGTTTTTATAGATAGGGGATGAATGAGCTTGAAGAAATCTGGAGGGGGGAGGGCTCGCCTGTGCATGCCCCTGTCCTTCAGGAGGACAAGGAAGTAGCAGGCACCAGATGACTAGAGATGTTCGAAATTTTTCAGTTTCTTTCCATTTTTGAATTTTGCGGAAATTTTGAAAATTCGAAAAGACCCATAGAAGTCTATGGGAGAAAAAAATTTGAAAGTTTCTGTCCATTTTGAGGGACAAATAGTAATAGTAAGTTACCGTAAATGACACAGAGACCTAGGGAATGGTCTGGGGAACCCGTAAAAATATAACCAAAACTTATTTTAAAACTATCTTTCCTCACGATCGGACTGTTTTCGAGCTTCCGCGTTCCATTTTCGACAGTTACCGAAATCGATCATTACTTTCAAAGAGTAAATTTTTGATGATCGTCTACTTTCGATTTTTGATAAAAATCGAAAATTCTAAAAATCTGGGTTCTGTGAAATCCAGGAGTTGCGAAAGTTTTGTCAGGACCCTCAGATTCGATTTGAAACTTGTTTCTATTCGAACCCACATTACATCTTTACGGATGACACACAGACAGCTCCTACTATTCACTTTCTGGAAATCTGAACAGGCACTGCGGGAGAATAATAAGCAGTAGAGGATTTGCTTAAGGATTATTAAACACTTCACAGTGGGGTCAGTAGTGGGTTAAATTTTAGTTTTGGGGTGGACTTGCCCATTAACTGATTTCCCTAAAGTATAATTAAGATCATATACAGTGTATACTTACAATACAAATTTACTTTCTATGTTCCTGCTTGCCTTGGTCCTCAGGTACTAGTGTAATGATGTAAATGTGTAGATCACATGTGTCAAACTCATGATGTTGATTGCTGTTGATTGGGGACCCCCGGTGACTGTACAGCATCTATCATGCTGCTATCCATTTGTGCAGTCCCAAGCTGATACAGCACAGAATTAGGTGAAAATCATTTTATAAATTGTATTTTATTGATTTTTATTAGCAATGTATATTTAATAATTGTATTTTTGCTGTTATTTTACATGTCATTTTTCTGGTTGTGTTACTTATTTTATCTATTTCTGTTACTTATACATAAAAATGTTTACATTTTGACCACCTTTTCCTGCTTATACATAGAAATAAATATAATTATATATACCTCTTATTGCCTTACATATATTTTTTTTATCGTCTTATGGATCCTCACTGCCTGAAAAGGCTGTTTTCACACAGTTTTCTGTGTCTGAGTGTCACACGGCACCCGCGACTGGGCGGGGCCACATGGGGCCAAAGGGGGCCTGCAAATGGATAGTCCATGGGGTCCATGAGCGGGAGGGACCAGGGGGGCTTGCAAGAGATGGGGGGCTGCAAGGGGAGGAGGAGACACAGGGCAGATTGACTGTCATCCACTGACATGCTTTCAGAGCAGGAAGTGCAGGGGACCTGGTGATGCTGCTGCCATATCACACACAAAAATTTAAATATCTTGAAATTCTTGTCAATTTAAGTCATTTTTGGACCACAGTTCCCTTTTAAACAGTAT